>JANXJC010000001.1:43974455-44056598 GCA_027564655.1 Leptodon cayanensis
CTGAAAACATCAGTGTTATCAACATTCTTCGCATACTGAACTCAAAACATAGCACCTACCAGCTACTAGGAAGACAAGTACCTCTATCCCAGCTGAAACCAGGACAGTGGAGTACTGCCCAAAGTCACTATTGATTTGAATAAGAAAATCTTTGAAAGCAAGTTAAAATGTGGCCAATATTTTTTTTTAGGGTTTCTTCCCTTCTTCCTCTTTATTTCATGAAAAATTATTATTGAAGTGTGACCTTAGTGTGTAGGTTCCTGAACCAAGGAGCATTTGATGGGAAAGAAATGCAAAAACATTTTAGTGTGTGACAAAGTAGCACATTGTACTCTTTATTACCTGGTGACGCTATGGTATGGGTATACCCAGCTCTATAGGAGATAGCAAAACTTTGTTGAAATTTCTTTAGAAACATAAAATCACTTGCATAAGAGAAAGAGTATTACTTCTTTTAGGTCCCGCTTTGTCTAGCTGCTGGTACTCATGCAAAGCAGACAGCTGGAGAGTTGTGCTTTGCTGGTACCCCCACCTCCTTAGAGCCAGCTTTGCTGTATTAGGCATGTAAGTAGGTCACACGTACAAGGCGATATACAAATCTTACTCGTTTGGATGGTGGATGACATACTCTTAGGATAGTCTTTTATCTAAAAAAATTATGAACTCGAGCCTCTTTATTGATGCAGTGCCTGCGCAGCCACGGCTGCAGCCTGGGCGACCTCCGGCAGCTGGCGCGAGCGCTCGGCAGGCTCTGGTCCCTGGAGCTGGAGGCAGGCGCTGCCTCTTTCCCGGCTCTTCAGGCAGGGCTGGTGGCTGCTTCGTGCCCAGCAGCGCGTTCCCCTCGTCCGCCGCTCCGAATAGCGGGTGTCTCGGTGGCTCTGGTGTAGACTAGCTTATGCGGTACTGCTCACGGGGGTTTCTCAACGTGTATCCTCGGGGCCAGACGCTTCAGCTCTTTTTTGCATCGTCTTCCTGTAGGAAGGGCTTGGGAATTCCGGTGTAAAACCGCTAGTTAGAAGGAGAGACTGAAGTACGGCTGGAAGATCAGGAACTCCTGGGTACAATAATTATTACTGAAGTGCTTTCGTTGTGGAAGCTGTGGCATGGATGTGGGTCTCTTGAGGAGGGGAGGAGCGTAGAAAGTTATTAGCGTTTTCTGTTCACATTCATCTTCAAAAACAGCTTCACGAAGCTCGCTCTTTGATTTCTGCACAATCTGTGGATTCCAACAGCACAACAAAGCGAGGCCTTAATTTCAATATAGTTGCAGGGTTCTCAGAGCCTTGCGGCAGGATACAGCCATGCTTTTCTGCTGAGCAATAGTCTCCGGTGAGTTCTTCTAGGAGCAGAGTCAGTGTCGGGGAAATAAAATTAAAACTAGCAGTTCACTGTGCACAAGCAGAGATGACTGGGGTACTCCAAACTGGCAACTTCTATTTGGGGAAATAAATGACCATACGTCTAAGCACTGCTAAATGATGTTTCTTTAGAATAGCTGATTTTTTCCTATTTGGATATTCAAGATATTCCATCATTTATTTTAGTTCACATGAGAGTTGTACTTTCCGTATTTTCTTTGGTCCATCTTGAAGCCAAGGATAATGATACAGCAATAACGTAAGATCTAAACTCTAAGGCTCGAAGTGCCAGAAAGAGGAATGCTTGCATGCTTGATTTTACTCTTTCCTCTTTTTCAATTAAAATAAAGTTGCAAGTTTTAATAATGAGAGTAATTAATCACAGAAATGAAGTACCAAGGGAAGTAAAAAAAAATCATCCCCGGTTCCAACTTTTTTAATCAAGGTTGATGACTATCCAGCAGTTATGCTCCCATTGCACCAAGTTACTGGGTTTGGCACAGAAATCCGTGGTAAAACCCTGTGCTTGCTGGGCAGAAGGCCAGGGATGGTAATGCCTTTTCTGGCTTTAAGCGGGAAGCAGCATCCAGCAGGTTAGGCAGTAACCCCAGATAATGTATTTCTTTCCCCTACACTAAGCTCAGATTCCATGTGATTAAGAGCCAGGATTTTAAATCCTGAGTATGTGCCGCTGCTCTTCTAAACACAGACATGCACAGAGCCAGCGTGGGAAGCCGATTTTGTTAAGAGCTTTCTAAAACTGCACTGTAGTGAAATGAAAACTCCGCTTGTTTCTCGTCGCTTCTGGGTGAGTATGAAGCCAGGCTGCTTTCGGTGGAAGCCTGTCATTCTGTAACAACTCACTGCTGCCACAGATGCTTGAGTGGGCAGAGCGCTAACCTAGTTGTCTTGAGAACTTCTCACAGTAAAATTACAGAGGCTCACATTCACCTTCTAAGGAAGCTAAATTCGTCTTTGAGGAGGTGGAGAGCTACACTGCAGGCTACATCAGTAGCCCTACTACCAGTTCTCAAGCCAGCTGAAGGCAGCCCTGCGGCACCTTCAGCACTTGCAGAAGTAGCAGCGCAGCATACAGCTACCCTGTACTGCCCAGTAGCATTCTACCTTTATGGTATGTTCTCCAGTTCCAGGCGCCAAGCCATGGTAAAACATACCTTCAAAGTCTGTGTCGCTTCTTGGAAGGGTTCCTGCCCCAGAACCAGAGCCTGGTGTTCCGCCAGTCAGCGGGCAGGTACGGTTGGAACGGATCTCTCTGCTGCTGCAGCCACAGACGGTGATGTGGCTTAACTTCAGCGCAGCAGGGTTGGTGTTAAGATTTGCATGCTGGTAATGGCTTGTCTTACCAGGCAGATAGGGTACAGGCACTAAAATTTGGCCACAGTGTGATCATTGGAAACTTCAGGAGTGGCCACATGCAGGAGATTTGTATGCTTTTCAATAACCAGCTTAAGATGACCTCTTCATTTTCTCCCTCCATGTTATCTGTTTGGATTTTAAGGTTTTTAGAGCAATGGCTATCATCTTGCATGAAAAATTCAGTTCGCTTGAAAAATTTATCAGTGGTTCTGAATAAGGCCTGCATGTTTTAGTAACTTTTAGACTCACATATTTGTCTTCCTTCTGGTTTAATTAAGCCTCCAAACACTAGTTTGGAGCTATTAGCTATTCCATATGCAGGCAAGCTGAGATTCACGAGGGAAAGAGTTACTTAAGGTGGTATTTGAAAGTCTGAGCCACTATCTAACAACGCTTTGAAATTCTAGGTTGTTAAAATTTCTCAATTCCCGTTGAAATTGAGAGGAGAAGCGTCCTCTGCAGGTGCATAAGATACACAGGTGGCTGTGGCTGCAGACGTGGCCAGTCGCACTGGAATTTCACAGTACTGCAGGGTGTGAAGTCCAGCAGTGCCTGATCTCACCATACATCATGCTAGTGGGACGAGGCCAGGTGCTGCCCTTAAGGAAGTGGAGGAATGTATGTTTCCATGGCACTTGTTTAAATCACTTACTCGGAAAGCAGCTGGAACTTGCTTGGGTCTAAGTTGCCCATGTACCTGACATTAAACTCAATCTGACATCACCAGGTACATGAATCATTTTAGGCTAAGCTGCAGTAAACCGTGCTTTAAAGTTATGCAAGTAAAGGCTGCATCATTTTTTTGGCTTTCAGAATACACAAGCTACTTGATAATACATCTCTGACACGGCTGTTAAGTCCGTCAGTCCCCAGCTGACAGAAATACACCTACCTGCCATTGCCTGTGAGCGACTGCCAGCATACCAAGACTTTGGTAGCAGCTTCGCGGTCAGCACTCACCTCGCTGCAATGCCCGTTAGCTTGGTAGCTGTCGGAGACGAGGCCGAGTGTGATGCACCGCAGTGAGATCAAGATGCCAGTGGTGTATATTGCTGCAGCTAAAATTCGTGAGTTTTAGCCATTCTGTGCAGTTTTGTGTTGTTTGCCTGAGGGTATGCTTTGAATCAAAGGGTTGCTTAAGCAGCAGAAAACACAAAACTGGCAGAGAAAGGCAGTGTAAAAGGTTAAACCTCAGCTTCAAAAGGAGTTGTGACATTGTCCAGCCCCATCAGAGCTGTGATGCTTTGCCCTTACAGTACCTAAAGAAGCTTTAGGAGGAGATGGGCGAGGGTGTCAATAAAAAGTTGCCATGCTAGAAATACTCAGAGATACTGTCAGCATCCCCCCCTCAGGGAAGGGGAGGAAGTAAAACCCACTAGAGGGACAAATATGGAGAGAGACACTTAGAATCATAGAATCATTTAGGTTGGAAAAGACCTTCAAGATCATCGAGTCCAACCATCATCCATGCCCACTAGACCATGTTACAGAGTACCTCCTCTATGCACTTGGCAGCATGCATGGGAATACTTATCTTTTGATTTATTCATGTATATATTGTTGGGACAGGGGTGTTTGTTTGTTAGATCTTGGAAAAGCAATTTAAGGCTTGGTTTTGAGTCAGTTTGGAGTTTCTGGTGTCACTTAGACCTGATGGCATCAATACCTTTCTTACAGCAGGAGGAAGCTGATGCAAGCGACAAATTGTGGACTTCACTCAGGTAGGGTGATGAGCACAACATTTATGGTGCAAGGGCCCCGGACAATGCAGCGCAGGTACTCACCGACCGCTCCCAAGCAGCCATGTGTTGCTGCCAGCAAACCCGGTGATTGAATACAACATTTGGTGTCTGTAACACAAATGCATGCTTAGTTTTATGGTAGCCTGAAATAATAATGCGTACAGTCCCCCTTCACTTGGAGGTATCGTGTGGGAACACTTGACTCAGTGACCACCTGTGGAAACAATGATATTATTGCTCTGGTTGGCAGAAAGCCATGGGAACAGTGAGGTTCCCGGCGAAGTAATCATGCTGAAAGAACACGGAGCTAAGAATATTGTAGAGATAAGATAGGTGCTGCTTAGTGGAAAATTTTGAAAAGTTTCTGCCTATGATTGCTGGCTGTTGCGTTGGCCACAACTAGCAGATAAAAGGACTCGTTTTGTTCAATAAAGGGTCTTCGTTTGCAACCAGCTTCGGAGTCCGTTTTCAATTGCCACAGTATCGGGTGCCTACCTTGAGCTCACCTGGGTTTCAGAAAACAGGGAAGGCCTGAGCCCTGCAGAGTGAGAGAGTGCAACGCAGGTGAAAACTCCTTGCTACATCCTCCTCCTGTGCAAGCAGTGCGAGCACATTCTCGGTAGCTCTAAATAATTGTGCACTTGGCTCTAAAATTTCACTTAACCCCAGGGGACATAACTGACCTGTATTTCAGCAAGACTTCCCATCAAGGACTGCTGCTTGCTAGAGAGCACACAGCCCTTCAATCACACTAGGGCATGTTTTTGAGCTGCTTAGTCATCCATTTTAATTTCACATCAATTCAACAACTGATTCAATACAGCGTGTTTATTCCCTTCCAAATGAATCTCAAAAATGAAGCCAGTATCCTGCCCATATCACAAACATTTCAGTATTGCTCAATTAGCAGTTCTCACTGGTGCCTTTGCTAATGATGAGAGAGCTACATCATGGTACGTGTAGCTTGATTAGATGAGATCAGTCCAGTTAGATTTGACAGTCATGGTATTAGACACATACAGTGCTTGGCTTGCAGACCTTAACACATGTTGATTCAAAGAGCAGACGGGAGGTATTCACTGCTTCCATCTTCTTTGCCAAACCCTGGAGCAGCATATATGTATTTCCAAGGGGGAGCTGTAAACTGTCGGTAGGTTTATATCCAAACATCTCCTGTCTTCTTTTTCACTGTTCCTAAATCCCCTCAAATAGCTCTTGTGCATGAAAACGGTATGTATCACAGGCACATTTTGCTCCAGAAATCTCTGTATTATGCAATAAAGGAATCGGTTTCTCCTCTGTGTCCCCTTTTACCTCTGCTTTACAAAAAGGTTCTTGAAGGCATTGTTGTAATTTTTATTAAATGCTGTATAAATGAGAGGATTAAAGAAAGAATTGGAGTAGCCAAGCCAAAGAAAGATGCTTTTCCAGATGGGTGGGATGTTGCAGGAACAGAGGGGACTTATTAATTCTGTGATGAAGAAAGGGATCCAGCACAGTACAAAAACTCCAATTAAGATGCCAACCATCAGAGCTGCCTTTTTCTCTTTCTGTTCTCTCCATGTTTCTCCATCTGTCTGGAAAGCGATAGCTGCATGACGAGCTGTAAACACCATCTGTGGTTCAGGCGTAGCTTCCTTCACCTCAAAACAAAAGCAAACATGGATTCTTACCAAGACAATTTGTTTGAGTGAAGTATTACTTTTAAATGACAGCACGACATCTGTGCACCTACCACAAAAGGCCCCAACTCTGTTCCTTCCATGCTAAAAGAAAGAAAAAGTCCCAGAGTGCCAGAATTACCAGACTTCTCATTATGTTGGAAAACCTGCCGAGTGTGACTGACAAACAAAGCTAAATAAAGAGTAACTGATGCCGTATGTGTTGTGGGCCTTCTTTTTCAGTTTATTTTATTGGATGCCTTGATGCCTACTGGGAAATCAGGTTGTTAAGGAAGGCTAACAAAGGCATGTGCCTTCTGCCTATCCCTATGCTGCTACATGACCTTTAGGGTTTCTCAGGCCTGAATCGTAAATGAATTTCATTCCATTGCAGGCCCTTTGGGTCATTTCCCTGAGGTATTAGGGAGGGACCTGCAACAAATGCCTGCTCCTTGACTGCAAGATAAAGCTAATTTCTTCAGCCTAACTGCCTGGATGGAGAGGTCAAAATCGCATCTCTGGTGGGTGCAGGAGCTTGGCACTACTAGTTATTCTGCAGAAGGGACAGACCGTACAGTAAAAAGCTCAGATAAATCTGCAGGAAAATTTTTCCATCAGAACCTTTTTAATGAAAGAATGAGATTTCAACTAAAGGAAAGTTTTAAGAAATGTGTCTGATCTTTCAAAAATGCTGATATTTCATTACCCCCTCAAAATCATCAATGCCTGAAATAAAACTGAATACTCTGGAAATATTTCAGTGGAAAGTAAACCCATCAAGAAGAGTCCCTTATGAAAGACAGAACTTGGGTGCCTTCTGCTATTCCTTGACAGAGGCTATCTCAACACAGGCACTTCTCCCTCCTGGAGAAGGACAGAGCAGTGTATTGCACCAGCTGCAGCCTGGTCACGGTGCCAACACAGTATATGACAATGGGAGCATAAGGATGCACCTGAAACGACATAGCCTCAGGCACTGTGCCACCATTCTGAATTAGCTTATAAAATACTCTGGTGGTAATCAAAGAAAATCTTTGCTGGAGAAGCAGCATTTTTCTGGTCCTCATTTTCTCTCTTCTGTCACCTGTCCTTTATTTCACTCACATCTACTCGGTATTCTCACAAAAAGTGCTCCATTGCCAGAAAACCACCATTTCAATCAGCCTTCAGTTCAAACTCGGGCTTCAGCAGAATTTACACAAAATGGGGGAAAACATCAGCTACTCCAGACTACCAACAGTACTTCTTGTCTCTGTGTCTCTCGCTAAGGGCAAGATATTCATCTGTGCAGTAAGCACAGCACAGTGCTCTGGGTGGCAGTGAGACTGTGGCAAACAGGTTCTAGGCACAAGTTATTAATGCGCTTAGAGCCCCACAGGAAGAAGATACTCCCTTATGAGTTTAATCTGAAGATTAAAGTGTCTGTGAGTTTAAAGATCTTCTAGGCACTACAGTTGCGAAGACATTGCAATAAAATAAACAGTTTAAGGATGCAACCTGAGGCTCTAAAATTTGCCTAAGTAAGTGATAATTCACAGGCACTGCAAGACTTTGACGCCACACCGAAGATGGCTTGTTGTTAAATTAGCTACATATTCCACATGCGTGTGCCACCTTTGTGCAAGCTTTACGATAGATGGAGGGCCTCTGTTTAATATGAGCACAGCAGCTCGGAGAGGGAAGCACTGGCAATGGCTGAACAATCACTCTTCAAGATGAATATCCCTGTGTTCACTCTCAGACATGAGACGTGGCTGCAGAATGTAAGAGCAGCAGATTATGGGCACAGGCAAATAATGGAGGAAAATGAAAATCACATCTGTCCTGACAATTAAAATGGGACACCCCTCATGTAGCAAGGATCACACCATTTGTCTGCAGAAGGACTTGCTCTGCACATCCTTAATCACACTCTGCAAAAAGGGATGGATGTATGACACGAGGACAAATTTATGACAAGCAACCCTGAAAGATTATGTCTTAGCCCCGAGGAATAGCTGCATAAGTACACCTCTTGGGAAGAGCCATACAAAGGACTTTGTCACTACCACTGGACATAGTTTGGTACTATGTTTAACCTTCACCTCTCACTCGAAAGATAGAGCTTGCAGTGTGCCATCATCAAATCAGAGCCTTTTCGGTACTTCAGGTTTTAGAAGGCTTGTGACTGAACTGCAGAATTTACTAGTAGTGACTCTTTTATCACTTAATTACATAGTGTGAGAAAAAGTTATTTAATTTATTTTGGTAGAAGATACCACAGTCCTCAGGTGTTTTCCCTAATGAAGCATCCATTTATAGCCTGGTCACATTCCTACAGAAATCAGAGGAATTTTCACAAACTCCACTAGTTGTTAGATCAGGCCTCTGAATAGTAAAGAGCAAGTGAAAATTAATCATCATTATTTTTTGTAAATTACAGGACAGTAGTTGTCTTCCTATCTAAATAATTTCTACTTTCTCTGTTGTCATAGCTGTTTTTTCAATTATTTTTTACTTGTTCTGCCTGGGACTTCTGAATAATGTTGTAATAACAGTAATAAAAGTGCAAATAGCAGCCTGGTGCTTTAAGAAAAATAATGGGATCTCTCATGGAACTTTCCATTAAGTAAACTGTCTAAATATCCCTGGCAGACTGGAAATATTTTGCTTCAATTTTCCCTAAGAAATCCTTTCAAAAGGATACACAAAATGTTCTTGAAAAGGTAACTAGTATCTCTGCTCAGCACGGTCCTTCAGCCTGTGCTTTCAACAGGACTTACACAAGCATTTAAACCTCGGAAGCTATATGAAAGCTCAGCTTTCCATGGTCATCAGTGTCTAATGCTCACTCCGCACGTTGTTTCCAGCTGACCAGCCGCACACGCTGTGAACGACACTCGCTCGGTTGGCTTTCCATCAGACTCGCCCGCCACGACATCTGCCTCTTGGGCATTCCCAGCATGGGGTACCGTTCCAAGTGCCAGCCCCCGGCGTGAGCGCTGCCACTTGGCAGACCGGCGATCCACTGGCCAGCTGCTCCTGGCTTGTACTATGACAAAAGGGACCACACTTTGCAGAGGGTTTCTAGCAAGGCCTTGTGCTCAATGGCCCTGTAAACCCATCAGCTTTTCGGTACTGTGCTCCCTCTCTGCCTGGTCACCATATACACTTAATACAGGACTACCAGCATTTCATCCCTGCTGTGGGCACCGATTCATCAGGGGACAAGTCCACTAGGTTTTTGAAGTTAAACATAGATTTAATCTGAAGTGACGTTCATATCAAAAAATATGTATCAGTGCAGACTGCAAATCTGGGAAAGTCCAACCTTTCATTATAGTTTCTTTTTTTTACTATTTTTATTGCTCTCTATATGATTTGCTGCAGACCTGACTCATGTCCCTGGCCTGGTTAGTGCAGGATTATCCTTGCTACAACTATCAGCCCCCATGACTATGTTGTCAAGGCTGTTTGTTATAAGCCGACCCACACAAAGTACATGGAAAGTAAATTAGTCTACTGTAGGCAAATGCTGTTGTGGTACACAGTGCTGGCAGGGGAACCATGCTAAAGGATTCTCCCCCTTATGCAGGCATGGGGTAATCCACTGTAATTTGGCATTGTATGAACAAGAGCACAGGCCAAAAAGATTATGTAACTACTTTCCAGCCTTGCCGGTTACGATTTTCTTGAACTAAACACAGCTCTGACTATACCAAATTTGCAGTTTCCAGTGCCAATCCTGGAGGCTTTGCATGACTCCAATTTCTAACGTAAGTCACAATAATTGACCGTTATCCCTGTGCCACATGGAACACAGGACAAGCCCAGTATAAAACCTTTCCTCCCATTTTGGGCCTACTGATGAGTGTTAGCAAGCAGGCTGTGACAGGGGAAAAGGTGGTCACAGACTGTAAATTAAACCAATCCACGAAGATGCCTTAGTTTATACTGGGGACATCTCTCATATGTGAGCATCACTGTACTGTGTTGCACACTGTTCTCACTCGGTAGCTAGCAGCACACTATGCCTCGGGCACAGACTTCTTTCCCTCCACCCAGGCTCTGCTCCAGGAGCTGTGAGTCAGGAGCAGTGGGGAAAAAACCTGATGTGAAAGGACTGCTACTCTGAAGCCAGAGTTAGGTTCTGAATTCGTGAAATCAGCCATTTCCAGGACAACAGGCTTTGAGAAGTGCAGAGATGACCTCTTTCCAGTGAGAGTATCATAAAGAGAGTTAAATGAAGGAAAAGAGCTCTCAAATACAATTTCTTTGACAGGCACAAAGGAGTTTGGTTTTAGTTTCAGAATTCGTTCTTCTGTATGCTGATCAGCAGTTGCAATTCAATGCCACTTCTGTTGTTTGTCTGTCCCCAGTAAATTACTACTACTGAGTGGCTGCATGTTCCCAATTCCTGTGTTCCTAGCAGTGTTATACAAAACATGGCACCAAAGAGCTTCCAATGAAATCCCTTGATTTAAAATGTTCCTTACAGCTCTAATGATTGTTATTACTGGTCCTTCATGGCAAGTACTGTGTATCTGTTTGTACTGTACCTCCAGGGTCTGCAATAACAAAACAACAGTGAAGATGATAAACATCAATCAAGTCTGATTGATACCACAAATTCAGAGTTTTGCCTGTTACAGTGTGATTCAGCAAAGACCATGACTGCCTCAGTGCAGCTTTGGCATACTTCTTGCTCTTTGAACAAGAACACAAGAAACTGAAAGGCACAACAAAGGATCAAAACATAGGAATGTCTACACTTTCTTGGATGCTCCACCAATATGACAAACAGGACATTTGATAGGGAAAAGAACACCTGCTTTCTCTCACAGGGTTTTCTTCTGCTGTAAATAGGAATAGCTCTGCATTTCTCCCAGGAAATCACTAGCCACTCCACTTCCTGCCTCACCTTTCCCCTTTCTGTCATCTGTTGTCACTCTTCCAGACAGTTGCACTTTGTTTCCTGACCCATCTCTTCTACTTGTACAGTCAGAGGCAGAAATAAGAAATAGAAGGCCTGTGACTCCTTCAGAGGAAAATCTGTTTTCTCTCCCATATTGTCCTGACTATTTACATGGGTTGGAGGGGCTGAACGCGCCAGGTGCAGAACAACACTGCACAGTTGCAGCTCTGGGGCCTGATACTATCTGAAGTGGGAAGGACTCTCACAAAACTGATAAGGTTTGGATCAGGCTTAATTACTCATACACTATACAAGGTACTTTGAGAGGGAAGAAAGAAAGAAAAAAACAAAACAAAAAACCCCAACCGTCAACAGAACCTGGTTTTTAACTCCTCACATGGAAATTTAATCCTGACTGCCATTGCTACATGTAAGTAATCCTGATGTTCAGTCTACCATCCTTGGTTTTGCTGGGCAAAACTTATGCTACAAGTGACTTCATTGATTTAAAAGGGCGCTATCCAGCAGTATCTGCTGTTTTTCAAGCAGTCTCATTTATTTCAATTGGACTATTTACAGAGAGAATTATTACCTACTGTCAGCAAGGTGTGACAGAGTATAGCTCTCTATCAGTGATGGTATGTTACCAGTTTTTTTGCAAGGGTCACTCACGTCAGTATTGACTGTAGAATTCAATTTTTAAGGAGTTTCTTAATTAGTAAATAAATAATTATAAAGACACCAGCCTAATTTAGGGTCCCAATTCTGCAATATTTTTGTTTCAAGGGAAAGTAAGAAACAAAGTCTCATTAAAACTAGAAGCACCTCAGATGTTTCATGTCCATCTCCCTCACCTGAATTTTTTTCAAAGACTTTAAAAAGTGTTTTTCAAAAAACACAAGTAAAATTGTAACCAAAAATGACTCAAAATAGTTATTTTGTAACTATTCTATTCTGCACTTCTGTAAGAGCATAGAAACATAACATATGTATTCCAACTCTCAGCTCAGAGACAACTGCCCTTTCTCTCTCTCTATATATATATGTATGTGTGTATATATATATATATATATATGTATACATATATATACACAGTGGCAACCTGCAAAGCACTTTGGTGCCTGGCTCTGTGGGCTGAAAAGCACGGTGCAAAAACATCAAGGTACCATCACAACTGTTTCACTTGGTGCATTGGTTTCATCAAGGCATTTCTACTTGCATATGAGTACTATGACCTCAAATCTTTCCTTCCTTAAATTAACTTGCTAGAATTAACCAGCTACACTGCTGGGTAGACCTCAGGCCATAAACTGCAGCCCTGGCACGCAGTTCCAATCCAGCGCTACCTGACAGCTAATTCCTGAGTGCAACACAGGCGTCACTCCCAGCAGGGGTCACAGCTGTTACTACTCCCCTCCAGCCCGGGAAGCACTGCCAGCCTTTGGCATCTGCTGCCAAAAGCCCCTCTAATGTTACTCAGATCAGCTAGTGCAGGGCACCCTGGGTGAGAACTGACACAGATGCAGAGGGGACTTCACACCCAGAGTAACAGTGACAAAAGAAAAATGTTGCAAGGGTGAGCATGACAGGTGAGTATTCTCAGAGAAGGAAGGGATGAAAGAAAGTAAAGGTAGGAGAGACATTAGATGAGAAAGAAATGGAAAATTAGAGTGAGTTGATGGGCAAAACGAGGTAAGTGGAACAGAATTTGCCCCATCAGAGAGGACAGTGCTGACACTGACAGCCTAATTACCCCTGGATGTGAAGAAGCAAAGCTGGATCACCTCACTAGGTTTGCCACATACCCTGGCAATGTTATCTTTGTGTATGCACATTAAAAAAAAAGGGGTTTTGCCAAAGGAACAGTAGTGATGTGTTTGAAGATTCTTCTCCAGAATTCACTGGGGAACTTCTGCTGCTCCTGTGGACATGATGGATCCTGCTCCTATAAGCTTAAATGAGATCAGGATAAAACTCGGTGAGTAAGTCTCAGTCTCTTAACTCTTAGAAAGAAAACTACGAAGAAAGGCATCCTGAATGCCAGCTCCCTTGATCCACAGGTTCAGCTAACCTACATGTGTACAGCTGAGGATCAGCTCTTCCTTTAGACGACGAGTAAAGGTTTGCACATGAATCACAAAAGTCTTTTTATTTAAGTAACTCAGCAAATGAAGCTGGGTCAATGGAGAAGGTTGCCACTATATACCAATTGCAGATTCAAGAATCACTGTTATAAAAGGAGAAGTTAATATGTCAATCACTGCCAATATAATAAAGATGAAGAACTGCTGGTGTTGCAATAACAGCTATACTGGCAACCCCTCCAAAATGGGTATTCAGCTCACACTGACAGGAGCTCTTTTGTCAGTATAGTCTAAACCAGCTCCCAGACACCGCATCAGCAAAAAGCACTTACCTGCCAGTCTAGCTGTGCCCGTGCAAGGGCTTTTGCAGACAGAACTAAGACAATTAGGAGCCAGACTTTTTCATGTTAAAACTGACGTACCAACAATGTGTCTCTGTATAGGCTAAAATTTAAACAGCAACACCTCAGCTCATTTAGCTTCCCAGAATTTTAGATTCCAACTAGTCCTGTATGAGTATGTGTGTATGTAAAAGATAAAGCACGCAAAAACCACTGTAAATATTCTGTTAGCTTCTGTGCTTGGGAAGATTATACATTAACACCAAGCTATACATTCATCACACTTATAACAACATGGAAAGAAATTTGGTGCAAACCAGCAGTTGAAGGCTGTAGGAGAAAAAAGGAATGCCACTAAGAGGAGACATTCTCATATTTTCTAACACATTTTCTGCTTTTGCATAGAAGACAGCTTCATAAATCGATTTATATTATAAACATCTTCAAGACATCAGGACCCAAATCTGCAAGTCTGACCACATAATTGCCAGTGCTGTTATCTCTTGCTAGAATCAGGGACACAACCTACTTTTATTCATTACCATAATAACATTTCCTACCATGACTCCAAATCAAAGTTAGAGGGATTTAGCAGAGGAATGAGGCTCTGCAGGATTAGTCCCAATTGAACAGAAAATGCTCCATGTTTCCTTATGTATCTTTAACATCCACCCAGATCATCTTTTTTTATTGAGGAAGGGACTGGATTTAGCAAGTACAACATGCAACAACAGAAATGCACTATAAAGAATCAGTTCCTCCACAGTCAGAATTGAGAGTCAGGGTATGTGACAGACAAGAGGGAGTTTACAGTGAGCAATACTGAGCACCTTGGTGACATGGCATGGGTGACAGTGTCATCATGCAGAGAGCGTGACTTAATGGGATACAAAGGGCCAACCCCAACCCTTCTGCAGGGACACAGCTTTCCCTTCAGCTAGGTGTATCCCTCAAATGAATGAGACCTCCTGCATGACTAGGGCTTTGCAGGATTACAGACAATGTTTGGGGTAAGAAGAAAGAGGACATGTTTTTTAAGACAGCTGGTAATTTTAAAAAAGAAACAATTCACTGCATCAATACTATGCAGTGAGCAGTATGTTCCCACTATTCATGGTAAAATAGCACAAGAACATAAATAAAGTGTATAATCTGCTTATTAAAATCTATTCAGACACTGATAGATCTCACAAAAAGTCTGTGCCATCAGATAAATGTGCATGCATTTACTGTGTACATGACCTAGGAATTTGTTTATGTCTTTGCTTACCCCAACACCACTGTAAAAAGATAAAGAGGAAAAATAAAAACAATGAATGGTAGGTTCAGACTAAAGAGACAGTTTTTAAATGGCTCTCCAGACTGGCAGCGAATGTACCTGTCACTTACTTTTATAGCACACTTAAGAAAAAACTGTGAATAAAACTCTTCTCCAAGAGTGGCACTTTCTGACTGGCTAATTACCGCTCACGTCCAGTCTGTAACAGAGCTAAATCACACGAGAGCCCCAGGGCACATCTCAGTCTTCTTGCTGTGCCGAAACCACCGATGCAGGGGTGACGGCTGGGAGCAGATGAGAAGCAAGAGTGCAGGTGCCTGGGGGAGGCAGCAGGGCCTCTCCTCCCTGTCTCCCACCCTTACCTGGGCAGCCTTGGGCAGGGGCACCACGGCGTTGCTCTTGCGGCCCCCCATGCGGAACTTGGCCGCCTTGTAAATCTTCCAGTAGACGAAAAGCACCACGCAGAGGGGCAGGTAGAAAGCACCGCCGGTGGAGACGATGGTGTAGGAGGGCTCCTGGCTGACCTGGCAGCGCTCCTGCTCAGGGCTGTAGGTCTCCCCCCAGCCAAAGAGGGGGGCAAGGGAGATGGCGGCGGAGAGCGCCCAGGTGAGAGCGATCATGACGTTGGAGATGCGTCGGCGAGTGATCAGCGTGTACTCCAGGTGGCGGGTGATGGACCAGTAGCGGTCCAGGGCGATGGCAGTGACGTTCCAGATGCTGGCCGTGCAGCACAGCACGTCGAAGCAGACCCACACGAGGCACAGCTCCCGGCCCAGCCGCCACCGCCGCCCGGCTGACAGCTCCTTCACCAAGCTCAGTGGCATCACCAGGGCCGCCACCAGCACGTCCGACACCGCTGTGGAGGCCACAAGGTTGTGGGGCACCCGGTGGAAAGCCTTCACTCGCAGGATGGTCGCCAGCACCAGCAGGTTCCAGAGGAAGGTGGCCACAGTCAGGAGCACCAGCAGGGTCAGGACGAGGATGGTGAAGATGGAGAAGGGCTCCCGGCCCCTCCACGCGCTGCCACCCACCAGCGCGGAGGCAGCCGAGGACGCGTTGCTGTCCACGTTGGCTGACGAGGTGTTGGCGCCCACGTTGGCCTGACACTGGCCCCGTGGGCTGCAGGGGCTCAGGGTCTCCGCCATGCCCGGGACTGGAGCTCGGCCCCTCGCTACTCCTGCCCACGACCACTCTCCTTCTTCCCAGCCCGCCTGACGCCCCAGCCCCGTCCCCAGCCCTGCTGCCGCGGAGCGGGAGCCCACACCCGGCCTGCCCTCAGCGGCCGCCCGCCATGTACCGCCGCCTCAACGCAGCCCGCGTGCCCCCCCCGCTCCTCCCCGCGGCTCCGCCGGGCACCCGCTGCCGCCGGCGCCCGCCGCTCCTCACGCCCATACCGGGCGGCTGCGGCGCCGACGAGGAGGCTCGCCGGGACGGCGGCGACGGGCAGGCACGGGGGAGGGCGGCACCGCCGCTCCCGCCCCGCCCCAGCGGCCGCCTCGGGGGCGGTGGCGGAGCCCCTCTGCGGCGGCCGGTCCGCTGCGGTGTGGCCAGGGGCGCCGCCTCCGCCGCCCTCTCCCCACGGTACCCGTGAGGCTGCCGGACACCCGCCTCTCCCCACAGACCCCGTGAGGCGGCGGGACACCCCCTTCTCCTCACGGCACCCGTGAGGCGGCGGGACGCCCCCTCCTCCCCCCGTGAGGCGGCGGGACACCCCCTTCTCCTCACAGCCCCCGTGAGGCGGCGGGACACCCCCTTCTCCTCACGGCCCCCACCCGCCATGTTCCCCTCAGCGCTCCGCCAGAGCGTCGCCTGGCCTCGAGCAAGCGGCCCCTTCCCGCCGCCGCCGGCCGCAGCCTGCAAGGTTGGTGACGGTTTTAGTACCGAACAAGAGTTATTTCTAGGCTGCAGCGTTTAAAAGGGAGTCTTTCCGGTTAAAAAAAAAAAAGTCTCTGAAATTCTCTTAAATTTTTAAGTGGCCAGGGACATCTCCATCTTTACGTCTGTTTCAGGGCAGGTTTACAGCACAGTTTCTTCACTACTGGTACGTGCCCAGCCTCTGAAAACGCACCCTTGTCCTGGCCCTTTCCAGTAACTACCCTGGAAATCAAGATGTTTCAAAAGTAATTTTAAACCCGTTACAAAACCTCTTTCAAAGTCTGTAATAGATGTTAACAGGGTGGTACACATAAAGCAGACATGGAGATGAGCTTTGTCACTTTCTGAGTAATAAACAGTGACAAGTACTGTGACAGGATCATATAGCAACCTGGGTATTATATTTAGGGTGTGTGTAAGGTATTATGTCTAAGGTCTTTGGGAGGTATCCTTTATCCCAGCCTACTTTCATCCTCAGGTTCTTCACAACCCCTAATCAGCATTTCCACCCCTTTTGTTTCCCCTTAGTCCATTACCAGGACAATTTCAGTGGGAGTTACTGGACAAAACACAGGTTCTTTTTCCTTACCAGATCATACGGTGCTGTTGAGAAATCTCCAAAGGGGTTTGAAGTTGTTGAGAGTCAGAAAAGGAGATCAAAGAAGGTCAGTGAAGTTTGTTTCCTTGCAAATAGCAGCACACCTACAATCACAGAATGTAACAGGGCAGAGTTTGGGGACAGGAGATTGGTTGCTCATTTTTGAGGTAGAGGAGTGTTTTCTGGGTCAGAATAGTCCTGTCTAAATGAATGTTGCTCAAATCAATGTTCTTCACTTGCATTCACGTTCACTGAAGAAACAGCACCATCCGACAAAACACAGACTTCTCACAGCACCGTTACGTTACCCACAGCAAGGAGGGTCCAGCTTGCTTTACTCAGGGTTCCCAAATTCAAAAGCTGGAACAATGATGAAATATTACAGAAATGTAAGACAATGACTGTAGTCATAATAACCAGGCTGTTTTGTTGGTTAACTTTCGGATGCCACTTCACTCACCAGATGAACAGTAAAGCAAATAAATCCTTTCCCTGGCTCTTAATGCAGATATGATTTTAATTGTTCTTTCCTGCAATAATTCTAACAACTGCTGTAGTGTAAGCCAGCAGTGAAGAGAAAACTATCTGCATCACTTACCAGCTTTTATTATTAGGAAAAAAGGACTTCTGAGTGCCAAATGTCTCGCATTTTGCCACTTGAGCTTGCAATAGGCAGAATCTGACAGAGCTTGTCAAGAAAAGCCTTTTCACAATACTGCTGCAAGTTAAGCCTAAAGTGGCATCTGAAGCAATTAGAGACTGGTAAAAATTTGTCAGGGTTGGCAGACAGCACGTGACTGCTTCAGAAGCAACTTTGTATGCTTTGTCTTTATATTGCTCCTTTCTAACTTGTGTCTTGTTTTGTTAGTTAATGCCACTTTTAAAATGCCAGGTAGAGAATTACGGAACAACATTTTATTCCTTTAAAAGGCACCCAGACCTAAAAGCAGTAAGGGAAACAAGCAGATAAAAAAGCCCTTTAACTTCTAAATGTTTCAACAATTGTCAGTGCAATTCTGTGAACTTAATAAAGGAATAAAAGAATCTTGTCACAATTTGAGTAACTCAGCTATTAAAGAAAGACTGCAAACAAACAAAACTAAGACTAACCTCACAGTTTAGTGTTTAGGGACCCAAATGGGCCAGCATATGATCCGTTTGCTCCTGCTCCTGTAGGAAATGAGGTGGTCTTTTTTCTTGTGTGAGGTTACTTCATTTGTGAGTTGCAGACTATGTGTGGGCCACCGTTAAAGCAGCCCAGATGATCTCAAAATCTTCCTCTCCTAGAAGCCGTGTGTCCCATCCCTCTACTCTTTATTTATTATGTATATGTGCCACATCCTGATAGTTACATTACAATTCACACATCAAATGCATTGAAATCTCCCACTTTTTCCTCCCACTTGGCTGAAATAACCTAGTCTTATAATACAGAGGCTTGAATAAAGTCTCAAAGGGATTTATTTTTTCTTGATAATTACCCCACTGCTGTCTTGTCCTGTGAATTCAAAGGCTTAGTGCTCCTCAAAGATTGCTATGGCAACACATTACAATGTCTCAGAAACCAGGGTATACTTTGAAAAAAAGAGGGAATTTTAAAAAATGAGGAGACTGGCATGTATTCATGTACTCTAAATAACAGAAAAGCAATTAAATATTGCATGAAGTGATAAAAAAAAAAACAAGAAAGAGACAGAACAAAACTAAAACACACTTTTACTGAAACTAGAGAACCTAGTTTACTTTTATGTACAGTTTCAGTATTACAAGTTGCTGTCACGTCAGAGTGCAACGAAAACAACGAAAATCCTTTATTTCATTCACTGATACTTTTCAGTGACTTCAGAAACTAGTCTGCGTCTTCACAGTTACTTCTTATAACGAAGTATGGCAGTGCGTGTCCTGAAAAGATAACCGATATCACCAACTGTTTCATTGCTCTTAAAATAAGCAAATAAATGTGTGACTAAGGATTTGGAGCTAGATAATAGAATTAACAGTAAATACAAAATGGCGTCATCTTTCCATCTGGTAGTTTAGAGCTTTGTGGGCTGAGAAGTCTGAGGGATGCAAAACACAAAAAGGTGGAAAATAGTAATCTCCTTATAAGTCTAGGAGTAGAAATACTTTACATCTTCCTTTGCATCTGTTCTCATTTTTCCCTGGTGACCTGAGCACTGCTGAGAAAAGGACTTGTGACAGAGGTGAGGAATAGCAAAACATATTTCCTAGTCCTTATCACCTTACCAAACACCATGTGCAAAACTCACTCTTCTGGCTGCTGACGTTGAAATTAATCTCCTTAGACTCAATCTTGCCATAATTTTATTTTTTTCTGTCAGTCTAAAAGTTCTTAACTTAGCTTAACCCTCCCTGCATCCTTGTAATTCCTGTCCAAGCTCCCCTTTGTACAGTTGTGTAAAGAACAGGCTGTTTTCACCAGACAGCAGCTACCCAGGCCCACTTCATTATAGCTCTCTCCATTTTCAAGCACTTTCAAGAACAGCATCCTGCTTAGGAACAGCTTTGGAGGATGATGATTCATCCAGATAACAGAATTTCAACTCATTATGTGAAGTGATGCTGTATTTTTATAGCAAATATATAAAATTTAAATATAGTTTACATTTTTCAGAAGTTTGCTTTTATCTGTTAGAGATAGAAGCAGATTATTTTTAGACCGTTATAAAGGGACTACACTGAACTTCACTGTTTTGACTCATTTTCCATTTTTTGTTTTATATCTAAAGTCCTATGAGAGCTTCTAGTAGATGCAATTTTATTCCATCTTCTGTTCTCTGCTAGCTCTTTAATAGAAAACCAGCCTCCTTTAGAAAGCATTTTTCAGAAAACTCAGTTATATGAACCCTGCAATTAACTTGATAAGTATCTAAAAAAAAAATTCAGCTCAAGGGAAAAACAAACCCTCAAAAGCCTTTTGACAGCTAGTTCCATATTTTTGTGATTGAAAATGTGATGGAGAATCCAGATGTCACATAAATCCTCGCTAGTATTGATTTTATTAATAATAATGTGCAAATCTTTGACAGAATAAGTTCCATTCAAATACCAGTTTTATGTAACCTATAAGGATGCGAGCCACTAAGTGCAAGGTTTTCAAACACAAGGGGTAGTCAGCAAAGATCTGTATACCTGCATGAATTAGGTTTGCCACGGGGACATGTGCATGTATTTTAACAGATAACGAGCCTTAGTACAGCTAAGGCCAACACATGAATACAAAGAGGATTATATAGTAGCAGGTTTGCTAACATCAGGCTTTCCTCCTGTTAGAGCAGCCACATAACCCCGCCCCTCAACTAATAATCTATAATTGAGTAAATCTAATTTGTTTGACCTTGACTACTGGCTTCTGCTATTGCCAATAATCTTGAGAAGGAGCCAGAGTTTTGGTGGTTTGTTTTTTTTTTTTTTTTTTTTAATTATTATTTTGACTACATACAAGACGTGGGCTTTCCACTTGCGGATTTTAATATTTTTAAGCGTCACATTCAAAGTTATTTAGGAATCCACATCCATTGATTTCTATTTTAATTGGTGTCCAAGAAAGCTGCAGTGCCCAAATGCCTTTGATTCTCGTTCTAGCTCACTTCAAACACGTGCAGCAACTCTTTTCACATTTGTCTTAACTTTGCTGGAAACAGACTTCTTTCCTTGGACAAAATGTTCACAAAACATTCCCCATATGGGCCACTGATTACTACTAATTAACTCCACTGCTATTATAATGTGAATGTAAAGCAAGGCCTTTGTATGAATTTATCATGACTACAAGGCTGGAATGCGCGTGTGTGCGTGTGTGTGGTTTACTTCTCTGTGCAATACTTCTGAATACACAAGTTTCATACCCATACTCAAAGAAAGAATTCTTTGAATGAGTTTAAGATTAATGAAAACCTGTATACTTTATTGATTAGTTTGCACCTGAAATAGCACTCTTGTGGCCTCATCTTGAGGAGATGATCAGTGTAGGTCCCTTCCAACTGAAAATACTCTATTCTATTCTATTTCGTATCCTTATTTACAAATAACCCCTTGATGAATTTATGTAGAAAGTGGGACAAAAAATTATGGAGAGTTTACATAAAGTTATAGTAGCACATACTCGCAAAGCACAAGAAAAAGATTTGCAAAATTTTGCAATGAAGTGGAAAATACAATGTTTAAATAATAATTTAGCACTTCAGATAGTTTTGTTACAAGCCAGCTGCTGCTATGGCTTAGTACAGGTCAAGGATTCTTTTTCTAGTATTAAAGAATTACTTCTTTTAGTACTACAAGCCATTTGGCTAACTTTTCTTCTGCCACATTAAAAGAGGAATGTAAAGATATCACCGAATACAACTTCTATGGAAAAATGAAGTTGCTTTATGGTTTTGTTTTGTTTGCCTTTTTTTTTTTTAAAGCCATGTCATTTTAGGGTTGCATTTATGCTCTCAAGTTACATTGTGTAGAAATTAGTGTTACTATGTACCCTTGATAAATTCATTCTCAGGTCTCTTAATTACAGAAAGGTGCTGGGCAGAACTTACTTCCTACTCAAGCCTGTTTTCACTTTCCATACAGAAAGGCTTTCATTAATTAGAAGTGACAATACATCAAGAACATTTATCCAGAGCTTAAAAGGAAGACTCAATAGCTCCTACAAACTCACATGATCTGTCAACCCCTATAAGTGAACATCTAGGTTTAGTTATGTAGAGTAACACATTTAATATTCTTGTAATTATCAACATTAATAGGTGATTGCAACCACTCATAGAGGAGCTCAGAAAGCCCTGAGTGGCTGAACATCTTCACATGACAGCAAAAACAGAGAGGAGCATGTGGAAGAAGTTTCGGAATTGTCATACAAGATTTTGCAGAGCCTATGATTTTCTTCTTTTTAATTCTGACCAACTGGGAAAAAATAGTAGATGATTACGTTTTGCAGTGTTGTACCTTCCCAAACATTTTTGTAAGATGGACTGCTATTGTAGAGTATGCTCAGATTTTTTTTTTTTTTTTGAAAGGTGAATGCAGTTCTTAAGCTGGATGACACTGATATAACAAAGTGACCGCATGTCTAGACAGCACCCAGATTTTCCATTTGTCTTCCATTCTCTTAATGGCATCCTTCCTCTACCTCTCCTCACAAGTGCGTATCAAAAGTTTATCGTGGTGGCTAAGAGGAAAAAAAAAAAAAAAGTAATCTCTTCCTCATGTGGCTGTGCAATAAAGAGATTTGACACAAGCAACACTATTGTATTTATGACGTTGATGCAAGCCAGCAAATTTTTTAGAAGCAAAGAGCATTCCAGTTCCAAGAGGCTGGATTTTTATTTTCACGACTCAACATCTTCTATAAATCTAGAGCAAACAAGAGCATCAGAAACAGTTGCATGAATTCTCCTGTCAAGCCAAGCAGCTAAAATCCTGAGGAAATCAAGCCAGTAGAGCAAAAGTCAAGAGCAGAGACAGATTTTATTCTGCATGTCTAGCCAGTTGATTCTAGGCTTTTTTCAGCATTGTTATTTTAGTTTGAAAAAAAAACCCCACAACCAACCCATCTTTTAAGGGCTAGTAACTGGCTCTTTTCTAGTTGCTAGGTTTTTAGATCTCTGCAAAATCCCTTCTAAGTTCTGGAGGTTTGAAGTAAATGGACAACTATCTCCTAAACAGGACAGTGGTAAACCTAAAAACGTGAGTCACAGACCTGTGCTGTACCCTGTCAGTACCCTGCCTTCCTGCACAGTGTGAAGAAACTAGAGAACTCTACTAAAAAACCTTTTTTTTTTAATCACATAGTCCTTTTCACCCTTCCTGTGAGAGCTTGTTTCCCCTGAGCCTTAGATTACTGGCTTGAAAGCAAATCATTAGAGTATCTAAAGCTTTGGTAGCTTACTTAAATTGAGTCATCAACTCATACATGAAACAAAAAGGCTAATTACTGCCAAAATATAAACATACTTATTTACAGCAGACCTAAATAGATAATATCTTATCCAGTTCTCAAGTATTCTTGCTCTACACTGTCAATAAACATGCCCTCTACCTGTGACATTCACTCTGAAAAATTTGATGACAACACTTTCTGCCTAGTCTTGTGCTTGTCTATAACTCGGCAGTGTTATGGGCAGAGGAAACTCATATCATGACAAGATTTTTTATGATTATGAGCAGTAGCTCAGCAATGGAATTTTCCTTTATGGGCCTGTTCCAAGAACTGTCAAAAAAATCTTCCAGTTCAAGCAGGACAGTTTTGATCACCCCCTAAAGTGGTTTAAAGAGTCCAATTTCTTTGTCAAGGTTCTCAGAGAAAGAAGGCAATTTCTCAAGGCACACAATATTAGTCCCCAACCTATCAGTCACTGTTATGAGACAAGCCTTGAGAGTCTGACGGCTGAGGTCTATTAACTGCTCACAAGATTGATAACAGGGTAAGTTGCAAAGGAAACATCAGATTTCCAATCAGTTTGACAATCTTTTAAACTTTTTGCAATACCATAGTAGAATAGATGCTGCCTGATACACACAGATATTTCATCAGAAATTATTTTTCATTTATGATTCCATAAACAAGGAGAAAGGTAGCTGCATCTGCACAATCCAGGAAGCTGAAGCCCTTCCCTTTCAATTCCCACTTAGTCTCAACTTGGGAATTTCTCTTCTGCTTAATCAGGAAATTACAGTGTAAAATAGCAGACTATGTAGTTACTACAGACTGTGCAGCCATTGTACATCTATAATGTTTAAGTAACAAGTGTAAATTTTTTTTTTTTTTTTTTTTTAGGGTAAGCCAGCACTACTCTAGAGCAATACCATCCAGTCTTTTCACCTCCTAGATGAAATTATTTCAAAGATTTGCTACATATTCTTGATATATAAGAAAATGCAAACCAAATATACCAGGGAGGAGTTGTGCAGTCTTGTGCCAAACCCCTATTTTTCAGTTGTCTTCATATTGGACTTTAGAAATTGACAGTGCCTCAACTATTCCAAAGAAAAAACTAGGTGGAACTGGAGGTTGTCTAGCTGCTGAGAAAGCAGTCAGCCTTCTGTTCCCAGAACGATGAGGAGTGACAGAAAAAAGCAGTTCTCTGTGAAGCAGATTTTTGCCTACATAGAGAAGTGGCAGGAATTCTGATGCACTTTTAAGCCCAACAAGTTCTGGCTAAGCAGCACATGGTCACACAGGTGGTCACTGACTGTACCCATCATCTCAGCTTTCTTCCTGTTCCAAATGAATACTCCACACTGCTTCATTCACACTGCTTGTGCCCACATAACCATGCTCTGATCTTTACAGTGGTTTACTGCAGCTTTGCCTACATCTCTTTCCAAGTAATTAATCTTGCATTCATCTAATGAGTCCCTCAGAGTTAATATCACTAAAATGTAAGTTAATTCCCATACCGTAACCGCACAGCTTGCAAGTTTAGACAGGACCCTTCAACTCTATGATGCTGTAGATCTCAGAGATAATTCTTAAAATGTGCTGTTAATAAACAGACATGAGAACTACTTTGACATGTATTATTTATAATACATAAGCAAACCTGGAATCAAAGATTAGAACTCAATGAGCCAGGCATCATGTACTTAGTATTGCTTACCTTTGAGAGCAGATTTTGCTTTTTCATTGCAATCCTGGAAGCGTGAGACATTCAAATCCTAGTAACAAAATTAATCTACTTAGATATTTTGACATATCAGAAGTTCTTAATAGCTGACCAATGTTAATCAAGAGTCTTGAAAAGTCCGTTAGGGCTTAAAGTCAGCTCTTTCACAAAACGGGAAAAAAAGGCAACACTCAGTTCTGAATGGTGAAAGTACTGGCAACAGAATGGTCATACTATTTTCCCCAAAAATATGATCTGGTTTCTCTAAGGGTGGAAAGTTTATTCACCAATGCTTTTCTGCAATACTTCAATGTGCATATGAAAGTTTTAAACCTGACATGTTACTTCAGAAGAGCTAAGGAATAAGAGTCCATTTTATATTGGAATAACTACATATACTCTTGTATTCACAAATGGTCCTGGGTTACATTTTAGATGTAAATTAAAAGTTGTAGTCATACGGGGCCCAGATTTCTGGAATCTGTGACATTTTAGTCTTTCCCTGCATTGACAGATACACATCTTTGAAACACTATTGCCCACCACCATTGCAGCCTCCTAAGAATAGTTACCTACTTCTACAATGGTAGATATCTGAAAATAATATATGTAATATAGTTACTCGACTTTGCCCAACTTGTGTATTCTTTTTGTACTTAGTCTCCATGTTTGTTCTGTTTGCAATGTGTATTCTGCCCTCTTTCATTTCAGTCTTTTATATTTCTCCCTCAAAATATCCTTCTAGTATATTTATACCCCATTTCTCTTTCATTTATTGAGTCTCTCCATCCCCTCAATCCTGTGACAGTATCTTTGACTTTGCCCATCACTGATCTGATAAACTGAGACTAAAAAGCAATTCACTTTTGTAATTCACAAGACACAGCTGCAAAAATTCTCACTGCATCAAGGTTATGGAGCATTTTAAAAAACATTATCTGGGCCAAGTGCTTCAATTTATGTAATCTGCTTTTCTTAATTTTCTTTGCATATTCATAAGAGCATACACTAGACGTTACCAGATGGATAAATTCAGATTTAAAGAGAACAGGAAGGAACACCAAACATTTCACTAGAATGTTACTATTTTATCACAATGTTAAAAGAAACAGTATTAAGCATATCCCAGATGTGCTATAAAAGAATTTTTTTTTTTTTAAATCTTGGACACTGTACTTGTTATACAGATACCATAACTAAAATTAATCACAAGCTCATACAACCTTAATTATTCATAGGTATGTTCTGTTCTAAAGGAATCTTCCTATATTCTTCAGCATATTTTATGGACAAGCAGAGTTCTGTAGCACTAAAAACCCTTGCAATGATTCACGTGAGCAAAGTTTTTTTTTTAATCTCATACTATAATCTGTCCTTGCGTTGTATATTCCAACAATTTTCAGAGGTGTGCATAGAAAAAAGGGTAAATGTAAAGCAAATACATCTACAAAACCTAAAAGTATTTTTTCTTTCTTTAATAAAAAACGCTGTAGCATTGACTTAAGATAATCGTATTCAACTATCTTCTTCCTTACAACAAGTATGGCAAAATTAGCTGGCCATATTCTCCCTTTCTATCTTTAGTCTCCCTTCCAAATAGTCTTCCTGAACTGAAAGATAAAAGATATTCCCAGAAACAAAACCATAAAGACCCCTAAAAATGTGAACAGAGCAGTTTAAATTAGAAGTAACTGCCAGATGGTTTTGATCAAGGTAGTCTATTCCAGTGCCACAAGCCATTTTAATGAATGTATGATTAACGAGAAAACTGCCGACTGTCCGATTTCTTGCTAATGTGTTTGAAGATTTTAGCTTTGTGGACGTTCTTCGATTTCTGGTAACCAAATCCCCCACCTCCACCTCTTTTCTGTAGTCTTCTGCCATGGTTGCTGTTCACATCTGGAATTTTATTGGTTAAAGAACTTAAAAAGGAATACTTTGAAATGTTGCTTTTTAGGTATTGTAAGGGTTATTAATGTGAGAAAAAATAGCAGCATTATACAAAAAGTTGAGTTGCATAACTACAGACAAAACTTGAACTTTGTGCCTATGGTTCTAAATAATGCTTTTCTTCCTCCAGTTGTCCAACTAAGTTGGCCAAAGTACTACTGCTTCAAATTCCATGCACTGGCAAGTCTGAGAGTAATCTAGACAGAGTCTTCTATTTCACACTCTTCCCCCTCTATTTCAATATTCCATGATTATTAAACTTATGCACATACCTTTCAATGAAAATAATTTTGCATGGAGAACAGTACTCTAGAACATGTATGCATTCCAGCATCTGCTACCCCACAGCAACTGAAGCATGTACAGAATGTACATACATTAAACTATAGACGTTTGTAGGCAACTTTTGCAGTTTTAGTATTTTCTATTTAATATTTTCTTTGATAACCTATTGCTGGAGCATGATGCATTTATGTGATTAATAGCAAAAAATAATAATAATCAGAATTTGAAGTAGCATAGGAACTTCAGTAAGTTGCATCTAACATTTATAACACAGAAATTCAGCTTTGAAATACTGCAGTAAAAGGATACTGAGGTCAACAAAGGGAGGAATTTTAAAACCAAATGAAAGGCTGACTTTGGGAAGATCCAAGTTATTTACATTATAGATCTGCTTCAGAGAATGGGAGTCATAAGCTCTAATGTAGGCTTTGTATGCTTCCTGGGCTGACTTGTGAAGGAAGTAGTTCTTCTCAATCAGTTTTTCCAGCTGTTGGAGGAAAAAAAAAACCCAAACAAACGACAAAACAAGACACACATCCAATTATAGCTGTAGCAACTGTATAAATTATATTCAAGTAGATTATTTACTGTGTGAGTTGTAGTGACGTTCACTATTCACTTCAGCAAAATTGCCCTGTGACAGTAGAGTGCACATACATATATTAGAGTGCTTTTATAAACAAATAGAGGGACAAAAAAGCCTGAAGCTGAATTACAGTACAAAGCTGCAGCAATATGAATATTTACAGAAATATTAAATTGGGTTATCCCAATCAAGAAGGAGTATACAACTGCAGCCACACCATGAAACTATGCGTATTGAGAATTAATGGACAACAACAGTATACTTTTAAGGCAGACATCTGAACTGTACCATTCCATGTAATTCTATACGTAGTCTTATCTATTGTGGTGCAAATACATTGTAAAATAAGCAGTATTAATTCTAAGATAAAAATACAGATGCACTAGTGTAGACTGAGACATTTTAAAGCTACCAAAACCCCATCTGCTGTGTCAGATAAGAACATTCTGTTCAAAAACTGAAAGCATGGTTACATCACTGTGGTTTTGCAATGTCATGTGAAAAAACAATTCTTACAAGCAAATTCATACCATATCATGATGACAATTTAGTACTAGATATTAAAATTCATCTTTAATTTCTCAACTTTTTATCGTTTTACTGTCAGCAAGGGACAACATGGCAGTAGGATTTACTGCACAACACTCATCTACCAGAACTTTTCCAAACAAGCACACATTTTTTTTAAACTGCAGTTGTTATAGACTAACAGTCTCCATGCAAATTATTATACACATATTCAGAGTAGCTGTAGTATGAAGTCATTTCATACCTGAGACTGGATGTCTGAAATTTTTGACCAAGAAAATTCAAATTCACTTAGTGGTACCTTAAAAAAAAAAAAAAAAAAAAAAGAAAAAAAAAAAAAAAAAAAAAAAAAAAAAAGAAAAAAAAAAGAAATAAAATATCAAAATTATTTATACTGTGCAAACAGCAAATGTGTTTAAGACGTAAGACAAATAGAAGACGACCCACTAGATAACAGAAGATTCCTTTTTTAATATCACAGCTGTATCTGTGAAGCACCTTTACATCAATATGCCAGTATTATCACTTCCTTTAAGCTACAGTAATAAAGACACCAGTATGACACTTTTACCACTTTAGCTTTTGCTTTAGAAGCTACACCACTTTTGTTTACAGAGTTTTGCCACTTGTAACAAGCCCATCAGGAGAGCAACCAAGAAACTATGTGCAGTTCTATCATAGTAAAATGATTATATTTAGAAGGTGGCTACACTTCTTTTGGAACTGAACAAAATGTGATTGAGCCTTTGAACAGAAAAAATAAAAACTGCAGAAGCAGCATCTGGGTTTTAATTTCCTCTGGACGGTCAAACTCCCAGTTTCCTTCAACAGAAGCTTACAGGAAATTTATTTATTTTTTAGTAACACAAGTTGCACAGTTGCAAAGCAACTATAAATACACTCAATATTGACTTTTATGCTGCTGACTTTAAAGTCAGATGTTCAGTTAAATATTTGCTAAGCAACGGAATGGTTTTTGCTTAAAAAATTAAAATATTTGATTAATCATTACAGTTTTTGCCTTTAAAAACCTGTTTCACAGTAAAAATAATAATAAAAAAATAAATCCAGACGTAAGTTTACCCTGGCTTGTTTTAGGTAACGAAGAAAGCCCAGTTCTTCTGGTCGTAAAATGAGCAGAGCATGTCCTCTACCATTTATGCCTCTGGCAGTTCTACCGACACGATGAATATATTCCTTATGGAAAGAATAAGAAACAGCAAGTCCAATCACTCTTTCAAATATGTAATAGTCAAGCAGCTTCACCCCACCCGCCCCAATTCAACATTAATATGGTGTAATGCATCATCCATTATTTTTTAAGACTTCTTCTTAGTACTGACACATGGATGAGGGAAACCAAGTGTGGAAGATGCAAAGCGTAATTAGGCTGAGACAGAACACCTGGCTAAAAATATTTTACCTTTTACTGAAGAAAAAAAAATTTAGCCTACTGTAACTGAAAATTAAACTTTGCTTTTAGTATATTTGCTGTGTATATTTGTCAAAACTTCTGAGTTTTTTGAGTTTTGCTTGTTTACACTGGATGTTTATTCAAATAAGAATACTGACATTTAAGTAAAAATAAAATTTCCACTGGAAAACCTGTTAGGGATTCAGGGATGCATATATAAACTCATACTCCTCCTGAAAAGTGTTTTGTTGTTCAGCTGATAAGATTTTAAATTAACTTAACAGCACAAAGAATAATGTTTTAAAAAGCAACTCTTAAAAAGCTAACGAAGGTCTCAGCTAGGTGCAGCATTTCCTAGGAGCTGGTGAAGGGAAGTGGAAGCAACCAGTTGCTAGATATGAACATGGCTGAATCTTGACCTCTGTCGAGCAGCAGCTTCAGCTTTTCTGTGCAAGCTTGTTTGCTAGGATTTGATTTGTTGCTGTGAAGTTTCTCTATTTCCTTAACTTACTTTTGGATCATCTGGAGGGTCATACTGGACAATCCAGTCAACTTCAGGAATATCCAATCCTCTGGCAGCTACATCAGTGCACAACAGTATTCCAGATTCTGCATTACAGAACTGGAAAAATGTTGTAGTACGTTTGGTTTGTTTCTGCTTGCCCTAAAAGGAAACAAACACATTAAGGATGAAATGCCAACTAACAAAAAAACCCCAAAACCCAAAAAAACAAAACAAAAAAATCTGCCAACTTGTAAGCTTAAATCTATTTCCCATTTCACATATTAAATCACTGCAGAAAACATAAAATAGTTTGGGGCATCTTCCCATATCATGGACTTGTAGAGACCAAGCAGGACCATTTTGCAGTGAAGAAACAATGCTGCCATACTCAACTCAACAGCACAGGGCTACATGAAGTGGTATCTCTCAGAGGTTACACTGTACCTTCCAAAGCATTAAAAATTTCGTTGGGTGAGTATTCTTTTCAGGAGGACTGCATAAATGCCTGAAGTTCAGAAAAAAGACATTTGCAAGTCTAGCAGTATGTTAGATAGATTACAGGTTAAAAAAACCAACCAACCAAAAACCATACTTGTAACAGTTCTATTGAAGTATAGCAAAAAAATACCCCAAAAAACAAAATTAAAAAAAAAAAAAGACATTTGTGGCCAGTTACAACTGTTTCATAAACTTTCAGTCAATTCTTTCTCCTAAACTATGCATTTTATCGTTTTGACAAAAAAATTAAAATACTCATCCAAATGGCAAAACTTGGCATAGTACAACCAAACATCACCCTGGCCTTAAAAAAAGCACCCAACGTGTCAGGGATCAGTGTTTGGATTCCTCTGACAATAGCTTTGCTCCACAAATTGAGTTTTAATGCTTGTGAAAGGCAACCCCTTTGGAAGAAAACAAAAAAGCTTTCTACACACAGCGTATTAATTAGTATCAGTGTTCAGCCCTGGTTCGGAAAATAGCAAGATTAACAATATGGAAATGTTGTTATTACATAGTCTTTGCTTTATCTCCTTCTACAGACTAATCAAGATCATCATCAGTTTTGTGAGCAGGGTGTCTGTTTATTAGAAACCGGACTGAAATAAACAAGGCAAATGTGAGGTCAGTAACCATTTAGAGGTACTATCAGATTAAGTAAAAATAAATTAATGAATAAAATACTTACATGAATGGCCAAAACGGGCAGATCAATATAGTTGAGTAATTCATAATGGTACTTCACTGACATACATGAAGAAAAAAATACCATTAGTTTCTTCTTCCGGTTTTTCTTGAGGAATGTGAAGAGCAAAAGGAATCTTTTTTCTGATGGACACACTACATACCCCTGGAAAATTTTTAAATATTGTTAAATAAAGTAGTATGGAACAAACTTTTGTTTCAGCAATACCATTAGATCAGGGAAGCGTTATGTTGTGAAACAAATATGCCAAATAGTTAATTTTTCCAGGTATATTGGGCCAAACCATTTGATTTAGTGTCTGTCCCTCACCTTGGTATATGAAACTCCTAAAGATGATGAACTTGGCAAGAAACTTACTGTACTAACTTGAAATATGAAGAATTAATTTTTAATTAATTCTTCAAACTATTTAAAGTTCAGTGAAAAGTAATTAGTTTATATAATAAAAATCCATTTCAATAAGTCTGAATTACTGACATTAGGCATGAAAAAACTGCATAGGGTTCTTAGCATTTTTTTATTATTTCAAGAATTTTATCTTCTGGAATTCTTGGTACTGGTTTACTCTTTTAAGGTAATACATAGCTACTGGTAATTTTATAACAACACTAATCATGTCAACTGCACTAACACAGAAACTGCTGTGCCACTCCATTTAGCTATTATCTGAAACAGCAATAATGCAATATATCTGAAGTATATATCTCTCTAGTCAGCAATGTGGAAAATACAGTTAGAAAGACAACTGGAGCTTAGGTATGTAACACAGATAGGAATAGACAAGTGTAAGTAACTATATTACTATTTCATGAGGTTTTATAATCATCTGTCCTGCAAACATTGACTAGATGCGTATAACTTCCTATAGTTAGCAGACTGAATAAAGCACTTCAGGCAACTGATAGCTTTTGCCCATTAGGATGGTAAACACCTTTTAAGACAGTGTTTGTACAACCCAATTAAAAACACATAGGCTTTGGTATGTTCACAGATCATACCCCTTTTCATAACATTTGTGTTTTACCTGTTCAAGACCATCTACTGTTGCTGTCTCCTTGTTATCATCAACCCCAACATATAGTGGCTCTTTCTTCAGAGATATCTTTGCCAGATCTTCAACCTTTCTGGTTTGTGTAGCAGAAAAAAGCATCGTCTGTCTGCGCTCTGAAAAAACATTTATTTGGAAAGACAGCCTCATTTTTTAAAGGAGAATTCAAATAGCAAGTCCATAAAATCTCTAGCTGCAAACTTCCCTGAGCAAGTCTTCTATTTGTTTTAAATTAAATTCTAATTCAAACATACTGCTACTGGCAAACAAAACCAGGTGCAGTTGTATTATGGATTGTACAGGATGCTTACTTAGGCTGCCCCCTTCCCCAAAATCCTAACAGCTATCAAAACACAATATTCTTTCTCTCTGGGAAAATGTTAATAATCATTTGCACTCCAATTTAGACACAAAACAATGATTTAAATAGAGACCAACCTTGTAATTCTAACTATAAATTGATTTCATTTGCATGAATATTAAAATGTTTTAAAAAAAATCATACTAGAGATTGTGCAAGAAAAAACTTACAAAAACTAAAGAGCATTGTAAATGTTTGTCTTGCATAATCAGTCTAGAACATACACAAATCTGCATGTTAGTTAGTCACGTGGCAGTATGTCTGTACTGAGCCTTAGTGACTTCCATGGTCTTAGAGCAGGTGTAGGAAATCTCTTGCCTGCCTATCACCTCTCAGCTCAAAAATATATCCTCATCCTGTAACGTTTTCTTGTTACACGAGTACGTGCAAAATGCATACTTGGGCTGTTCCATTTTACAACTGCAAGAACAGTAGCGTTGCTCTTGCTGAAGAACTGGTGCCACCACTTTTTCATTTTATTTTTTTGTCTATTTTGAAGTGTCTGTTTTAAAATATAATTTCTTTCCTAACGGGACAAAACCAAATTGAACTCATGCAAAGTAAAAATTTCTTTTATCTATCATTTTCCACTTCATGAAAAACATGTAATTTTCCCACTCTTCCTTCTCTTTCCGTTTTTAGCACTGTTCATTAATATTCTTCACAGAATGTTATTTATTAGATCTATGTATCTCCATTTTAAACACGCAATCTGAATTTCAATATTTAAGATGTGGAACCTCAAAATATTTATCACTGATTTTTTTATACACTATTTCCATGGGGGAGGTTTTCTACGTTTTGAAAGTTAAAGGGAGAGCCTTGTTAACTCTGAGAATGTGTTTAACACACCAATTATGAGGAATAGCTAAATGAAAAGTGAGGGAAAGAAAATTTTAAGGTAAACACTCAAACTTCCTTAAGATACTGTTCTTGGAGGTATGAAGAAAATTCAAACTGCAAGTCAGAAGACCTTTTTCCTTATATTTAAGCCTTATTAGGAAATAATGAATTGTAGGAAATAAATGGGCAGAGGACGATGAATGAGAGAATGTAGACGTTAAACTAAAAGGATCTTACATGAACAGAATTACGGCCCTAAGTGCATATGAAAACTCTGTCCTTCATATAAATGATGTTAAAGTAATATATACTAGCTATCAGGAAAAAAGAACAGAGTAAGACAATCACTCTGAAGTGCATTTACAGAACTATAAAAATTAATGACTTCTCTTATAATAATTGAGTCATAAAGAAGACATAATGTTAGTCAAGTGATTTCCAGGAAAGACAGATTCTTTTTCTTTCCTTACTTGGTAGAAGTTTTATGATCTGTTTCATTTCTTCTTCAAATCCAACCTCCAAGATACGATCCGCCTCATCAATTACCAAACACTGCAAGTTTTTATACATGAAACCTGGAGTGTTCTAGAAGATTAACAAATTCAGAGTCAGACAGGGACAGGAGTTTTACTATGTTTCAGTAACACAGATTGGGCATCAATATTTTATCTACCTGCATATGATCAAGCAGTCTTCCTGGTGTTGCTACAATGATGTTGATTCCATTTCCAAGTTTCTGTGCTTCTGCTGATCTGTTACTACCCCCCATTATCAGACCATAGGTGTGAACATGATGATTCATAAGTTCTTTAAGAACTCCGTAGGTTTGCATAGCAAGCTCTCGAGTAGGAGAAAGAATAATAACACCCGTTCCTAAAAAATACACCAATCAGACAAGACTAAGTTAAAACTCATCCAATCCCTCTCCTCGCCACATCCCTCAATGGCTGCGCCACAATAAAATTAAACTGTGAAATGAAAAGCCTTACCATTTCTAGGCATGAATTTTAGCTTGTAGATGAGCTCTACTGCAGGAATAAGAAACGCAAGTGTTTTGCCACTGCCTGTTTTTGCAGCTGCTAAAATATCCCTGTATGCAGTGGTTAGAAAAAAAGTATTTAGTTGATCGTACAGAGGAAAGAACAATCCCATTTTGTACAATGTTGACAACATAAAAACGTAACATGGCTTAAAGGAAACCAGTAGAGTTGGTATTAAGAGCTTGGTGGCAGATGCGGTCCACAGCAATGTGTCACCACATCTCTAGTGACAGTGTGAGACAGTGTCTTTGAGACACACTGACAAGACTAGTGAAAACAGACTCCCCTGCTCTCAAAGCCGAATGCAAAGCAGCTTCCATGAGCTTACCCTAATATTTGTTCACAGGCAACACAGACATACTTTGTTAACTTCTATTAATGTCTATTAACAAAATATGTAAAACATATGAGAACACATTTAAAAAAAAAAAGTTTAGCTGCAGAAAATCACATTTCATGTATTCAGCTTGCTAGCAAAATTTACACAACATCTGAGGTCAATACAGTGATTAAAAAGACTGAATTCTTACCTGCCTTCCAGAAGCGGCTTAATACTTTTATGCTGAATTTCGGTCATGTGCGTAAAACCCATGTCATTTATGCCTTTCAATGTATTCTCACTGACAACACCAGCCAGGGAAGTGAAAGAATTGTCTTCAAAAGCACCTGAAGTGAGGGGGGGAAATAAAAAAATATTCAAACTTATTTAATTTCATGTTCAAACTATTCAATGCCATCTATCCTCTGAGATTACCCAGCTAAAATTAACCTAGATGACAAAAAAAAAATCAAAGCAAAGGACTTTTTCTTATTCCTTTCTAGCACAAAAAGCCAAGACATTGACAAAACACTGTGTATGAATGTGTTCCTACGAATACTACACAGAGCTGTTAAAAATGAACACAAATGCACTGCTTCACCTGCCAGATTTACCAATTGTATATCTCCATCTTGCTCTTGAGTTTTTCCTCTATAGTTAAGCATATGTGCGCATACATGTCTTAAAACAGTTTTTCACTAGTAATTTTAAGACTAACAGGAGCGTGTACATAATACAAATTTCAAAGAACAGTAACTGAGTAACAGCTGTGCAGTTGCCAGTGTCATGTCACCTATATTCAAACACCTGGCTTATAAAGCTAATTTGAAAAATGCAACTTGCTCTGGAAGAAAGCGTTAGACCTTGGCTTTCTGCACACGTACGAAAAAGAGAACACGAGATACCTGTTACACCTAGTGGTAAACTGGGCACTTCATCCTCCTCCCCCTCCTCCTCTTCCACTTCTTTCTCTCCAGAATCCTGCTCATCTTCATCTTCTACCCCCACAGATTCATCTTCTTCACTTTTTGCTTTTTTAGTTTGTGCATCTACAGCATCATTTTACAGAAGACAAGTCAGTTAAAGATATACATGTTCATCATTAAAAGTTGTTCCAGAGAGTGATTTTCTTTAGTCTGTAATCCATGAACAAACATCATGCTTTTTTTCATGGGGTGGGAGCGGGGGGCAGGAGAAGGGGAGGCAAGGTTTCTATGGAACTTTCTGAAGCAGAGAGCAAAAAATTCAGAAGTTCCTTACACACAGTCCACTTTGCACTGTACAACAGAGAAGCTTAACGTGTACTATATGAAATTTTCTGTGGAAATGAGGAACAATTTACAAAATTTTTTCTTATCTGTAATGCAGGCATCAAGTTTCCAACGCGGTTTGTGCTCAGGTCATGTGAAATGTAATGTCTATTCTAAGTACCTGAATCCTCAGACAACTGCATGAAAAGACCTGTTTATTTCCATAATCATGGGAAGTATCACTAAGATCAAACACATAAAAGATGGAAGCTTCAAATATATATAAAAATATACATATGTGTGCGTATATATAGAAGTATAAAAATCTAGCAATATCTGCAGGATGCAATTTTTTATGGTAGTTTCCCAGTATATTTTAGTTTCATAATATACAGACGTTGCCAAAGGCTGGATGTGTTGCTAAAAAGATGTAGTGGCTGGACGTTCAGAAAGCATCCATCTGTCAAAGTTCTACTTTGAGAGACAGTATATGTATTTGTATAATAAACAAGCAAAACATCCAAACTTAACGTTAGAAAGCAGAATCCTCTGCAACAATTAAATTGGTTGCTATGGGTTTAGCACCTATCAGGGTTCAGCTGTTGCAGCTGGAATAAGGAAACGGGTAATACGGAAGGCCTCCAGGTCTTTAAAAGGTACACCAGACCAACACACGGCACTTCTCCCAGTCCAGCCCACAAATCCTCTCCGACAGGGCGGAGAAGGAAAGTAGGCGCTCGGCGGGCTCTCAGCCCTGGGAGCCACGCTGTGTTTGTCGAGATAACGTACCACCACCCGCACTCGCCGCCGCTTTCCTCTTTTTCTTCTTCCTCTTCTTCTCCTCCCCGCCGCGGGGACCGGCAGCATCTGCAGCCTCCGAGGCCTCTCCGGCCGCCGCCTCCTCCTCCTCCTCCGGGGGGCCCTGCGATGCCGCCTCGCCTGGCGCAGGCACTGCACGGCGCGGAGACGCGTTTCAGAGAGAGAGAGGGGTGGGGGAAAAAAAAACCCACAAAGTCAGCGACGGCTGCACAAGCGTTCAGCCGGGGAGAGGCTCCGCAGGGCCGGTCACCCACCCGGCCCCGGCCCCGGCCCCGCCGTACCTGCCCCCTCGGCCGCCCGCAGCTTCAGGTTGCGCTGGCGCAGCTTCAGGTTGCGCTTGTGGATCTTCCTGCGGAGCAGCCGCATGGGCAGGTTGCCCGCGGCCACCGACACCGACATCTCCGCCGACTCCCTCCGCTCACCCCACCGCACGTGGGGACGGCGGCTCGGCTCGGCGCATCCGGCTCCCGCCGGAACCCCCCGGCCCGCCAGGCCTGACGGGCGGCCCGCAGCGGCCTCCGGCGGCCCGGCGGAGTCAGCGCCGCGCAGCCGGGCGGGACAGGCGTCTCGGTCCCCGTCCCGCTGGGTCCTGCCACCCGCGGCCCTCGTCCCCGCTGCCAGTCCCCTGGAGCGCAGAGAGCGGCGGCGGGGAACGCCCCCTTCTACGCCCAGCGAGGGAGTCGCCGCCTCCGCCGCGGACACCCCCTGCCCCGCAGTACCCGTGTGCCCGCTGGCGTTGCCGCCGCTCACGGCTGCGGGTGGCGTTTAACTCCGCCGGCAGAAAGAAACGCTGCCGGGCACCCAGCTAGGCGGCTCCAAGTTTAGCGCCTGCGGGAGAGGCGGTCGTGGGGAGGGGAGACCCCGCGTGTCCTCTGGCCTGCGGGGCCGGAGCGGCCGCCGTGCGCCCCGCAGTGCTGCCGAAGTGCAGGCGGCAGCTGAAAGCGGCCATCCCCGCCGGCGGTCCGCTCCGCCGGCAGCCCCGGGGGACGCGGCACGCAGCGGTGCAAACCCCGGTGCCGACTTCCAGCCCTAAAGCGGGTGAAACTTTCAGGCTTGCAGAATCCCCAGCCCCGACCCTGGGGAGAAAGGACACAGCTGTGCCTTCGCTGAAGTCCCGCATCTTCGGTAGCCAGCCGGTCCGCTCTCCGTTCCTCCCGATGGGTGCAAAGAACGTGGAAATCCCCGGGATTTTCACCAGCCTGGCAGTGTTAGCCAGTGGGCCAAATGTGGGAGCCCGTCATTTCCAGACCATGGTTTCCTGGAACTCTGTTAGGGAGCGCTTTTCAGCTGGAGCTCCCAGCTGCACCGCGATTCCGGTGATGGGCAGCATGACCTTTCCTTCCAGTGTCCTCCTGCTTGTTGGCTCTGCTTTGGCTCTTCCAAAGAGTGATTCCTGCAGGCTGAAATGCAGCGGCTTTCAGATCCTTCTTGACCAGCAGATGGCACAAACAGTACAGGAATTTACAGCGGATTGCTGTGCTATCTTAAACCAGTAACTACCGTGTTCTTAGGAATCTGAATGACTACAAATTGTGTAAGGTTTAGCTTGCAATGCCTTGCTTAGCGCAGAATAAGCTGCAGAACTATGACTATATTAATTTCGAAGTGTTTATTGCATACAACATTTTGTTTAAAAAGCTACTGCTGTTAAGAGATGAAACAAAAGTCATTTTTTACTATCTGTAATTGTTGTCTTGCAGAGGTCATATGGACCACCAGGATAAGAATTAAATTTGTTTTGACAGAACTTCAGAATATGAACCATGTGATCTTGTCCTGACTTTCACGGACTGGTTAACAGGTCTGGCCACTGGCTTACTAAGTTGGAAGGATAACTGCCATCCCCATCAGCTGCATTTGAAAATAAACTGAACCATCCTCAGCGAGAAAGGCTTTTGGTACAAAACTCCAGGGGAACTAAGTTCAAGGCTGACTTTTAAGCAGGTAAAAGCTCCTTACTGCAACTCAGTGTAATTTAGGTTCTGGATGTATTTTCTTCCTGGCTACCTTATATTGTGTCTGTAGAATATATTTTTAAGTAGATATGGGTTTGCTCTTCCTAATCTGTGCTGATTTGTATGTATGTGACTAGGTTTACTATTTGGATCCAGATTTAACCCAGGCAGTGCTCCTTTCTGGAATATGGTCATTGTGCAGACAGAGTGAATTAAAAATCTGGGCAGGAGGGAGCTGACACTAATACTTACATTGAGGGAGGAGAAAATTATGTCCTTTGGGCATAGCATGGTCCACATGTTCCTATCTTAACCAGTAGTGCCAGGATCATTGCTATTTTGCTTTCACCCATGTCATCACACCTCCAGCTCTGCCAAGAATTAGAACCTGGAAACCCTGGTCCGGTAAAACCCTAAATAAAGAGCTCACCTCAGTGTCCATGTTGGGTCCTGGCTGACTTGGCAACTCTTCGTGAAATTGCATTAGGGTGGCACGAGGCCCAAATTGATAAGCTGTCCTGAGAAGTTATGTTAGATCCCACTGAGCAGAATATGTTGGCTATGTCAATTGGCTATTATCAGTGTGGCGCACAAGGAAAACTTTGTTGTGTTTGTAGATAAACGATGATCTTGCATCTGTGTAAACAGGTGTCATAGCATTATGTATAGGAATTCAGAAATTCCAGATTTCATTAGGTGGCAAAGTATCATGTGCTCCAATATTGCTTTATTGCAGTATCTTGTAAAAGATGTTGCTTAGACTTAGGAAAGAAGTGTGCTTCTCCGGAAATTTCAAAACATGTTTTATGAGCTTCTTTCTTTTTGTCTTGCTTTTTCTTCAAGCTGCAATTGTGGAAAGTCACAAAAAAGAAGACTCAGAAGGCAATCATGATAATTTTATTGTGACAGGTCTAGACAGTAGTTTAAACCACTAAGTTATGTTAATAGTTTTTCTCTGAAGTTTGACATTTCTTAGATATCATATGAATTCCCCCTGGTACATGTCTCATTTCTGTCCAATAGATTCATTCCTAATTGCTTGACTTATCAGGCAATCGTTACTAACAATAGGATTTTCTCAAATGGTTATTGAGTTGTTGTCAAAATGTCTCAAATTCTCTACATATGATCTTGCAGAAAGGTTTGTAGGGAATCATATTTTAGGTTAGCAAAGCCTTTATAGAGCTGAATAAGTCCATATTAGATACCCTGAATTTATCTCTGAAGATGAATTTTTTTGATGGGCTGCCAATGTCAGTATTTTATCTCCCAGAATCAATTCATCATTAAAGCCAAATTAAAAATCTTTGCTCCTGCTTACCTTTAACTAACTTGTGTTGATTAACAATGTAATACAAAAGTAGTAATTGATTTCAGTTGTATCATTTCAGGTAGATGGTGATAATTTATACAAAAGGTATCAAAATCCCATATAGAAAAGATCATGAAACAAAAATGTGTAGTCATTTTTGGATACTAGAGTTGTGGTACACAGCTGAATTAAGGCAGATAGGTTTTATTTTCAGAAAGCAGAATCTCTGAAAAAATGCTTTTTTGATGTCTTAGGTTGGACATGAAAAAAACCACCACTTATGTAATTTATGAACATCTGCACCATTAAGCTAAAAGTTTTGAACTAGAAAACTAGAGCTTTTATTGCTTACAGCCAGAAACTGGAAAACATTTCAGAGCTGTCTTCATTTTTTAACAGATTATAATTTTCCCTGTTGAATCAAATTTATCTGTCATACAGTAATAAGTTCAGGATAGGGACTTGGTTTAAGATCAAATATCAAGATAGATATCAGGTTTTTTTTTCAAATGGGTCTAACTTATGTAAGAAAAAAAATCTGTATATGTGTGCAAGTGATGGATATAAACGTATCTGCAGAAATAATCGATTTTTCTAATTTAATTGAGTCATATAATTCTGAAATCTGGACTTTGGCAGAGAAAAGTTACCCACTCCTGAACTGATGTAAATGGTACAGATATAGGTACAGATATATCCAGATATATCACATAGAGAACAAGTGACTTGATTTATAGAACATGTTAATGTTAATGGGGGTTAGAAATTGCTGGTGCAAGTCATATCTCCACAGGGTATCATTGAATATCACTGAATCTGTGAGGGAATTTAAAGTATGGCTTTGAGTTTAAGACAAGGAGAGTAAGATATCTGTGTTTGGAGAAAGCAAGGTAGGCTATCATAACCACAATTCTTTAGGGTTTTTGTTTAATACTGCTTTCAAATAATGTCTGCCTTGTGTCGTATGGAGGTATTGTCTCAGTTACAACTGGCCTGTAGTTTCTATGCAACTTCACTTTGTGTAGTGTGTGGAATACAGCTGGATTCAAATCACATTTGTGAGTTTTTTAGGAAATTTCTCATTTACCCTGTATTTTACAACTGAAGCTGTTCAGTGTATCAATCGTAAATGCAGATGGACATTCACCTGAATGTGTTCCAAATCGAATCCAGTGCAGATCTGCAGCTGTGATGAGAAAGTAGAGATGAGTTGAATTGCATTTCATAGGAGACCTTGTAGATTTTGCGTAGTTCTTATGGATTTCCTGGAACTTAGGTGTTTCTGAGAAGCAGTTTAATATCTCAAAGTGTTAGGCCATCACCATTGCCCTTATTGGTTCATTAAAGGGAAGCCAATAGTCTAGAGCTGGAATAATCTGGATCATGCCAAGGTAAGGAACTGAAACCATTTTAATTGTTCTAATGAATGATCTCCTCTTTTATACACATAGAAGACCAAAGTCTGATCTCACTCTTTTAGACCTCTCTGCAGAGTTTAGCATGGTTGATCATGAAATCCTGGTGTGTCATATGAGCTGGATGGCAGGAGTCCAAGTTACTGTACTAGTCTTCCTGAAGTGATACATCCAACAGATAGTGATGATCATCTGCATGCCTACTCCTCTTGATCCTTAATGGCTGGAAACCCACAAAAATCAATTACTTCATGTCCTTTTCTAGCAAAGGAATGCAACCACATTGGCAGCTGGACTCAGAGGCTAGCCATTTGCAGGTAATACCTGTCTGTCTGTATTCATTACCATCTGTGACTACATCATTAACTCTGCTACTACCAAGGTGATCAGCTAATTGTGTGAGATTAGCTTAATTAAACTGAGGTGAGCTATATAGAATGTGACTATAGCTAAATTATGTGACATTTATAAGCAAAAAATCTTCAGTGTTTGGGAATTGCCACCTAGTATAAAATGCTGTAGTTCTTCCCTGCAGTAAGAGGAATTATGTATTGGTTTGCCACAGAAATTTATGCTAAGGTCAGTATTTTTGTCCTCATCTCCAAAATACATCATCACTAGGGCCCAGTTTATCTAAAATATTGCTTAAATCTCTCTGAAATGAAGAAGACAGTTGCAATTGTAGAATCACAGAATGGTTGAGGTTGCAAGGCACCTCTGGGGATTGCCTAGTCCAACTCCCATGCTCAAGCAGGATCAACTAGAGCAGGTTGCTGTTCACTCAAGCTTTGAGTGTCTCCAGGGATGGAGACTCCACAGAAGACTCTGTCTTCTTTACTCCCTCCTATCAGGTATTGATACACATTGAACCTTCTCCAGGCTGAACAGTCCCAGCTTTCTTGGTTTCTCCTTGTATGCCAGGTGCTCCGATCCCTTTATCATCTTTGTGGCCATTTGCTGAACTCACTTCAGTATGTCCAGTATGTCTGGGGAGTCCAGAGCTGGACACAGTACTCCACATGTGTCTCACCAGTGCTGAGTAGAGGGGAGGAAAGGATCACTTCCCTTTTGTCTGTCACAGTTGTCACAGTGGGATTTTCTGTTATAATTGCATAACTGTTTTTTTTTTTTTTTAAGAAAACTTTGTCATTTCCAAGAGAAATGTATAGTCATTTCATAGTTAGCACCTACACACTGCAAACAAAAAAATCCTCTAGGAAAGCAAGGTGCTATACACATTTTTATCCTCACAGAGGCAATGAGAGAACAAGTAATACACAATATAAGAGAAGTGCATAATTTGCAATGTGCTACTGGCGGGCAGGAGGGTACCATGAGGATAACTGTAGTGTAAAAGCATGCATGGTGCACACAGCTGAATAGTTTAGGTTCTATTTTGTTGTATTTTAGCAATGCAGAAGAAGTTGTTTCTAACATTTGTAATTTAAACTTACAAAATATTTTTGGGGTACTCAGAAACTGCTTTCCTGAATTGGATGAAATAATAAGCAAGCATTTTCTGTTCTATTTTAGGAGGCTGTTTACAGCTGTTTCTTTCAACTGTTCCACCATCCCTAGTAAGTGTTGATAAATAGCCTGTTTTGCACGTGACAGTAAGGTATAGTCGCTTTTATTAAGATAGCATTTAAATTCATGATATTTTTTTACATATGAAGATCAATTTTGAAATATTTCCCTGTTTTTAAAAAACTTAGTGAAGGTTTTTCAAAATACTGCAAAGGCTGCAAGTAGGATCAAGTGATTAATTAACAGATTAATCAAACCGCAGGTGTACCAGCTAGCTTATAACTTACAGACTGACAGGTTCATAATCTTTAAAATAATAATTTTCTGAGGCATAAAAGGCTTTCCTTTTACAGTGCCCTCATTAATGTAAAGAATCCTAGTAAATATATTACCATCTCCTTTTCAGAAGGAGTGTGTCTTTTTATATTGCCTTGTCATTTAGACATCTTCATTTAAAATGGCTCCGTTCAAATAATATAGTCATAGTTAAACTCAAAGAGAGTATGAAATCTGAGACAGTAAGTGAAATATATAGGGTCCGCTAAAGTTCTTTGCAACTATTTTGAAGATAAAATTTGAAGGGGAGAGATAGGGCTTCTGGGTGTATGGCAGCTGGATGGAGACAGATCTGTGGCATTTTGTGGATGGAATGAACACCAGATGTCACCCTAGCTGTGGGATAGCTCCAGCACAAAAATGCCCTTAGTTGAAGAGGAAAGAAAATGAAGGATTTGGGTTACTTTTTATTTATTTATTTCTTAAGTTGTCTATCACATGTTCCTTCATTTACCTATCACGGAACATTGTTTCACTACAAAATTTTCTACACCTTACTGAATATTTCTAATTCAATTCTATCATGCCATTTAGGATTTTTTTAAATTGTTGTTTTAAAGTACGTTCCTGAAGTTTGAAGTCAGATTTTACTTCCTTGAATAGTAGCCCTATGTTTCTTATACTGTTAGTGACAAAGATCATGGAGAAGAGAGTGCAGTATTTTTCTGAGTTTTCTTCGGTCTCATTCATTTTCATACACTTACCTAGAAATCTAAAAGCTTATAGAAGGATGCAATGGCAAGTATTGTGAAAAACTTTCAGATGTCACATAGTTAAATTATGTTTCTTCCTAAAATGTTTAAATATTTTTGTGCTGAAGAATAATATTTTCTTTACCTAACAGTTTGAAATTCCTTTTACCTTTACTCTAAATAATGCAAAATTCTTCCTTCAAGGAAGAAGGAGTTGAAAATCTTGAATTAAACAAAGCATTGTTTAAACAATGGTATTAGCATTCTTCTGATTATAGATGGGAAATGGATACCTTAAATATTAAACTTGTTAAGCTCAGGCCCCTGATTTCAGTAATATGGACAGCATGCCTATGTTCAAAATGACATTTATGCTTTAAATGTTTGTTTCCTTTCTGTATAAAATAATAAAAAAGATTTTGCAGTGAAGACATCTGGGACTTGTGAGGACAGAACTCAATGCCTTATTGTGTTGTAGATGCTCCTGTTACCTTAAGTGATCATTCTCATTTCATTTATCTCATCCATACAGTGAGAATATCTTAATCTGTAAGATGAGGATAGCCATATTTCTTTACTTCCACTGCCTGTTTGTGTTTAGACAACAAGCCCTTAAAGCAAGGACTAATTTAAAAAATACGTTTGTATGGGACCTATAACAGAGAAGGCCTGTATGTATCAGGGAGCTCTGGGCGCTATTGTAATACTAATTAAACAAAAGTGTATTGCTCTTAACCACCAAAATTTAAATATACAAATGATAGTAAAATACTATTTTGTTATAAGGTATACATCTTAGGGGACCAGACTCTTATCAACCTGGACAGAGGAGGAAACTAAATAGTGAACACAGAGCATGTCAAATAATCTGTGATACCTCTACCTCAGTGTGCTTTTAGCCCATGGTGAATAACAGAATACCTTCAAGAAAGTATCAGATGAGCTCATTCTCACATTTTCTGCAAGATGCAGTTAGGAATAGACTTCTTAGTGATTTCCTTGAAGTGGCTCACCCCTCCCTTGCCCAATGTTATTAGTATGCTCCTACATCCATAGTTTTACACACTCTTCTGCTTTACATAATTCTGCATGTCCTTAAGACCAGTGTAAGTTACTTTTACTTTTAAGACCCTTTCAGATTGCCATTTAAAGGAGTTTTAATATTCCTGAGAATAAGAATGGTTAATGCTTATTCTGTTATGTAACACTGATTTTTTTGATTGAAACTCAGTGGGAGCTTGGACAGTCAGCACTCTGTAAGAGAATGCTCAATAGCTTGTATTACTGGACTCTGAGCTTTTACGGTTCAAGCCTTTATAAACTGTGTCAAGCTGTGATAGTTATAATTATTGCACACGTTGGCTTAATCTATATAGTGTAGTCATAATGCATTAGCCTTTCCAACTTTCACTTGCCTGTCCTTTATTATCAGTGACATTTTCCCTTAAAGGTTCAGAGCAAGCATGACTTTATGATCAGCCATAAGCTTTAACTAAACCAACTTTTTTTTCCGGGGAAGACTGTTATTGAAGAAACCGGGAGATGGCAGTCTTTCTTAATGGATCAGAGATAAATTCTACTGGTGACTACAATTTCTGTTCTTGTGCCCCACAATAGGCAAAAAATTAAAATGAAGTGAAGGAAGAGCCACACTTCTTGTCTTGTTGGCACAGCAAATCATGGCATGCTTGACCCTTCTGGTATCTTCCAGAGCCTTTTCTTTCAGCTGTCAGATCTTAAATAATCACATAAATCTAGGGGGAATTGTGGTCTTCCCAGTCTTCAGATTGGCCTTAGTGCAGTTTTCTTACCTGGCTGTTCAACATACCTGAACTACAGGTTCTCTGTTCTCTGGTAACACATAGGAGAAGTCAATGATTAGCCAGCCTTCCTAGGACTGTGTACTTCATCTGAAGGCAGGCTATTTCAGAGAAAACTGCTTAGAAACAAAACACAATTCATTCATGTATGTTTAATCATTAAAAACATAGTAATCCAGAGACTGTACGACCTAGTCTGTCTCTCTGTTAGTTTGCTCCTTAACGTATCTGTCACTACTCTTGGACAACTCAGAGGCTCCACAGGGGATCAAGATGTTTTTAACTGGCTGTGGTGCTTTTGGTCTCTGTTAATGTAACCTGACAAAAGGCAGTGTCACATCAGCTTATAATCCAATGGGCTATCACTGTACAAAGATATGTGATTGTCTATTTTTACTGGAGAAATAATTTCTGCATGGCAGTATTAGATATCAGTTTCTTTTGAGCTGTTGGCTGCAAGCACGAACAAAAACTTCTTACCTTTCTGTATGTTTTTCTGTAGAGTAAGCACCAGAAACTCTGAGATGGGAGAGCATAAAAGTGGCTTGAATTGACTCTTTGTCCTTATTGTCACAGTCCAACTCAAAGAGAGCTTAGGAAAACCATGATCTGCCTTCAATTATTTACTAGAACCAAGTGATAGATTTAATTCTAACAAACTAATAATCTTGCGTCTCCATAGTCATCATGGCTTTTGGACTCCTAAAGCTGCTTCTCAGTGTTACCATTCCTTCCCTTAAACTGCAGTAAGGTGCATGGGAATTGTAAGTGTAGAGACCAAGAGCACATATTATTCATGACCACATCAGGCTTGTACATTGTTTGGACTAACGCTTTGTCTTCTATTGGGGCAAATTCTTGCTTCGTACTTTCCAACCATTTCAAACTGTCTTAAACAACCCCTCACTGACTAATAGCAATAATAACAATAATAACATGAATAAATTCTTTTAGGCAATGCTGAATAAGATGAGCAGATGTAGAAGGTAGCTAATGTTTATTAAGTATTCCGGTTGCTACCTGAGCTTACTGCAGAACCAAGCAAAGGGGGAAAACAATAAATTGTTCCAAACATCCAGCTATATTCTCACTTGTCATATTTGTTAGTATTGTAAGTGAAAGGTTTTTGTTTTTTTTTAAGCTAGTGATAACAGACCTCCCTGTCACATTTGTGTGTAAAGATTGTCAACCTTTCTTCTGCAGCTCACCATGTTCAGTTTGATGCACGTTACTCAATGTCTTGCCAACTGTTTTCCTGAGCATTCGTGCCTGTAGACATCCTGCAGATGACTGGTTCTCACAGCAGAGCTCTATTTTTAACTTGGCTTGCAGGAAGATGAGCTGTTCACATCTAGCAGAAGGCAAATGTCTTTGGACTTGTATGCCAGGATTCTGCAGGTGAGAATCGTGTACGTGGTAAGAATTATCTGGATACAGGTTTGGAATATGGATACATTGAGAGTGCAAAACTCCTTGGGGTGGCAAAACTGCTTGATGTACAAATGACACTGAATATATTGACCAAACTTTGTTATTTTGTGTGCTTCACAAAACCTCAGCAACAATTCCCAGGTAGCTATAATGGAATTTACCTTAGCTGTGTATATGAAGTTTCACTTGCTATGCAGCATCATAATACAAGCCTCTAAAAGCTATGTTAAATGTTTAGCTTGCACTTAATCATCTGCCAGGAATGTTTAAAGGCATAATGTCTCATTAATAATTATTAAATCATTGAGTCGTGCAAAGAGAGATGTTCTGTCTTTACTTACATAATGGTAAAACACAGGTCATTTACCAAGCATGCAACAGCACATCAGATATTGGAATTTTCTTGAAGGGAATTAACAGAGCCTTATTAGAGGATATGTATTATTAAAGGAAGGAAGCATTTGGTGATTGAAACACTGTTCAGCCATGGCATACAGTCTAGTTTCTACACTCCCCCATACTCTGACAGCTTAAAACATGCTCATGTAAATTGGCAGGTGTAAAGAAATGACATTAATCATATAACCCCAAATTATTTCAGAGTCTCACTCAGTTATGGAACTGGGACTCAGAAAATACACCTACCTCTGCCGCAGACAACATGCATGATTGAAATAAATCATTCACGCTCACATTTCTGCCATCTGACTGTGGACATTAACAGAGGTCCTGCGTTAAAGCGCTCACTTCAAGAAGCAGTTCAAATGTCACATGAACTCCATAGTGGTGTCTGTCTCTCTTCATTGACTGTTGGGAGTACAGAGTGAATAGGCTCTTAACATAGTCAAGGTCCTTAAGTGCAGTTTTGGAAATAGTGCTGGGTGTTTATCTGGGTTTGTAGGCTTTAAGTATGACCCGGTTGAGTTGAAATGCTCTACTTCCCTAGAGGGTTCCTCATACCCTTTTGTAGAGAGTTCATAATTACTTATGCTTGCTTATCCATTATAACAATCATTCTTTGCCCCAGGTCCAGGGTATGTAGGGAATCAAAGCTCCTGGTTACTGTCAGCTACAGGGTCTGGCTTAGAGCTTTTCCTGTGTCCTTCTGGTAAGCCCTTGGTCTCTCAGAAAGCCTGTCCTGCCTCAGCCCTCTCTGCACAAAACATGAGGGAGTCCTGGTATTCAGCTTGCTTTGCAGCAGTTTTTGTGCCTATGCCTTCATTCTTCTTCTGGAGGGTACAGAATGAAAAAAAAGTTTTTTAAGTAAGATTGAGTGAAATGGAAAGGATTTTTATTTTATTCTAGTCTCAGAATGATATTGCTTCTATATAATGCCCATCTTTTGGATTAATAGTATGTTTTACCCTTTCCCATCCATGTCCGTAAGAAATTAAGATAATCAAAGACAAAGAAAAGGAGGCAGCAAATCAGTATAGGTAAGCTCCAGGCAGAGAGCAAGTGTACTCATGCTGTAGTGTGTAAAGGGGCAATTTAGGCCTTTAAATGAAGCCTGAATTACTTCAACCTTGAGTGGAAAAATGCATTAATCTGTAATTATGTAATTTCACAAAAGAAAGCAAGAAAAACAAGAGATGCCTAACTGATTTAGATGGCAAAATGCCAAAAAAAAAAAAGTATGCTGAGCTGGGATTTGTACATTTCAAGAAAAATAAAGCAAGGATGCACATGGAGACCTGGAGCATAAGACATATATACACTTTGGAAATATGCAGCAGGTTTTGATGAATGAAGCATATCTCTGTGTGACTTCTTAGGCTCTAAGCCTTAACACCCCAGCAAGCGTAAGCACTCAAAAAATATCTTCTGTCTAGATACCAAATGTGGAGCAAAATTTCTGTTGTAAAAATGCTATTTCAAGTGCCATAGAACTAAACTTTGATTAAAAAAAGTTATAGTTGACTTCAAGAAGAAGATTTGGTTTTGCTATGCCCTGGAGTCCCGAGTGTGCTCTTCTGAAAGACCATATTTCCTCACTGACTCTGACAACAGAAGTGGGACAGTCCTTTGATGATGCCAAAATGCAATGTCTCACATCCAAGCACATGCCACATTTCAGTTGCCACCATCTACATGTTGTGTATCCTCAAATACAAAGTTGTGTTTTCTCAAGAGCCCTGTTATATCCTGAAATTAATGGCTCCTGGTGGATCATCTCACATCAGAAGGACAATGAGCATCTCTGCTGATGAGTGGTGCTTAATAAGAACAGTGGACATGTCTTTGGCGTGAGGTCAATCCTGTTCCCTGTGCTTAGAGGCTGCCTTATCCAGGCCCATAACTCACATGGATTTGGGCAGTGTAGTGTCTGGGATAAGCTGGATGCTATGTCTCAGCTCCATCAGTTGTTCTCTCTGAATTTCATGAGCCTGTTACAGGATTCTGGTAAAATAAAGTCAAGAGAAATCATTAGGGAGAGTAAGGAGCTGACAGGACACTTTGTTGGACTGTGTGTTGAGCCATGGAATTGTGCATAGTGCAGGTGAGGTGGTGAGGATGTAAGTATTGGAAGGGCTATTGGAAGCTCAGTAAGGATGGAGTAGGTGGTACAGGTGTTATTTAAAATAAAACTTGCTATGCTGGCAGCTCAGACTTAGAACATGCACAGAGTTTGGCCTCCTCAGAATATACATGCCCTGTGAAAATAGCATTTTCAGTTGTATTCTAGATTCATGATCTTGCAGTACTCTCACGTTGGCTGAGGTTGTACAGCTATTTGTTGGTCTCTATGAGACTTTCTCTGGAGTCTGATTGCTCAGGATAAGAATTTACCTGCAAAAGTAGTCATGTCTGCTGTGCCGTAGAATTAGTGTTAGTCACTTTTTTTTTCTGACAGAAGAAGATAAAGCATTGAATAAGTCTGGCCCTGCAGGTGATGCTGAGAGACACTGGGAGATATAACAAATTGAATTCCCTAGCCAGCCTGATTTTAGTGTAGAATATTTACTTCTTCCAGGGAAGTTAAACCTCACCTCCATGATGCATTTCTACACATTTACACCTTTTACAGCTTTACACCTTCTAGGTAGTTAACTATCTTCAAAAAGGATAAACAAACTAATTGTAAATAATTTTTTTAATTACATAATTTCCAACATCATATTATCTTTCCATTAAACAGCACAGCTTTAACAGACACAGACCTGTGAGGCAGCAGCTGTGGATCTGTTAAACTCTCCGTCATTATTAATGTCTTGCTTTCATTGGTTTTAAGACAGATTCTTTGAGTCATGTTTTTCAAAACCATATTGTAGATTTGTACACATGATTTTAAGTGTGAGTGATTTGAAAGTGTCTCCCAGTGTCTCTGCCTGACTTCTGTGATTTTGCCTTTTTATTTTGCAGTGAAGGTGCTGAATGAAGAACTGATCCTACTTCAAAATTACGTCTCTGTCTTGTTATATTGCACTTAATGGGAAAATGTTTATAATTTCAGCATGTAATTTTCTACTATTCTCAGACAGCTTTAGTGGTATAAGCAGTACTCAGGGCGTGTTTGAGAGATACACTTTGATTAATAAAGAACAGACTAGTGAGCTAATATGAAGAACTGTGTAAAGATTAAGGTTTTCCTATACTGTTGGAATGGAAATAGACCCTTGGGTAAAATATTTTAGGAAACAAATCCAATAAGGATCCAATTTAAAGAAAGAAGTCCACTTACTTGCACAAGTACAGGTGTCTGACTTTTCCTCTCTTAAAGAATTGCCCCCAAAGTTATAAAATAAGAATAATTACTCTTAGTAAAATTTTCTGATCATTTTTTCTACCTGGATTTTCTGGAGTACATTTTCAGATCATGGATTATATGTGCATATCTCATTATCACTAATGAGAATTTCAATGCAGCATATAATTTTACTGTGCTATTTTGTCTGACTTGTATTACACCTGTCAGTCTGCTTTCCTCCTGCTATTTCATTAATATTTAAATATTAATATTTAAAGGTCAAACTTATCCTGCAGTGATATTAAAATATACTATTCAGTTTCATCCGACTTGAGGAGAACATCTTTGGGACAGTCTGCACTAGATAGGGAAAAAAGCAATCACCGTACACTTTGGTGTCTTTTTAATGCATTTTTTTTTCTCATCCCTCCAGTAGAAATTGGTCAGTTTCCATCTGAGAGAGAGAAGAGAGAGATTTGTAAAGGAATGAAGTGTAATTTATACTGCGGTCAATGGGAGTGAGGTGCCACTCTTGTCTGTACCTAGAGAGTCTTATATTGAAGCAGTTGCAGAACTGAAAGTCTTCACAGGACAATGAAGCAAAACTTTTTGTCCACTAGAATTTCTCAGTGGAAGACGTACCTATAAGGCTCAATGCAGCTTGCATTCAAGTCAGTGAAACAAGGTGTGTGATGGCAGGATCTGGACCAAACCCCTCCCACTCTGTGCTGTGTTCTTGAAACAAACATGGAGCACAGTTCAACAGTGCGGCATCCTGGAATGAAAAAGAAATGCTAAGAGTTAAGTATAGTGGTGTGGTAAAGGTAGTGCTCCAAATTAAGCAGCATTTGTTTACACAGATATTTAGAGAGCTGAATTGTGTTCCATGTGGGGGATTTTGCATTTTGAGCAAAACTGGATTATCCCAGAAACTGCTTGTCTGTGTAAATATTTGTGACATCAGAATTGAAGGTTATGAGGTCAGGTTTGCAAAGAATTATGAATACAGGATGCAAATTCCATAAAACAATGTTATTTGACTTGACACCATGCTAATGCCAACATTTTTCTGTGACTGAATCCTCCTGAAAACACCAAAGAAATTATATGGCCTTTATTTACTTGCTGTGTTCCAGAAGGTAGTCTGGTGCTACAGAGAAAATGGAAGAGGTCCTACAAAGAATGGGATGGATCGGCACAGATAATCTTCACTATGTCAAAGCTGCTTCTCTTGTGAATTTAGGGGAGTCTGCCATGCAAACACCTGAAAGGAAGGTAAAATTAGAGCTGTGCATATACTATGAATGAAAATTGTTGCCTATAGCATGCACTTGCTTGGAGTGCAGGAGTCCTTGCAATATTTGCTCATGTGCAAACAAAAGGGTCCCAGGAAAGACCTAGTAAATGGTAAGTCTTTTTGATCTCAGCCATGAGCACTGCTGCAAGAGCAAGTGGGATATATGTGGTAGCAGCCAGGTTAAATGTAGCGTATCTGTCCTATCCACACTGGATATTGATGTATTCAGACTTGTGCCAAGGGGCACAAGGGATCCAGTTTTCCTCCTTGTCTTGTCTCAGTACACATCAAGGGATTATGGAGATTTAAACCAAAATTGTGTCCATGCAATTGTGGACACAGTAGTAGTTTGGACTGAGCACAAGTTTGACCAGGTGTTGGTTATATACACATACCTCTGGTGCTGGAAAGCTGTGCAGCTTGACATATTTTATTGTAAAAGACTATCAACCAGCAGGGAACTTATTCAGTCAAAGTGTCAAATCTCTACCATGGATGTGAACAGAAGTATAAATGTTGACTTCAGTGGAAATAAGATCAATTTCCAAGTGCCTAACAGTCTAAATAATCCTGAGCTGATATCCCAAATCTGCCCTTGTAGTTGTTCACCACTGTTGAATGCCAGGCTGTACATTTTTTTTACCACAGATCTACATATTGTACCATTTGAGGGTATATTAGTCTTCCACAGGCAATGTAAAGAGACCACAGTCTTTGAGCCTTTGAACTTGCCTACTAATGCATGGCTGCGAGATGGTAAATTAAAATGGACTGTATTGCTTGTTTCTGCAACATTTTACCTAACCCAGACTTGTTAGAACAGAACTTTCCGTATCTGCACAATGAGTTGGTGTTTATAGTTTTTGCTATCAGATATAAAAATAGAAATTGTAAATGCATATACTTTTAATAGGAGAAGTTATCTTCAGCTTTATAGCTGTTTATCCAAAACCTAATGTCATTCTTATGAACCTAGAGCTACCTGCTTGTAAAGGCCTGATGTAAAGTTATAATTAATTTTTGACTCTCCTCAGCTTAATATCACTAATCAGTGTGATTTTCTGACCTCAGCTGGTGCTGAATAATCAAATGTCCTTGCTGTATTTCTAAATGCCTCTTTTGAAACTCAGAACAGCAATAAGAAAATACAATTGCAGATACATTGAAGGAAATGTTTAAAGTGGGATATGATATAAGTAGCTGATCTTTTATCACTTTTGGTGTATCATCAAAGAAGGAAAAGTATTTTTAATAAGCTAAGTGAATCTTCCTAAATTCAATAGCTGAATAGTTCCTTTGGGGGGGTGTGTGTACAGGAAGAAACAAAAACCTTCTTTTCTACTGCCATAGAAACCAGCCTTAATCAGGACATTGTAAATAAAAAGAGCACCCTCTGGCTTCATATTTATGTTGCATATGTATTCCTTTTTAAATATGAAAAATTACACTTAATTTCTCAAATAGGTAGTCTGTTGATCCCCTTTTAGATTTGGCTATATTTGCAGAAACAAGCTTAAGAATTTTTTAATTCTTTAAACAAGCTTTAAGTAATTTTTGACTAAGAAATGAAAAATACACAGACCCTAAAGAGACTGCAGAGGCAGCCTGAGTCCCCCCATAGACCTTTAATGCATGTCAGAGTGCATTGGGTGGAAGGAGTCAGAATGCTCTCCCCTTGGCATGGGGGAGAGACAGAAGATGTGCACCTCTCCCCTTACTGTGCCATCGCCCTTCATATACCTCATCATAGATAGTGCGTTTTCATCATTTCAAGTCCTTTTTGTAAGAAATTAAACATTTTGTTAGAGTGGGGCAACTGATACAGCCGTTTTCCTGTAGTTCAGTTCTTACCATAAAAAAAAAGACTTGTTTTCCAATGAAAAGAGCTAGTTGGTGCTTTGATTGGTAAGTGTCCATCTGACAGCAATATTTGCTTTGAAAAGGAGTAAGTTTCATTAAAGTGTCACAAGCTGAAAACCCCCAAATGAAGGCACTGAAATAACACATGAAATGCTGTCTCTGTTGGCATGGAAATTTTGGCACATATCAACTGCTTCTTGTGGGAAAAAGAGTACACTAGTACATTTTTGTAAATATCATGTTCAAAATTGCAGAAAACTTATTTCAGTTTATTTTAGTGTTGAATCTACTTTTTAAAATCAAAACTTTTTTTGGAAAATGGCTGAACTTGCTATGTTTCTCAGTGTGATCCTGCTCTAGCTCTCTATTTCTAAAGACAACTTTAAAATATTCTACTTCTAGAAGAAACTCTGCTAACTACTAGTATAGCTATGAACTGAATTAACAGCTAGTAGTATTTTTCCACACATTATGTGTGTTGTCTGTATATCTGCTTTTGGTTCACTACAAAATTGCATATTGCAGATTGGAACTCCAGTGATCTTTTTATCCTTGACACTGTAGTGACTCTTCTAGGGAGATAAAGACTGGGCTGGACTGGACTGGGAATATGACTGTGTAAAATGAAGGTCAATCTGTCTGCTCAGTGCAGCTATACTTTTCCAGCCATTTCTTCAGTTTCTGCATTTAACTTGAGGAAGAATACATATATAATGCCAACACAGGTGTTAAAAAGGCTTTCTACCACTCACACCTCCTGCCTCAGGAGGGATGCCTGTCTGATTGGCGTGACTCTAGAGTAAGAAGCTGAAATGCTTATTTTAACATCTGTGAGAGTGAAGCCAAAAGACAAGGCTGGGTACAGCCTATTCTGGAGACCTGCAGGGGCATTCCTACGTACGTATTCTTGTACGGGGGAGTCCAGCTGCACCATTGTAACGAAGAGACCTGGTAAAGAACGCTCTTAGGAAAGATCCTACGCTGTTGTTTGTCTAATGTCAGTCATACAGCACTGCCACAAGGATAAACAGATAAATGAAAGCAGCCAGATCACAGCCTAGTTAGTTCTACATATTTTACGTATGTAATGGAAAAGCAGTCAGCCACCCACAGGCTGGGTAATGATGGTGGCTGATTGTCGGTAGGTACAAAATACTGTGTCTGTTGCAAGAAATGTATAAATATCTGCAGTCAAGTCAGGGTGCAACTAACAATATTCTATGTGGAAGTCTGCTGTTCATTTCAGTAGGGTCTGGGTCAGCCCTCAAGGCTTTGTGAAGGGCATGCTGGATATCCATGCTGTAAAAGAAAGTGTTTCATCATAGTCCTGGTTTTTTTGCCATTGCTGGTTTTATTCTAGCACATACTGCATTTCTTTCTTCTCTGACTGGTCTCTGTGTTCTCACTTTAAAATATATACCTCTACCTTAAAATGCATTTGTAGATCAAAAAGTATCTATGTAAGGATAGCTTCTTCCTTCTCAACAAGGCTGCACTCAAAGAATAATACTCACTGACTAGTGTGACAAAAGACAGCTTTGAATGATTTTTTACTCTGTTAGCAGAGTCCCTGCAAGGTTTGCTCAGCCAGTACCACAAAGAAAAACACTTCTTTCCTTGTCTCTCTTCAGCATTAGACCCATTTGCTAAGTCACAGCTGTCCAAATATTCTGACAGCGAGGGTGTTACACAGGTGAAACTGGGCACCTCATCTGACCTACACAGCCTTCCCCCTTGATGATAATGTTCTACAAGAAATAAAGAGCCAGTATAAGGTTTAGATCTCTCTGCCTTTCTAGATAGAAAGACTATTCTTTCACAGAAAGACATGGTTTAGTTCAAATAAGAATTAAATGAAGTCTCTGGGACTTTTCCAGGTGCTAATGGATTGGGTGTGGTATAGGATGTAGGTGCCAGTATCGGTGTTCAAGGACTGCTTCTAGGGAAGAAGCAAAGTCAGAGGGGATGCAAAGGCAGCATGTGGGGGGGAAAGAATTGTTATATCCATTTTAGCTCCTTGGTAAATGCTTGTTTGACCAAGGGTCTGGGAGTCTTTCAGGGCTCAGTTATACCCTCTGAATTCAGAAGTGGCTTCAGGCAAAAGCACCCAGGCTGTCATGGCATGGGGCTGTGTGATTAGCAGACGTGTCCATAGAATGACTGAAAAATTGACTATGGGGATGTAAGCTTGGGACCAGGTAAAACTTAAATATGAAGTTATGTTATTTATATTTCTTCCCACTTCAAAGTGATGCTTGTCTAGATTAACAGTCTACTTATTTGGAGCAATGCAGTTCATTAAGACTGTTACTTAGGTTGCAAAGTCAAGTATTCTGAGGCTGAAAAATGCCAGATTTATGGTTGGCCATGCAACATCAACTATATGTCCAGTGTCTTAAATTATAACATCCTACTTTAGCTCTCTACAGGGTACCCACCTTATTCAGTGTGCAGAAGGAACTTACAAAAGGAAAGGAATCAGGGCAACTGTATTGGCCTTGACTAATTGCTGTGCTAGACTTTGTTCCTAATAGCTCCCATTTTGCTTGGTTTGTGTTGAACATAACGGATACTTAATGTTAGCCCTGTGATACCAGACTGCCCTTCCACCTGAAGACTTCAGGTCCTTTATAAATGTTACCTTACCTTTGCAAGCATTCTGCAAATTAAATACTTCATTTTACAAAGACAGCTAGATACACAAATATGACATTATATACTTGGACCCACAGGCACCTAGACTCAACCCAGAAATATAACCCCGATATATGGGCTCCTGACCTTCTATTCTAATAACAAATCTCCTTCTCTTGTCTTATGCCTAGTAGTTATTGATATTCAATACAAATGGGAATCAGAAATCTATGGTCCCTTTCAATAGATCTGCTGCAGACTGCTGGAATTATATTTTATAAAATTTTAGGCAGGGTCTCTGAAACAGGCAGAATAAATCAGCTGTAGATCTGTTTATATATTGCTAAGTGACAAAGTCTGAAAGTGAAGTCGGTTGATACATCCAGCAATGTTAGTGGGAAAGGAGACTTAAATGGAAGATATTTTTCTTTTCACAGAAACACTATGTGAAAGTACAAGTTGAAACTTTTATCTATACCTGTATCTTCATTACAGTTCCCCCTTTCTGCTTTCTTCTGCAGTGCATGCACTTGTCATAAATCCTTAAGAAGAAATTGTATTGTTACTCCCTCCTACCAAATTTTGTGTGAGTCTGTGGAGATGAAACTAAGACTGTGACTGCATTCTCCCCTGGCAGCCAAAGTAGCTGGTCAGGTGGGACTGGGAAGGCTCTGGATAATGGGAACACCAGAAGAGCATGGGGAGATAGGGTGACAGTCCCTCCTGGGGGTTGTGCTTGGAGACAGTCCAAGCCCCATGCTAAGCAAGGTGGATTTTTGCTTGAAAATTAGTGTTTCATTAAAGGCATAAACTACCAATTTTTTTTGCCCAAGTTGGAAGAAGGGGTACTTTAAGGGTGAAAAAAAATATATATAATCCTCCAACAAATATATAAAACAAATATATAAAAATATATATATATATATATATACAATCCTCCAACAAACGTGGCCTCATTGCCAGCATAATACAGGTTTGTAGAACTTGGAGACAATTTTAGTAACAAGCATACTGAACACTTTCTAAAAATGCTGTACTAGGACCATAGGTGCTTTCTAGCAGAGACCAGTGACATGCGTACAGCATCACTGGAAGGTGTGACTACAGCACAGAAAAGCAAGTCAGTTTGCTGCACGTAGAATGAATACTGGTAGCAGTGATACTCTAACATCACAGGCTTCAGTGTGAGCTGCACGTGTCAGTCACAAATTCCAGGTGGATCTGTGCAAATAAGGAGAGTCAGCTGATATGCACTGGTGTTGGTCTACTGTCCCCTGTCGCCATTAGCACCAAAAAAGATCTGGCCTGGGGATGTTGTTAAGACTTCAGATACCCTATGTATTCTTTGTTCAAGCAAAAATGGTGTTGTCTCAGGAGCACAGAGAAAGAAGAAGAGAATAATAGTAGATCTTGTTCTGACTGTAATGGAGGCCTGTTTACAGAGTGAATGATTTGTCCACATATCTGTGTGGAATAAGGCTGCCAAAATTCCTGCCAAAATGTAACCACCAGAAATAAATATAATCATACCAGTGTCTTCGCTACATACTATGCCAATTTCTTTACTTAACATGAAGTCTGGAAGGTGATATCCATTAGCATGAAAAACTACTGTGTAATTTAAGAAATAATATTTGTCTTAATCCTTCTTTCCTTTTATCTCCTCTCCCTCCCCCATTCTGTCTTCTCCCTGCTGCAGTGTGATGTAGTGCTACTGAATGCTGATGAGGCCACGTTAAGTCCAACCCCAGCCACTCATTATTGGCCAGCTAAGTTGGCAACATAGCAGCATTTAATAATTCTGACTGGGAGAAAATCTATGGAGAAGGCTAGTCATGATATTGAATTCTCTAGGGAAAATGTGCCTTTGTTTTATTTTGCGTTTTTTTTTTTAATGTATTTATTCAAGTCTGACTTGATTATATTCCCTCCTCACCATGTTTGTCTCAAAGAGGCAAAGTCTTCCTGTGTTCAATAATCTCAATCTGTTTTCTGAAGATGCACATACAGCGAGAAGCCAAGACCTTCTTTCAGCATGCAGTGAGAGAGATTTATTGTTCATATTTCCTACTGTTTCTGTCAGGATAGCACCTGTGTGCCTTGGTTGAAATGCTTCTTGCTCCAAAGAAGTTTATAGATGAGACAAGCAGATTCAGAAGGGAAACCGAGGCAGATAAGTATGAGAATGGAGAGTGGTGTTTTGAAATTCAATATTTGTGCTGTTTAAGACATATATACACTAAATTTAGGTAGGATTAATCAGTACAGAATTGCTGTTGAGATTATACTAAAGCTAAGAGAAAAAACAGAGAGGCAGTGATTGCTATTAAGCAGCAACAGACTACAAGTGGGTGCCTGTGGGTGAAATAGCTCTCCTTCAATTAAAAATATAGATGTATTGGAGGGGAAAAAGGTGATCCTTACCTCTGAGAAAAAAGTCCCAGGACTTAGGAGTTGTAAGTGTAATCAATAACATGTAAGTGCTGGTATCTTTGAATTATGAAGGCTTTAAAATATATGAGTTATGATTTCTTTGTGCATTACCAAAGAGGTTGGTCTTTTTCATAGATACACTACTTTGGAAAGAACAATGGCATCCATTCTTTCAGGTAGTCCTGTCTAATAGCAGTACCTAGACAGTAGGAGCAGTCACACTTACGCACTGCAATATAAAGTGTACTTTAAAACCATTTCCTTAACTGCAGCTGTCAAACACAGCATCAAATGTGTCCTGCCTAGTGGAATACATACATTTTTTTAGATGAAATAATAGACTTCTTGCAATTTTGTTGAATTACCCCACTGAAAGATATGTAGACAATTAACCCAAATGGTAAATTCACATAATCCCAGAATGGTTGAGGTTGGAAGGTACCTCTGGAAATAATCTGGTCCAACTCCCCTTCTAAAAGCCAGGTCAGCTAGAGCAGATTGCTCAGGATCCTGTCCAGTCAGGTTTGGAATAGCTGCAAGGATAGACACTCTACAACCTCTCTGGGAAAACTGTTCCAGAGTGTGACTACTCTCCCAGTGAAAAAGCTTTTTCTTATGTTTGCCATATTTCAGTTTGTGCCCATTGCCTCTCATCTGGTCACTGGTCACTGCTGAGAAGAGTCTGACTCCATTTTCTTTACTTCCCCCATCAGGTATTAATAGACATTGATGAGATCACCCTGAGCCTTCCCTTCTCCAGCCTGTACAGTCCCAGCTCTCCCAGCCTCTACTTGTATGCTGAAAGCCCGTAGTAATCTTTGTGATGTTTTGCTGGCCTCGCTCCCGTATGTGCGTGTCTGTCTTGCCCTGGAAAGCCCAGAGCTGGACACAGGACTCCAGGTGTGTCCCATCAGGGCTGAGTAGAGGGGAAGCATCACGTCCCTTGACCTGCTGGTGACGCTGTTTGTAATGCAGCCCAGGATGCCTTTGGTCTTCTTTGCTGCAACGGCACATTGCTTACTCATGTTCAACTTGTCTATCAGGACTCCCAGGTCCTTTTCTGCAAAGCTGTTTTCTAGCCAGTTGTTCCCAGACTGAACTAGTGTATTGGGTGATTTCCTCCCAGGTGCAGGACTTTGCATATCCCTTTGTTGAACTTTCTGAAGTCCAACATTATTCTGTCCCTTTTTCGGCCCTGCTGAGGACCCTCCAACCACTATCAACCTCTATCAATCACTCCCAGTTTTGTATCCTCTGCAAACTTCCTGATTATGCCTTCCTGATCTGCCCCATCATCTAGATCATTAATGAATGTTCAAACACTGGAATGGTCTCCAGCTGGACTTTATGCTGCTGATCATAACCCTTTGAGCCCAGAAATTCAGCTTGTTTTCAGTCCACCTCATTGTCCACTTATCTGGCCTGTACTTCATCAGTTTGTCAGTGATAATGCTGTTGTAGACAGTGCTGAAAGTCATAATAAAGTAGAGATAAACAGATTTTACTGTCATCACGAGGCTAGTCTTGTCATTGTAGAAGGCTATCAGGTTGGTCAGGCATGATTTCCCTTTCGTAAATCCATGCCAATTACTCCGAATCACCTTTCTGACCTATGTAAAGGACCTCTGGGAGAATCTGTCCTATCATCTTCCCAGTGACTGAACCGAGGCCATCTGGCCTGTAGTTTCTTGGATCCTGCTTGCCATTCTTGAAGATAGAAGTGATGTTTGCTCTCTTCCAGTGCTCAGGAACCTCCCCTGATCACCATGATCTTTCATTATTGAGAATGGCCTTGCAATGACACTGTCCATCTCTCTCAGCACTTGTGAATGCACACCATCAGGTTGCATGGGTTTATGTAAATCCAATCTGTTTAAATGTTCCCTAACCTGATCCTCCTCCATGAATGGTAAGTCTTCCTTGCTCCAGACTTTCCTACATGTCTCATGGACCTGGGATTGCTGATGGCAAGCTTTATGAGTGAAAGACCAAGGTGGAGAAGTCACTGAGTACCTCGGCCATTTCTGTGTCCTTTGGCACCAGGTCAAACTTCTAAGATATTTTAACGTGAAGTTACTACTATGGGAGACTGCACAGAGATGCTTCTGTGTGTTTGATCTCTGCTTTCACACCTGTCTCTCACTGATAAATGTGTCTTTCATTTTATGATAGAACAATTATTTGACACAAGTACACTCTGCTCAAAATATCAAGTATTGCAATCCAGCCTGTCAAGATAATCCGGAATGTAATCTCCTGGTCTGGAAGTGTAAGAATGTGGATTATATCATTCCATATTTTTCCTTCCTGGTAACTGTGGTGTGAGTTCCTCTGCAGCTATAAGTGTCTCTGAGCTTAGTAGCACATTTCATTATCAGAAATCCAGTCTTAGAATCAAAACCAAATCATTTATTACCGACAGTTAGCATTAGAGCAGATATATGTCTACCACCTAATGGTGTTGTGCTGCGCTGTGTACGTTCTAGTGAGTTGAATTATGCTGAATCATTTTTCAGAATGAGATGACCCTATGTACTCTATATCTAAGTTTTATGATAACTTGTGTAGAGTTCCCCCAAATTAGAGAACAGGCAGATAGTTGCTAAAGCAACTTGAGTTTCTACCTCTGTGCTCTGCTGAGAGGGAAGCACTATAAACCGGATGATTTGTATCTGTTTGTATTTTCCTATTTTCCTGGGTTTATGTTTTCCTGTTTTTTCCTTTTAAAGGAAAGTTGAAAGAGTGTGCATGATGCTGTGGTGCAAAATGTTTCTCTTGCTCCTGAATGAAAGCTACCTGTAGCTCTGGCTGAGGCTTGTGAAAAACAGCATTTAACTTGATCTGTATGCACTACTTACTCACTGGTGCTGTGGCAGACGGCTGTTTTGCTTCATATCAGGTTTCTCACTAGTCTTGTAAGAAATCTATGGCAAATGATTTAAAGGGCTTTCCTTCTAGGTCAGCAGTTTGCAAACACTCTTTCAAAACTCAATTAAAATGTTCCATTTTCTCATTGGCATGAGGATAATAAATGGAAGAATTTCAAGGCTTAATATGTCTCTCCCTCAGAAATACTTCAGATTGCACAGCTGTGAACAGAGGTGCTTTATCAGAGATTAGTTTGTTCAGATTTCCTCCATGACTGAAAATTGTTAACAAGAATTCGATTACTGTTGTGGGGAAGTAACCTAGGAAATAAAGGCTATTGCTGGCTATTTGCTGAAGGAATCAGTTAAAGTAATAGTATCAGTTAAAGGCAGTTGGTGCTGCTTTAGAAGTTTCTACTAGCTTAATAGCAATCTTTTCCGATGTAGCATCAGGTAAAAATAGAACTGCAATATGTCCTGCACTTCAAGTTGTTTATATGTCTTGTGCTACATCTTATGTGTGCTGTCCACAGGGGAGATCCAAATTGGGAAAGTGATGTTGTTTGTGCCTCTCACCAAAGCTTCTTGATGGTGCATCGCTGTCTGGATGCACACAAGCAAGATGCCGCTCTCTCTTCTGCCAGTCTTATTTTGCTCTGCTGAACGATTTACTACTTTGGACATGATGTGATGTGAAGCGCTCCCCCTCTCCTCCCTGTCCCACAGCAGTTGTGGGCCACGTTTCATCTCATAGCAGCCATGTGTCCCTGGTAGTCTTTACAGCTGAATTGCACGTGTTTTCATCTGCTCATAGAATTTCTGCCAGGAGGCATGGCTTCATCCAATAGTATTATATCACTCCGTACATCTAATTCTGGCTCAAGGACTGAACATTTGGACATAGAGGTTTAGCCCAGAGGTTGGGCTCAGTTAGTCATTCTGTCCTTCAGCACACAAACTGCTTGTGCTTTTGTTGAAGAAAAGTTAAGTTTGTACTAAGTGGAAAAAAATACGTCATTTACTGCTTTCCTCTGCCCCTCACTGCAAAATATGGGACTGCCTCCTGCTTACTGCAGCTCTTCTTACCCAGATATCACCGGTTTTCATATGGCCTTCCCTAACTTTGACACATCTCACCTCAGGGTGATTACGCTCAGCCTCCCACTGGTTTCCCCTGGATTGTTTCCTCCATCAGGGGAGTTGTCATGCTCATCACTTCTTGCTGCTCTATCTGAACTTTAATTAGCTCTGCCCTAAGGGCTTGTGAGCCTGAGGAGCTCTTCTTTGACAAAAGTGGGTTTGCTCGCTAGGCTAAGTGCAGATTTTCTGAGGCTTTCATAGTACCTATCCTCCCTAGCTTATCTTTGCATTGAGCTCCCTCATCTATAATTAATACCTGTCAGAGATGAATCTGTGCTATAAAATTTTCTTATGAGGATGAGTACTTCCATAAAAATATTTATCAAGTTCTGCTCACCTTGACCATAGCAGTGAATTCCTTTGTTCAATTATTCACAGTCCTGCGAAGGACTGTGCTCCAATCTGTCAGGGCTAACGGAACTCAGGACAAATACCTCTTAAGTCTGGATCCGAAGTTCAAAAAGCATCTTAATCACAGATTGGGTGGGATGTGCCATTGGCATTGTATTTGGAGCCTGTCTTCAGAGGAATTTAAAGCATTTTTTTCACGGAAGTATTTGAAGGCCTTATTTTGATTACTTGAAGAAGAAAAAGATGAGTCAATAATGCCTCAGAATTACATTTAAATATATGTGAAATTTTGGTGCAGGGATATTAGTGACCTGACTTTTTCCAGAGCGTTTAGTCTCTGCAGCTTTCAGTAACTTCAGAGAGACTTGCTGTCACCTGTACTTCTGACCAGAATTTTCCAAGCTTACTTGACTCACCAGTGACAGAGCTGGGAGAATGAGTTGTATTTTTCATTAATGACTAGTGATTTTGAATATGTCAAGGTTTTGATTTCCAGAAATCTCACAAGAGCCCTTTTCTTTTGTCCCTCTTTCCCCAACCGCTCGCTTTAACAACATTGCCAAAGATCTTCCTTTGAAAAGTCGGGTTCCTTTATTTCCAGGTTTCAGGATAAAACTGAAAATGCAAAGTTCTGTAAAGCGCTTGTCACTCACAAAGGTCCTGGCAATAACCCCTTTCATCTGATTTCATCTCCAGCATCCCTCACAATTCACTCTGCCACTTCTGTGAAGCTGAATTTACTGTTTTCATCCCATCCTGTTAAATTGAGAAGAATATTTCTATTGATTCAGAAAGCAGAAGGATTAAGCTCTAGCATGTGCTTTGCTCCATTGTGCCAGGGAGTGCCTTATAACCAATTTGTAGCATATGCAGCTTTAGTTTACTGAGTGCAGTTCCAATATCTAACTATGTGTTTACATCAAGGTTGACATCCTGACACAGATAGTTACTTTATGTTGTTATAAGTGATATGGTCTTTCTGGAAATTAAAATGATATTTTTTTTTTTTTTGAAAAAACATATCTGCAAGTGTGAACCAGCAGCTGTCATTCTCTGTCTTGGGCATGGGTTGTCCGTCACTGATGTAGAGGACTCAGAAGGTGCTGTTTCATGCTTGTTCCTTATGGTGTCTGGGCTCCCTAGTCCTATGAGTGTAGGATCCTGGGGAGCTGATGGTCCAGGCCACGGAGATGAGATTTGGTGGTCAGCAGAGGCATGAGAAAAACTGAAACCAACCATGCAAGGGCCACATGTGGAGCTTGTCACTGAACTTATTCTCTTGAGCCCAAGAGATGATGACGCTGTAATACTGCTGCTGTACATGCTATAACTCTGCTGTGTGCTTCTCATGAATGTACTGCTGCAGGGCAAGGCCACATCTCCTGCTGCTGATCCTTTGCAGATATAACATTGGGACTGGGCGCAGGGACTGATTACCAATTCCTTATAGACAACAGGACTATTTCTCTGCTTTCTGAAAAAATGGGGTTATGCAAGGCTATGACTGCATGTAGCCTTACAAATATAAGTCTACAAGTCCCTCAGTTCAGCACCTGTTAGAATATCCTGTGTCCAAGCAAGAGCTGCCAGTTTTCCCTGGCTTGGCGTGGGGCTGTTGCATCAGTGATTTCCTACAGACACGTGCCTTTGAAGGCTGCCTCCTCCCAGGTACGTTCCTGTGCACGCGGGCTATGGAAAGAGATCACAAGACACCTCCTTGCTCCTGCATGTGACTTAGGCTGCCAGCTTGGTTGTCAAACTGATGTCAGTCTAAATGAGAAGGCTATGTGCATTGCTGCTGCCAAAGGGTTTAGGCAGCGTGCCACGTATGAGGGTGTGCTGGTGCTGATGTTGCAAAGACCTGATGTTGCGGGCTGTGCCTGTAGTCACACTACACCTGTAAGTATATTTCTGCCTACAGATATTGAAGACACAGTCTCTATATATCCAATGTATCGTGAAAAGTGGTTACCCTTTTTTGAAGGCTGTGCTTGAAACACAACTAATTAACATGGAAGGCATATAGAATAAAATGGTGAAGATTGGTACTTTGCTGCGCTGTAAACTCCGTTTGGAAAAGAGAGATTTATCTCAGTTTTGAAAACTGCTTAGTTCTTTGCTTCTCTTTTATACATTACATGAGGAGAAGAAAATGGGAAAAGGATCAGAAAAGTTGCCTGCATATATTTTAATAATAATTTTAACATAAAAAGAGAAAAGTCATAATTTTGTTCTGGTAGTTCATCTCCATTCAGACAATACAGAGGTTACTGCAGAGCTCACGCCTTTGATTTCTTACTTTACTTTGGCTTGTGTACCAACCAATTCTTGTTAAATATTTATGGACAAGATTAAAGACTTTATAAAACTTAGCAGCTGGCAGCTGTCCTCGCCTAAAGGATAATGCAGAGTTTTCATTTTAATTGGATAACTATGTGACCGAAATATGCTAACCCCAAGGGAAATACAAGAATTGAAATATGTAAAGTATTTTTTTAAAGAAAATACCCTTTTACATTCTGTACTTTCTTTTTCCCTTAGTAGCTTTTATCTGAAGGTGAAATTGCCATTTCTTTTTCACTTTCTTTTTAAACTTTAAACAAAAGTTGTTTTTTTTTCCCCTGGGAGTTAAACTTTTCAGATGGGGCTCCTTCTGTTACAGGCCAGGAATGAATTAACATGCCTGTATTCTTCCTTCTCTATTCCTTCTTCTCTTCCTACACTATTTCAGTTTTTGTGTTCTTAATTATTACTATTTTTATGTTAGTAGGAATCTTCATATTCCACCCTTTGAAGATTAGTCCATCAACACAATCTTGTAGGCTAAGGTCTTCCACGTTAGCTGCCTATATACAGATTCTTCTCCTTCTGTATGTCAATACTTCACACACACCTTGCAGTCCAGCCAAAAGAAAGGACAGCTGTAGCTGAGCAAAGCCATAACCTTTTTTCTTGCTGGACCCTATGCTTTTGTCTTTCTAACATTGTTTTCCCCACCATCTTAAGCTGTGTTGTGACTACTGAATTCAGTAAAGGTGTGGCTATCTTTGCATGAATATCTGCATGAAGTGTGGTAATAAAGCAACAACAGTTTCCTTCTTCACCCATTTAGCATCTTGTAGTGCAGGAACCCATGTAGTGAAATAATACACTTCCTGACCTCTCATCCCTGTGTGGATGCTCTCATCTTCTTCTTCTTAAACCCATCTTATGATTAGACCCCTTTTCTTTAATACTGTTCCTTAAGATATTTTCAGATGTGTGTGTATTAGCTGTGCTATACAATCTAGTTTGTTGTCACATGAATAGTTTAAGGTAATCAACATACTTCTATGAATTTTAGAGTCATGTGTACCCATGTGTATTCAGTTGTTTTGTCCTGAGTAATATTTGCCTAACCAGGCATGTACTGTTATATTCAGTTTAGCTTAGCTTTGCCATTTTGTTGCAGGGGCTTTAAAATTACTGCTAATCACTTCGTCCACGATGTTGTAATCTAAGCTAAACCAGGCATCTACTGTCTCCATCAAAACTGTCAGGGAAGCCAGATACTTCCTTGCAGAGCTCAGCAGGTGGAGAGGAGAGCACACAAGAGACGCTGTTGCCTTTATTGTTTCCCAAGAAGAAGAAAGGTGGAGAAGGGCTATAGAAGATGCCAGAGGTCAATGGGGAGACAGCTCCTTCTGCTTGAGGATCACAGCCTTGCTCCTGGAATAGCACTACAAAAACTGGGCAGAGGTCCTTCAAAATCCAGTTGGAGAAGGTGCCCTCTGTTTAACCAGCAGCTAACTGGTTAGAAAGCTGAGCCAGGCCATAGGAACTATGAATTCACGCCTCCACTGACACCTCCACTGTCTGAAGAGACAATACCTACTAGAGTGCTAGTTACTGGGGGAAATGGGATGGAAGAAGAAAATCACTGTCAGCTGCAGATGCAAGTTCATGTTTTATGGCAAAATTAATGATCCACTGCACTAGAGAGAAAAAGCAATGTTGATCTCCAGCCCAGTGTTGGTGCTTTTGTAGAAGGGCAGAAAGCTGTATTCTACCGCCTTTTTCCTTGACTATGTATACTATTTATATGTATCTGTGCAAAAGGACTGCAGACAGTGGTTTAGAGGAGGACGAGCTGAAGTAGGTTGCTTCTGAACACTCCCAGGAAATTAAATTTTAAAAAGGTTGTTTATCTTTGGAAAAATGTTAAGAGTCTGTGGAGTGGCAGCTGAGTGGTGATTCTGAGGACTTGTGGCATTGTGCTCCTCCCACAACCGGACCTGTATTTCCTGTAACCCTGATCAAGCGATAACCACCAGTGGAGATCCTAATGGATGTGTCTGGTTGTGATGGTTGCATCTGTCTCAAAGAGGATTCGGGGGAGATGGATAAAAATACAATGTGCCCACCTAACCGCAGTGTTGGTCAATGTCCAACTCAAGCCAAATTTAGAAGAAACTAACACCTGTAGTTGGTATGTAAATATGACCATAAGTCAATTATCTTAGTCCATTAATAGTGGACAGCTCAGGGGCCATTGAGCTCTCCTGCATGGCGGCAGGCTGCATGCCAGGATCTCCCCTTGAGTAGGGACGTCTCTCAAGGTTACTCCTCAAGGTTGAGAGAATCCTTATTGCATCAGATATTCAGTAAGTGAATTGGGAATAAGCACGCTGAAACTTTGAAATCTGAGGTAAGTGATATCAAGGATTGATTGTGCACATATAATCCTTTAGATGTAAACCTCTCACCAAGTCTGGGACTAAGTCTGGATCCAGCCGCACCTAAACTCCCCTCGGAAGGAGTTTAGAATGCAAGGGGGTTCTTTCTGAACCTCGTGACTCAACGGGAGGGCCTCCCTGATGGTTTCATCTGACCCTGTCCTCTATGTAGTAAATATCAAGTGAACCTTGCCATCAAATCTTGTTAAACCACTCTTGCATTTACTATCAAACTTCATTAAATTGCTGTTTTATATCAATAAACATATTGCTACTTCTCTTTTATGAGTGAAGTGCGTCAATCCATCCGTGACAGGACTGTAATTTGGATTTGCATTGCTCAAATGGAAATTAAGCAGGACTTTGGAACCAAAGTCTTTCTTCAGATATGTCTTAAAATGACTCACCAAAGATCACATTTGAAGCCCCTATCAGAGAAGAAAACCCAGAACTGGCTTTGAAAATAATAAATTGACATGTGCATACGGGCCCTGTTTTTTCAGTTCCAGTGTTACTTCTCCTTTCCCTGTTGACACTTCAAAGCAGTGACATTTTAGATTTGACACATTTATATGTTGTTAAAATGACCTGCAAAAAGCAGGATGCTGTGAAGCTGCATAGGAGCAGCTGGATCTATGTGTATTTTTTGTGTGCTTTCTCACCTTCCCGTGACAAACAAAGGATAAGTTGTTTTTTTATTTTATTTAAGGATGTAATTATTTCCCAGGCTTACTTCATAAAACTATATGGTTGTCTTGCATTTGTTAAGAAATGAGTACTGATTAGAATATTATAGTGAAGAAACATCTAATGAAAATGACATTTTTTATTCGTTTCTTCATCCCATTGTAACAGATAACAAGAATCAACAGATGATATCATACTAATTATGATTTATTTTAATAAATGGTGCAATAAATATGTAATATCTCCTCTAGTTTGATTTCTACTGAGATGGTAAGGGCCTCTGAATACATAAGGGACTCTTATGAGAAGATGCAAGTGAGATTGGCTCATCTTTCTGAAATTATATAAATCTTATCTGGTGCTGTATTATTAATGTATCTTGTTTCTTTTCTTAAGTCTTGGACTGGAATAGGTAATGCCAAAATTCTTAGTTGGATATAAGGATCTTCAATAGCTGTAAAAACAGCTCAGTTAGTGTTTATGTATACCAGATAAGAGTGGTCAAAATGTACCAGAGAATGCTTATATGCCATATATGCTTCGAAGAGGAATACTGACATCAAGGTTTAATGGCATGCTGGGATTGTGTCTTTTCCTTCTATAGTAGAACTTTTAAATATTGAGTGGTACTTAAGTCCCCTTTCTGTCATTCTGTCTGATGTAGGCCAGTAATTTCCACTTTCAGCCATCTGTGTTTTAACTGTCTGTGATAACTTTCACTCTGCTTGGAAGTACTTGGAGATCCAGGCACAGAAACTTCTGGTTTAACTCCTGTAAGGATTTCACATCGGCCATTTCAAATAGGACTCTTGGCATATACATTAAATGGGCTTTATCAATACAGATTAAATGCATTAATTAGTTGCACTATTTCTTGTGCACTTTACGTAATCTCTGTGACAGCATCTCTAATATCTCATTTTTTTTAAAAAACATGTGATATTATCATCATTTCTCTACTTTGTGACCCAAACACTGCTGAGAAGCATACTCATCCTCTGTTTTTCTTCCTTTTCTAATGGAATTTCTGTGATTAAACAAAAATATTGCAAGAAAAAGACGTTATCCCCACACTTTCTTAATCTCATAATCATGTTAGTGCTACAAGTAATGTCATCCAGCAAAAGTTACTACCGTCTGTCACATTTTTACTCCTCTAATACACTTGCTGTGACAGGTCCATAGAGAGGATAAGGGAGTTATTCCTACAGAAGCGAGTTTTCCATTAGCTCTTCTGGTTGGTGTTCTGGATATATGATAGTTTGCCATTTTAGTCCTGTCTCTTCATATGATGGAAAGTGTTTGTTGTATATAGCATCTGAAACCTCTTACATGCTGGACATCTAATCTAGATGTGACAAAGTGATGAGAAAAGTCTGTTTATTAGAAATGACTCCAAATACCATCTTGAAGCTGTTATGATATACCATTCTGGTTTTGTTCTGCCTTTCAGAGTTCTTGGGCTATGTGTCTGTGTGTGAGATTGCAGAAGTACAAGGCATCTGTTAAGGCCAAAATCCTTCCTATTGCATTTTGGGAGACTCCTTCACTGGACTGTATGGGTTAGAGAAGTGTGCATCTCAATGATACCTAAGCCATTGCATCATGTTTTTGATTTTTATTTTTTTCAAACTCTTTGTGTTAAGTAATGCTTTTGGCAGAATTTTAAACAGAAAAAGAAGGAAAATGTTGAAAAACATTAAAACAGATTAAAACATTGGAGGTTTTTCCCCTTCTCAATTGTGGTTTTGCCTGCACAATTTGATCTGTTTCAATACTGTAACATAAAGGGGAGGAAACCTGCAAGACCAGGAGGACTAGGGAAAAGCAGAATATTTTGTTACTTGGCAATGCTATAATAACAACTGGATCAGTATAAACCTTACATGAATTAAGAAGGAGATTTAGGATTTGCTTTGTTGCTGCAAACAGAATCTCTATTTTACTTAGACCCACATGTTTTGCACAAAGGGCTGTAACAGACTGGTGAGCTGAAAACAGAGTTGTAGTTAAGAACTCCATAGAGGAATATGTTTTGCTTGAATATACTTGATAAAGATGTACTTTTAAAGATCTCTGATGTACACAGTTGGTAACTCAAAATGGCCAAATCGTCAGAAAGGATCCACCGTTTGTGGGAAGAAGGTGTTAACTGATGCTGATTATCTGCAGTTCTTGACTCAGAATCATTTCTTCCTACCTCTGGTTCAGTCCCTGAAGGGCATCAGTTTTATCCTGAGGGATGTCTTAGTTCCCATCCTGTGCTCATGACTCATTAACTCAGCAGCTTGTAGGACTCCATGCCAGACTGTCAAAATCTAATAATAGAGAGTGCTCATCTTCTGCACTGCCATTACCTTTAAGCTGGCATCTGTATCTGCACATCTATGTCTTGGTTGAAGCCCACCTTTGCAAATTGGACCTTGAGTCTCAGAGTTACTGAACAATATTCAGAACTGAAAAGAAGTCTCTAATATATAGCTTTTCACCCTCCTTTCACAAGTTCTTGGGCCAGGCTTAGTACAAATAGCTTTTCAGAGATCAGTTGTCTGTACATGAAATGTCATCTCTGAGGATACCTCTTCAGAGGTAAGCAGTACTCAAAAGTGCCATGGGGAAACCAGATTCAGGACTATTGCAAAGAAGCTCTGATTTTGAGTTGTATGGTAGAATGTATGGTGAGAAGAAAGATGCCAGCATTGACTGGGGATGGGTTACATGCAACAGGGAATGCCAGCAACCCCTCACTATAGGGAATTGAGAAAGATGTGACCAAAGGGGGAAGTAACGAAGTATAAGGGAGACTTCTCAGAAAAGGAAAGAGAAGGGAAAGTAATATGCCACCGAAAAAAGGAGTTGGAGGGATGAGGCTGCCAGAGTTGACAGAAACGTAACAAAGCCTCATAAGGTAAAGCAGAATATAGAGACAAAAAGGGATCAACGAGATTGCAAACCCCCCCACATCCTGGGGAAGCCTTTTTATCTGCCATACAGCCCTCAGCCTACAAGAAATATCCTTACTGCTTAAAGGAGTGGCATAGAAGCTTACATGACCCACAGCAGATTTAAATGAAATCGATAATAACTTGGTCAAAGGGAAGAAGAGAAGGTGGATTTTATTCTGTCATTAAAATCCTTACAAATGTACTTTATTTTCCCCATAACTTTCAGCCTTTGCTTTTTTCATTTTTATATTTAGGGTTTAAGTATTAGGCAAATTTACCATGTTTCTCTTTCCCTGTTCGCTCTTTTAGGTGGAAAAGCAGGACCTACTTTTGCTCCTTTCGAAGACTTCACCTCTGAATCTCCTTTAGGGCTTAAGGAGACTTGAAAAAGGCCCACAAAAAGTGATTGCTTTTCTGCTCTCACCCTTCTTCCTTCCCCTACCCTGAAATTTCAGTATGCTTTTGTTGCTGAACATTCAGATTGAAAATGAAAAAAGCAATTAGGAGAAATATAGCATGTTCCCTTGGGTCGCCACAACCTTATTTATCTGCAGCCTTTGGCCTTAACATTAGAAGCCCAAAAGCTGCTTTCTGACACAGTTGCCAAGGTGCCTATATGCATAACACCACTGGCATGGGGAAACTTCCGAAATAAGCAAGGAACTATGACTAAAGACCCTCCTAAGGCATTAGTATTGCCTTGAAAAGCAAGCTCAAGATGAAGTATCTAGTTGTTCACAGTTGGAATAGCAACACTTAAACTGTATAGCATGAATTTAATCAACACTTATGTTTTTTGTCATAATTCATGGCTGTAGGACAGCTCGGTTTTTGTTACTCACCGCTTCCCAAGCAATGTTTTATGAGTATTTTGTATTTTTTAAGTGTGCAGTAGAAAATGTCCTAGGTGCTTTGCAGATTGAAAGGAAGATACAGTGTTAGTATCAAAGGCAATACCAGCAAAAATAAACACAGGCAGACAGAAGGCCGTATCCATTTTGGGCTTTGCTCTTCTGGCCAGTAGTTTTACATCAGGGAATTATTTGTCCTGAAAGCTGAAATAGGACAAAAGAGTTACAAGCAAGCTGATGATAAGGCATTCCTTCTAAGATGGTGAAAGGCAGAAGTAGAAAACCAGAATTAGGCATTATATGTGTCTTTATGATGCCCAAAGGATCTGTGGGGAAGAACGGGGGATTTAGGGAACAATGTTTTTTTCTGTTATCTCTCATTTGTGGTGGGGAACATGCTGGGAGCAATAGGTTCAGTTCATAAATATTACCAATTTTATTTCTCAGTTGTGCAATCCAGTGGGATAGGAGAGACTCTAAGTGTGCTTCACCTTTTCCTCACTATCTTTCTCTGTTAGAATTAAGCAGAGGGCAGTGAGATTTGCTTTCCCCTCCTTATGTCTCCTGGGGAAGGCAAGTTCTGAGGAAGGCCACAGAACAGCACAGCTGTGAGGGGCCTTATTCCCTATGTTACCCTTCCGCATCCACCTAGGGTTAGAATGTTTTCTGGCATAAACCAAGCAAGGCTCCAGCAGTCTACATGCAAGTTAGCTTCTTCTTGAACGTAAACACACTAAATACTCCACTGGCCAGTTAGCAAGATAGCTTCTGCAAAGAAAACAGCTTTCTGTAGGAGTATCTTTGCCAGGTGCTGGTTTCCTAGTAGGATTCATCCCTCTTTTTTGTACTTGCTGGTGGTAGACTGAAATTGTTTGCTATGTATTAAGCAATTCATTGACAGCTTTGAAGTCTACAAGGTAAAATTCATATTTCTCCATCATCTACTCCAGATGAAGAAATTAGGTTTTCTTCATAATGATGCTTTGCTTCCTAATTGCTCTCTCTGGCAGTCCAGACTCCTAGTCAATGGAAAGACCACTCCTGTGTGGATGAGGAACAGCGTTCCTTGTCCCAGAAACAGGAACAAAATTTATCGCGAGGTGGGGAAAACAGGACAAGAGAAAGCCAACGCAAAGGATGAAATGATTTGCTGTGCTCTAGTATAATCTTAATCTGTGGATTGGAATGCTAAAAAAATTCTGAAAGGATGTAGTATCATTCCAGAAAGTTTATTTATATTTTTATTTATGTAGTATCATTCCAGAAAGAGCCTAGCTGAATGTATATTTTGTGGCAGCTTGTCTGTTCACTTTCACCGTATGTTTTCTTGCACACAAATCTGACTGTCTTCACAACCAGTGGTCCCAGGTGGTCTTGTACAGCCTTGCTGAAGATCTTGCTGCTAGGCAAAATTGCTCTTGGCAGCTGCACTGGCTGTATTAGAGTTGGTTTGGGTAGGTCCGTACATGATATGTGCTAAGGTGTTGAGGCACTTTACAGTTTGCAAATCTCCAGTTGGATGTTAATACCACACCGGACAAAGCACTGTTTGTGGGATTTGATGGGAATGCTTAACAGACCATCTTCCTCTGTATAAATCTGGCAGCACTGTGGCTTGGACAGCTTGCCCTCACAGCTCCTTTTCTATTCCAGTTGGACGGCCTGCAGGGTTTAGTCCCAGCCTGAAAGAGTTAGCAAGGCCGTTGAACCGCTGACAGTTATCCTCTCCCCAGGTATTTACGGAACAGGCAGGGATGTGGTTATAGATTTCATTTGCTGGCTAGAGTGCTGGCAGCTTGGCAGGAGACGAGTTCGGTATCAGGATCAGATAGCTGTAAACTACCTGTCAGGAGGAAGAGGTAGGAGAGAGATTATGACTGTTATGAGGTGTGGATTATAACTCTACCTGTTATTTGGGGCTGTGCTTAATGACAAGATGCAGCTCTGTGAAGGCTAAAGAGTAAATATATAGCCAAAAATGTGTGCTGGGGTATTTATCCTCACATGCTCTCTTTAAAATCATTGGCATGGGGGTGTCAGAAGACCTTGTTTTAAACCAGCAGTGAGGCAAGATTGCAGCTGAATGAATCCCTTCCTTCTTGAGCATCATATTTTTCTGTTCTGTTGCAGCAAATAAACCAGCAAAGTTAAGCAGGCTGGAGCTAATGAGAGGCCACTGGAAAGCAGTATGTGAATAATGTAAATGTCTTACTATGATAAGACTGTGTATTTTCATTAGATTGGAACAGCATTGACAGGGCAGCTGAAGAGCCCTTTGGCAATATGAAGGCTAATTACTTGCCATGAAGAAACGAAAACTTGTCAAGCGGGAGCTCTGTCATTGCTCAGTTCAATAAATCAAGGCAATAAATCATACTCAACAGAGTCCCTGTGCCATTTTAGGCTATCTGTAATGTGTGTGGGAGTGGAGAAACCAGACACTGGAAATGTAGTGTCATCTTAAATAGGGGTTGATTTTATGTAGTTCATGAAAAATTATTTCCATGCTTGGGTTTTATTGTTTTTTTTTAATAAAGCATATACACCGACTGAGGTGGAGAATGGTGAAGAAGGTGCATCTGTAGATGAGTATAAAGGTAAAATGGAGATGCAGTGAAAGAGGTTTATTGTTTTCTTTGCTTAGGTGGTCAGGATAAGAACTTTAAATGTGCTATCTGGTTCCTCACTGCATGGCCTCCAGATCAGCTGATCAAGAGTGTTTTCAGAGGTGCAAATACCTCTTCAGGGCAAACTCATTCTCAAGGAGCAGTGGTGCCTCTGTTTTCTGATTGCCTTCTGGGTTAGGGGACCTCTGAATATTACTCTCAGCTGGGCACTGCTCTCCCAGCTCTGCTGCTGACCCTCCTGACCTTGGATAACACGCTGCTGCTCGCTGTGCTGTAGCCTTCAGGAAAATGAAGAAACTATCACTTGCCTTACTTCTAAACTTCCCTGAAAGTTATATATTAAGAAAGATACCCAGTAAAAATTAGTAGCTAAACTGTCTTTATTGCTTTTGTTGTAAGAGAGATTATTAAATCAGGATACCTAAAATAGCCTCAATACTGCCTCAGAGCTGGATTTTATTCAGACTGGAGGAGGCTACTGTTACTCCTTTGTGCTTGTTCCACAATCTGATTTGCAATTGTAAATATTCCCTGAAAAGATCTGAAGAAGTCCTTTCTGATCTCTTTGAGGTGGTCAGCTTCTGCTCTGTCTGCCTGTTAGTTTCTAATTAAAACAAGCAATCTATGAGTTCAAAGAGAAATGTTACTCTTGCGGGGTTTTGGCTTTTACTTTTATATTTGTTCTGAACAAATACTGTATTGTGTATTGTTTTTCCCTGTCACTGATCACAGCAATTCAATTTCCTCTCAAATTATGTGTGTAATTAGTACATGGGGTCCTTTTACATTTGTGGTAACATTTATTTGTTTAATTTAAAAATTTAATAGGTCAGGAGACGAGAGGAACTGGGATTAAAAGTATGTAAAACTTTAACTGTCTAAAACCAGCTTAGATTAAATAAAAGTTGCTTTCTCCTTCTCCTTTGATTTTTAAACATAATATTATTTCTTTCCCTACTGCAACTGAGGTGAGTGTTGATATTCCCATTTTTTTTTTAAGGGTGATGTGATAGGTGCCAAGTAAGAATTATTTGTTATTGTGTAGCTTACAGTCAGTGGGAATACCCACAGCAGCCCACTCCCACACATTTTCCTTCTTGAAGAGAGGGTGTGGAGAGAATGAGCTGGAGAAGAGGAAAGCTAGTGACAGCACTTGACATACTACTGGAAAGTCCAAGAACACTATGGTAAAGAGACCTGCATCATGCAGAATAAGCATCCAGAGGAGTTCATATATAAGTAAATATCCAGCATACTGATAAAGACTTGGAGTCCACATCAGAAAATCTAGATCATGAGTATTACCTGAAATTTCTGAGATTAGAGTGTCCTCGGTTCTTTTGAGCTGTTTTAAATTATAAACACAGATCTAGGAAGTAGAATGGAGAGTGACAAATGGCATTGGTTGATGAGGTTTTTTTAATTTTTTTTTTTAGATAGGCAGAAGATGGTATAAAACAGGCATTGGCTGTGTTGATCTACTGCCTGTGTTTCACTTCAGTGTAAGTTTACTGAGGGACAACAAAAACTGGTAAATTACCATTAAATTGACTTCAGCTGTTCAGTTCTTATGGGCAGTCCTTCCTCCACTCCTAAGCCTTGTTGAATTCATCATCCCTATTCAGCAAAGTTTAAACACAAGTTTAAGTCCCACCGACATCAATGAATTTCAGTATATGCTTAAACACTTTGTGGAAGTGTAGCCTGGTGTACTCTTCTGAGGAGTTTAACAAAGCTGAGTTTTTCATCTCCTTGTCCTCTGAGATACTACAGACATTAATATCAATGATACGTGGAGGTCTACTCAGGTTCAAATTTTATTCTTAACAGGCAGATTCACCTTTTTTACAGATGTTGTAGCGTCTCACTACATGAAAGACTTGAATGAGAAGTAGGTCGTGATAAGCTTATGTGAAACAGGTCTGCTAACAGTAGAGAGAAGAAGAATTTTAAAAATTTTTTTTATTTTTTTTTTACTCAAATGGTATTTTTTCCTTTCTTACTCCTGGTATTTCAGCATATGCCAGATGCCTTCCCAGCATTCAGGGATTGTTCAGTTGCAAATTATCTCTGAAACATGTATCATAACACTTTTTTACATCTGTGCTTATTGATTTACGTACTTATGATATTCAGTCGGTACTTTGGCTGATACCAACTGGTCGTTCCAAAAAAAGAATTTCTTTAGCAAAAAGACAGGTAAAATACCTATTTTCGGAAACATATTTCTGAATACCCAGAAATATCCCAGTATACCTGTCTCTACTTATATCCAGATTTTTTTCTTGAAAACATTTAATAATGCAATTGTAACAACTTTATCAGCATGTGACAAAAACCTTTTAAAATTGAAATATTTCCAGCGTATAAGTATTGCAGAGCTGAATAATACTGTATATGTACATAAAAATTCTCTTAAACCAAGGATTTTCATTGTTGCTCATTTCCATTGTCAGTAGCCTGATTATTTTCATAAACTTAGTAAATATAGCTAAGAGAAATGAGCTTTATCAAAAGGCATGAATAAAGAGGAAAATAATTCTCTAGTCAAAGATATTCAATACTACTTATGCTTCATTGCAGGAAGATTTTAGTTTTGTTCCAGAAAAAAGGGACATTAACAGAGCTTTTAGATGTTTTGGGGTCAAATGCAACACAATAACGTTGACAGCACAGTTTGCAAGTCTTGTGCTTGGTGCCATCTGATAAAGTTAAGTTTATATGATTGATAAAGGTAAGGTTGTATGATTCAGGTCCAGCTTTTACAGAAACTCAGAGAACCTATTATTGCATCAAATCTGTTTTTTTTTCCTGTTTCTCAGGCTGCTACTTGACTCCTATCCTAAGCCCAAAGACTTCAGCTGGGGTGAAATATTTTACTGGCTTATCCACCAGCAAGCAGGGAGCTCCAGTGCCCTATTCTTGTGGTAAGAAGGAAATAAATGTGACGGATTTCTACCCCTGTGCTGGAGAAAATTTCCTTTCCATCTTTCTTGCCTCCCCCCCTCACAATACTGAGGTCCTTGTCAGTCCATTTTAAGGAAAAATTTTTTCTGAACCCAAATCTGTATGATCCTTATAATAAGACACATTGGACAAACCATGGAAGAATGAGGATTCTTCATGCCATCTCCGATCCATACATCGGAATGTGCTGAATCTACCAATGTCAGCCTCAGAGGACAGCAAATTGACAAAATATGCTTACAGTTTGGAATGGCAGAAGTGGGAGGAGGTAAGAAGCAGATCCCTTCTGATTTCTGGGACAAAAGGCTGAAGTGTTGTAACTAAATGCAAAGTTAAGAGAAAGCTGTGCTTTTTGTTGAAATTTTTCATGAAGGAAGAAAACCTGCATTGAGGTTGTTTTGCCAATACTAGCAAAACATGGCATCTGGAAGATACATCCACTTGGTTGACTTTCAGTGTTTGGAATGACAAAGCTTTTTGCTGTTGAGAGGAAAGCACAAAGGTGTTTTTGTAACTAGCACTATAGAATTGCAAAAAAAAGTATTAGCTCGAATTTAGCCCTACTGCAAAACCAAGAACAACAACAGTTTTATTTGTTGTGATGTATTTGGTCCGTTGTGATACAATAGTAGTTGTAAAACAGACACCCCACCCCCCCCAAATCCTTGTGTAATTCCCTCATCTTCACTGGGTAGCTCATTAAAATCTCATTAATGGAAGAGTTCAACTTTTGTCAAGTTCCTTGAGGCAATTTTTTTCATGAAGATAGCATGTTTTTTTCTAGCAACTGAAAGGTGAATTACCCTTGGGTAATGCATATATGTGGAAATACCCCAAAATCTTTTCACAGTGAAAAGACTGTGTTAGTGGTCATGTTTCATTCTTCTCTGTTTCTTTTTTTTAAATTAGATTGCAAGTAAGGACTTTTAAAAGCATTAGCATATAACATATTACAAAGAGTCTATCAGCAGTTCTGTGATAAACTTCCATTTTTAGGTTGGGTTGTATAAAATCTCATTTTAGGCTGATAGTCAGCAGTAAAATAAGTTGGAAACCATGCTGCATAGGAGCTGTGGCATATTTATCTCATATTTCAAAATTACTTCTCAGAAATTGAAATCTTGTATTTATGCCATCAATAAGGTCTGAATGTAAGCCTTTTGTAACTAAAAATGATAGTTCCTGGCACAGGAACTAAAACCTGAAGGGCTGAGGCTACAAAAAGAGGACTTACACGATCAAATTTTCAGAGGTATTTAGGCTCCTGATTTCTTAATTGAAAACAGTGGGAGGCATCCATGTAAATGCCTGCAGAGATCTGAGCCTCAGGTATGACAAAGCTGCTGTTAAAATGCATAGCCTGGTGCCTGCAGGAGATTCAGGAATGCTGAGTTAAGCACATGAAGGGGGGACCATAAAGTATGAGCGTGCTGCTTAGAGAGCTGCCTAACTCCCAGGTGGACACTGAGAAGTTGGGTGTCTTCAGTCTTGGCCTCAGACCTAAAAAAGGATTTGGGGGAAGGTTTCATGAGACTGCTAAGCTACCCTCTTAGTCCAAAATGTATCTTCCTCTGCTTCCCTTCTGCCATTGCTTGTGATCTTCTTGTCCTATTATTGAGACCATTTTGCTTGCTAAACCCACAGAAAGCAAACTCAGATAAAAAAAAAATAGACTCAACTTTCTGCCTTAATGAATAGCATTCATGTTTAAAGAGTTGCATTGGCTTTCTGTGGGATAAGACAAGCATTAGAGCCAGAGTATGTGAGAAGCATGTAGCTAAAATATGGGAGAAGATGATGGAGATGGATTTCAACCTTTTGAGACAAGAATGCCATAGTTTGTGTTGATTCATAGGAGCTAGCACAGCTATAGCGCTGCGTTGTGTTTTGCACCACCCAGGACCTTAGACCTTCTCTTAGTACATAACCTCACTTTCCAGTCAAGGAGCGAGAGGAGAGGGCATAAGCCCTGTGACCTCGTGCACGGACTGTACATATCAGGAAACCTGGCTTAGCAGATTGCCTTTTGCATGCAAGAAAAGAAATGTTTTAAGTCTGCATCTCCTTTTCCCAAGAAAGCGCTGTAACTGCCGGATTCTGGAGGTACCCTTCCTCTTAGCCTTTCCTGCTGAAGCCATGTTGATGTTCAGTGGAGAATTTGGCAATGCTGGGGTGGTGAGGAAGAGCAGCTCGGGGTAAGCTGGTGAGGATCTCTCCAGTCCTGATGTGGGCGGGGGGAAAAAAGGCGCTTTCTAAGTCTGAGCCAATGCCCTGAGCCAGCCTTTGAAAATGCCACCCTGGAATACCTTTGCCCACTCAGGCTTTCACCTTTCATCTGGGACCACAAATACTGCTTGAGATAAGACATCTTGAAATGCGGGCAAAGCTGTTCACTAGGAAACTTCAGAACCTCCCATTTGTTTCACATGGGCCACCACGCAGCTATAAAACAGTAATAAAGTAGAACCTGGATCGATTATCTAAAGAAGAAAGATCTATTATCTCTGCGATGTTATTAGTCCCAGCTCATCCAGTCTAAATATATTTCAAACTGATTAATATTCTGAGCCGTAGCTGTAGGGACATTCTGTACTCCTCTCAAGCTTTCCATTTATGAGCATGCTAAATTTGCATCCACAGTATGCAGCTTAACGGCAGGTGATTTTCTAGTGCTAACAACAATTTTATAACTAGTTTGCATGCACAGTGCTATATAAAGCCCAGCCAATCAATGCTGACTACTGAGAAGCAGGAAAAAAGAAATCCAGAGATACCATTTTAAACCACTCTTAGAAATGCATCCTGGGGACTTTTTGACAAAATTTACACAGAAGACATTCTTTTCTCCTATTTAGGCAATGTATTAGCTAATTTTTTAATGTTGTGTTTTTGGAGACCTCTGATGTACAGGTATCTATCCACACACACACTGTTCCCTCTAACACGTCCTGGAAAGTTTACAAGATCAGCAGGATCCCTGTTTCTCTGATCACTCTCAGTAGATGTAAATGCAAAGACAGTGATGGGAATGAGAGATGAGCTGCTTTTTGCTATTGGAGGCTTTATTGATCCATTTGTAGAGAGAAGGTTTTAGAAGTCAATAACCTTTGCTTTTTTTGAGCAACTAGTTTTGATCAAATAGTTGAGGATGTAAAGCGGAGCAAGCTTTAGGAAATGTCTGGAAGGGAAGTTAGGATATGGGCCTTTCATTCTTTTGGGTAAGGTAGATTAGGGGAAGAGGTAGCAGTTTTTCTGCTTTTTCTCATAGGTGGTCCTAACATTGCTCAATCCTTTATGGCTTAAATCAAGAAAAGTTTTTTCCCCATTCTTGAAGTGGAATTGAGTGGAAGGGCTTACTTAAGGAATATGAATGGAGTATGTATCAATCAATAATTTACATAACACATAATTTACTATTTTGAATGTGGATTGTTAAAAAGTTGATTTCTCTTTAAAGGAAAAATAAATACAAAGACATCTTTTACAAAGACATGCACCTTGAGTACTGTGTTCAGTTTTGGGCCTCTCACTATAGGAAAGACATTGAGTTGCTGGAGCGTGTCTGGAGAAGGGCAACCAAGTTGGTGAGGGGCCTGGAGCACAAGTCTTA
>JANXJC010000001.1:44056620-44079900 GCA_027564655.1 Leptodon cayanensis
TATTAAATTCCTTTCCACAATTTGGGTTTTTTTTTTTTTTTTTTTTTTTTTTATGTCTGGTGCAGAGTTGAAATCCAGAATCATGAGGAAAAAGGCTTATAACTGATACCCTGCAAATTTCATTTTGAGAAATGAAATGTGTTCCCTGTGATCTCCAAGAGATTATAACCAAAAGCTATGTGATTCTTCTCATTCTGGCTGAAACCTCTCTCTCCAAAAAGTAGCAGTGAAACTGAATATCGGGATCTTGTGACTACACAATTGCAAATACAAATTTTGGTAAGCCTGAGATTTTGGAATATTGTTTAATATCACCATCTTGGAATGGAAAGCTTGTAATCTTCAAGATCACAGTTTTGTTACAGAGGAACTAGACATATTAAATGCCAAGCACTGCCTTGACTCTGAATTCTTTGATTCACAGTGGGATTCATAAGGCTTCTGGTTCCTTGGGTGAAGCATTATAAATGCTTACAAGTTGGATCTACTCCAAAATTGAAAAGCCTGATCTAGGTTCGCAGAAGAAAAGCTTTATAAAATTTGCAAAACCTGAGCCTTCACCATGAAATATGCTGCTTTTTTTTTTTTTTTTTTACTAATTGTCCTTTTCCAGCAGAAATCTGTTTCATCATAAGGTTTTGACTGCTTGTAGTCATAACACTGTGAGAAGTGACAGACAGTAATGTGGGAAATTATTTCTTTTACAAGGAAAGAAATAGCATATAAACTGAGCAGAAACCACTCCAGCTGCATGAATGAATGCTCAGAATCTCTGAAAATAAGGCCATTTGGTTTTAGGTTCTTCAATATCTTTCTAGCTGCAATATTAGACAAATGACCAGTAATTTCCAAAACATTGTGATTTTTATTCTGGCGTGGTCAATTATATTTCTTTTTCTTTCTTTCTTTCTCTCTTTCTTCTTTAATATTCAGAATAATTTATTTCTGACTCAAATCCAAATCCCTCATTATTTTATTGCCTGGCTTACTTCCAGAACACCATGAACTCACAAAACTCTGTGCTGCATGATGATACAGCGTAGCTATAATATTCCAGTGCCTACTAATATAGCAGCTCAGTGACAAAACTGCAATGTGGTAAATTGCTCTTGGGTTTTATTCTTCTACAATGGCTCCCATGTTTGGAATACAGTATAAATATTTTCAATATAGATAACCTTACAACTTTTTAAAATGTATTGTGATTTTTATCATACAGAGAAAGGTCTGAAATCCTCACTTTTTTCCTGCTCTTTACATTCCTTACCAAAAAAAGGTAAATGACTCTTAAGAATCTGTCATTTGGCCATGAAAATGTTCTGTCAGCTTAGGTACAATCAGGTGCTGCCTTCTGAAAGCTCATGCGACATGGTGCATGGGGGGAATTGAACTGCAAAGGGTGTTAGAGAGAGGACTGGAGCCCTCCTGAAATTCTAGGCAATACTGCAATGCTATAAAACAGTCTGGGGAAGTTACTGTACCTTAGAAAGCCTTGGGTCCTTATCCTAATTAAGCTGTGTTCCCTCCAGAACTGGGTACCAAGGTGTTTAATGACCCCTTAATCCTCCTGTACTGAGCAGTCTATGCTGTGCTACCACACATACTTGCTCAAGATGACTATCTTAAGAGCTAAAGGGAATTACACGTAGGGAAGATAATGCATTAGAGACACCAGAAATTAGAGTGCTGTTCCATTTCAGATTGTCTCTCAAATAAATGTGAAACCTTGCCTTTGTTACCTTGTAGTAATAGAAGCAATACTGTACCACTCCCTTCTCTGGATTCTGCCAGCAGTAACTGGTGAAGCACAGAGATAAGTAATTATACTAATTAAAAGTGGAGAAAGGTAGTCACCAACTCTGGACCTGAGAGACCAAAGTTTAATGCACCTGGCAGAAGGGTGACACTTTTAGTCTGCTTCAAGACACACTAAGCAAAGAGGATGTATAAATTTGTGGTCTTGGAAGACCAAAATGCAATAACCTGTGGTAAATTGGAGAGAATAAGCAGGAATTTTAGAAATTAGTTAGTGATGGGAGAGGATGGAAAATATAATATAGAAGAAGCAGACCGAAAGAATTTCTTTCCTGATACACATAGGCAGACTAATAGATATACTGGCATTAAAATTAGTAATGCTGAGGACGTGTCTGACTTCTTCACTAGTGTTCTTCCTTTCACAATTGACAGATCAGGGTGGGGGTACTGATACCCAGTGATGATAACAACATTAACTTGTTCCTGAAAGAAATTGAAAATGGCACTGTTAATAATGCTTGAACTGTTACAGTATGTCTGCAAATTGTAAGGATGGTTCAGTGGCATTGGAAGAAGATGTATATGGAATAAGGTCCTGTATATCTAAGTATCAAAGTTATCTAATATTTGTCTGTTTTACTGATTGCCAAATGTTAAAAACTTGGAGTTGGAAGAAAAATTGCCCCTTGGAGAGGGCTATAAGAAAACATGTGCACACCTCACTCACTGAATCTTAGTGTGCTGTGCTGGCCCTGTAAACAAAGGGAAATTTCACTGAATTTGAACAAAGGCAATATAAGCCAATAAAAAATTATCAGCGCTAAAGAGAGCAGTACTCTGGTTGTTGACGTAGAAGAATTAGAAAATATTGGTTTATGGACAGTGCAATCAGTAAATTTAATAAGTCACTCCTGTAGTTAGTCAAAGTAATTAACACAAGGGCATGTAGGGCAACTTGAGCCAGCAGACTCTGGCACTGGAATAACTGACTGTAAGAAAGCCATTAGCTCATGATTAAGTAGTTTATCATCAGAAGTCAGCATCTGTAGTCATAAGTACTTATTTATAACTATTTCTGACTGGTACTAGGGTTACATAGGGGCATTACATAGCCTACTTCTTTAAGGGAAAAGGAATATATTCCATATGGAAAAATTTTCTGCTTTGCTTGTTTCAAGCCATCAAGAATTTTCCATGTTCCTGAAGAAATGGACCCTGAAGAGAAGCTTATCCATAGATCCTTGACTGTAAGAGCCCACTGGAGATAGAGCAGTGTGAAGTAGCTGGAGCAGAGGATGGAGAGCAGAATCTTTCTACAAAGATACAAAGCGGGATCAGAGAAGGTGGAATCCCTCCAGCAAAGAGATCCGTGGGCATGGGACTACAGAGGTATCAGGAAAAAGGAGAGCAAAAAGGAAAGATTGACCTCTGTTTAGTGATCAGAGTAGGAGGTCAGCCAACTTCACAGGCAGCATTTTTATCTCTAGGTTTTTAGTTTTAGAGCTGATGTCAAGAGGATGGGACAGAAGGCAGGAATGTGGTTTGCAGGTAGGTGTCTGGAAAAAGATTCCGCATGTTCTGAGAAAAATAAATTGTTTTGATGAGTACATTGTACCATTATTTAGAAGTACAGTTGGTATATGACTAGGATATAGCAAGAATGGTGTCTTCAGAGGTGATGACACCAAACCCTTTAAAGTGGGTTAGAGAAGCCTGAATTCAGTCTTTGAATGTAGGGAAACTGCACTGAACTTCAGGAGTTGCAGGGAACTGGAGTTGAGTAAGATCATACAATATTTTGCCTGATGAGTTTGTGAAGAAAAGAACACAACCAGGGTATATCAGCAGGATCCCTCTTTGTTAAACTTCAGTCTAACCAGTCATCTATTCTGCAAACACAAAAACCCATTCTCTGATAAAGCAAAATTCACAGTTCCAATTCACTTGCTGCTGGAAGGTGGAAAATTTGGGGCAAAATAAGATGTTGCTAACTATTAACGATGCTTCCTACACCATACCATTAAGAAGAGACACCAAAGTTTCAGCTGATACAAACCTGAAAAATGAGGTGAAAAGGAGAATTTAGAACATCAAAGTTTATTTCATTCTCTAATTTCCTGCCATCTAATGAACACAAAAGAAAACATGTGGTATTAATACATGTTCTAAGTTGTATTTGGAACCAGCATGGAAATACCCCTTATTAGTAGTGTTGCCCTCTGTTTCTAGCTGCAAAACTGTATTCTCATATTATCTGAATTTTGCCAAGCTTGAACCATTTCATCTGAAGTTTATTCCTGTTTGTATTCACACCAGGTGACAATTTTAAGAAGTTAATGCAGCCCTAGCCTTCAAAGAGCTGCATCTGCAGCCCTGAGGTTCCTCTCACATTGTTGTTTCTGAATGCAGAAACACAGTAGGGGACCTCATGCTATATCAGATTTGGAAAGTCTTCTTTTAGGTCAGACCTTCTCAAAAGTGTTAGTGCCATCAAGACATGTAGTAATAGTCAGCCAAGGATGGCCATTATCTGGACACATCTGTTGTAGCTGTTGGGGAAGAAAGTAACATCAGATATTGATTGTAACTTGGCAGTATGTATCAAAGATGTACAGTTTTTCAGAGAACAACAGTTTTTTCCAGGTACAATATTCTTTTATACACAGGGGGCTAATCTACTAGAGTGTAGAACAAGTTTCATGGCATAGAGCCTCTCTAGGCTTATATAAGGACTGCTCCCTTGTCCCAATTGCCTTTCATGTCTTCTGAAGATGTCCACCTGTAACTTGAAAGTTCTGATTCAAGGTCTATAAATTCCACTACAAGAGCAACCTTTACATAGTCTAACCTTGAGTGTCAAATACGAGTAATTCTTCTTGACATATGTGTCAATAATTGTTCTATTTCACTGTAAATTGCTCTTAATTTCATTGGTGGATGTGTCTGTATGCTGGAACGTAAGGTAGACAAATGGTGTTTACTTGCATTATTTCTTATCTACATACAACTTCCTTTCTCTTCTCAGCTGTGGACCCCTTGGACAAGTATATCTCTCTGTTCTTTGCTGGTATAAACAGATCTTGCAACCTTCCTTTCTTCGTTTCCACATGGAGTCTCATGTGGTAGAAAAGCATGAAGCTGGGCGTGTGCCATCTGGCAAGATGTCTGAGTGCATGGAGAGACAGTGCCTTGATGCTGGACAGTGTGCCCATCTGTTTCATGCTATGACTTCAAACACCATTTGGATTTTGGTGAAAATCTGCAGGTCAGGACAACAGAATGCATGAAGTGGGCGACTTTCAATTTTACAGGCCAGTATTATTCAGAATTTCCTAGGCTAGTGGGATTACTGTGGCTCTACTTTATATTGTTTGTACATGGGGGAGGAAGGAGATTCCTGAGAGCAGGGGTCATCTACAGAAACAGACCTAAGAATTTGTCCCACTTCTCATTCCAGTCCAGTGTTTTGACTGTGCTACATATCCTCTGAATTGTAGTGCTATCTCAGATAACACTGCTCATCCAAATCCAAGAGTTATCAAAATGCAGTGACTCAGTTATACATCATAGACAAATCATGGGAAGATTTGCATGGATCTACTTAGAAATTGCCAGTCATAGTTAGAAAGACTTGAAACAGAATGAGAAATGGGAAGTTGTGGAGGTGGTAGGTAGACCAAGCTGACACTGTAGAACAAATGGGTGGGGAAAACTGAATATATTAATAGAAGGTGGCAAGAAATATCGTGACTTTACTAAGTATTTGGTAGTGGTACTTCTAATAAAAGAAAACTACGTGAGAGACCACATGGGGGCAGGGCTAAATCAAAGATCAATATCTCTGAATATTCCTGGTATTTACATTGAAATGGTCATTTCATGTGAATGGACCTTACCTGTACTGGCTCTACTAGTGCAAATAATGGGTAAGTAAAGTCTGATGTAAACACAGAAAGATCACTGATGAAGTCTAAAATAAGTATCTAGCCTCTAATGAACTATTTGATTACAGATGCTCTCTGAAAGTCCTATAGGCTTTTTTTCACTGCAGCATATGCTCTAGTCATTAGTCTCTGTCTAGTGTAGGAAGCAGAGCTAGTATTTCTTTGCTTGTTTTTGGCTACCCATAAAAATGGCTGATTGACATCATCAAATTGACTTCCCATAGCCCAGTGGAAGTTTGTGGCATACACGTCACAAAAAAATTTGCTTTGATACGGTATGAGAATAGTAAGAAAATATATAAATTGATAGTACATACATTAGGGATTGCAGATTTGTGAAGTCCTAGAAATTGAGTCCCCAGTACTGAAACAACAGATATTCGCTCTTGGGAATTTACTGTCTGTGATGTTTGAAGAGAAGTTACCATCATTCAGGCTTGTAGGAAGTAAGGATTAATTCCCCAGATTTATTGTAGGAGGCACAGTGTATGTTATCCCTTAATGAACTAACAAAGAATACGTAACATGAAACATGATACTGTAGGCTTGCCATAATACAACAAACCGACTAGATCCAGCCCCCTGAGGCTATTTGGATTTAAGGGATTTAAAATTTTGGCTAAGCAGTGATATTCCTATTATGAATCCTTTCTTTTAATTGTTGTATCTGTAGCTTTTTTTGTGCTTAATGTGCATCTACCTGTAATAACTAAGGATCCATAAATTATAAGTCTGTGGCAAATTTAAAAAGTCCTCACTAAAAAGTCTAGTATATGGTTTAAATCACCAACATGAGGCAAGTGGCCCAGAGGCTAATTCCTTAACCTGTAACTCCTCCTTAAGTGTTGCAGGTGATTACACAAGCTTGTAGATACAGCACAGGCACAGTGGAGAGTGCTGCTGCCTTAATCAGCTTCATGAATTCTATTACTTAATTGAAAATGCTAATCACATAACTGTTAAATTGTTAATAACCAGGAATCAGTATGTCATTAATTTGAAATTGCTATAATAATGGGATGCACAAGCGTAGAATTTCACTGGTGAGGTTGAACAACTAATTTAATTTCCTAATGACAAACGTGTCATAAATGGCTATTGTACAAATAGTAATTAAGTGCAAAAGTATGCGTTTCTTTGCTTTCAATCATATTTATTTACTTTTCAGACAAGCAAAATACCTGAGAACTCTTTTTTTAAAAAAATGAAAACTTTCTGAATTTCAGAGAAGAAAGTTTCTGTGATTATTTCATCCCAGCATGGGTCTTAGGGCTGTCCTATCTTCAGATAGAAAAAAGGGAAGCAAAATAATCAGCACTTCCTTACCAATGGAGCAAGACTGTCTACTGGGCCCAGTCAGCCAATTTTGCACTACCATATGCATCTAGGTTATAGAAACTCAGTCCTAGTCCTTTTCTTATATGGGGATTCAGTATTCCTTTTAGGTGCAAAAAAACCCTGTCTGTGCACTAGGATAGAATCTAAGTCTTTGTGGGTGTTTAGTGCTTATCCTTGCTGTACTTCCTTTAGAAGTGCTAGTTATGGCTTTTCTACACAGGAAAGTTAGCATGCAGGTGGCTACATAACACGTGGTTCTCTGTGCTATGTTCCTTGGGAGTGCAAGCAGTAAGTTGCAGGTAGTTTTCTTCATTTCTGAAACCTTTGTGTAATTTGTAGACCTCGTTTGGGCACGTGCAACAGTTCCTTATTTCAAGGGGTAAGCAAAGCTTGGCCTTGCCGTGCACTGATTGCATCCATAAGGGAACAGTGAAATATCACTAGTTTTACTAGCTGACTGCAGTGCTTCAATATTAATTTTCAGAGCAGCAACCTCTGATTCACACCTTAGTTTCCCACCCCCTCCTTCTACTTAGGTCCAGTTTGTCCAAACTGAACTTGTGCCCTTTGCTATGACAACCAAAGAAGGGAGATATTACGAGAGTTTAATGTGGGAGTGTGCAAAAGCCTCAACAGATTGTGGTCTCTTTGCTAGATATGAAACGTTTTCTCTCTCCCTACCTAGGAAGATACCATCGCAGCCGTGGAGATACTGCAATGCTCCATAGGCCCTGGAGACCAAGGATGTCACATTATGTTCATTTTATTGAAGCAGAACTGAGGCACACAAAGTGGCAAGAATCAAACCCATCTGCAATAGCTTTTTAACTCCTTAGACTCCTGTTGAAAATCTAGTGCATCGTTGGATAGACAAGTATGACTGTATCTCTTATATCCTTAGCTATTGCTTTAACGCATACTGTGGTTTGTTTTCAAAGAGATTATACACTTCTATAAGCCAGTTGAACATGTATGTGGATGTGTCCATTAATATTGCATCACACTGCAATTTCTACAAAACAGAATAAAAATATGCACATGTAAATTTACTCTTGTTCATTGTTCAGTCTCAAGCCACGGTGGAGTAAACTTTCCATGCAGCATGTCAGAAATTAGGCGTAGTGGCAGCTGCGAACATATAATTCTCCCTGCAGGGTGCTGACAATGTACTCCAAAGTAATGTTTGTCACTAATTGCATACTGCACTGACCACAGAAGCCTTCCACTATCCCATGGCAGAATAGCAGGATTCCTATTGCTTTTTCATTTAAAAGAAAGTGAATATTAGGGACTGTTACTATTGTCTTCTGGGATCCAGTAAGGCTTCTACAAATTGCAGAATTTTAGACAACTGGTTAAAACTATGTTATACCGTTAGCTATGCCTTGCTTTCAGCTGGAAAAAAACCCCACCTTGTGATAACATCCAAGAGAATGTTCAGTAGGCAGGCTTCCACAGAGGTATGTCACGCTGTCAGTTATAAATTAGGTGGAAAAAGGGGTTGCCTTGCTATTGCTCAAAATTAAAATTCAGGAACAAGAAAAATCCCAAACCACAAAATAAAACAGTAAGTAACTTCTTGGAAGTTATTGAGGTTTTTTTCAGCTTTGTAATACATTTTATGGAATAATTCTTTTGCATTCATCCAAGAGTGATTGTTTTACTGGACATACTGCATCCTTTAGGTTCAAAATGTGTTTTCACCTTCATTAGTTACTGCTTAATCTTCCTACTACTGAATTAGCTTTGAGAAAAGTAGGATTAAACTCTAATATGCAAAAGTAGTCTTGATTAGACAAGAAAAAGGGAAATCAAGCCTTCCATTTAAAAATATAGTACATAGCTGTGTTTTATAGTTTTAATGGGTTTATATTGCACTATGTAAATTTAAAATATTTGTCTTCAAGGAGTGTAAAGAGAGAACAGACGAACACATGGAGTAGAGCCGGTCTTAATAGGGAAGGTGCTTTAGCTGTCCGTCTGTGTTTCTACCTCTGTGAAATGGAGGCACTGTAGCTTACACTGCTCTGCATCTCTTTGTGGCAGTGCAGGGTGCTTGAAGTGCCAATTTTTGAATATACAGAAAGTAAAACAGGATACATGGAGGTTACTTTAAATTGCAAGCTTGTGGAGCTGAAGATGATGTTTATTTTTTTTTTCTTGTGCTAAACCAAGAAGAGATTTGCTAGAGAAGCCATTCAATGATAGCAGCAAGAAGGCAAAGGTGAATTCCACCGAGAAGAATCTGAGCAAGAAGGATGTGAGGGGGCTCCATCAAACAACAAAATGAGCAAGAGATGGATAACTAAGGAGAGAGCAGTTCTTTTGCCAGCAGAGACTATATTATATTCGTTTGTTACATTTTTGTGAATATTTGGAATTTTGTCAGGTGGGAAGGAGGGAGTTTTCTTTTTATTTCACAGCTTTAGCCTGAATACTTACTTATATTCATACATGTGGGAGTTGCATGCAATGCTGGTATATGACTTTGGCTGGGATTTCTTTGAAGACTTTTAGACTTCTGCTTGTTTCATATTTGTGCCTCAAAATTAAAGAATTTAAATACTTGGAGCATGTGACCCTGTGAGGTTTTTGTCCCCTGGGTCTTTTTGAAACAAATTCTGCCATTTACAAGGACAAGTGGAATAGCTTAAATAAAAGAATATTTAAAAAACCTTTGAAGAAATGACTTCTGCATGGGAGAGATGTTTTGAGAAGCATTAAGATGATTTAATTCTGATGAGAATGCTAAGGTTTTAATATGCTAGTTTATATGCTTGAGGCAGTCAGTAATCAAATGCCCAAGTACCGTATGTAGTGACATTTACGAATCACAAACAGATTTATATATTATGATTCCAGAACTTTATCACAGCAAAATCATACTCTGCTGTTTAAAACAGATGACAGAAGAAGAATTAAAGATTCACGCTTATGAGAATGCAAGCAGCTGTCTGGTGTTCATTACATGGGACAGAAAGTAAGAGGAATGCATTTTAAAAGCTTAAATAGCCTTCTGAGTAAGGTGCTAACTAGATGGTTACCCTGAAGATTTAAACTGAGCAAGTCACTTTAAGTCTCTGTTTCCCTCCTGTCAAAGAATAATTATTTCTTTCTAGTATTCTTCATCAGTCTTGCCCATTTAGGCTGTGAGTTATGCTGCATAGGAATTAGAGCTGCTTCAGAATTTTTTCTTTTGAGTTACTAGATTTCTTAAAAAGCAACTCCTGCTCCCCCTCAAAACACCCCTGATTTTTTAAAAGTGAAAATATCTGGAAAAGCCAGCCCTATCTGAAACTGTGCAAGTTGGAATAATCTTGTTTTGGGAAAGCAATCTCAGGACAGAAGGTTTCCAAAGTTGGCTGATGTCTCCCAGAGCGGTCACGATGTTCTGAGCTAAGGCATTGAGCTGTGAGTGGGAGAACGGCACAGCAGAAAATTAATCCTGGACTTGCTACAGCCCAGGCAACCATACTCACACTGGATTCTCAAGGAATCTGGGATTTCTCTTTTCTTTTATGGCATATCTGTGATGCACATGAATATTCAAGAGCTGTCTGTGGTTCTTTTATAATGCACATAGGAAGGACAGTCATAGCTCTCAAAGAACGGTGCTGACTCTCCTCCTTTTTTGGAATTAAGGTTAGGATTCCTTAATTAAGGTTAAATTCCTTAGTTAGGAATTTAGTCTACTATGAAATAATAAGCATAATATAAACTAATATAATCCTAAAATAATGGACAAGATGTTTTTAAGTGGCTTAGTGTTGAGCAGTCTGTGGCATATATGTGGTAGCACAGCCTGAGAGCATTCAGCGTTGGCTTGACTTCCCGGCTTGACCTCAGACCTGCCTTCTCCCTGTGGACTTCCCCGGTGATCACGGGACTGCGACTGACCCTGATCAATGCCTCTGGGATGGACCCTGACCCACACTGCCCGCTCAGCATCCTGCCTTCTGCTCAGCAAGGTCCCTCCATCCCCCTGCCCTGCTGTCACCCCTGGCCTGGCTCCCTTGCACATTCCCTTAGGGCAGCAGTCAGCCATTGCTGCTCCCTGGCACAAACCCTGGTGTAAAAACATAAGACGTTTCATTTTTAACTTGTAAATTGGTAAGTGTAATATTTAAGTCGAGCACTTCTTATATGGCAGTATGATTTCTGGGAATTCAGTGGAATTAATGAAGGGAACATGTTAGTGAACAGTTGTAATAATGGGAGTTCACTAACATTCAAGCTTCACATCATAGAGTAATACCATTCATCAAAATGCATTTTCATTTTGACTCTATTGATCTCATTCTTTCTTAAAATGTTTTCAGCATCTCATCGCTGCCTAAGTTTAGGTTTTTGTACAAAATCAATATTGCTGCATTTATGAACACCACTAATTATGAAATCCACAGCATTTAAAATACTGCTAACATTTTTTTCTAGTAGTGGAAGAAATCAAGTTTTTGTATAAGCAATGTTTTTTGTTGTTTTCTTTTTTACTTCAGCTGACATTTTCTATTAGTCCTTTCTCACAGTAATCCAGTTTTGGTTTTTTTTGCAAAATTTTGGCATATTCTGAAAGATTCTTCTCTCCTGAGAGTTGTGAAACATTTATATCAAATAAAACAAAAAAATCTATCTGTAGTCCTGACAGATGGGCCAATCAGCAATCATCAAAAAAGAAATGATAATAATAAAAATTATTGCTATATAAGATATTATAGTAGAATTCCTATCTAAAAATTATTTAAGATTTCAATGCAAGAGTAGAAACACAGCGCACTTGCTATTATTTAACCAATAGAAAATATACCTACAAGGTAGACAGAAAAAATAAAAGCATAGGCTGTTCATTTGCTTCACTGAGTGAGTGAGTAAGCTTTACATGCTAGACCAAAGTGCTGCTGCACCTGAAGTTTTTTAATTTACAGTTCTCCAGAAAGAGACTCGGAGAAAAAAGTAAAGAAAAAATACACAGTTTTGAGAAAAAACATCATGTAAGTTCAATTTTTTGTTCTTCCTCCTGAAACGTTACATGTTTGTGGATTGCAAACTGGTCCTGCTGCTTCTTGTCAGAATGCAGCCCGCAGTCACCGTGGGCTACGTGATAAAATGGTGTTTGAATAATTCTCTGCATCCGCTGCACTTTTTATCAGTAGCTAGAAAATCATTCCTCCTAACAGGAGGAGTGGGAAAGGATTCCCATGGAACAGAAGGAAGGATCTAATGCACAACTAATTTATTCTGTGGACATGATGTCTGTCATATAATAGTATGCTTCCTCCTGTACAGAACAGACAACTTTATTTCCATAAATTGCTATAATTTGTGAGAGGCTTCCAGATTTTCTACCTCATCCTTATTCTTTCAGGATTAGAAAAATGTTGAACACCAGACTACTGTCCAATTGGAAATCAACTTCAGATCTGAGATATCCTTTTGGCTTTTTTTAACTTTAGAAATGTGGGTATTTCAGGAGAACGGATTTTTACTGCACTGTCAGATCTGGGGTTTAACTTTACAGATCTCAGGAGGAAACCTAAGAAGCAGCTCCCCACATTCAGTGAATGTTTTTCTTTTTCCTGCCCCTTCCCTTTCTGAATCTAACTTACAACTTTGTATCTAACTCTGACCCACCTTTCTTGCCTTTGAAGCACAGACAGTGGGGGATAACGTGCACTGGTATTGACTTTGCTGAATAGGCTCCACATGGAAGCAGCCAACTCATCCCTCCATTTTAACTAGGTTTTCCATTCTTAATCATGTTTTTATTTCCAATGACAAATTGCTTGGAGGTGCTCTATCTCTTTCCATGCTGAGGTTGTGGGGGAATGTGGTGAAAATTTGAGGCAGGGAGTTTAACTGGAAATGAAAGAACTTAGGAACAACAAGCCCTGGGCAGAAATTAAAATTTGCTGTAACTGTGCACAACAACTAAGCATCCTGACATGGTTGGGTTTAGGCACATATGTATGGAAAAAAGAGAAGAATCAAATTGCCTCTGTGCTTAGGTAAGTGAGAGGGGAGGGAAATGTAAGATTAAAGGAATATACATCTTTTTACCAAAGCAGCCTACTCTGCCTTGGTGTAGAGAAGATTTTCAGATAGGTTAGATAGAGAAATCTGGAAAGAAAATGACTGAGGAGTAGGAAGGATGTATATCTCATGTGTTGACTGCTTTATATCTAAAATTAGAGGTATATCCATTGACTCAGTTTTACTCCCACAGACCTGCTTACATCTGTTTTACATATAGGTAGGGCATCTCACCTCTGTCCACTCCAAACTGAGAAGTGGGTGGATGAGCTGCAGCTTCTTTTGTTTCAGAAGCCTGAGAAGGAGTCTTAAGTTGTTTTTCAAAATCTGTATGTGAGTCTAGGGCATCTGAAGCTCTCCCATAGTTGTCCATCTGTTTAAAAATGCGGGTGTTTTTCGGGTGATTTTAATCCCATGTTGGTTAAGCAGCACAGTGTCAAAAGCTGCAGACAAAGAGGAGACAAAATATACTTGTGAGGAGGAGCTCATCACTGCCTGGAAATAGAGGTGTCTACAGTATTAGAGGCTATAAATACCAATATGGGAAAAGATGACTTACAGTGAAACAAAAGCAAGAAGATAAGGCTGAATAAAAGAAAGGTGAGGATTAAGATCAGAAAGCAATTCTTACATGCTAGTGTTTTGTACAATCCCAGTGGGGAATTAGTCCCCTGGTGAGAAGTCACGGTCTGTAGCTATGGCACTGCATGCAGAATCACACACCGTAGTGAAGGTGCTCAGGCCATCTGGTGTCAAATCCCAAGTTTGTCACAGCCTTCTTGGGTGACATCGGGCATGTCAGCTCACATATTGCTACAGTCGAATGTCTCAGACCAAATCCTGATTCAACTGCCACCCACGTTATTTAAAAGCAAGCAAAAAGTTAGCTCAAGCTTTGAATGCCTGCTAAAAAAGAGCCTGAATGGTGCTGGTGCTCTGAGTCAAATCCAAGCATTAGCCCACGTAGTCTGGATGGCTGAGGCACAGGTGGGACCATGGGTGCTCAAACCAGGTCTGCCTTTGTGATACCCTTAGCTCAGCTCTCCCTGAAGACAGGGTGGGTGCTCTAAGCCTATCTGTGGCCAGCAGAGCAGAGAGAAAGCACCTGACTGTGCAAGAGACATCATCTTCATCTGTAAAATAGGAAGGTGGCAGGATGAAAGGCCCCCACTTAGTCTTTCATCTGTATGAACTTGGCCACATTCTAAGTGCCTAGCAGAGGTGTTCTCTCAGGTGGCCTTCTAGGGAGGCTGCGCACAAACCATTTCTCAAGCAGCAGAAAACGAACTGTTTGATCCATTAAAGAAATGGTCCAACTTAAAGCCTACAGGAATTGGCCAAACCATGCATTTGTTCATTGACTACTAGATTAATTACTAAATCCACCAAATATGAATTACTGTAAGCTCTAACCTACTAATGCCGGTGTGGGATGTAGTCCTACTCAGATAGCTGCTTTCCAGCTCTCATCTTCCATTTTTCCATCCTTCCCTAAACTGGAAGGGACTATATAATACTCCTGGAGAAAGACAAGCTGTCCAGCTGAGGACTGCTAGTGCCTAAACAACAGTTGTTTTTGTTTCCCTGCATTGCCATCAATCTAAATTACAGAATTGTTAATGACAATGGCCCTCAAGAATGGTTCTGATCAGGCAGCAGCTGTTCTAGCATATCCTGGTACGTAAATGTGCTTGTTGGTCTGTGTGTGAGTCAGCCTTTGATGTTTGCAACTGTAAATACAAGGAAGGCAAACAAACCAGAAGATCAATTTAAGTCCAGTGTTGTGCTATCAGCTCGAGTGCTTATTACATGAGCTGTACATGACCCAGAGTTTGCTGTTGTCTCCTTTTGTTTTCAGAAACAGGAATCACTGCAGGCCAGGCTTGGGCTATGGGTTGCAGGCTGAAACCAATGCAGTTGTAGTAGCTGCTTGCTGCAGGGTGAGGGCTTTTCAGCTGTCCACAATTCCTCCCATGTGTGCAGGACAGCCACTAACTAACCAGGAAGGAAGGTGGCTGTGAATTAGCTTGCTAGACCAGAAAACACAGTCCCAGGAATCCCAGCAGCCTTCCTGGGCAAGGCCAGCACTAGTGTAACTCTTGTGCAATAGTTCAGGCTTGGATTACTCTAATCTGGAGGCTTAAATAGGAGCACTGCTCACATGTGAAGACAGGAGCTATCCATTTGTAATTTTGCTTCTTGTTTTATATCATGAACATGATTTCTTTGTGCTGTTTGCACGATGTCCAGCACAGCAGTGCTCTCCAAACCCCCAGTTCAATACAGCCATTAGAGTTTGTGTGCACATCCGATGTTCTGGCCATCTGTGCATCTGCTTTGCTGGTTTACATTCCATTGAGAGTGAAGAATCTGGACATATCTGCTCTAGAAAAATTTGTGGATGAATTGAAACAGCTGCTTCCAGCAGCACAACCTGGGACAGTGTTTACAATGACAACAGAGCTAATAGCAGAGGGCTTAACTGATTCCTCCCCCTGACACGGTACTTTATTTGCACTAAAAGCACAGATCTTACGATAGCAGCCTTAGCACTGGGTCAGCTGTGCTGATGTCGATGTAAGCCCTCAGATTTATGCCTCACATTTACTGAGCAGAGGAGCTCTGATTGTTTAAGACGTGGCCTTTCCCCAGCTGTTTGCTGTTAAAAGTGGAAAGCCAGGCTGGGCTTGCGTGGCTGAAGCAGGCGTCCGAGCCAGCTGGCGGCATGGCCGCCTGCAAGGGTTGCAGCAAGGCTGCAGCTCAATCCTCCCAGCCCTCCGGCTGCAACCTGCTTCCCCGTGTTTCCATTTACAGCTTCCTTTCACAGCCCCTCTGACACACGGTCTGCTGGGTCCTCATGGCAGGAAAGCTGTCCTGCCTCTCTGCATGGCTGCTGGCAGAGAGCCTGAGCTGGATCGTCACCCTGTTTAGTGCCAGTTACTCCCACGGTGTCAGATCCTCCATAAGGTAACAGCCCACCTCGCAGAACACGAGCGTGTTCCAGTAGAAGAGAAAACATGTGACTGGCCCTTGGGAAATGCTTCCATGGCTTGATCTCTCGCTATTGCAACGTGGATTGTCTGTCAGCACTTGATCGCTCTCCACTGTGGTGAGCCTCAGAGTGGGAGGGCATGAGAGATGCTGGCCATGCTTTCTGCCTCGGGACACCATTGCCTTTGGTGAAGCTGTACAGGCAGTATATATTGCACGTCTAACTTTCTTTAGAAATTGTGAGGCTGGAAACATTAATGCTGCCATTTGGAAAAAACCCAAAACAAACAGAGAACTGCTTAAGGGAGAAAGAAGAAACGCAGGAAACCTCTTACACCTGAATAGCCATTTCTGGATGGCTGAAGAAAAACAATGTTGATGCAGTGCAAAAGATAAAGCAAAATTAAAACATGCGTGTAATGCTTTTCCCAAGCAAATGTGATTAGCGAGACCTGCAAGGTGAGATGTGCATATTTTTTGTGAAAAGAAAAGAGAAGACGAGCACTCTAATGGGTTGCAAAGCTTTCTATATATGCTGTCACAAATATCTCCGGACTATAGTCAGCCTCATATTTTTGAGGTTTTTAGAGGTTATGTCTTTTTGAGAAGAAAAAGGAACAGAAGAAGCAATATCAATCTAGGAGACTGGGAAGGAAATAATTGTGTTCACCAGATCTATTTGATATGAGCACCAGAAAGGCTCCAGTAAATGATTTTTTTATTAGGCATTGCTTCCCATCTAGTGCCCTTTTGGCTGGGAAACGCTGACTGTGAAGTACAACTGTTACCACGCTGGGATAAAAGTCTACCACATCTCTTCTTCCAGTGTCAGATGTAACCTCATACCAGACAACAGCTCCGGACCTGGGCGATGAAAGATAAGTACATTCATTTTCGAATCTGAAAACTCAGTCTCCAAAATGTCAGCTTTATTTTAGGCCTGTGATGTTTTCCATCAGGTATAATGCTGGCATACAAATTCACATACATGCTTAGGACGTGCAGTCGATGTGGAGAGCAGAAGAGGGAAAGCCAACGACCAAAGCCAGACCAAGCGCATCCCCTCTGTTTTCTCTCTGGCAGTGTACAAGGGGCTGTATTCATAAAGACACAAGTAGGTCCTGCAATAACAGCAAAAGAGCTCTCAAAGGAATTTATAAAAGTAACTGTTTTGTAGTAAACATGTTTTTTCTTTAGCTCTGACTACACAACAAATGATAACATGAAATCAAACATGACACCCTACCTGCAGGACTTGACTCTGACAGATGGAGCTGCGTTTAAATAGCACCATGTTGCCAGTTCCAATAAAGGAAAATATACAAAAGCTAAAATCTAATGGGAGAACTAAAAATGTTCGGTTTTTGGAAGCAGACCAGAAAAAGGTGGGAGCAAAGAGCATGCCAGAGAAAACTCTTACACTGGGATCAAAGGAAAAAGCTTGTCACTAAAGCAGGAACCCAGAAGAACTGAGAAATGTATTTCTGAAGTGCTGGAACTTGATATTATCAAAGGAAGCTCAAATATTTCAAGACAAGCAGGGTCAAGGTGCAGATGTATTTAGATCCCACTTTATGGTAAAAATGGGCGCTTCCAAGATTCTTATTAGCTGTGAATGGAAGTTTTACTGAAGATAGCATCTCTTTTTGGTGAACTTTGAGATCACCTTCTGGTGTCAATCAGCACAGCTCCATTGAAGTCACCATGCGAATTCCCAGTTACGTTCAGCGGGGATCTCAAAGCCTGCAGCAAGAACGATAAGCCTGGGAGTAGCCTTGAGACACCTGTGTTAGCTATGAATTTGAATTGTTAAGAACTTCTGAAAGTTTGGACATAAGCCTGTTTTGGAAACATGAATTGCTCAGACTTCACAACTTCTGTCTTTGTTACAGTATTTAATGTTCTGCTTAAGGTCTCCGTTTCCAGTTCTTGGCAATTATATGAGAGTTTCAGCTTCTGTTAAGCTCTTGGGATTGTGAAGAAGAAACTTGGAAGTAGGCATTGACTGAACCTTGAAGATGAAAATAAGAATCAGAAAGCAAAGAGTAAAAAATTGTAATTTTTAATTGAAATCTCATGGTTCTGAAGCTTCCGGCTTAGGATTGTTGAATTCTCTGGGCTGGCAATACTGGCAAGTTGCTCAAAAGAGATGAGCGAGTAGTGCTTGTTCAACAAGAATAGCCAAAGCTGCTTCTCTAGGTATATTAAAAGCTCCAAAATACACACCACCTACAGACTATTAATCACATACTTTTTTCCCAAATGCATGAAATTAAGTGATATCAATTACAAGCACACAGAGGAGAATGGAGCAAGTGACTTCTGCCCTTCACCTGCTGTAAAATTTCAATTTAAACTGCTTTTAAGACATCAGTAAATCCTTCTATCCTCATGTATGATAGGCATGAAGATACACATTGTTAATGACAGTATACTATTAAGCACACAACCATGAGACAGAAAAGGAATGAAGTTGCTGGTTCTACCATTCTGGTTCAGATTGGTCAGTAGCTTTGGGATGTTCAGATAACCAGCATGAAATGTAACCTCGCTGGCCCACTATGTCCATTACATCACACACACAGTGCTCTGCTCTAAGTCATGGGAAACATCTGTGGCATCTCATAATGAGTGACTGACTGATGCTTATGCCATGTTATTTTACATTATGTAAAGGGCTCAGGCAGTCATTATTTTTTTTCTGCATGAAAAATTTCCAAGCAGGACTGTGAGTGCCATTTAATCCATTATCTTCCACTATTCATCATAAAACACATAAACCAGAAGTCTTGATCATTTAGTATTTACAGGCTGAGAAGGTTTATTTTTTAGTTGACCAGGACTTGCTATCCAACTCACCTTTCACTGAAATGGTGCTTGCCAATCATATAATGAGTCTTTTTTTGTAAGCAGATGAACTGTATCCCTTTTGGTTACATCTTATTTTGGTACTTGCTAAGTTCAGATAATATTTTTTGGATACCTTTTTTTCCACTATCCTTTATTTAGAAGACTTACCAGTGAAACATTTGAATCTGAAGGATTTGCTCTGTAGTATTTCACAATAACTTTGTGGGATCTGAAGTGTCTACTGAGTTCAACTAAAAGTATTAAGCAGTACAGCTTGTTCCATTTGTTTATGGCAGCAACAGCTGCTAGAAGAATTCATAATGCATCAGATACTTGTTATCTGAGGCTATAGGAATATATAGTACTCCTAGATTAAATGCATAATAACATGGGCATGTGAGAAAGCTCTTATGTCCAGCCCCAGAGACAGCTGGGACCCCTTAAGGCTAATTGCTGGGTGCCTTGGAAAATTGGTATCACCTGCATCTTGTGGAGGGTGGGGTAGAAGATGTGGGCAAGGCTCATTGCAGGAGGGGAGGTCTGGAGGGAGGTGTGCAGAGGAAAGGGTTGGGTTTAAAAGAATACTGAGGTGCGAGTAAGAACTGATCTAAAGTGCTCTCTGAGATCTGTGGTTGGTTCTTTAATGGTCTCCTTAGATAAGGGGAGGGGAAGGATGCTGCTTGCTGAGCTGCCTGCTATGAGGTGAAGGATGTGCCTTCTACTGGGTGTTACAAGCTTACGTGGAGGTACCTTGTCTATTTATGAAATGTCTTTCTTGGTGCTTATTTATGTTTCTGTACCTTAAAAGTGGATTAAAGTAGGTTGTATGTTTGTTAGTGATTTAATTTTAAGAGCATGCAGAACCTATCTAAGGAGAGCCAAAAGCTCTTATGCAGGGACAAATGAGATACAAAGCTTAGCTTACTGGAACTAAGTGCCTTATCAGGAAGCCCAGATCAGCACACAACTATATAATAAACAAGTAAGTTGTGAAGAAAACTACTGAGCCAAGAGGCCCAGGAGATGGGGACCTTCCAGGCTGTACCATGGAGGGTTGGATTCAGTTAAGAAGGCTGGAAAAATCCCCAGATCTTTGGATCTGGCCTAAACAAATGGCGTTTGGGAATGTCTTTATGAGTTCCTGTGCCTTTTGAATTGCTAGTTCTGTGTTCCAGTCACAGCATGGGTTCCTCTCTGTCTGTTCTCTTTTATCTACTTATCCTTGCCCTGTTGCCAGGACCAGGAATCCAAATTGTAGTTTACACACCAAGTGACCAAAAGAGTGAGGAAATAGGTGGAGTAAGGTGGGGGTTGATTCTTGGCAGGTGACCTATAAAAGCAGCACTTAAACTTTTCTACTGACCTGTGTGTAGCAGTAACACAGTAGTGTATTTCATTGTGTTAAGTCCCATATCTTCTTTGTGTCAACAGTTACTGCTTTTGGTTTGTCTTAATCTGCATTTCTCTTTTGCTTTTTTGTAAGTAAAAGCAGTGGAGGACCTGGTGTTTCCCCAGGTATGATGTTACTTCTTAGCATAGTTAGGTAAGCTTAAAAAAAGAGAAAAAAGCTACTTTCATCTAACAGTGACATTCTAGAAAGACAAGGGGGAACAACACAATTTTGCTTTAACCACTTAACAGAGACTGATGCAAAATGCAATATATAATCTTCCAACCACATCTTGTCAAAAGCTGACACAGAACTATCATCTTGAAGGCTTTTCTTGTGTCTGTTCATATGTTACATCTGCTCGTTATTAAACTTGACTTTTCTTTCAGAATTATTACATTGATTCATTTGTTCCTTTCCTCTTGCCTCTAAAAATTGCTCAATAGCAAAACTAATAAAAAGCTTTTCTTGGACAAAATAAGAGATATTACACCCTTTAAATCATGTACTGCTTTCTGTCCTCCCACAGGATTTCTTGCTTCTGTTGGTAGAAACTATAAAATAATTGAGGCCAGACTTCTGCTTTTTTTTTTTTTCTACAACAGTTATTTCATCTTTGCTTTAACTAAAGGCTTTTGTTGAGTATTACTAGCTCTTCCAAGATCTTATTGCAATAGAAATTGCTAATGTTGAAAGCTTCTTTTTTTTTTTTTCCCTTAAATAATGTTTTCACTATGAGGACAGGTTAGCTGTAGCCAAAAATGTCATTTTTGCATTGTAGCACATGAAAACAACTCCTGACTTTCATATAACCGGCTATAAGTTTTCATCATATTATAATTCTCTCTAAGGTAGTTTTGTTTGTACCATCATCCAAGTCTGAACAAGCTAGATAAAATAAACAAAACAACATGGGATTTAATGTCTGGAATATTGCTGGCAAAGAGGGAGGAAACCACTCCACTGCTTCCCCTCACCCTGGTACTATTGGAGAGGACAAACATTTGGGGCTGGATTCTGGGTGAGGCTGCTGTGTGTGTACTCCTCAGTACCTGTGTACTCTGGGCTGCTGAGGATCTGCTAGGACTTCTTAGGGACTCTGCCCCACAAATGTTTTGTAGCAGGTGTTTTGTGTTTCATCTCTTCAAAGAATTGCAAATAAAAGGGGACAAGCTTGCAGAGTGGTGTCCTGTCAGTGGTAGACTGGTGTTTATAATGCTGTGCAGACCTGAGCCGCTGTGTCTGTGCTGATGGTGGTGTTAGTGTGAGCTATCAGTGAGGAAATCCTGTAACCAGAATTTGAGTGTGCAAATGAGTTTAAATCAAATCTGCAATGTAACTGATAGTTATAGGCACAGGAGTTATGCTGTACTAAATATTAAGGTGCCAATGAAGAAATAACAAGTCAAACTCAGACTTCTCTGACTCTCTGGCAACTTCAGCAGGGACTTGACCAAGCAGCAATTACAACAATTCAGCAAAACACTTGTTAGTTGCAATCAGCTACATTTCTCACACCTGCTGCTTCAGTGTGGAAGTCAATTTACTTATTTGTTTCAAGGTGAGTGAGCCTTAGAAACAGCATTTCCTCCAAGAACTGAAATGTTCTTCTGCTGTGTGTTTCAAAGAGAAGGGCACAAGCTGTGAGTGCTACAATCCTTTAACAATCAACCCAAAGCACTACAGGCAACCTGTGCAGCCGGGCATCCTGCAGTTTGGGATTTGTCTCAATCCCTGTGTGTGCTTAAGAGTTGTAAAGAACTCTGGGGCATAAAATGAATAAAATATTTTAAGTGGCTTTTTATTACATGACCCTCTTGTAGCAATTGCATTAAGTCTGGCATTGACCAGAGCCTATTCCATACAGCCTTTTCTTTGACACTGCTCCCCTTCATAAATGGGCAGTGCTCCCACCTTACCCTTTTTTAAGGTGTCAGGAGATTAATTGAACACAAGAGGACTAATTATCAGCTGTGGTGTAGTGGGGGGGGGGTACTTGGTTCTTGCAAGTTAATTTGCAGGACAAAATATGAATACTTTGCAAGATATGAAGTATTTTCTCCTCTTAGAGGCAGAGATAAAAAGGAAAGATGACTTCAATATGGAATAATTATCTTGGAGTATTATTCTTCTACTTTCTTAAACATTTTTTAAGAACTCAAGATTTAGATATGACTGAGCAAACTAATTTGGGCAGAACAAGGGTGTAATATTTCAGTCTAGGAATGCTGTTACTGTACTCTGATATTTAGTGAATTCGTATCTCCTTCAGATGGAAATATTTTTTCCTAATTTACACTGCTGCTGTCTTTCCTCTCAGTGCACTTGGTTAAAGGCTGTGCATATGCCATATATAGTAACATACACAGGAGATGTAGACCCTAGTAATAAATAAAAAGATGCAATTGGATAAGGATTGTTCCTTACAGGATGCTCTATCAGCCCCTCTTAAAAGCTGCTTTTCCTGAGGATCTGTCAACGTTGCTGTTACAAGCCCTGCCCTGAGGCATACCGGGTTTCTTCACACCAAGCTGCAATTTGCTGTTCTTTCCAGCTTAAATGCAGCAGATTTCTTTTGAAATCAAATTCTTGTTTTTAAATCTCAGGGAGGTAAAGGCCTAAAGGTAGATCTCTAAATGCATGTTTAGATACTTAAATTGAACACCCTAATGAAGGGAGCAGGCAGTTCCTAGCACCTCTGCAGTAGGGGAGCTGGTCTCTGTTAGGTGCCAACAGTGGATTTAAAGGCTCAATCCTGCAGACTTGATGAGGGGATTGAGTGCACCCTCAGCAAGTTTGAAGATGACACCAAGTTGGGAGACAGGGTGGATCTGCTTGAGGGCAGGGAGGCTCTGCAGAGGGATCTGGACAGGCTGGATCGATGGGCCGAGGCCCATTCTATGAAGTTCAACAAGGCCAAGTGCCGGGTCCTGCACTTGGGTCACAACAACCCCATGCAGCGCTACAGACTTGGGGAAGAGT
>JANXJC010000001.1:44084254-44096093 GCA_027564655.1 Leptodon cayanensis
TGGAAGGTGTCCCTGCCCATGGCAGGGGGGTTGGAACTGGATGATCTTTAAGGTCCCTTCCAACCCAAACCATTCTACGATTCTACTATAGATGGGGAAAACCAGAAGTAATCTTCTGGAGATGGTTTATTTTGAGGCTTAGTTATCTTCACTGATATTTAAAATCGTGATGGTGCTGAGTGTGGCTTGTGCCCAGAGCTCTCAGACTGCTTTGGTGGTGGCTTTGTTATTTTAACACTTCTCTTGCCATAGCATTCTCCAGGACTCCTGCAAAGGCTCAGTTACTCTGACCTTGATTACTTGTTTTCTCTCTTCGTGGTCTCTCATTTGCCTCAATAAGACTGCAGTTTATTCTACTTTTTTTGTCTTTGTTATGAAAATGCTTAGTAAAGTTGTCAGTTTTGTTTTCATTATTTCTGTCTGCAGAGACACTTTGTGCTGTAGCAAGCCAATGCAAATCTTTGTCATTTTCATATGCAGTATCTTACCAGCCTTCCCAAGTTTGTAAAAAAAAAAAACACCAAAAAAAAAAAAACCAAAAAAAAACCCCCCAAAAACCCCCAAAAAAACCAAAACCAAACAAACCAAAACCTGAACCAACCAGGGTCAAAACAGTTTCTTTGACAAAAGCTGCACCTCTCCCAGGATCCAGTCAAAACTGCACTGATGTTGATTTTCAAGTCTTGTTTTTGTCCCTCTATCTTGAGTTGTCATTTGTGCAACAGTCTTGTGTTTTTTTTCAGTGCAGCTGTGCAAGCTTGCCCTCCTGTTTGAGCAGCACTTGTTGTTTGATAGTCAGCTTCATCTGTCTGGTCTTCCCCTCCCTAAACCAACCCCAAACAACATCATCAGTCTGCCATGTATTCCTCTTGAAAGGAGCTTGTGCTGCTGAGAGTAAGGGCTGGTCCGGCAAATGGCTGGCACCATTTTGTGACAATTTGTGTTACCGCTGCAGTCACTGTGATATATCTGAAGACTTGTTCCCGACATGTCACTGGGAACTCAACCATCTCATGGTCCAAACTGTATGTGCAATGTTCCTCAAAGCAAAAAATACAGTGCTCAGATGCTGGGTAACCTCAGAATCTCCTTTTTTGAAGGAAGGAATCTGAAATTTAAATTTCAGATGGATTTGGTGTGATGCATTTTGTTTATGGTGAAAAATGCCTCTTGTGGTTTAGGGCCTGATCCAGGACCCTCTGATACCAGTGTAACTCCACTGGCTGTAACATGGGCTCTGGAACTGGGTCCTTGGGGACTAAGAACTCTTTTCTAGGGTGAACAGCTAGCCAACATGTTAACCAGTGACATGTGTTGGTTGAAAATTGACCTCTGGGACTTTTCAAGACCCAAAGATCACTTTGTGTTGCTTCAGTAGGACAGCTGTTGCTGCAATGCAGCTTTGTTCTTTTTCATGGAGATGGCCATCATTTTCTCAGTGGCTTTTTCTTGTCTTTATTATATGAGAGATGATACCAGAACTGGGTGCTAACAAGTGCACCAATAACTAGTGACATAATAATTATCAGTGATGTAGACTTACAATCTAGCAAATGCATGTGGCTTCTTTTTTTTTTTTTTAAATACTTGAAAATACTCTCACATCCCCAGCAGCTGGGTACAGTGTCTATAGATATTTAGCCCTCTTCTGTGAATTTATTTTTGAAAAAGTGTTATTTTTCAGGGCATTTCTAGATGACAAGACTGGTTTGTGACTGTGTTGCCCTTCCCTGACTGACATCCTGAGTTATTGTTTTGTATTTTTCTGTTTATCCTTCCAATAATTTAATGTACATGAATTGCTGTGATCTGCTGTTATGTAGACTGCATTATTTTAATATTGAGAAATGCGACTAATTGAATATCAGTTTCTCAGGCTGTCTACACTTCTTCCTCCTCCCTTGAAGATAAAAGGGAAGAGGAAAACATTGGCATTCCCATCAACATCATTGGGAAGATCCCGGCTGACTTCATTGTTACCAAACTGAACATACATAGACAGCCATTTCTGGTTAGCTTTCCTGCTTTTTTTCTGTGTGTATTTTTTTTTTAAGTTCTGCATGCACGTCTGGGAAATTTTGAGACTTTACTCCCCTGCTGCCCTCCGTAAGCTTATTTATCTAATACTGGGTCCTTGGAGAGGCACTTTCTGTGGCTTCCTGAGTACTTCTGTTTGGTAGCACTCATTTGCCCCATTCACTGGTGCCTGAATCTCTGTTTGCATCTCTGTTTGTCAAGGCCCGCAAATGATGCTCGCAGTATAAGTGTGCTAGAACTGCACAGGTTTTTTGGCAGATGATTTTGGGTAATGAGTGCTTTTACCTGTTCTGTGAAGAAGCTGATTGTTTGTTAAGCTTATCCCAAGTGAAAGCTGGCTCTTTTGTCCCTTGACTTCAGTGAGAGCTAACCCAATCCCCAGTGTAATGTATACTGCAATGGAGAAAGTCCAACTTGCATTACCTGAGAAACTAGCCCATAAAGTTGTCTTGCCCTTGCATTTTTGGGGTTTCTGTTTGTCAGTCTTTGCAAAATTAAACTGAGAATTTGTCCTTAACAATATTGAAAAACTAGAAAACAATGTGCTGTTTAACATTTGTTGTAGTGAATTGATATTTTAAATGAATAATGATACATTGCAGAGATTAGCAATGGCACAGGAGCGTTCTGGGGAAATAATGAGCTGTCTAAATGGTCAGGAGGAAATTTACCTTCATTCTGTCACTTCAGATGTACAGGAGAGAAAAGTGAAATAATTTACAATGGAGCTATGTACCTCTTAACACTGCAATATATTAGACTTGTGATATTGTGACACTAATCACCAAAAAATTCCAGGGCTGTGTCATAAATTAGATTGTGCTGCATCTGATTGGGCTTTTTGTGCTTTATTCACATCAAAAGGCAATTACATTTTGTGCAAACTTAATCCTACCAGTTTAATGGTGCATGTAAAATATGCCTTGTAATTTGTCCTTTATTAATACTGTATATAGGAGTTTTCTGCAAATGGGAGGCCACTAATTATTTTGATTCTTAGATATTGGGATTACCCTTCAGGATATAACCTTTGTTTAAATTATCTAAATGTACATGCAAGAGATACATATTTTGACCTTTTTAAGGGCTGCATCATATGGTGTACTACTCAAAGGAATTATCTTCACAGAGTCAATATAACTGCCTAAATGAGCTCAGCAAGCCAGGGTTCAAGAGAAATTATTATACAAAACTGATAAACACTGAAGTTAACCCTGTGTTTACATAGCATACCTTTTTTTCAGTATTTCTCTTCCTTTGGTAATGAAATAACCTTGGCACCAAAAAAAATATCAGCTTGGGCTAATGAAACTCCCTGGCAGATCAAAACTAAAAGGAATGATTGAATAGCAAAGAGTCTCGTACACAAGAAACGAGTGACCTTGGAGAAGAGAGCAGCAAGAAAAGGATCAAATTCAGCAGCACAAAATGCAAACCCATATGTATTGAAGGAATGGTGAAATATTTGCTGGTCTAAGTTGGGAGCTATAGCAGAAGCACACTAGACACCAATGTGATGGTGATGAATGCAACTGGAGGATGAATTAGAACAGATATTTCCATGAGGGTTTGGGATGTACTGGTGCCTGAGGACTAGTGAGGCCTCTACAAGAACATAAAACGTACGTGGCTTGGGGCATCCAGTGTTTCATGTCTTGCCAAGTAAGGCTTGCAGGCTGCAAGATTGCACCTGGAGCAGGCTAATTTTTTTGTGCCTGACTGTACATTTTCACTGCTGCTTATAGAACATCATTAAAAAGGCATAAATGAAAGTGAGTTTTTAAATTAAAGGATAATGTTGGCACTGAACAAAGTTATAAACTGGCTGAGAACACATGTAGGCAGGTTTTAGTATGAGATTTAGAAAAATGGTTATTGAAATGCCCTCAAAATGGGGAGCAAAAACTCGAGGTTACGAAGGAGCTCTATGATGCTGGCTGTAGTAACAGGAACAAAGTGAGGTGACCCACATAGCTTGTTTGAGACAACAGAAATGAGCTGAGAATTTTCAGTCTAGTTTTAGTCTAGCTGCTCTAATCTCACCACAAAACCTGCATGGGCCTATACTACAAGCATAGTTTTGGCTATGAAATTATATGAACAGGGTAGCAACCACAACAGTATTGGGCTGCAAGCCCAGCAGAGGGGAATCGTGTGGGCAGAACTGGGCAGAGCTTATGGCCTTTAGTAGTCAAAGCTTCATCCCTTTGCTTACCTACTTTGGTTGTGCTCCCCAGGATCCAAGCTAAGAGAATGCTGCATTAGTTCATGCTTATCCCATCCATCGAGTTGCTAAGGATGGTGACAGGATGTCAAAAAATATCCAAAACATTAGCAAAAAAAAAAAAAAAAAAGTTAAATGGTGATGTACCAGACGGTCACAAGTGGACTCAAGCTAAAATTGAGAAAAAATGGTATTAACAACAGGCTTTTGGAATAGATGAAGACTGATGGTATATTCTGATTTCTCTGCTGCTTGCTGTGTGATAACCATTTGTGGCTTAGAGCAGCATAGGTCTGATTTAGGTGCACAGTGAGAGAAGTCCTGGGAGTGCCTTTGCCAAAGGCCTCTTGGCCTCATTTGTGCTCCAGTCACTGTCAGGGAAGGAAGATGAGGGGAATGAAAAATAGAGGTTCAAAAATAAAGCAGATTGCAATATTGTGATGTCAAGCAAAGTGCTTAGCTGCCTAATGTTAATGTAACAGTGGTAGCTGAAAACTGGCTGAGAAATTAAGGTCAGGAAGAACTGGATGTCTTGGACACTAAAAACAGAGAGACCCATCTAATGAGTTAATAGAAGGACTTGAGTTGCAATTATGTTCTCTATCCACCCTCTGAATTGGCTCTTTTCTCCAGCACATCTTGTTGGGACTCTTAAATTAAGCACCCGGAGATGTTCAGACATCTTGGTGTACATCCCTAGCTGAGCTGAACTGGCAGTTTCACTGACACCAGCGCAGCTGAGCTGGATTGTGAGCTCAGTTCAATAAATGCTAAAATCAGGTTGAGTTCTACTTTGATGAAATCAATGGCAGAAGCCATTTGGCTATGTTTTTGGCTGCGCTTAGACCACTTTTACTCTCCTCTGGCATCGTAAAGGAGGAATGAATTATGCTGTGATTCATTTTAAAGCCTCTTTATGCTGCCAGGGTGATATTGTGTGTTTAGAGTAAATGAAATTTCAGGCTAATTGGCTTTAGTGTAAATGAGCATCAGGGCCATCAACTTGTTTGGATGGAATCAATAATGAGGGATGTGTGTGAATGAGTGGCCCAACCCGTTTTAGTTGCTATGTGGCTGAAGTGGATTCCCTGCAAAGATGCATGAAGATAACAGCTGTGGGTTTGCAGAGCACTGTGTGGGTGAAGGAGAGGCAGGGATGAGCCTTCCTGAAGAATGTAAGCCAGCAGGCAAGTGGCTGAATTATGATGGGAAAAATATCCTTTTCACTCTGCCCATGCTTTGTCATAATGCCTGGGTGGAAATTGGAAAGAAATATCTCTTGGGAAAAGTTGGGAGGGGGCAAAACCCCTTCCTCTGTTTTCCAGTTGACATGTTAATGATTTGCTGAGGCGGTGCTGATGGCACTTTGGACTAATGGGAGCTGTAGTTCTCTGCAGGCTTGCAAAGTGGCTTTGCCTTCTCTGCCCAAAATAACAGCAGCAAAGTCCCTCAGAAGTTTCTCATTACAGGGGATTTATTCAAGATTTTTCATTTCCATCTGTAGGCTGGACCTCTCTCATGGTTGCTGCCTCGTGTGGTGTGTGAGGTACTTCAGAAGTAAGGCACTAAACCAAATCAACCGTTTTATAGCTGTATTGCAGAGTTAAATGGGAGCGGATTGCTGAGACATAACAACACATATATTTTGTAAAAATAGCCAGAAATTTATTTCCTTTCAGTGGTTACAATTAAGAGTTTTTCAGGAGAAAGGTGGAAGAAAAGCTGTTCAATCACAGAAGGTTGCAGAAATGCCGTTGAATGAATCATTTAATCCTTTTAAGTACAATCACTTTCCAATTTTTACCTATTTCAGGCATTTCCCACCTTATGTGACACATTCAAGAATGAAAGGGAAGATTGGTTACAGCTTGTTTTGTGCTCCCTGTCAATCTGTTCCTGAGCAATATCAGAATATGGAAGTATAACTCCCATATGCACATGCTCCTATATGTGACTGATACACACCTACTCACCTGTATGTATATAGTAATTTATTAAATATGTGCAATATGATCTTACTAGTTATGTTTTGTGATGCGTGTTTTTGGCATGTGATTATACTATTTGATTCTTTGTGCCTCACCCTTAGGATTTAGTCAGATACGGGTGGTGTGATAACATGCATTTAAGCAGCAAGAAAGAAGAAAAAGAACAAGCAACATGCAGGGAAAACTTGAAGTTGTCTTTCCCTTGCATGTTGTCATCTTCTTCCTCTGTGTCTACTTACAGCTAGGATCCGAAGTCAACAGACAGCAGCAATATGAGAAATGGGGGTTTGGAGGAAAAGGATACTTTGATTTGTCAGCACTTCTGTAGGTTTTCCCAAGAAAAAGGAGTTTCCATTAAATGCATTGTCTCTTTCCTTCTCCCTCTTCACGTCTGGCTTCACAGTTGTTCTTGGGAATGAGAATTATGTCTGAAGTTGATATGATCTTGGTAATTGTAATACAGGATACAATTAATAAATAGGGCTGGCTGAAAATGACTGGTGCATATAAGGATCAGTTTCTTGAAATGTATGTTCTTAGTTTGCAGTGTTCTATGGGTCACATATTTTTAAATTTGTGCTTATCCAAATTAGCTTTTTTTAATATAAATCCGATGACTAGTATTTCAATGTAAGCCATCTCTTAAAGAGATTCTGCAAATTTCATTGAGTTTTGTGCAATTTAAGGGTGTAACTTAGTGGGAATATACTACCTGAACCTTAGCAAACTATCTGAATTTGCTGTCAGTCTTTCAACAGATGTGATCTAGACTGTTTCCCCTTGTTTATAGAACTGTTGCTTCAGATCAGATAACCAGAGAGAAAGATAAAATATTGTGTTCTTTATTACTGGGAATGCCAGGCTATGTTTTCTGAGCTTGCTAAGCTTCAGGCAGCTCAGCAGCAATTTTTGAGATATTATTGGCAAATTACTTCACTCTATCAATTATGCTCTTGTAGCAAGAAAGGAAATAAATGGAAATTTGAAAGGCTTGACCCCCATGAAAAATAATACTAGAGAGCATAAAGGATCTCATCCTGATAGAACAACAACTGTTTTTTGGGCTTTTGGCCTTTTAGGGACACTTCAGTAATATTTAGTAATGTGAGATTCCCTGATAAGACCTCAGTTTCCATGAGCAGGTAATGTTTGACAGAGATTAGAGCTTAACCAAGTGGGAAAAGCATTCTCTTTCCAAGCTGCAAGCTAACCAAGGAGGTGCTACTCAACTGCTGTCATGAAGGAAGCAGTAAATTCATTTTACTCATAGACTGCTGACACAGGGCACACAAACGGCCATCTCTGAAAATTGTGTACATCTGGAAATGAGATTTATATCCAAGGCTGCTTTGCCACTTTTACTGAAGAAATAGTGCCTACTGTAGCTGTGGATTTTTTCAAAAAAGTGAGAAGTACGTAAAAAAAAAACATCATAAAATGAGTTGTTTACAGAAAGAAAATAGATTGTGCTTTTCCTACAAAATATTTAGTCATCTGTTTTGTTTAGTATGCCTGTCACTGTCTATACTGAAAGTTATAAAACACTGCCTTTTGAGGTACAGTGAATACTGAGGCCCTTATCTAATTTTTATCTAATTTGTGTGTGTTACTATATGTTCATATCTTTTTAGCGAAAACGCCTCAATAGATGTACTGGGGCTTTCACTCATCTCAGTATTTTTCTTAAGTCCTCTATAATGACACTTTCAATTTCAAAGAAAAAGTACGAGTTAAATCTTATTTGAGTTAAGCTAAATTGTGCTTTTGAGAACAAAGTTTTAAAATGTGCTTTTGTGCTTCAATGTGTGTCCCCACATGCTAAATTTTAGCACGTACTTGCAAGCCTTTCTGGAGGGAGTAGTGTTTTATTTACTGCGTGAATTGAAGAGAAATGAAAATTTATATTCTATGGAAGTGCTCCTGTGAAATCAAGAACAATATTTATGAGCAGTTTCTTATTTAAAAAAAAATATATGGGGTTGTAGTCCCTTGCACCTTTTCTTGCTATACTGGCTACTGCTTGCCGAATGACTTGCTTAAGACTTGTACGGCTGTCTGGGGTTTGAACTATGTGAGAGTAGCTGGGGACTCAAAAGGAAGAAGTCCCACACCCTGTGTACATGTAGTGTATTGTTTTATCTCTGGGGCTATGTCTGGATACTCTTTGGTATCCTTTTAAAAATACAGTCAATCCAGCAGATTCAGTCCAGGGTTTAATGATGGACATCGTAGCGTACAACCTGCCAGTCCAGATATCTCCACTGGTGTCAGAAAGTGAAAAGATTAAACTGGTGTGGGGAAAAAATAGGCTCTTTTATCACCTTTTTGTGCTCTGCTTACCACTGAAAGTCTCAGGTTTTGTACAGTTGCCCATCTGCTCAAAGGGACAGTTTTAACTGGTATGGAAAAACATATCTTTTGCCCCAGATGCCCTGCTGTTTTGCAGTGTTACCTGGCATAATACTTTGTTATCCATCCTCATTGTAATTCTAGGGAATTTGACTTCTGGGAAATTTGCTTAGTATTGATTTAACTTCAGTTCTGTTAAAAGAAAACCTGAGAGGACTGTCTCTACAGCTGTGCTATAATAATGGAATAGCCCCAATATCTGATTAATACAGCTGGGAAAGATATTTTTGTTTCACAGCCAAAGTAATAATTGTGGGGGTGGAAACAAGTCAGGCTGAAATGAGAGAAACTTTTCAGGATATTTGATGAATCAAACTTGAATTGATTCAAAACAACTACAGAGTAAAGCATTCTCTTTTTATTTAACAACTACTTTTTTCTTTTTTTTTTTTTTTCCGCCAGAACAGTTCTTAGAGCAAAAATACTAGGTAGTCTACATGAAGTTCTAGTTCAAACTTTTGATATTTCTTCAAGCAAGATGCTTTGCTCTTAAGTATCAAAACACATTGAATATTTAAAAATTAAATATTATGACAACAGTAGCCAAACAAAACTCCAAAATCACTAGGTTTAACTAATACTGTGTGCTGAATAAGGCCAACATGCAATATAATTCAGTTCTTAAACTCAGTTTTTCTGATGTTTATCACCTGAATATTTACTGAAAAAGTACATAAGCCAACTTTTAATAAAGGACAATGTGGAGGCTTTTATAGTAATATTTTTATTTGCAGATGCTACATGCTGTTAGGAAGCAGATTTATGTGTTGGGGCATCAAGTACCCCTGATGAGACTCCTAATTTAGATTTTTTTTTTTCCACTAACTTTGTGTGACTAAATCTGAATCTTGCAACTCTATCTCAGCCTCTTGTAGGGTTTTGAAAGGCTGATGTTTTAATATACTTATGACTTGAATGTGCTGATTGCACGTTAATGCTGAAAATGGTTGCCAAGCCCTGTTCTGGGACCACCAGCTGTTAATTTTCTCAAGTTTGCTCTGTGAGCAGTGCTGAGTTGTGACTCTCCACATCATGTACAGTTGCTGCTGGAAACAGGTCCTCACACTGGAGGACTTCTTCTCTGGTCATGTACGCTGGCTCTTTCAGGTGGCATGGGACCACTCCCAGGGCACTGGCCAGGGTGGGAGCCCTCCTTATGTGTCAGGCCGGGTAGCCAAAAATTTGTTAGACTGTTTCTTTCAACAGGGAAGAAAAATACAATTAAAGTCTTAAACAACGGGGCTGTTTCCAGTGGGTTTGGAGCAATTTTTCTGGTGCTATTCAGGAAGATGGGCTTGAAGAAAGTCTAGGAAAGCTACTACTGCAATACTCGCAGGTGGTGTGGTGTGAGGACATTGGCCAAGCTGGTCTGTTTTGCAGGGAAGCAAGGTGGAAAAAGACACCTGGATTCAATAGAAAGTTGTGGATATCCCAGCCCTGAGGGATGGGGGATGGAAATGAAGTGGATGTGCTGCTTGCTGGCAGTGCAGTGGAAACATGGTACCCTGACCATTACTGGGAGATGTCCAGCAGAAAGGTTTGAATTGTATGTGTAGGCTCTTTCCTGGAGACATGTGGCCAAGCCCATGTCATGCACCGTCACCTCCTTGTAGCATTTGTTCTCCGAAGCAGGCTGGGAAATTCCCTTGCCTGGGTAAATGGTGAACTGAGCTATGTTTTCTCAGCACTGTCCTGCTTGAGGAAGGAAGCAGGGACACAGGAGAGGAGATTTTGAGTGATACCCAGGAAAGCACAGCCATGTGGGACAGGTATGTCATCTCCCTCATGAATACATGCAAAATGATGTAGGAGGAATACCAGAGCACACAATTGTGAGAGTAAAAACAAGCTGGGTTTTTTTTTTCTCTTTTTATTTTTAAATCTGGTTTGTGTCATACCTTTGTGACAGTTACTGTTCCCTTTGTGCTTTGTAGTAAATCAATAGATTTGTTGTTGGGTCAAGATAAAGGGCTTGACAGCCCAGAAAACAAATTACTTGTATTTCCTCTCCTATTCAAGCTTCCTCTGTCATGGAAGTTGTTAGCTATAGAAGATGACTTTTTTTTATGTCTCTGCCATCAAGCTATATTGGTGTCAGTATCTGGAACAGGTAAAATACCTATTCATTTCTACATAGTTCAGCAGCATCTTTGCTGGATTCAGTTTGTCTTCATGGTAATATTTTGGTATATTACTGCAATGCTGCTACCATCTCCTCTAATGACTGCCCCTCTGTTTGCTTGACAAGTAAACAGTCAGCAGAGGAAGATCTCCTTCAAAAAGGAGGACTGTGTGTTCATTTGGGAGCAGCTATAGTAATAGCAACAGCAATAATACTAATAAGCTCTTATTTCAACATCATAGCAGCCAGATGTGATTTTATTGAAGCAGAATTCTTAATTTCTATAGCGGGGAACATATTTTCCATATCTCCTTTATATGGAAGTCACAAGTGGAAGGAGATTACATCAGAAATCATCCATTTTGTCATGATACTGGCTTTTATTTTCCATTGGGTCCTTTTAAGATTTGTATTTTACAGTCTGTGTCAAAGACCAATTCTGGTCAAGACTTACTGCACACAGATGAGCTATAAACAGAGTTATGAAAAAGGGCATTTGAGGCTTCTGTAAACATACATCACACTGCACTTCTGAAAAGCCTGTACCCTGTGAGTTTCTTGGTCTCTAGTTTCATTACCATACCTTCTGCTCTCCTTTCAAGCAAGTCTTTAAAATCTATGCTTTGGAGCTTTGAGGTGCACCACAGTATGTGAACACGATTACCACCCCAGTCTCCTTCCCAAACCATGAAGCGGTCATAGGGAGTATAAAGTCTGAGCATTTACCCACCTTGCAGCATGACAGTGCAGTTCTTCTCACACCAGCACTGGTTTTATGTTCAGATGCTCTGAGCATGCCTTGCTGCCTCTGGTTTATACTGACAAACGACAAAATAATTTCAGTTGGGTTTGATGTGATGTACCCCTAGGAAGCATGAACAGGAAAACATCAGCTACTTTCTCTTAGGCGTTTCATTTAATTTCACAATCCTCTCTGTTTAACTGTAGATTTTTTCTTTCAAATTCTTTATACATAGTTGTTGTGGTTTAACCCCAGCCAGCAACTAAGCACCACACAGCCGCTCACTCACTTCCCCCCCCCAGGGGGATGGGGGAGAA
>JANXJC010000001.1:44096193-44143766 GCA_027564655.1 Leptodon cayanensis
ACTGAACTCAAAACATAGCACCGTACCAGCTACTAGGAAGACAATTAACTCTATCCCAGCTGAAACCAGGACAATAGTGTAGTGGAAGAAAGCAAAACTAAGCTTTGCTTTAACAATGAAATTCAAATTTTCCAATTGGTACAGCTAGTGCAAATTAAGAGAAATTCTGTCTATCAGGATATTCTTGTACTTCAAGATGTCTGTCTCTTGTTCAGTATTGGAGAAACATCAACTGTTTTAAATTGTAAGTGTGTGAGAGCTCTTGCTGAAACACCTTCAGCTGGTTGCGAGTGGGGATGAAGGCTGCTGGCCGGGCAAGGATCTCTCGGGTAGCTTGTGGCCACTTCTGCTTCTGTGCACACAGAGGCTGATGATGTACTCCAGTGCCTTGGTCAAAACCACCAAAGGATCAACGTTTTAGTGTTGGAAGGAAGCTCAGGCCTTGGAGAGAAGGGGGATGCTTGCATCCCAGAACTGCTGTCCTGAGCTGGAGGCAAAACCTGACTCCTAAATAGGTGTGTTCCCCTGAGATCATTCCCATGGTCATGATTAAACATTGGCTAATGGAGGGCACTTGAGGGAGGGAGGAGTGATGTCTGGTCCCTTAGTCTTATTTACCAGCTACTATTTCTAATTTGAGGATGTTTCTCAGGATAAGCCCACAATGAGATTTAAATCTGGGGTCAGTATCTGTGCTGTAAAGTCTAAGTTTTTTTTTTTCCCCTCTCAATCACTGTAACTGAAGTGAACAGTGCCTCCTATTCATTGCAACAGTGAAGGTTACAGGCTGAAAATACTTCTCTGAGAAAATGATAATTTTCTGGAAGCTGAGTTTTCATTAGGTGATGGCGGTGGCGGATTTCACCCAGATTCTTCTCCCAGCACCCGAAGATGGGAAAACAAATGTGGTAATGTCAAATTAATTATTAGGATTTATGACATGTATTGCTGTTATGCATGATCACTGATCTTCCCCATGTTCTGTCCACTTTAATGTGATAAATACATGCAAAATTGTCCCTTTCATTCCCTAGAAGTTTGCTCTATCTAGTTGGGGTATCTTTTGAAATTTAGGCTTCTATGAAAAACTAGTTATATAGAATATAAATCACTATTCCATTTCTGACTATTTCTCCCGTAACTGTAAAAGTATAAAAAAAAAATCCTGCTTTAAAAGGGGAGCTGTAGTTTTTTATAACTCACAGTGCTGCATTTCCACACATGACTTGTACCAGGATTTGGAAAAATCACATTTATTTCCCTTTGCTCATCCTTTCTGTTTTATGGACCATGAAAACTCAGGACCACACTAACTGTTTGGTAGCTGTCAAGCAATACTCTGTGGTATTTCATATATGGTGAGGGGCATCAAGTATCATGCTTGGAAGATCAGCTTGATAAAGGGGACATAGAGTAGAAAGGTTGCACAGATGTTCTGGGACCTCAGTTCTTGAATTTTGTAGGCCAGGAGTTTGATTATATTCTGAAATCACTGAAGCAAAGTGTAAATATAAAGCTCTGTGACCAGAAATCCCTGCAGCAGATATATGCTGTGTGTTAAATCTTACAATTAAACCATAGTGGTGCAAAATCTGCTTCCAAAGCATGATCTGTAGAATTCGATGCTTGTTTCTGAAGGGACCATCTGTGATGCCCCAATGCCTCAAGCAGGAAGGTGGGATTGCTGTTCAGTGTCTCTGCTGTGGCGAGAGCAGGAGAGCCTCCCTTTCTCCTTCCACAGCTTCGGCCGAGGTTTGTCGGCTCTGGATAACCTCTGTTGTTGCATTTGAGCTCGAGCTTTGCACACACAGAATTTCTATGACTTAAGTGTGTCAGTTTTTCTGTATATTTGAAATTGTTGTTCATTTAACCGTGACTAATAGATAGCTTGAGCAGAGATCTCTGAAGAGAGACTATTTGAGTTCAGAGCACACAAAACCCCTCATCTAATCAACCTACACATATAGACACATCATCAACCTTTGCAGTTGCATTTCCCCACACAGAATCACTGCTTGTCTGACAAAAATGTATTTTGGTTCAATTTTGGATTAAACAAATTGTAAAAAGGAATGCTTTGCTCAATCTAGCCCAAACAAGAAGAGCCACACTGTCTGATTGAGGGCTGCATATCAAACACATGCTGCGACAGAGAAGGGTAAAAATTAATTTTCATTTGACTTTTTATGTCGATACTGTTTATGAGTGGTGTCGAAGTATTAAAAAAAAGTTGCTGTGAAATATTAAGTGGTGCGAGATACATGACACTTGAAATAAAGTCTGTCAGCTTAAGACAATGCTGAGATTAAGTGCTATTAATGCACCTGCTGTATCTGTCTAGTTTGCTCATATGGTTGTCATTCCTTTTTTACTGAACAAAATTATGGCAAATCAAATTCACACTAAGGTCTGTAAGACTTAAAAGTATCTCTACAGTGAGGAAAAAAACCTGACAACTTCCTTCTGCTGATGTTTAATCAATTTATTGGCTTTTCTCCTTCAGGCACCATCAAGTATAGTGTAGCCGGCCACAGATGTTCCTGATCGTATTGTTATTTTGTTAAATAATGGTTAATATGCTTGTTAAGCAGCTTGAAAGTAAAATTTACTTTTAAAATAATCGGGCAAATAAGTTCTTGTAGGCTTGGATGTGTTACCGTGCCTGGTGGTGGCATAATGGCTGTTGCAGTTGTCCTCATTTTTGTGGAGGTAGAGAGCTCTCTTTAAAATGTTTCGCAGCATTCCCTTGTATCTAAGGGGCAAACAGGTGTGTTTTTCATCTCATGTGCTGCTGTGCTCACTGGTTATTGCTGTTCCATTTGGATATACTCTGGGACGTGTTGAAGTTACTTGGAAGAATAGGATCACCTTTGCCCATTATAGCTGTGTAACTGGTCAAATGCTTCCTGGAAGCAGCAGCTGTTGGTTTCTGCAGTACTGGAAATAGCCTAAAATCCCAACTTCACATGTTCTGTGGAGCCTTTCAGTCCTCAAAAATAATTTCTTTTTTTTTTTTTTAATTGTTGTCTACATTAAGTGTTAAATGGTTCACAATGACTTGCATAACTTCAATCCAGGATAAACATGTAAATCATGTTGATGTTTCATGGTGCTGAGAAATAATAAAACTTCAAAACATATATTTATCATTCCAAGTGTGATGTTTATATTGGTGACAGGTGCAGAGGAAGAAAAACCTGTTAGAAAAATTGGGAACCCTAAAAAGTTCTTTGTAATATTATTTTTTTTCCTAAGACCAGCTAATAGTAGTCAACATGGTTCTTGTGCTCTCCTTCATTCCCTTTCTAGAGATTTCTTGTTGAAACTTCTCTAGCCCTTAAATCTAGAGCAACAAGTAGGGTGTGAAAGACACATGGCCTCTTAGGTGTTATGCATGTACAAAAAGCCTATATATTTCCTCTGTGCTTGTTGCCCTCTACAGTTAATCCCCCAGTACTAGTACAATGTGTGGTTTCGGTCATTGCTCTTGCTACCTTAACAGCAAATGTTCCTCATTTTAAATGTGTCATCCCTGAAAGGTCACCATTTGTTGTAAGGTGATTTAGCATTGGGTTGACTGTCTGTGTGACCAAGTCCCTTCATGACTTCTCATTTGATGCGTGAAAAACTGGCTGGTTTACACCTGGTTGATCCAGCCACAGTGGTGTGACTTGATGAACCATTTTAATAGAAAACCATTGTCAGTATCAATGGGTGAGAGTCGCCAAGGAGGGCTGCAGTTGCAACCACTGCTTTATCTAGCTGATGTAAGAGATGATCCAGAATTTGTGGATAATTAAGAGTGCTGTGATTGTGAGGTTAACAGATTGAAATAGACTATGGGTCCCATCTTTTGGAGAAGAAAGAGCAGTTTGGCAGCTGTCGTTGGGTATTAAGTGACTTGGTGTGCGTACATTGAATGTGGAACAGGAAGACTTTCAGGAGGAACTAATGCACTTCCTTATGGAAGAAGATATTATTTCCAAACCAGACAGAGCAGAGATAAGGAAATGGGCCAGTATAAAAAAAAAAAACCAAAAAGCTCCTGTGACTGTGTCTAACCTCCTACTTAAAACTAAACTGTACTCAAATGTTTGAGGTTAAATCCCAGTGTCTTTCCTGCCACTAAAATTAATACTTGAACATGGCTGGTAAATTCTGGCCTGTGTACCTTTACACTCTTTAATATTTAGACTAAGCAACAATTATTCTTTTGTAAATACTAAAGAACCTCTTCTTTCTTCCTTTCTACTGTAGTTATTAAATTATTGCATTGCATGAAATTGCTGTGGTTTAGCACAGATACTTCCAATAGGTTGGTTCATATAAATGCTTGGTTCTCTCCTTCTTTTGACTGCTTGGTGCTGCTTTTAATAACTATTTTCTGCTTCCCAAGAAAAAAAAGAAAGAAGTGGTTGCAGAGCTATGGTGAGAATCATGAAATCAGAACTGTGTAATGCCTTTAGTCTGCTGTCAATTAGTTTCTCTGATACAAAATAATGATGAATCCCATGGTGCCTTTTCCCTGTTGAGCCTAATAAAATTCATTTTCAGTTTGCAAGTCTGTAGATGCCCCTTCTGTTCTGAGGGAAGAATGAAAGATGTCAACCTAGATGTCAAACTAAAATAATAAGAAAATAGAAAAAAAAACCTGTAAATGAAACAAAAAAACTCCAAGAAAGATATATTTGTGGTTGAATGTAACTGACTTAAGATGTAGGAGTTGTACTAAACTTCATACTTATTTAATAAGCTCATCATAGTAGACTGTGTTTGCAGTTCATATATCCTGCTTAGAGGTATTGCCTCTTCTTGAGGAGAAAAAAGGAAACGGCTTGGAAAGGCTTGGAAATACTGCTACGTATTCAAAAAGAAAAATAACTTTTTAAAGTTAGAAAATCCCAGGTGAATCCCTAAGTGAGTTAAGCCTGGATGGTCTGAAGAAGCCCTTGGGAAGTCATAGGGGAAGCAGGCTGTGTGTCTTATGGGAGAGCTGGATTGGGGATAGGATGCAGAGCAGGGGGTAGCCTGGAGCATCCCATGGAGATGCTAACCCTGTTAGCTTGAGAGGTTGGCTGCTGGTTAGCTATAGGTAACCTCCATGGATGCAATGGTTTTGAGCAAGGAGGTAAACAAGACCGGGATGGATAGAGTCAGCTCTGATAACACTAAAAGGGAATATGTTTGTGTTTTGGTTTTGTTTGGGGTTTTGTTTGTTTTTTTTCTCCTCTCCCTATGACAACCTGGTATGAGACTGTCCTAATTACTCCGTTCATTATTAACAGTATGAGAAATGAAATAATTTGAAACATATGAGTTTATTTCAACGGGGAGTCCTTTCCTTCCACTTATGATCACATAGAAGACTTTCTGGGATGTATTTGTTCACTACTTGCCTCCAAATACTTTTAGGCTGGAGGAAAGCGTGTATTCTATGATTCCTTTCCTGATCACTCTTCATTTTAGAGGGGTAGATATTTTAGATATTCCCCTATATACAGAAATCTTATTTAAAACTACAAAGAAGAAAAAACTAGATTTCTCTAAAGAATTTCATTTTAGGGTCAGTTTCTGAGGAGGCTGAGTTAAGTGTAGAAGGTAGATATATTGTATTTGTGACCAGAGCAAACAATTGAGTAGGTGATTATATCCTGATTTACACAACGTAAAAGTTTGGAAGTATACAGCTATCTATTTTTTTCCTGAAAAAGGCTCCAATAGTCAACAAGAGCCTAATTTACATTGCCAGTACCTTTGACTGTGACAGGAGCTGGTTGACAGATGATATCATAACCTTAGCTATCCTGCTGTTCTGAGTGTTTTCTCAGTGATATTGAAAGTCAGGAATAGGACATGGCCACAAATCACTTCAGAAATGAAGCATTGATTCTGTTTTCTTCAAAACTTGTTGAATACTGGCATGCCATATTCTCCCTTATTTGGCCAGAAATCTTCAGTGTTTATTGAGGGTGAAATTCATCCATGTGCTGCGAACTATGTGCTCTGAATAAAACTTCAGTGAGCTTTTAATGTTGGATATATCATATGCTGGCTTTCCTGCACAAGGATGAGTTTCTCCTTGAAACAAAATGAAGACTGAGAGCAGGTACGGTAAAATAATGATGGGATGAAATAAAACTGGTCTTTCAGAAGAAATGGCACAGAAATCCAATTTGGGGTGGTAAAATGGGCATACATATTATTTTCTATTGTATGCTATTTCACACAAAGTACAGTTACAACAGGTAATCAATGGAAAATAAAAATTGCATATAGGACAAACTGCTAAAAAACATGATGCTGTACTTTCTTGTTCAAATTGAAAGGTAAATGCAACAGAGGGATAATATATGGGTTTCATATCTTTGGACAGCTGTAGGTTTGCTTCCTTCCTTTGTTGATGTACTATCTTCAACATTTATTCTCGTGGTTGTTTTGGCAGTATATGCCTGTCCTGATTATACAGTGAACACAGACAAATGTTCTGCATGAACATTCTTTTAATGCTATTTCTATCTGTAACTTATTTTCAAATTAGTCTTTCTCTCAAGCCATTTATATTTCATGGTATCAAATCCTTTCCATATGTGGATGGGTCTGATGCTTACACTGTACCTGTACTTAATTCTGTTGTGCCACCAGTGTTGGTCCTCTTTGTATTGGCCCCATAGATCATGGTGCTAACCTTAAAGCAATTTGTGTGTGTATCTTAAACTCTTCAGATATAACCCTTATTTACAATCACTGTGAAATGGCTGGTAGAAATAAGCAAGCTGTTTAGCGTATGAGATGTTAAGTTCTTTTCCTCCCTTATATTATACAAAAATGGCCAGAGTACTTCTGATTTAAAAGTAATCTTTTAAATGTAAATATGCTGTTTTAGACATTAGAAACTGGGTTTGGGTCTTTATTGGTAGTTCCCATGAAGAAACAATAAGATTTGAATGTCAGTGAAGCTTTGCTGCTAAACTCCAAAATTTATTGTAGATAAAAGGATATACAAACTTTTTGCACCAAGGCAGGGGGGCGGGCGAATGCCACAACCTTCAGGGAAGTTAACTGCAGAAGGGAAGAACTGAGATTTAATCAATATCTTCTTAAGTATCTTCCTCCTGGCTCTAAGTTCTCCTGCAAAGAATCTCCATAGCTTTCCCCACACTTCCTACATCTGTTTCTTTATATTTCTCTTGCATCTACAGTTTAAAAAAAAAAAATCTTTTTTCCCCTCCCTGTCTTTTTTTTTTCCACTTTGCTGTTTGAATCCCCAGTGGCCCATTACCTGTGGTAGAGTAACTCTCACTCTTGAGCTGCTGGCTCCATATGAGGAACTATTAAGGTTACCTTTGAAATATTGGAAAGTAGGGGAAATCAGTTAAGTGTCTCAGTCTGAGTTACTGTTACTCTAGAGAAGATCATTCAGCCATCTGGAGGTGAAGATCTACTGGAATTTGAATCAGTTGATGAATACTTTCTCTTTTCTACTTTTCTATTTGAGTCAAAGGAAATTTTAAATTAAAAGAAGCAATGAAACAAACTTCATCCTGTTACAGTCAGCCAATTGCCTTTACTAAGCAATAATTGAACTTTAAAAGTTTTGACTATAGTGGTCAAGATGGCTCTGTGCTTTTGAGATGATAGTTATATAGTAAAAATCTTTTGAGCTTTCAAGATACACAAAATTCTCCAAGCTGTAAACCACAAAGTTTATGTAAAATGTATGGAGACTCTTCACAGACAGTGACCCATATAATTTTTCTATTGGTTTATTTTGTTTGTCTCAGAGTGTTTGGAGCTGTTGAGCATGCAAATAAGAATATTCATTAGTCAGAAATTTGAATAATGGAAAGGCTTATTGATTGAGGAGCTCTTGTCAAATCAGTTTCTGGCCTAGCATTTTTCAGTTGGCTATAAAACTGCCTGTTCATATTCGGTGGTATGTCTTTGGTTGCCTGACATCGATTCAGTTGCATTATATCTGCTCTGCTCTAGCATTTCCAAGGGCATTGGGTCTCTCCTGGGATGGAAAGCTGCCATTCTTCACTCTACCCTGTTATCAGCTGTGCTTGCTCAAGAAGCTGGACTTGAGTTTGTATGTTGATGGGTTGGTTTTTTGCATGTATGTGCGCGAATAAGTGACCCGTAACAAATACAAGCTGAATCTAATGTGTGGGACCCAGAAATGCTTCTCCATTCCTGGTTCCTAGTATGTGCCTTGGCAATGTCTCAGCTCAAAGTTAAGGCCCTAGGTATGGATCATTCCACTCGCCTCATGGAGAGGAAATCCAAGTAGATGGACAAAAGAGAGGAAAAATGTGATGGGCACCACAAAGTGAACAAGCTGTGGCTCAACTAGAGAGCAGAACTGTGCCAACAGGCCTTCTGGAGACAAAAAGCTTGTGTATTTTTTAACAGTAATAACAAAATTCCTGTAGAGAAAAATCATGTTAAAGAGCCTGTCTTAACTTCTATACCTCAATAGGTTGCTGTGAGCTCTGACATAGCTTTGCCTGTCTGGTTCTCCAGTTCCCATGACACTGTGTCCTATAGATACACATATAACTGAATGATAATGCTGTGCTCCAACGAGGTTGTCATTACTGCACGTTTTCTGTTGTACCTGTTGCTGTAGGATCTGGCTGTAATGCCTCTGCAAGACTAGGCTGCACCTTGCTATACTTTCGTGTGGATTTATTTCAAAGGGTGAGCTGCTGGTGTGTCTCAGTATTACACCTGCACTTGAAGCATTTCACGGCTGCTCTGATCAAGAGAGGTTCCTCTGAGCACTTAGTGATCCAGTGCTCCTTTATCTCTCTTCCAAAATGGTATTGGCCTTTTGCTGCTTACTTTATGAGGATGAGCTGGACACAGACACCATTATCAGTTGCTTTCTTTCTGCAGTAGTTTCTCCCTCCTCTCCCATTCAGTAGCTGTGAGTCATGTTACTTTAGTTATATGACAGGATTTTCCTTATGTTGCATATATGTTTGGTTTTTTTCCATTTATGGGGGCTATTAATCCTTCCCAGTGCTGGATGACTTAAATATTTTTTTTTCCCTGTTCCTACCCTCCCTAGGGAATTAATGAAATCATGAAATGTAAGTAGTCAATAAATTAATCCTTGAGTTAGGATAGTTGTGTAGGACTACAACTCAAACCATGCTGAGTCTGCAGGAGCACAGAGCTATACCAAGCTGCTGTATTCCACAGTCAGAAGGGAGTTTTTCAATCACAAAAAAGCTTCCCATACCTTGCAAGCAGCAGCCTGTGACTGCAGAAAACCCGATTTCCAGCACTGGCTGTTGTGTGAGGGGGCAAGTCTATTGTCACTGGGCCCTGTCCTAGAAACACCTAGGAATTTGCCTGGTGGGATTTTTCTTCTCAATGGATGATGACCTATTTCCACTGCATTTTCTGAAAGTCATGTGCTTTCACAATGTATGTACTAGTATGCATTTTCTTTATTGCCAGAAAAAAAAAATGAGTAAAAAAGAAAGAGAACTATTTTTAAGTATTTGATCCTGTGTTGGTTTGTGGTGTTTGGGGTTTTTTTTTTGATTTTTTTTTTTTAAGTATTTCTAATTCTGTTTACCTTAAAGTTAACAACTGTATTATTTCTTTAGGGTAGATTCTACTTTGCTCATAGCAGCAGAGATTCTTGCAGGTAATTACTAAGGGCAGCAGTTAATTATGAGTACTTGCTGGCCTGAGTATATGGAAATCCTAATAATAATTCAGGTCTCTTGTGTTTGCAGTTCTATGGAAATGAAATATTACTAAGCAGAATACTTTGTTCAGGAGCTCTTCTTGTACATGTGGGAGGTGTCATTATAATTGAATCCTGGTTTGTACATCATTGGAATGGGGAAGAATATGTTTCTTCCCTGCTGTGTGTGTGTAGCCTCCAGCTAACAGCAGTACCTGCAGCTTAAAGTAGAAAATGTGCATTTGAATAGGAAATAGGAAACAATTTTGTGGAAATTTCCAAATTTCTCTTCCTTGTGGACATCACTTAGCAGCTTTAGCTTTGGAAGAGCTCTTGCTCACTTACAGCACTGAAGCACTGTGTTCTCCACACTTGTGAAGAGATACTTAGGGATGGGAATTGAAGTGAAGAGTTATTTTCTTTTTCCTTATCCTCCATAAGACATTATCCAGTGACTGGGGAGAGACGGAAAGATTTTCCTCAAGCTCTGCTGAGAGCACTTGGTGGAAGCGTAGGAGCCAAGCTGAGAGCTGAGTACTCCTGCCTATCATGTCTTTGCTATGACGAGCTTTCACGCGCAGGTAGCTTTTCCTAGGTATTTGCTCTGCACAGACAAAATTCTTCTTTGTGAGAAGAAAGATGTGCTGAAATGTCATATATCCTTATAAAACTGTCCTTATGAAAGCTGCGCATGCTTCTGCAAGACCACAGCAACTGCAAGATCACAATAAATCTGTTCCTGTTTGTGTTCTCAATAAGAGCTTTATTGAAACAGGTTTGCTTTATGTTAGCCTTATGAGTAACCAAGGGTGATATTAATGTAGGTATTAACTGTATCAGAGATGTCTCTGGTGTCTCCCAGGCAGATACTTCCATGTCAATATCCCTTACTTTGAAGGGATTATGTTTTGTTCAGGTTTTCTCTCATGGATTTTACTAAAAATCCCATGTCTCATTTTCCTGTCTACCATTCTTTATGCCATACTTTCTTGGTTTTGGTCATAACAGCTCTTCTCCTTTACTTCCACTTCATTTTGTAAAAGTATCTATATCTTCTTCCTCACTCCCATATAATGTTTTTGGGTGCTGGGGAGCATCATTCAAAACCTGAATCTTCTGCCAGGCTGGAAAGTGAGAACAGTCAGAGAGGGATGGGGGCAGGTCTGCCTGGCCCCCCCACTTGCCCTCAGCAGCTGCCAGCAGCAGATGCTTAGGGGAAGAGTGCGGGAATAAATCAAACCTGCAGCTCTGATGTACTCTTCTAGCTTCTGGCAATCTGCAGTTTAGGGACTTTCTGAGCTGGAGATCATATTGTATCTTTGTATTTAATACTTCTTGATGGTCTTTTCTTCCATGGTAGGGCTCCCTACTATCATTTTTGAGGAAACTAGAGTGAGGATGTGAGTGCTGCAAACAGCTGAGGTAGCTAAAATGCATCTACATTTGCAGATGGGATTCAGTCCCACCTCTACATTTCACTGCATTTTATTGTCTAGTTATTAGAATAACACTGCAAAATGTGATTTGGCAGCGTGTGTTCCCCTGTATTATCACCAATAATCAGAAATGGCTTTAGTTTGTAACTTCTGCCACTTTCTCTTCTATTCTGCTAAACCCTTGGGAGCTTAGATCGGTGAAAACTGTTGTGGGTTGCAGCAACTTGCTTCTGTGTCCTCTTTAGTTTTGAGACTATCTTTTCAAGTGTTGTATTTGTTGTGGTGTGGTGTGTGTTGTTTAGGGTTTTTTTTTGTTGTTTTTTTTTCTCCCCCCTCTGTCTTCCAAGCCTGACTCCTTTCATAAACCATGAGGGAACTAAAATGACTAGATTTGATGTATAGCTGTGGGCAAATATGGGTATTTTCTTTGCCTTTGTGTGGATGTCTAAATAAGATGTGGTAGTTTGCTAGAAAGTATGAATAAAAGCCCTCAGTTATTTAAGAATAAAAAAAAAAATAAATCATGCTCAGTAGAAAGTTTCTTACCAATTTTTAATCTACCTGGATATACTTGAAAATACTTTATTCCCCACACTTGTGGGCTAGCAGTTAGTCTGTCTATTTTTTTTTTTTAACTCTTGTCTTGCTATGCCCCAAAGCAGGTTACTTTTCACCAGTTAACAAGACAATTGCTCTCCGGTGGAAAGGCGAGAGGCAGAAACTCCCCCAGCACCATGGCAGGGTACACTGCCCTCAGGTTTGTTAGCTCCTTCCTACAGTCTTGTCCTCTTTGGTTTGAGAGTGGGGAATGTTTGTCCAGCTCGGATCGCAAGACAGGCAGTAGCTCACCCATAGCAAACTGCAGCAGCAGGCTAGCAAATAATTTGGTTTCAGTGGCTTTAAAGATACTTCTTGAAGAGACGTGTAGATGTACGATATTGCTCTTAATAACCTTCCCGATTACTTTCTTTTCCTGCAGATCTTTACAATTGTGTAGCTATGAAGCTACAGGCTATTTTGATCCTCCTCTGTACCTTTATTAATGGTGCCCTGAGGAAGATCCTTGGAACATTAAAGATGCACATTTTGTCATCAAAACCAAACATAGGGTGGTGGATACAGGAAACCATAGGGTCTTTCTGAGCCCTGATACCATTGTGCAAATGCAACGCCCGTTCCAGGAGTGCAGAGCATTCACTTTATTTTGCCTCTGCAGGGCAGTGATAACTTCAGCATGCAAGATGAAACATAAATAACCTCTGTCATCTTTAGAAAAGGTACTTGCTGAGAAATACTGTATTCAGAGCCTTCCTAGGCAAATTGTGAATAATTCAGTTGTCAGGCCCTGGGCTTCTGCCTTGCTGGACTCCACACTCTGCTCAGGAGCAATTGAGGAGCTGAGGATGGAGGTGGCTACTGCTTAATTGCAGTGGGCTTCAATCTCTTTCTGTTTTGTTTTTAATAAACCCACCCACCTGTGGTGTCCATGGCATTTCTCATCAGAACACCTTGTGGGACAAGGTAATAGAGAAGTTTAGGGCAAGGGGAAGGACTCTGGCTACTTTCAGTGGAGAAATTGCAACTCCAATAGCCATTTATTTAGATTTTTCTGAAACTTTTATGGTCTGGCTGCTAACAGCTCCTTATTAAACAACAGCACTTGCTGTCTGTTTGCTCCTGTCAGTTTAGCTGAGTGCTGCCAACTTAAAGTCAGGGTCTCAGATGGCATTTACTGGTTTAAACTGTGGGCAAGTCCCCTGCAGTTACAAGACTTACACTGACGCAGAATGAAGACGGTGCACAGTCAGCTGTCCCCTTTGTAGCCTTTCCTTTGTGAGAAAGGGCTGTGACCCTCAAGGATATTTAAAAAAAAAAAAAAAGGTAATTTTGGGTAGGTTTCAGTCCTGCAGGTGGTGAGAGGGAAGGGCTAAAGGGCTATCTGTGATCTGTTATGTTGGACATCACTGTTTTTTTTTTTTAAATGAAAAAATGAATAATGGTGAACTCTTGGGCAAACTAAATAAACTAGCTCCAGAGAGTAAGGCAAGTCTTGGACTTCAGTTTGCTAATTTTGCTTTGGGTGAGACGGTGGAATTTCATTAAACTTAAGTTGGTAAGAGACTTGGCATCTTCCATGGGCTGGTCTTGTCAAATATAGTGCTGATTGTGGATGTGCTTAAGAGAGCTTGGGAGGCAGAAAGTCATTGCTACCCTGAGATGTAGCTTGGATATTTCATGCTCTGCTGACAGAATTTGGTCTTGATTCTGGGTGAAATCTGAATGGCATTTTGTAGGTTGGATATGTCGGAGGGACCCTGTACTCAAACCAGGAGACATGGGGATGTTGTTGGCAGGACTGAAAACCATTTATGAAAAGTCTGTCTGTCTTGTTTCTTTCATTTGGGCCGCTTTCTTGCAGGCTGTGAATAAAACAAAATAGATGTTCTCATTTCTTCACCACACCCTATCGATGGGAAACCATATGTTAAATAGAGCTCAGCTTTGTGGTCTGAGGCACTGTGCGCTCTCGTGGTGTTGCAGTTACTGTCACTTCTTTATGTTGGGTTACCAGCCACTGACCCACCAAGTGCAGCTTGCTTAGAAGCAACGCAGTTGCCCATGGGTTTTAAAGCCCATTGTGGGTGTCATGGTAGTTTATTTATATTGGCTGCTTGAAGAGCTCTTGATTTGCTTTAAGTGAGCTTTATTGGGGAACGTGTGTATATTGTTCCAAATAGATTTCTTTGATTTTTCTGAGGCGTGGTAAAAATGTGATCTAGAAAGAGAAAGACATGTGTGCTGCTTCATTCTGTTACTACCTGGGGGCCTGTTCTGCAGGAAACTCGAAGAAAGGGGAGAGCAGAATGCAACTGCATTTTTTTGTGTGTGAACTGGTTAGCTGTGTGTTTGGTATTTTGAAGTCAGATTGACAGATTTACCAATTCCTCTCTTAGCTTATTTGCTTATTTGGAAACTGTGAACACTCTCAGTTGATTCAAAAATTGAATTGCATTTAATAACCCTATTACCCTGTCTATGGAAGTATTTTCTGGAGCTCAGAGCTTCCTTTTTTCCCAGGTTGTTACTGCTTGGTGTACGATAGGGGTGAGATGGCTGTGGTCATCATCGTACAGGAAATACGCTTAAAAAAACCCACATCATGCTCAGTAAATATTATATGAAAATGCAGATGACTTTTTTGGATCAACTTTCACTTTGCTTCATTTCAATAGACTAATAGAAATAACTTAGTTTGAAGGAACATTAAAATGTTTGGGTTTAAGAAATGACAAGATAAAATATTTCTGTGTTTTGATGCATTTCTTCTGAAGCTTCCATATTAGCAAATGATTAATTGCACTGTCAACTTGTTATCATAACCTTAAAAGAAAACTAATGGTGCATTATCAGGTTTCTAAAGTGCACCTGGATTCCTCCCACCTAATGAAGTCCAATTTGAGTGCTGATGTGACTTCAGTGTTTCATAGATCTAGAGGCAGAGGACTGATTAAAGCATCATGACTGCAGCTATTTCTGTTCCTTCTGATGTTCCTTCTTAAAACTTGCCTGTTACCTCAAAGGCCTTTCTGCATACCTAAAGGAGGAGATCTGCAGCTGTGACTTCCCAACACTTAAGAATATATTACAGTGAAACTTCTTGTTTCTAGATGCTTATAAGAGTAAAAGTATAGTACCGTGGTAATTAAAAGTTGGATGATAAGTTTGGCCTATGTAGCATGTGGAGTAAACTGGAGTGAAAAGCCAGAGAATCTTAATAAAAAAATTATTTCCTGTTTTTTGGTTTTTGTTTTGTTGTGGTTTTTTTTTTAGGTGACTTGTTACAGTGAGGAGTTAGATTTGTGTGGCAGCTATATGATTATCGTTCTTCATCACTGGGTTATTTGTCCTTCCTTAATAGCTAACTGTACAGTTGAAGAAGCTCAAAATTATAACAGAGAGAGGGTGTGGGGAGTGTGTGTTTGCACTGAGGCTCTCCCGGAGTCTAGTGCTCGGCTGGGGGGCACGAGGAGAGTGCAGGGGACTCAACTTGAAATGGGCTGGCTGAAGCTGCAGCAGCTGCTGAATCACTGTCGGGTTGAATTGCTCAGAAGAATCTGATAGACCATAGCTGTTTGCCCAAATAGAGCATTTCAAAACTGCTGACTTGACAGAGCAGCCACATTTGATGGAACTTCCAGGGAGTGAGTGTTTTGCTTCTGAACCTCCTAAAACTCCTCTGAAATGCTGTTGACCACAGCAATGAGTTTTGCCTTGATGTTAAAGATAGATTTATTGCACTTAAAGTTTTGCTTCCTTGTAACTTATGAGGTCTTCGAGAGCTGAGATCCAATAATTCCTTGTAAATGGCTATGTCTGCTTTTGAATGAAGCTCCTTAAATATGATTTACTACTAGCAGTGAGTGCAAGTGTATCTCTTCTGTTGTTTCAGAGAAGTGCTGTGTGGCTTATCTTGCTGACAGGAAATTGGAGAACCATAAAGGTATCAATCTAGTAAGGTTATAGCTGGACTTAATATAAGTATTGGAAATTCCCTTTTCCCTAGTAGGACATTTTGCTGGGAGTGGAGATGTAGATCAGAAGCAATACTACTAGAACACCTTTTATTAAGCTACTATTAATAGAATAAAGCTGTCATTAAAGGCATATTAAAGGCAGAAAGCTGTCTGCATGTCACATTGACTTCCATGCTCAGCCTAGTTGTAGCAACAGCTTGCAGCTCCCTGGCTGTCTGCTCAAATACCCTTTGCTTTACTCTGTGTGTGCATGTCCCTGCAGTCTGGGCACACAGCAGACACCGCTTGGTCCTGGATGTTGTGCAGCCTGTTGTTGATGGTATTGCATGCTGATGGTCTTCTCCAGATCTGGCCAGGTTTCGGTGTTCGGAGTTTATCAGTTCTCATGGATTCAACAGAACTGCTACTCTCCTGACCTCATCAGTCCACAGGAGTCTTTCATGTGTTGTCTCTCAACATAAACTTTTTTCTTCATATTGGCCTGGTGTTTTTCCATGATTATGTCTTCACTGATACCCAAGGCACCTGCAGAGCCTGGTTGCCAGTGCACACACAGAAGGGGACTCTATGAACCTAGGTGAACACAGGCAATTTTTCCATCCCTAGTAATAAATTCTCAGAAAAATATTTTTCAAGGAACAGCTTATCTGTGAAGTTGTGTGAAACTTTGAGAATAATTTTGGAAGAAAGAGGGAGGAATCTACTTTGTTTTCATGTCAATCTTTTCAGCTCAAGACCACCATATAAATGATTTCAAGACAGGCTATCTTCCTTCCACAGACACCTCACTATCCCTTGTCAGTTATTCTGTTATCCAGAAGTAAGTTTCAAATGTTGACATTTAGGTCTATTAACCCATACAGGAACAACCTGTGCATTTTGTTGCCTTCCCTGGGCCTTCTGTTTGCCATGCTTTACTTTCTTCTCTTTCCCATAGATCTGGTGAATTTTCATTGTTTTCTTTCAATCCTGTTCATTCTTTGAATGACAGTAGTGACATGTAACAGCAGAGTCTGCTTGCTATTTTTCAGTCTTTCTCTCTTTCCTTTTTCCTTGTCCTTACCTCTTTTTTTCTTCCTCCCAGGTTTTCTTCCAGACTGAATTGTTTCAACCTTGACCAGAAATTGTGCACACTTCTTTCCTCCCACTCTCCTAGTGCCATTTCCCATACCTTCAATAGCTCGTTGCCTGTTTATGTATTTGGAAGAGGGATGTATTCCTGAAGGTGGGGTGATAGTAAGATGCCCTGATGACTTTCCTGAGGAAGACTTCTCCTGACCAGAGTTGACCAGGGGTTCTCTTTCCCTCCCAGGAATGTTAGCCTGAAAAAGTCTATCAATTCCATCAGCTGGTGGTAGCCAAAAGCACCTACTGTAACACCACAGGTTACAAATGACTTCCTAATCCATATCGCAGACTAAAGTGATGCGTTTCAGATGTTGGAGGAATGCTTATACCACAGTACAGGGAGACCAGAAGTCATCAGTGCTGTTTGCAATGCCCTAATTCCCTGCAATAGGTAGGAGTTCATTTAGAAACATTCTCTATGATCCAAGAAGATGAATATACTGTATGGTAGAGAAGAAGACAGCAGTCCCTGTTAAGATTCGATAGGCAGATGTTTGATGTCTTGACCTGGTCTTTAGACTCCTGAGCCTGTTGGCAAAGCATGGCCAACCTGCTACCTAAGAAATGTATAAAATTCTACAGCCATCAGCATACCTTGCCCCAAACTGATCCCTTTGACTGTTGATCACGGTATCTCAATTGAAGCTTCTTTTAAGAGTCTGAAGGTTTGAATTCTACATTCCATTTTTCATCTTTTCAAGTAACTTGATATCTTTAAAAAAAGACAAAGAGGAAAGAAACATCACTGTTGTCTGTATGTTCTTTTGACATAAAGCAGGAAAAATGAGGAAATAAAGCCCTGGTTAGTTGCAAGGCAAGTTTAAAGGGAAAGAAAAGTGCCCTTTTATTTTTAAATTCATTTTGCTTTCACAGAAAAACCAAGCCTAGTCTGTGTAGACAAAGTAGATGCATTTTCAGCAGCAGAGAAATCTTTTATTTGCCTCTAGCCCTTTCCATTTTTATTACAATCACTGCATTTTCTTCTTAAGATGCGAACAAGTCAATGGAAGCATGGCTAGCAGGATAAAATGATTATGGGATAATTTGTGTTTGCCAGACCAAACAAAATCAATCACTATTGTTTAGGGACCAAAACCATTAAATAACTGAGAGAGATTTCTGGACCCTTACCAAATGTTTTTCTTCAGGACAGATAAGGGAGAAGGCTTCTAACATCCTGAGGTATTGTTTGTCATTTTCAAATTTACACGGTGATATGAACAATACTTATAGAGGGAGTCATCTGTGTTGGTTTTGTGTTTAGAAACTGAAAAAAATCAAACCTGACAATACTGAAATTCACTCCAGTTCTACAACATATTCTTGTCAGGCAAGAAGTCTTAGTGGCAAGAAGTCTTAATGCTTGTGTATATAAAATAGAAACAATGTTTCATGAAGATATATATAGTAGAAAAGAAATACCCACTGTTTCCAAACAGTGAAGTGTGAACTGGATTAAAATGGAGATCAACAAATTTCACTGATTTACCAAGTTCTGACTAGCTTTAATGGAACATAATGTGATACTTAAGAAATGTTTCTGAGATCAGGATGTAGCAGCGGGTCCTGCTGGAAACTGCTGAGACTTTTCTAAGAAATTGTAGTCAATTGTCTGGCAGGTACTAGGAAAACTCCATTTCTCTTGCTTTCCCCCCTGAGCCCTAAGCTGTTCAGTTCAGCTGTTTGTTTCACTGACAGAACATAGTGTCCTATAATCTAATTTAAAAATCTTGCAAGGAAAGGGGTCAGTCTGAGTTTAAACTAAACCATTTTTCTGCTTTTACCTGGAGCTTAGCCCTAAACATCTTAATCGGTGTAGAGGAAGAGGCAGGAACGTGTGTTGAGGTTGGGAGGAAGAAACTGAAGCTGGGAAAATTGGGAATATTTCCTGCATGTTCTTAGGAACAAGGATTTAGTGTGATAACTAGTACCAGAGTTAATTGACTCTATAGAAAAAAAAAAAGAGTATTGTAGTGTTTTTATGTTGAAAAGGCAGGATGGAAAAGTGTGTGCTGACTGTGTTACTGAGGGTAAACTAAGGTACAGGTGGAGATTTCAAAGTTGACAAGTGAAATTAGCCAACAAGTGCTTCCAAGATTTGATATTTTTTTAAACACAATATCCCTTTGATGCTATTAATCTCAACTGAGTCTGAATCCAAGCTTCACAGCTATGTGGAAATACTGCGTTTTGCCACTCCAAAGGAAAAAAAAACCCTCATTTCCTGAGCCTGGGGAGTTTTCTGCCTTGGTGCACTGAGTTGATTTCTCTTCTTTCTCTTTCAATGAAGGTTGTTATTTTTCTTACCCTAGTACTCTTGCTGACTGTGCAACCCCCTGCTTTCCCAAAGCCAGCTGCCATGATCTTTTGTATCTAAGGTTATTTTTTTTAGATTAAAATCTGATTATGTATAGGAATATTTTAAGCCAATTTAAGTGGCCTTTTCCACTCGAAAGAACAATGAATCCAGATAATAATAATAAAAATTAGATTAAAAAAAAAAAAGGAAGCGTGTACTCGAGAAAGTGTACTAGTACCAACAGATGTAAACTTGTTTTTAATGAAAGGTGTGAAAATGTCATTCACTAAAAAGCATATTTACTTGTGGCCAAATTGGCTGGGTTTGCCACAAATTCAATCCTTCATGAAAGGAATGCATATTAATTTATGGCTTCCTCAAAGCCAACAGGATATTTGTCTACAAAACAAATGCCACATTCTTTCAGGTAGAATACAGTACAACAGTACTGTTTAGCAGTACAAAAAGGCTTCATATAAAAAGAAATTAAAAAAAAATTGCTTTCAGAAAGGTATTTGATCTCATTTTATCAGCTTCTAGTAGTGTCCTGCAGGGTTCTGAAAACCAAAGGGTTACCATGATTCAGGCGGGATCTTCACGACATTGCTCACCAGCTACCTTCCAGCCAGTGAGGGACCTCTGTCCACGACTGCTCTGGTCTTCTGCCACCCTCTACTATTGTTTCACCTTTCCACTATTGTTCTGTTATGCCGTTGGAAATTTGGTCCTACTTATTACGGTAATAACTGTTAAAACCAATATTACAGTCTTCTGTTGCTTCTCCTATACTTGTCTAAAAAAAACCCCAATGTGTTAATGAAGGATTATATTCCTCTTTCTTTTTGTCATCCTCTCTTATGCATTGCTGCTTTCCATTCCACCAAAATTCTTTCTTCTCTCCCTTTATCCTTGCCACCATTTCATAGCACTTGTCTGCAGGCTGTCCGTCCTACCTTGTCCTGTTACATGCTAAAACACAGGACTTGGAGAACAGCAACAACAACAGTTGCGTTTTTCTTGGAGACTGGCAGGATAACACCAGGGTTTGCTTTGGTGGCGTTAGGCTGAGCGTAGCCTGAAGGCAAAATCCGTTCCTCTGCCTGTGTCCCGTTAGGGATGTGCACAGTTTGGTGGCAAGTTATAGAAGAGCAAGCAGAAAGATTAAGTGACTAGAGGGATCTGATTTATAAGGCAATATTAGGAGTGCAATATATTTAGAGTGGATATGCAAATAGAGCAGAGGACATGATAACTGTCTTGAAATACTTGCTCTGTAAAGACCAATGATGGCAAAGAATTACTATGGAGAGGAACAGAGGGGTATAACTGAGAATAATGGGTTGAAATTAAGAAAAATAAAATGTGGGCTGGATGCCATGATAAAGCTTCATAACACTAAATTCAGAATGTGGAAGAGAAAGAAGTATAAGAAGTGGTGAAAGACCCATCACTTAAGACAGTTTCAAATTAGATGTAAAAAAGTAGTAGAAAGTGTACTCTAGAGGGCAATCCTTCACTGGCATGGGGACAGAGTGAATGTTCCTTTCCATCTCTAATTTCTGCAATTCAATGGTGCTGTGATTAGGTGATAATTTTTTTCCTTGTGCAGACCCAAGATACTACTTAATATTTTAAAGGAGCTTTTAAAATAATCTGTAGTAGCACAGAGAGTTAGCTTTATCAAATAAATTGAAATACAGCATTATGAACCCCAGGTCCATTAGGGAACACTGAAGGATTTAAAAAATAAAACAATAAAAAACCCCCCTATATGACAAAGTACTTCATGTGGCTTCCTCCCAGGCATTCTGAAGACTCATGTTGGCTCTAAAGAAATGGTCTAAGCTATGTTGACATCTCTTTTTTTGTAAGCTCCAGTGAAGTTAACTGACTGCCCTTCATTCCATTACCAGAGGAGGAAAATGTCAAAAATATGTTAAATGGAAACTTGAGCCCATACAGTTACGCTCTCTTGTGCACTGTTCAAAAGAAGAAAAGAAGGAAGTTGAACGGATTTGAGAAATGGTCTTTTCTGACCTTTACAAAAGTGCTGAATTTAATCCCTTTAGCCCAAAAGATCCTGCTGGTGAAAAGGATTAGAAAGAGGAAAAAAAAATTCCTGTGTGTTGGAATTGGTCAAGTTTTTGTGACCTAGAACTTGCAGTGCATTTGTTCAGTCTCCTTTCTTCAGAGGTTTTCATTTTGTGATGTGTTTTGGACTGATATCTGAAAATTGCAGGTCACTATTTGTGTAAGAAGCAATCTTTAAAGGGCTGGTGAACAACAACAACAAAAAAACCCCTGAACAAACCCCCAAAAACTCCAAAACAAAAACACAACCAAAACAACAACAACAACAAAAACCCCAACCCCAAAACAAACCCCAACAAACTCCACGGTCTGTTCCCACATTGGTCTGGCCTGAACTTGATCTGTGGGAACATCTAGGCATGGATTAACAACTTTATTTTTCTTAAGTGATTAAAGGCAAAAAGGCTAAAAGCTGCAGGTTTTGGTAATGCAAATACTTGTCCATAGGAACCCAATGAAAACTAAAATGCTTTTACAAAGGAACAGACATCAGATGAAAACAAACTTTTTATTGTCAACAACCAAATAGAAGCACTGCAACTGATCCAATTCACAGTGCTCTGCTCCGATTAATATATCCCACTTCCAGGGAGGCTAGTTAGTGGGTCTAAGGGCTGATGCTGCTGTATTGCTTCTGGTTCTCAAACTTGGTTATCAGAGCCATCTCAGATGTCTGTGTCATATAGGTGTACCCCAAAAGAACCCACGCCAGCGTTTAAAACTAGTTGATAATCTCTCTCCTTTTCTATAGAAACATATTTTTTTCCAGCTGCGGGCTACAGCCTGGAATTGCCTTAGATTTGCACTAAGTGCAACTCTGAGTATAGGATCTAATGGTGAGGTGCTATTGCAAGGATGCAAACTCATTTTGAGAGGATTGAGGACACTGGAAATTCTAGTGATGTGATATTCACTGAACAAATAGAACGGTCTTGGCACTTCTGAAGTCAATGAAGGTTTGCCATTAATTTCACTTTAGATGAGTGTAACCCATAAGGAGTAACACATGCTCTTCTGGAGTCATTTCATTGTTTATCTCTTAGAAAGACAACACAGAGCACAGTGAGGTAGAAAGAGGAGGGAGATGTGAAGGTAAATGAAAAAACAGAGGTGGGGAAAAATAAGTTATGTTTGTTTGCATGTCTGTGACAGCTGTGGAGATAGCACTGTGATTTAATAACCCTACAGTGTGCCATGTGTCGCTTCTCTATTGCACACTGATGTAATAATGCAATGGGAAGTTGAATTATTTGTAATGTCATGTATTGTAAGAATGAGCTGCTCAGAAATAAACAGCCAAAAAGTGTCTCGATAACAAATTGTGAGGCTAACAAACAGGAAGGAAAAATAGCAAAAAGAAATTGCTGCTGTCCTGTTGTCTCTGGTAAGCTGATATACGTTATTATGAGCAACTCTACTGCAAAATGTGGTATCTCCAGTAATGACGATGTGCAGTACAATTGTGTCCTGTTATCTATAATGGTTTGCTGTAAACTATAGCGCTATCCTGCACTTCATGAAAATGAACAATGGGGTAATGTTAGGGTCTGAGATTGTTTTAAATAGTTTTGAAATTATTCTATTGAAGCTGCAAAGCTGCCTAAAACTTGCATAAGGATTTTATCTATTTTAAATGTGATTCGGGTTGTTAAAAATGCTGATGATCACCTTTATAATCTCTAATTCGTTTCCTACTGGGTCATCGCTAAATCTAGCCTGATCATATCTATATCATAGTGACATCTGCAGCTGCACAGCCACCTGCCCCTCTGCATGTTTGGATTTATCAGTTCAAGGTGATGGCTGCAAATATAAGAATTGGAAGTCCAAGCATACATATCTCATGTAGCCATTTATGAGGGAACTGCAGCTTTCTAGAATCAAATTTTTTCAAGTGGCAGTTCCAGTCCAATTCATTGGATTATATCAAGTTAACTTCTCATTTATTTTTGTCTCCAGTGGATTATATTGGCACATGGTTTATACAAAACAAACAAACCAACCAACCCACCAAACCCCACTAACTTGAATTTACAGCAACATGGATTTACAATGTTGAGTGAAAAGGAGGTAAGGAGGTAACTGAAATACTGCAGTGGGTAAATTTGCAGGCAGGAGTCCCTGAGTCCGCTCAGGAGTTTGGATACTTATTGCCTTTGAGGTGCAAAGTGGTTTAGGATGAAAACTTATCTAGAATTTCCAAAGAGGGAAAGGGTTTGACTGCAGGAGATATTTTATTTATTTTTTTTTTTTAAATAAAGCAAAAAGTCCTGAGGGTCTACGAAGCTCTCGCTCTTGAGAGATGAAGTGGGTGCCTGTTAAGGCTTCAGTGAGCAGCAGTGATGTGCCTTCCAAGCAGCTTTGGGATGCATGTGGGTGTGTGCAGGTCCTCATACCTAAAGGTTTTCTGCCTGGAAGCTGAGTGACTTAATACTGTGCTTTATAATAGTTCATGTTTAATAGTGGTAGTGTACAGTGGAAGTGGGAAGATATGCTGTTACCCTGTCTTGGGAGGTAATGCATATTGGAAGAAGAGTGAAAAAATTGGTGCCTGCAGCGTGTAGGTGTGTTACAGTAAGCAGCAATTAAGCCCATATATGTGCCTAGTTTTGGGTTTACACTTTACAACTTCTGTAATGATACGTTCAAATAACACTAACAATGTGCCTGCCTAACTACTAATTTACCCTCTTGCTCATTTTTAGATAAATGGTAGTTAATATCTCTGCCCAAGCTCATTTAACTGTGGATTATGTACTTAATATTCTTACAAATACTGACTCACCTTCCTGAAACTTTTTTGGGTAGCTATTTTATCACAGCCACAGTGTAACAATACAATATTTTTTTAAAAAAATGTTATTTTTAAGTGTATTGCTCTGTCTAGTTCTGTTTGGCAAGTGAGAGGAAAAAAATGTGTATCCTGCCTATATATTTGTACTTGATATTTGCCTGCTTGTCTCCTTTCTAGTACTTTTTCTTCTAATGGCTTTTATTTTTTTCATTTTACTTTTAACCTAGTAAAACTTCTCCAGTGCTCTGTTTCTAAAAATGTGATAACCAAAATCAGACACTAGTTCAATATCAGTGTACCTGAATTCTAAGCAGAAATTCTATATTTTGAAGGCTGTTTTCATTCACTTTTAATAGAACTTCACACGTCTTTTTGTCTGTCACTGAACATCAAATAAACATTTTAATTCGGTTTTCTATAATGACATATGAGCAAATTGCTCCTTTACTACACTTCTGTGTGTTGAGAAACCTTGCTCATTAGCATCATTTCAAGGAATACTTAGTCAAAAAAGTATTCTCCTGGGTCATAATTCTATTATGTATTTGATAAATTTGATGCAGTCCATTTGATGGGCATCATGATATTTGTGAGACTTCACCAGTCTCCAGAATCTGCTGTTAGGAAAGGTTGCCAGATTACTGTATACATCTTCAGTTTGATGAAGTTTTATTTATTTGCTTTTCATTACATATTTTCTTCTGCATGCTGAATTCACACCTCCAGCTTTTAAAGCAACATCCTCTGTGGACTGAAAACCAGGCTGTAATTTGCATGTCTTGTTTTCTCTTGTCTTGTCTTGTCTGATTCATTGATAAAATTTTACCTTTTACCTTTTGGTATTAATTATCTTATTTTCTTGGGTTCTTCTGCATGAAAAAGTCACTTGTTTTCTATAATTTATGAAGACAAAATGCTTAATTATAAATGAAACAGTTCTCGGTAATCAGTGCTATAAGGTTATGCACAGAGATGTTATTCTTAGTAGATACTAGGGGCTGTATTTCATAGTAGAGTAGGATGCAAGCTGGGAGTTCTCTAGGTAATACCATATAACTTCGTATACAGGTATTGCTAAAATGTATTAAAAGTAACTCAGCAGAAGCCAGCCTATCCTCAGTATCCTGGTCTTGGCATCTGTCTTGAAAATAATAATTTTAAAACATCTTAGTTTTATGTTTCTTATTTCCTTTTGTAACAACTGAAGATTTCACAAATGAAGCATTATGGTTGTTGATGCATGTGATATTTGATGTTGGAAAGGAACGATTGAATATACTGTGAAACAGGGTGGATTTTGCATGCCCTTGATAGTCTGGTTTATTAAGTGTTATATAGTTAGGTGGAGCCCTTTCCAGTATAATTTTCATGATTATCTTTTCAGTGTAATGCATTTTCAGCTATATCAAGATGGCTCTGTCTGCAGCTGATATCAGCTTCATTCAGATAAAAGATGTGGGATGAAATGTGTTATTGGGGAATAAAAATTTTTGTGTTTAAATTTTTTTTTGGGGAAAAAAAAAAACCCCCCCCCCCCCCCCAACAAACAAAAAACACCCCAAGCAACCAACCAGAAAACCAATCAACCACAAAAACCATGGCAAATGGTAGACAAGTAGGGAGAAAATAGTGCAGCAAAGAGAAAACCTCCATAGAGAGTGAGGAGATGCTGAATGGTGATTTCATAAAAGACTTAATGAACAAGAAGCATTGACCCCAGATAATAAGTTAGAAAAGAAGAATGGTTCAGACTCTTAAGGGAATAATAGATCTAGCTGACATAAAAAATGGAAGTCGGGTTTTCTGTTTTTAATAGGATTATCAAAAGGAGAATTGGCTAAAAGGCTGTCACAGAAGTGTTGATGAATGGGAGAGAACACAATTTTTCAAGCATTGCTGCTGATAAATGAGGAAAATGAGTAGTCAGGATAGAAGATCTGTAGAAAACTCTATATGACTGGATTATTTAGTCAGGTTGCTTCACTACTCTTGTTTTCATGCCAGCACTTCAGTATGGTCACTCAAAACTTCAGAGCTGAGATAAACCAAAAACCTTAAGAGACCAGCAGCACAGGGATCGCCTGTGCTTGGCATCTGGGAGTTCTGCAAAGCTCAGCAAAATGCAGCAAAGACATAGTAACCAGTGACGAATACTTTGATAAATACAGTATTTTTGCATTTTTAACAACTTGAACATCTTCCCCTTGTGCTGCCTTTGTAAAAACAAACAAATCAAACCCCAGAATTGCTGAACAAGTCTTCATTCTGAAAACATGCCAGATAAGGATGCAGTAACTCTCTGATGCTGGATGAAGCGTGCTAAACCACGTTGAGCTCTGTACAGCGTTAGGAGCACTAGGTAGCACTGAGTGCTGTGACTGAAGTCCACATCCTTGGCACTTCACCACTGTTACTTGCCACTGCTATCATTCTTGGCAGTTGCTCTGAAATTATATCTTCATGCATATTTAGATAGCTGGATACCCTTCTGCATGTGTATAGACTATAGGAGTCACATAACTACAGCATATGAACATAACATCAAACACTTCTCTGTACAGCTGGGCCCTTTATTACTCGTGTTCTTCTTTATATGCATATATGTATGCCCACATATGTGGAAGGCTTGATTTTTTTTTTTTCTCTATTGTTATGGTGGTGCCTTGCAGCTCAAGGCTATCTTTACATAACCTGTCCTTGAAACTACAGCCTTCCTTTGACTTGCTTCAATTTTATTTACAGAATGGCTATAATTAAAGTGTTCACAAGGCTTTAAAGGGGTAACACAAAAGTTTAGATCTGCTTAGGGCTTAGCAATAAACTACCTCTGTGGCTGCCTGGCCCACTTGCCAGCACAGCCATGTAGTTTAATATTCATTCTTTAAGAGTGCTTGAAAATATCTTTCTGTATGTGATGTGGGACTTGGTGTGGGTTGTGGGTTTTTTTTTTCCTCTTTCATTTTAAGCTGTCTAGTTCTTCAAGAACAATTTGAAATGAATGTCTATATAATTACAGTTAATGAGTTGTGAATTAGGATGAAAACCCTGCTAATGTTGTTATGAGATGAAGCTAAAAGCCTAAGTTTTATAACAAAGAGACAAAAAGCAATAGGATGCTAACAAAAATGGGGGAAGCTAATGTTCTTTAAACCCCCACGAAGGAACCCAGGTTCGTGAAAAAGTGTTTAAAAGATGTATCTACATGTCTTCCGAACTTTTTCTGATTTTAATCAGGAAAAGTAATCTGCATAGCTTTTCCTGTTGATGATCTTCCAGTAATAACTTGAAAGCTTTCATTCCTTTGTTAAAGAAGTTTTTCATGTCAGTAAAAATACTTTCCCACCAGCAAGCAGGTGAAGTTGCAAGAAAAAAGCATTGCAAGAGAAAAGACCATGTGGAAAAAAGATGGAAGGGTACCCTTGAGTATATTTTGAGTGTATTCCCTTTCCTCATTCAGAAACCATCAATAACAGATGTCAATAGAAGAATGAGTATCTTTGTTATGTATCTGAACTGAACATTATCCATATAAATCTAAAACCTTCAGAACTATAGCTTTACTGTAAATGACTTTTCTAAAGATTTGTTTTAGCCAAATAAGAGAAATAATGTTAGGAGGCTTTTAAGAAGCCTTTATAATTCGGATAAATTGGGAAAAAACAATTAGGGAAAGCAATCAAATTTTTTGTTTTTCTGTGTTAAAGGTAGTATTCTTTACTTAAAATGACAGAAAATTATCAAAAGTAGAAAACTAAAATATCTGAGTTTAACGATCTTGCTTAGTAGTGGATATAACCAGAATACTGAGTTTATAGGAGAAAGGAAAAAAAAAAAATCAATAAAATAACATATAAACTATATGAAATACCTGGAGCCCTGAATTGCCACCTACAAATATTGGTTTTAAACTAATGCTTCTTAAGGAGAAAATAATTAAAAGTTGAAATTAAGGCAGGGGTAGTGATTATGTTATTTCAATAAAAAAGAATAAATTTTAAAATTTAAGCATAAAGGATTTTTTTTTAAAGTGGAAGACTGTAGACTTAAAGCAGTATTTACAAGGGAAGAAAAAAAGCTCAAAATATTTTTAGAATCAGATTATTGCAGAGCAGGGATAAATCACACCAGCCATTCTTTCTTTTTCTTCTCTCAATTGTACATTCACCCAACAGTGTCCTTCCCTCTGCCCCCTGCCATGTCAGGGGTCCTTATTCTACTACATTCCTTGTCTATATGTATAGATTTGCTGCTTAAAGTGAGATATGACCCTTTCACATCAATAGCTTGAATAATACAAGCAGATATAAGAATTAATTGATGTCTGTCATAAATCAGTGGAACTTATGTGTATATAATTTACTTTTGAAAGGTTGGACTATATATGTCATAGAATAATAATTTCAGTGACAATAAATAATGGAATGCACTAAGAAGTTGTACCAAGGTTTAACTATTGCATCACTGATGCAAAACACCACCAGAAAATATTAATTTTCAGCAAGTCAAGGCTAAAGAGTTAGTCCATGTGTGCTGTTTTGGTTCAGAGATCCAAGTGCTATGTAACTTTCAAAAATGATTATAAAAATAATTGTTTTGTATCTATTTCCAATGGTTTAGTATTGAATATGGTAATTTTGTGAAAAGGGGTAGAGAAGTTGGTGTAGCTGGAAGTTGGGTAATAGGCTGAATGGACAAACAAGCTCATGTGTTCAGGTCACGAAGACCCGTTTGGGTCTGTTAAGGATCCAGATTTTCCTTTGTGAGTATTTTTCTACAGCACTCAATGTGTTACCCAATACCCGCGTTTTGCTTTGATTATGAAGATGCACATGTGTGTTTTGGGGAGTTTTGGCAGCTCTTGCTCTGAGCAGGCAGCTGGGAGCTCTGAAGTGGTCTCAGGCTGTGTGGGTACATCCATGCGTGTGGTTCTAGACAACCTTACATCTTCCAGACAAGCAATCATTTGCCGAAGGAAATCAAAGGCTTCATGCTGGATTTTGGAGAGGAAGGGGACCCAAAAGCGTACATGTTTCACAGATCTAGATTTATCTGACCTGAACTCCCTCTACATCCTTGGGTTATCATTTCCTCTGCATTTCTGAAGGCCTAAAACTATCCAGGAGGAAACTTTGTGCGCAAGGAGTTTGTGGGGATGAAGGTAGGGTAGCTCAGGCTTGAGCGCCAAAAAGTCATTAATGACAATGTAATATTCAACTTCAAATGTCACTTTGTGCAAGACTTCCCATCCTGTGAGGAGTTGCCTTGTGGTCTGCCAGGGCCTATTCCAGACAGAGATCAGATGTGAGGAACAGAGCCCGAGGGGGAGAATTATATATCTTTATAATGAGCTCCTTAACTATCCTTTGGTTACAAACCACCTCTCTGATATGGTCCTCTCAAAGAAGATTAAAAACCTTTTGTTGCCTTTCTTAGTAGAGGACCAATTCTCTATTGTCTCTGGAGCACATTTGAGTGTTATTGAACTTGGTTTTGTTACAGAGCTAAAAGCTGACTTGAAAGAATAGTCACCATGAGGAAAATGGAATAGCAATGCCAGATGTAATGTAGTATTGACAAAAAGCCTCGACTTGGCTCACAGCACACACTTTCCTGGGTTCGTTTAAGTGTTTTTATTCTCACTCTGTGTAGGCTCCACAACTAACTTTCCCCCTTTTTTTTTAACCCCCCCCCCCCCCGGGTGCACCACTGTTGGATTTATCAAGAGGCACTTTGGGTTATACCACAAGATCTCTTAATGTCCTCCTACCTTAAATGCCTTTTTATGTGAATCTATGAATGAGGTCTATTATTCTCTCACTGCCATTTGTTATTGAGATTGCTGCTTTTTTTCTTTCCTTGAAACTTTTTTGGCGAGGCTATTTAACTTTCACTCTCTAGTCCTTTCTATGTGGATCACTTTTCCTTCTCTTAGCTGAACTTTCTCTTCACCTTTTATTATCATTAGGATTTCCATTCTCTGGATGCTTTGCCTCATTTGTAGTCTATCACTTCATTTTATTATTTTCTTTCAGCTTCCTGTTCGTGTTGAGTAACGTGTTTTTTCTCTATCTCTTCGCAAAACAGAGACATATAAGAACAGGATGCATAAGACTTTTTTTTTTTTAATGTGAAAATGAAATCCTCGGCTCAACTGGCTCCATCTATTTCTGATTTCTTCTTCATTATCAAAGTGCAGTGGCAAGTAATACCTCAAATATGATAGTCAGCCTCTGGAGACCAAGAGCATGGTGCAAGCCATGTTTCTTTTATTAGCACCAGTCACCTTAATCCCTTGCTTATATCAACCTTTTTAAGAAAATTAATTTCACATGATTATGCTAATATTTTCTTAATGAATTAGAAAAGAAACCTGTGCAGAACATTAATGAATCATTTTAACCATCCCTGCTGTGAGATTTCAAGATCATTCTTTCTGTAAAAGTATATGAATATTAATATACACCCTGGTAATTGGTACAAAGTTAATTACTGTAATTCTGCTATAGTAAAAAAAAACCCAACTATGTAATGTGCAGTAATAGCTAGTCATTAAGATGGAAAACTTGAAGTTAAAATATTTACCCATATGTATGAAGTGAGGTAAGAACAATTTTGATGGAATAGCCAGATATTTTAAAGAAATATAACTTGGCTATTAATTTCATTCGGTTCATGTAAATAAATATTCTGCCTAATTTAGTCCTTGTCTTTACTTCAGTGGGTTTTGCCTCAGATTTGAAATCAATAGGAGTGGGACCTACCTTTTCTAATGTCTGGGAGAATAATATGAGTACACATCACAGAACCTGACTGGAAATCAGAACTAGCAAATTAATCAATACTATAAAAAATTTTAATATCAAATTTTAATATCAGTTTCTGTGTTATTATTTGGTACTTGATAAGATAACTTAACTTAACTTGCCTAACTGTTTTTCTGAAACAATGAGTAGTCAAAATATTCTAATGACACTAAAGTAGTTGCTGTCTTAGCACTCAAATAAATATGTATTTGAATTGGTGGTTGTTTTTTCTGTGCTTCCTAGAACAGTGATAACTTTTTGCTCTCAGTGGAATAACAGTGCAAGTAGTCACTTCTGTCTCCCATGCTGCAGAAATCCCCTCTCCTTTCCCAGTATCTCCAGTATAGGGAGGAACTGTTAGCTTGGCTGAACCCCGATGCCCAAGTTGTGTCGGAAGCTCCAGGACAGAGCTATGAAACCCCGCTCACGTGGCTGGATGCTGTACCTGCTTTTCATTCCCCTGTGTCTTCACTGCCCATGTCCTTCAGGTTTTTTCATGCCATTTACCACATATGAAAAATGGTATTTTTAAGGAATGGTTTTTTTATCTGAGTTGGGAAGAAGTGTCAAATGTTTCTATAACTGACGTTAGAAACCTTAACAGTTGTTCAGATGACTCTTCTTAAGCGTATTATTCCTTGACATAAACTTTCTGTGTATCGTAAGGATCAAGTTTTTTGTGAGATGATATAACTAGACAATCATTTTGGTTTACTTGTAGCTAAAAGAGTTAGTAACATCTAGTGAAACAGGAGCAATATGCGGCCATACAGACAAACAGAAATTTTTATCTACGAAAATGTTATCCAGGCTTGTAAGTTGTTTATTTTTTTCTAGTGTTTATTATGTTGCTGTCTAACCTAATAGTGGTGCAGATCTTCAGTGGGAAATTCTGTCTTGAGAATGCATTGAGACATGTAATTATTAACCAGTCCAAATTGATTAAGATGCTTCCTTTTCATCTAAAGATTGTGTATTATCTACTCCCACTGTTGCAATGCTTAGCTTTCTTTTACTGCAGGCTTTTTAGTTGTGCCAAGCCTACAATTTTCACATTACCATATAGACTATAATTGAAAAGGAATAATGCTTTATTAATTTTTCTATTAGAGAAAAATCAACACATAAGAAAATCAACACATAAGAATATGAATACCAATAGGGAAATAAAAGCTTTTTTAAAACTGTATTCAGCATACTGAGTATAAATTGGAATAATACTCCCTAAGCAATCTAATATTGAATTGTCAGGTAGTAATAAAATGGTGGCTTAAGTGGTTTAAGAATGTCATTAAGTAAAGATGTGTTTTTGCTATATAGTTACCACAAAAATTAAGTGGACAAATGTTATTTTCCTTCATGCAAAGAAAAAGAATTAGCCGAGTGCTGGAAATCATAATTCATGGAAGTGGCTTTTTTCTTCTTGTGCTTGTATGCCATCTTCTAATACTGTACTGCTTGTATATGTTTTTTTCTTTTTGATTATCATTTTATATAAGGGTTTTAGATCTGTTTAATATGAAATCAGGATAAAAAATGATGTGGTTAGGAAAAAGTTACCCTGGAAGTGATGGTCAAGTCAAAGGCCTGTCCTGGCTTATCAGGGTAACATCAGCACCTCACTACTCCCAGCAGTCAGCAAAAAACTATGTGGTGATGGTTTTGATTTCCTAGGCTGAATCACCAGGTATTAATTCCATGTGTGTCATCTTGAAAGGGCAGACATTGGTCCAAATCCAGAGGGGAAATTCAAATTGACACTTCTGCTTTCACAGAGCCTTACTTGAATGTGCCCTAATACTTTTGCTTGGGAAGGAAGAAGCAAAGGGTCCCAGCCCCTCGTTAGAACCGAATTACTGGTGTTTACCGGGGCCCAAAGCAATCTTCTGCTTTCAGCCTTACTGTATTTCCACACCGTGCTTTGATGGGGAACGCGCAGCCCCTGTCTAACAACGTGATTGGGTTATGGCTGCAGTCTGGGTGTCCCCTGCATTTTCCTCGTGGTGGTCTTGAGCTTTGCAGGGAGCCGGTTTCATCCGTCTGGATTTCACAGCAGAAGGGCTGACACACCGCTCTTGCTGCTTTCAGGGAAAACGTGATGCCTTCAGCATTTAATACTCACTTGAATTGATTTCTTTCGGAAAAATGACACTAAAACTGAACTTCTCTCCGCATCCTGTGTTTTGAAAAACTTCAAGTAGCAGAAAGGAAAGGTAAATATGTGGACCGCAACCTCAAAATGAAAAATAACAGAAATACAATTTTTGCAGGTTTTTTTAGTCAAACACTTCTGGTCTCCATTTAAGGGGGAAGAAAAGAAAAACACCTCAAAACTTGAATTAAAAAAAAGGGGGGGGAGCATTTTTTCAAAAGCTTTAGTTGAAATTGCTCTTCATTGAAGTTCCCATTTGGATTTCCTTGTGTGTATATTCAAAAACTTAAAAGCTTCAGAATATGAATTCCCTTTGTGTTTTCTGTTGTGCCCCTGCTCACCTTGTTCAACAATTTCAGCTGTTTTCCAGGCAAGCTGTGCATCCTTCTGTGTTTCTGTTAGGGTAACTATCAATTAGAACTGAGCCTCAGATAAAGTTGGTTTTCCATGCCTTTGTTCTGCCTTGTATAGGACTTCTGGCTCTTCAAAACAAAAGTGCATCTCATGACAGATACTGCTCTTTTGTGCTAGAAGTAACAAAAGAAATGTTTTTCTTGTGTGTCTGTATCAACAGATTTATAGACTAATATATTTCAAGTTCTGAAGGCTTGACGGTGATCTTCACATAGCACATAATGCCAAACAATGACAATTGTACCAGCTAACACAACCTTGATCCTGGATAAGAGATTACCTCTTTGAAAGTAATCCACTGATTATTTAAATATTTCAGAAGGTGGAGAACCTACTATACCTCTTGGAAATGTTTTTCTATAACTGCTCCAGTGGTTTAAAATCTATGCCTTATTTTCAGTCTCAATTCCAGCTTCTAATCATCCTATCTTGTTATGCTCTCTCCTAAGACAAGAAGTATGCTGGAAATTTCTCTTTTTCTGTTGACTAATGGGGTCTAATTCAGTCATCCTTTACATGTCCTCTTTGGTAAGCTCTTCTCACGCTCCACTTCTGAGTGAAACACTAGATTTCTCTCTAGCCTAGCTTCCTATGGCACCGACACACACAAACTCACTCCTTGCTTATATACTTGGCCATTTCCACATCCCGATGAGCTGCTGGCTACGAAGCTGTTGGATAACTTTGACGACAATATAGCTATTCTGATTTTGGTCAACTCAGTTTTTTTTTTTTATTTTGTTGTCACTTCGCCCTGCTTCTGACATTTGCACTGTTCAGCAATGCGGTTTGAAATTTGGGACATGAGCTGTAAAATCTAGGTACTTAATGCTAATATCTAGTTGTTTTTTTTTTTTTAATCAGGGTGTCCTAAGGCAACAAGGCTTACTTGATCATCAGCACTGTCCTTCCTCCTGACTGTAACCATTGAACTCCTGTCCATTTTTGACACAAAGTCTCAGACTGGTAAGTTCCCCCAAGTTTTAGTGATTCAGTGGCAGAATTTGATATGACCAAGGCTATGGCCAGGTCTGGTTGCGCCTGTGCACAGCTCTGAGCCTGCTTTGCCCTTGCCCTGCTGGCAAATGGGGTCTGTCAGTAGGATCAGAGGATGCTGCATGGATAGAAAGGGTTTTGGGGGGACATACATACTGGGGAGGGGGAAATGGGGTACTGCCGCAGTGGGGGGAAGAGTGTGGTGTCTGATGTTGTGGGGTTGTGTAGCGATGAGGAACACAAATGCATGAGAAACTGAATTTCATTAGTTCTGCTGGTATTAGATGTTATCAATCATAATGTAGAGGTATTGTTCTATGAAGGAACCTCATTGTATTGCTTATTATATCTAATTCTTCATCTTCATTGTCCTTGTACAATTTGGAAAATTATTCATGACCAGCTTCTACTTTTATGGGCTCCCTAGACTGCCTACAATCATGTGCAAGAAATGCTTCCAGACATCAGTGGCTTTAAAAGTATTTATGTGGAAGGAAAAATGATCTTTCTTCTCTGTTATATCTCCTCTGAACTGCAAAAATTATCAGTGGGACTAATTTTGAGTTAAGCTTAATCTTCTTCCCCTTGCATTCCTTCTGTAGCTCTTTCAGATAAATTAAAAAATAGCCTGGCACACAACTGCTCTTACAGGTCAGGATCCTGCTAGTTCAGACTCCCACCACAACTAAAGCGCTGCAGGAGAAAGCTGTCTAGTTGTCTTCTGAGAATTTATCTTCTATTCCCAAAATACAGGGTCTGTCAATGTTGTTTGAAATTCAGAGAAGTTATGGGAGGGATGTCGGTAGTTTTTTGTAACGCTGTGGATGCTGAGGGGTAAGCTGGCCTCATGGGACAGATGAAGGCGGCTTTTGTAAAACAGATCGTGTGACTTTAATGGAGTTTACAAATATTTAGGAAATGTATGAATGAATTAGTTCAGGAACTGTGGGTCTGATTTAAAATATCAAGATTTGAGTATAACTAGGCTACTTCTGCCTGAGATACCTTGTGCTTGCATGAAGCTTAATGGTGGTGACTTTATGGTGCATCTCTGGGTCTTTGAAGAAACCTAAATAAGATTAGATTGGAAGAGCACAAAGGTGGCTTGAAGCCCCTGCTGCTTGTACCTCTCTGCCTGTGAGGAGTAGGTTGTTTTCTATTGGGGAAGGAAAAAACTTCACCTTTTGTCACAGGATATAGCAGCTAAACCTTCTTTTAGGAAGCTTGATCTCTTCTTCCTTTTGGCTAGAATTGCTGTTTGGGTTCTTAATTTAGCTGTTACTTTTACTTGAGTATTATGAAGATGTTTTCTGAAAAACTTTGCTTTTATGAAGAGCAAATCACTGAAAACAACATGATTTTTACAGTTTAGTTGTGAAAATCACTGATTTTAAGGCATGTGACAAATAAAATTTCTTCATTTTAGCAGACTATGATAAGATGTTAGTTGAGAAAAACCAAATTGGCTTGTCTGTGGGAACTGAAATGTAGATTAAAATCTTTCTAAAGATTCTTAGAAAAAGAAATGAAGTGTCTAACATAGTAATTAATCTTCCAGGAGAGAGAAAGAGGGTTTAATGATATGAAATACATATTAATAACATACTCGTTTAGGTGTTGAAAACAAAGGTGAGAGGTAGCACCGGCTAGAAATAGCAAATATGCATTGGAACTTTAAGATAACTTTTGCTTTGGCTACAATCCTGTAACTCTGGGAGCTGCTTTCTTTGATAATGTGGAAATGTTGAAACATGAAAATTAGCAAGAATACAGTATTAAACTCAAATACCGCAATATACTCCGAAATGGAAACAGAATTCCAGTTCTGAACTGTGGATTTTAATTTTGATGTTCAAGTGCATAATTCAGATTTTGTTTTCATGGCTAGATCCATAGTTTTCAAGGTAGATGATATTGAGCCTACCATACACAAGAGACCCAATAAAAGAGTAGCAGTAGTCTGATATAACTTTTTAAAACTAACCAGCAGAGCAGGGAATGTACAACAACTTCAGTGAAATATTTGCGAACAGCTTGCAAATCCGATAATTACTCATATGAAAAATTGTCAATAGGTCTGAATAATAAATCTGTTGGAGGCTTCTGCAATTTTTTCACAGGCAATTTGTGAACAGAAAAAGAGCTGAATTCCCATTGGTGCAGTTTTCATTATGAATGACTCATTCAATCCTGGTGTAGACAAATAAATAACACAAGATACACAAAAAATGTTTTGAAATACATGCAAGAATTAATGCAAAGATTCAGTGAAGAGAAACGTGCCAAGTCTTGGAACAAGGTGAACAGTAGCTGAAATGAGGCTGCACAGAGCCCACACCTGACTTCCAGCCAACATCAGTTTCTCACCTGGTGCAAGTCCCTGCTGACATGAGCAGACAGAAAATGCTTGAGATGGCTTTTGAATTCAGTGTCCATTCCCTCTTGCTTTGAAGATCAAGCCATGCACTAAATAAAACAAATGTTAGCAAAGCCATCATCTCTGGATATATCTCCTCCTCTCTGCAGAAAATAAATTTAGAGCACAAATCTATGTGAAAATTTGTTTTGTGTGTAAACTGTGGTTTATTTTGAAATTGGACAGGTGGGTTTCGGTTGTCAGAGTAATTCTCCTATTGGTCTTAAACTGTTGTGGCTTTGATGTGTTAAATATAACCATCTTGTTAGGTCATCCTTCTGTGGACTACACCGTTACATTGAATTGTCACTTTGCCTGGTTCAGACATGTCTGTTCTCAGGCTCTGATAGACTTATTTAAAAAACAAAACAAACCCAAACAACAAACCCACAAACAAAAAAAGCCAAACCACAGCCCCAATGGTGAGTGTAAATCTTGGAGGGGAAAAAAAAAAAAATCTCAAACTCTCAAAAGAAAGGCAGGCAGACAGCCAGGAAGACTGGTAAGAGGAAGCACAGCAAAGTTAAGTAATCAACTGAGACAAAAATTGTTGCAGTCTGTCAGCTCATACAGAGGTAGTTGTGATTAGTGTTTTGGATATTCCCGAGCACAGAGAATAAAACCAGACATAAGAATCTTTCCTGTCACAGACAGATGCTTTTCTTATGCTGAATTGACACTTTGGTTGCATAAGCACAAAAATGCCCTTATTTAATTTCTTTCCAATACAGAGGACTTTCAGGAGTCCTGTTTTGGGTGGAACTAGCTGTTTCTCAGTAGAATTTACTCTAAAAGACAGTATCTTCAGGTTAGATGGAAATTCAGTGAAAAGGATAGCAAATGTCTTGTATAGCTTGTAAAGTCCTATGTCTTGAAGCCTGATATCATTGTGTACATCTGTTGGTGGCCAGAACAAAGAGCATCTCTCTATGGAGGGGAGAAGAGGGGAGGGGATAAATGAGAAGGGACTTATATGTAGGTGGTTTAGGGTATTTCAAGTTTTTAAAAAGCTAATCTATTTTAAAAGATATGATTGAGAAAATTACATTCTTTTGCCTACCACACTGGGTCATCCCATCCACCAAGGCAGGCTGAGGTGATAGAACAAAAGAAAAAAAGAAAAGGATGAAAGACTCTTTAAAAGATTAAGGTCAGTCTCTCCCAGAGATACCCATCTACTATGGTTAAGTCAGTGAATTAAAGATTAAAGTCTTCTCTAACTTGTTAACCATTTGTATGGCCTTAGGAGTCCTAATAAGTGTGGAGTGGTATATCCTGATTTTCACCAGCATGCTGTGATGGAGCTTTAGGATGCAATAAGCAATAAAGAGGAAATTAGAAAATAAGTATCATGCAGCACAAAGCTGGGAGTGAAGAAATCGGTGTCAATGTCTGGCTCTGTCCTACTTGTGCAAATAATTCTGTGCTCTGTTGCTTAACTTTATCTGTGGAATGGTGCTCGTAGCACCTGTCTTGCTTACTGTCTTTTGTCACTGGTGGATGAAAGGTGTGGTGTAAGTAGAGGAGGTAGGAGCTCAGCAGTATTGGTTTTCCTGATCATGGTCCATGTTCAAAAAGGTTGAATTTCCTTTCAACAGCTCTGTACATTGCTTTTGGTGGGCCTTTAATAATAGCAAGGAAAATGTTTCTATTCCATGTGAACTCTTAGTATCAAATTATTTATAATATTTGCATAAAGTCAAAAATAGCTTAAAAAAAAAAAGTAAGGACCATAAGGACATAGTTATTTTGTGGTGTTCAACTGGAAATATAGTATGAACAAAACAATCACAGAAAGCTAGATTCAAATATGCCTGCCTTATGGTATCTGTCCAAAGCACAGAGTAAGTGTTAGTGTGTGTTATATATAATTCAGGAAACATTTGCTTTGATAGACTGGCAACCTATTCTTCCAAAACCTATTGTCTGTTTTTGGATTATCTCAGAAGAGCTGCGGTAGTGAATAAACACAGTCTATTTGTATTTGTAATAAACATGATCTGAAAGATCTTGGCCTGCAGTAAGTATTTCCCAGAAGAAAAGAGAACAGAGCCCCCAAAAGGGGATGACAAATGCTAAATGAGGAATACCCTTAGGAAACAGAGTTTTCTCTGCCAGGGGAATACCTTTCAGATGTGTTCAGCATAAACTCTTCATACTAGAGGCGCTAGAAATTTTACTGTAAAAATTCAGTAAAAGGAAGATAAAACTGATACTGTGGATATTTGAAAAAACCAACAAATAGGGAGAAATTTGAGTCATGTCAAATATATCTAACATCTAAACACATAAAATAATTTTAGTTTGTATTAGGTTTGGAAACATTTGTGGGATTTTTGCATTATTATTGTTAATTTTCTTGATATTCTTGGCTGTATTTTTTTATTTTCCCTCTCTCCTCTGTCCTGTTAAAGTGTAATTAACAGTATTTGTCAACAATGTAACAGGTACATCTTGAATTTTTCTTGCTTCAGTTGTATTCCAAATTTTTGTTTTCTATGTATGCAGTATATTGTGACCAGTCCTAACATGTTGGCTCCTTTCTTTTTAAGAACTAATGCTTCTTAATGGAGCATTTAAGGGCCAGAAAATTTAGCAGAAATCAGTGCAGTTGCTTTTAAAGTCAACGGAGTTCTGCCAGTTGACACAATCTGATAATCTGACTTTTTTCTTTTAACCTTTTTAATGATTGTTTTTTTTTTTAATGTTTAAATAAATCTTTCATGTTAGGCCAGCTCAGTGTTTCTCTTTTCCCCCAATAAGAAAACATCTAGGTCATTGAAATAGCTTTCATATTTTGTGTTCTTCAGAGGCTGTAAATTTTTGATGTCAAGTGGTGCTAAGCTAGTAACAGTGGTGTGTCCAGGATGCTGTGGATCTGACAGCTGTACTACTCTGCCACTATTAAAACCACAGTAATGCCAACAAAACTGTAATAGGCTGTTTGACCACCAGTTGTTACTATTTTCTCCCAAGACCTTTTGAACCCTTTTTGGTTAGTGTATAGGGCGATTGGTTGGTTGCTTCTAAATTAATTTGCACTGAACTGCATTCTCCTTCTGTTGAACCATTTACAAAGATACTTACAATTTGTTTGGGTCTTAGTATTTTGTCTACAGTGTTCAGTAGTTCATGCAGGTTTGGGACGAGCTCTCAAGCAGTGAGGCTTATGCTTTCTTACCTCTGTCTCTTTTGATAAGTTTTATCTTTCCCTGTTAACTTCAGTCAAATTTATAGTTCAGAAGTATATTAGAGGAGTCATGGAGGTTTTAGCTAGCTACTGTGCCACAAACACAAACCCTTTTGATCCAAGTAGAGCCATAGTGCAGTATTCACACTACTTAATTTCAAACATTTCCCAAATATCCTAAATTAGACAATTCATCTCCCCAGGCTTCTTGTGGTCGAGAGAGAGACAAAGTCTTTTTGGAAAGTGCTTCAGAGTGAAAACCTAAAAGGGCTCTAAGCCATCCCCTGAAGAAGCCTGTTTTTCTCCATCGGCCATATGTAGGGAATAGGGAGAGCAGCATTCTTGGGTAGGTTGTGTGGGCCACTGACTGAATCGGAGAAAATGTGACTGGAAGGAAGATCTTACCTGTAATTTATTTTTCCTCTTAAATCTTGGATGAAGAATCACCCATTCTGAAGAAATGGCTGAGTAATTCTTTCTTAAGTTTCCACTGATGATGAGACTGTATCTCCAACTATTGATTCTTGTGTCCCATTACACTGTCCATTCTCCTGATGGCCAGGCTAAATATTTCCTTTCTGTGGTTCAGGCCTGTTGCTTCCATGTTACCTATAGTGAAGATGGAGAGCATCCTCCTATGCTGCTTTTTTTTCTATGATGGCATAGTATTAGTGACTCATGCTCACTTGTCATCCATGATTAGTCTTTTTCCAAAATACTGTGACCAAGCAGCTCTTCCCCATCAACTTCATACAGATGCATATTTCTCTGAAGTATTGTTTTTAACCTTTCTTTGGTGAATTGTGTACTTTATTTTTGACCACTTCCTTAGTATGTCAGTTTTCTGTCTTTGCTCATCTTCAGCCTTTCATGCTTACAGCTTTTATGAGTTTGTGCCATCTGGAAATTTAATAACTGTGTTCTTTACTATGCCATCAAGGTCATTGATGAAAGCTGTGGACAGGGCCCAGTCTCAGAGGACCCGGCTTGATATATCGTTCCAGACTGATGCTGAACCAGTGATATCTACCCTTAGGATTTATTAGTACTCCCACTTGAGTATCTTTCCGATGACTGTACTGGGTGAGAGAGAGTGCTGACTGCCCCAAGATGTGTCCCATTGCTCCTGCCTCTATGATTTGGGAGGGAGGTAGCTGGGGCAACCCATTCCTGTTTGCCACAGGAGAGGCCACCAGCTCTTCTACACTAGCTGTGAAGCTATGCAACTTCTCTAAGTGGCCTTATACCCTATAATAGGGGAAAAAACCTCCTAGGAACCAAAACAAACACTTCTTTCATGCTTTTCTCTTGACATGTTGATGTGGCCTGCTATGTATTGTTTTTTTCTTGTTACTTTTTAGACTTTTTCAAGTGATTCCTGTATTTTTCCAGTGTTTTCTGAATTGCTAACATGGGACTTCCTACTCTCTAGTCATTGCCTGTTGAGCAAAATGTCCTAATTAACCTGGTGGTTCCCAATTTGCCAAGCAATTTTGAATGTGAAATCTCATCAAGTACCCTTTGGAAATCTGAATATGCTTATATTTCCACTTAATTTCCCTTATCTAAAATGGTAGTAGTATAAAATTGTGGCAGATTAGTTTGTTAAGCATAACCTCCAGTGCTTTAAGCCACTCTCAAACTCTGTATTTATCAAAAAGCTCCAACAGATGGAATATAGTTATAGCATCAGCTTAGGACCTGGGAAATCTTAAACGACATTTTCTTACTAAACCACAGACTTTTCTCTCATCTTGAGTCATTTAGTCTCCTCATTGCCTAAATTCCCTCTTTGTAATTTGAGTTAAGAACACTTACTCCTCTTTCTTTTATTTGCTCTCCTCTGTTCCAACTTCAAGGACTTTGTTTTCTAAAGCATTTAAAAACGTGGGTAAAACAAAAAGTCTGTCTCAAGCATATTTTAAGTGTTTTTCCCATTTTAGATGTTTTCAGTTTATTGAATTATGTTTTCCCTATTAATTTCCTTAAATCGCAGTTGTGAGAGAGAGTTATAGATAGTCTGTTCAAGGAATCCTTCCTGCAATTGGAACATTCTCCAGCAAGAGCTTACTGTCTTCCTAGGTGTTGTGGTTTAACCCCAGCCAGCAATTAAGCACCACACAGCCACTTGCTCACTCCTCTCCCCCAGTGGATAAGGGAGACAATTGGGGGGGGAAGAAAAACACTTCGTGGGTTGAGATAAAGACAGTTTAATAGGACAGAAGAGGAAGGGAAAATAATAATAGAATATACAAAACAAGGGATGCGCGATACAACTGGTCACCACCTGCTGACCAATGCCCAGCTAATCCCTGCGCTGCGGTGCTCCTCGGCCAAGTCCCTCCAGTTTATATACTGGGCATGACATCACATGGTATGGAATACCCCTTTGGCCAGTTTGGGTCAGCTGCCCTGGCTGTGTCCTCTCCCAGTTTCTTGTGCACCCACAGCCTCTGCTGGCAGGGCAGTATGAAAAGCTGAAAAGTCCTTGACTTGGTATAAACACTGCTTAACAACAACTCAAATATCAGTGTGTTTTCAACATTCTTATCCTAAATCCAAACCACATCACTATACTGGCTAATAGAAAGAAAATTAACTTTATTCCAGCTGAAACCATGACACTAGGACAGCTTTTCTGGCCAGCTCAGGTGTGGTATAGATGTTCCACTATTGCTACTTTAATAACGGTTGGCCAGAATATTATTGTTTTTATTGAATAATGGAAGGACTTCAGTGATAGGATTGTATTCTTTGTAAGAACAAGAAAATGCTATTTATTACAACTGGATTACATACTGTGTTACAACCCTGGGCTCAGACTTTAATCTAAGGGGCTGATATTCTGCTTTGGATAGAAGTGGAAATACCTGTTGTAGTATTATTAGGGAGGAGCCTAATAACGTGGATGCAGATGGTAGTGGCAGGGGCTGTACAAACATAGAAGGGACAGAGAGTGTCCCTCAAGCTTCAGTCCCAGTGGTGGTTGTAAGGCCACGTAGTGAGAAAGGCTAAACCTAGTTCTCTGCTGTTCTACTTCAGTACGGTTCGATATTCCCAATTCAGCTCAGGCTAAAGAAACTACATGCTGACAGTCCATGAGCCAGTGAGTTAAAAGGAGGGCAGCTGGACTAGATGATTGTTGTAGGACTCTTCCAATTGAACTATTCTATTCTATATCAACCCTGTAATTGTTTTGTGTTCAGCCTAGAAAGGTTAGTGGTCAGAGGGAAAAACTCTGTGTGTCTTATCAGTCAACATCTCACAGAAATACCTTGTGGAACCCCTATTGTTATCACTATAGGGATAACAAAACAAATGGACTGACAAAGGAGCAAAAAACCTAGAACTTGATGCTTGTGAGCAACTCAAATTCTAATGAAATTGATTCCCCCCCCCCCGCCTTTGGAGTACCCAATCGTGGTTGCTGATGCTGAAATGGTGTTTTCAGCTGCTTTTAAATGAATTTCAAAATAACCTCAGAGATGAACTTTCTGGTATGTGCTCAAGAGTTGTGTGGGTTTTGCTGTAATATCTGCTTAGCAAAACCTGGTGTTTTCAAAGTAATGACCTTAACATTGTGGTTTCCAGTTAAGAGTCATTCTGTAACATAGTTCCTTCTATTGAACAGAAGAAATCAATAATAATAGGTTTTAGGACTTATGCTGTATAGGCCCAAAATGCATTTTTATGCAATACTATATTTGAGTTTTCACTATGGGGATTATATTGGAAAACTAGACTGAAAATGTATTTATTTTAGCAAGCAGATTTCATAGAAGTTTGAACTGTAGAACTCTATGCATTTTTCTGGTGAAGCTAAGACTTCCAATAATGATGATTATCAAATCTGAAATGCAAAGACTAAGTGCTGTGTTGGGTGCTTATTCATAGTGCATAGTAATTTGTATGTGGTGAGCTCCCTCGGGATGTTTTACAATTCAGGACAATATGTCAGAGCTTATAGCTTTTTCTCATGAGCTGCTCTTCCTGCTTATATATTCAATGTAGGTTATATAACCATAGGAGAATATCTTTATTAAAACAAGCTACTAGATAAGTAAGTTTTCCAGTTAGAATCATAAATACATGTGTCATTAAACGCACTGGAAAGGCTGAACACATTGCAGCTGTCTGTCAATGCATTCTGTCTAATTTTGACTTACGTTAACATCAGAAATTTTCTGGTATGAAGATATGAAAGTAGACTATGCAATATTATGGTAATAAATGGATTATTCTTCCAAACTCTGCTCCCAGATCTGGATTCTGCCTTTAAAACCTGTCCCTGAGGTGCTCTCTGTTGGGCATAACTGGGTGATGTGAGTGACCATGGTGAAAGTATGAGTCTAGGAAGACCATGCTTGCTTACTGTAGGGATTATCTGGAAGGTACCATGTCCTCTTTCTTGACCCATTGTATCTGTTATGTGGGTCTCTGATCTGATGGCTGGTTTATACAACTCTCTGAACTTTGATATTTTCCATAGTTGTAAACTGAGGTCAGAAAGGAAGAATAGTGGTGGCATCTATTCCATCTTGCTCCAAGTCCAATACTTTAGAGATAGCATGCTTTGTAAGAGTCCACTAGTTTTCTGAAACAATTCCCATCTTGAGAGGTTAATTCCTTCCTTGTGGAGGAACAAAGGATCCATCAGTTCTCATGACTTTCATTTGGAATAATGGTATTTCTACCTTCCCCTGCTCACACCAGGCATCATATTTTGTGATCATTTGTCCCCAAAGGAATTCAGAATTCAATACCATGATTAAGCATACTTCTTTATATCAGGAGGTAGCTGCATATAGAGCTAACTAATACTAGGTCATTTCGTTTTAATGTCAGTCCTCAAGCATAACTTTTAGTAACACAAATTTTAAACTACAAGGCGTGTGTAACTTTTGCCAGGCATCTCAGACCGAAGCCCGCTTTCTTCTGCATATTGTAGGTAGATGCTGAAGGAGACGGTCGCCCTGTTCTCCAGCCCCATTTACTACACCATTGCCTCTTCCAGGAGGTTGCTGCTGAAAACACTGCTACGTATTCATTCGAGACACTCTACTCCACAGTAATCAATAACCGTAAAACAAGTAATGATGTCTTTAATATACACTTCCACCTCTATCACCCATTCTGCCCTTAAGCAGGCTATAAACCAGGATTTTTAACATTTCAGTGATGCTGTGAACCATCCCATCTGGCTTCACTAATGCTAATTATATGAAATTTCTTCCCACTGGTGAGTTTCCATTTCCTCTTTCTTTGTTTTGCAGATTCTTGTCACTGATACGGTGATAACTGAAGTGTTTCTTGTCTTTCCTTCCTACTTCAGCTGAACTCATTCATGAAATCTTGGACTTCTTTGTGCTTCATTTGTTTCCTTTATCAGCTTGACTTTATACTGTTAGTTTTAAATCTCCCTTGTTGCTCCAGTTAGTCCACAGCAGAGATTAACTCCTTTTCTGGTTGATAAAGGACCCTCAGCCCTTTTCTTTGCCTGAAAAATGGGCTGATATTCCATAGCCAAAACTTCCAGTTTTTAGTCTCAGAAGTTCCATGAAGTTTCGTGTGAAGATAGTGGTTCATCCTCCAGTCTTTGTTTTGCTCAGAGAAGATCTTTAGGAAAATAATTTCAAATTTGTTGTACTGTTAATTCTTCTGCTAGCTGAAAACCCCTGAAGTCTGCACCACTGCTGAAGACTTGAAAAACAACTACATATTCCCCCCACGCTATGTCCACACATTGCATAGAGGGAGCATAGCGTCTTCTGTCTTCTGCTGGGCTCTGCGTCCTGTTCTGACAGCTCTGTTATCGGTTCTGTGTTGTGGTGGTTGTAAGAGGTCTCCAGGTAGTTGTGTGCTCCTCCTCGAGCATGTTGTGGAGTTTGTCCCCAGAAGCTTTGTGCTCAGTTCCTCCAGCAAGAAGTGCTGCAGCACCTGGCTCCCGACTTGGTAGTTCTGCTTTGAATGCCAGTTGGTTCCTTCTCTGCCTCAGTCCCAAATCACACAAGATTTGTCTTTGCTATTTCCAGCTCCTGCTCTCTCCAGGTCTGCTTTTTTGCTTGGTGCATCTAGTAGCTGGCACTCCATAAACCCCTAAATCAATACTGCTCTTTGGCACACAGAGAAAAAAGAAAATACTTCTTTTTTTTCTTCTTTTTGTGATGTCCAGTGTGGACCCAGTTGTACACCTCACACAGTTTTACAGGTCCTCTGGCAATGCTAACCTGGATGTTTTATCTTACGGGCTAATATGAACTGCCCCTAAGTGCTGCTCAAGTTCATTCAAACAAATAAATATACAAGGCTGTGTAAAAAAAAAAAAAAAAAAAAAAAAAAAAAAATTAGCCTGCATTGTATATATGCGTGATAATTTAAAACTAGTATTTATTTTCCCTATGTGTGCACTTTGTCACAGGTCAGAGTTATTTTCATAAATAAGCAATACTGGAGAGGGCATCAGAAACACAAGATAAAGAACAGCACCTTTGAAGCAGTATAAGTTATGGGTAACAGTAAATAAATAGCCTGACGTTATAAATGTTGAATTTAGTTAGAATATAAATATCATACTCTCTGTAGACATAAGTGTTCAAATCCTACTGAATTTAGTTGGAGTGGTGCAGGAATATTTCAGACCCTGGGTTGGACCTTCTGGAAGGATTTTTTGGAAGAGTTATGGGGAACAATAAGTGGACTGTGACGACATGTAGGTTTTGAGCAACTTGATTAAAGTGAAGATGTATATTCCACTGCAAATTGAAAATGTACTTCATGAGCCATGTCCTCAGATTTTTTTTTTTTTAAAGAGGTTTGAGTCAGCTGTTCTCATACAGAAGAAGTCTTGTTCAAACACTAGGGCAGATTTGACATGTCTCTGGCTGGATTTTGTGGCCGCTGTTCATGACACCATCTCATGACTGTGCCGCATCTCTTTAATCATATGTTGGGAGGACAGAGGGGGGCTGAAATACCCAGACATGTCCTGATAAATCTTTACTCATTCAAGGATGATATCTAGTCACTTCCAGTGCAACCTCAAGATTTTTTCTGCCGTATGCTGAGATTAGCAGCCGGATTTTTCATCATTTGCTAGATGCTTGCTCTACTGAAGTAAATAGGCTAAAGGGAGGAAGGAGAGGGGAAAGTAGCTGTTGTGTTCCAGATCTTGGTTCTCTGCTGGATGTCAAGTCAACAGGGAAATTGGGACATCAGTTTGCCCTGAATAGTTAAAACACAAGGTTGCTCAGCTTTATGGAAACTATACAGCTAATAAAAGATGTTAAGAAAATGAAACTTTCTCATTACTGAAAGATTCAGTGTTAAATGATATAAAGAAATATTATTATAAAAATGAAGTATTAGTCTTTTGATATTTCAGACTCCTGTATTTCATTCCCCCCCAATGTAATACTTGTTTTATTATGAAATAGGATATTGTTTTAAAACACAGGTGATGAAATATTTTTTTGGAAAGTCTGTCTCAAACAGATCTGCTGTCCGTGCCAATTTACTGAAAATAAGCAAAGCTAAACAAACAAACAAAAATTTTTTGGGGCCGGGGGGGGGGGGGGGGGGGGGGGGGGGGGGGGGGGGGGGGGGGGGGGGGGGGGGGG
>JANXJC010000001.1:44143866-44206375 GCA_027564655.1 Leptodon cayanensis
GATCTTGGCTAATAATGCAAAAAATCCTCAAAGGTTAAATACAAAGGAGAGAAATTTTCTAATAACTGTAAGAGGAATTTTGTTCACATGACCTGTCTCATTAAAGCTATTGTAGTGGAACCTCTTAAGAGGAAGGCTACTCAAGTGTGTAATTGTTTGCAGCACAAACTCCTGGTCTATAGCACACTGGATTTTGTTAGCGTACTGTAAAAATGCATAGTGATATAAGCATACAATAATTCTGTAATTAGAGTTACACCAGGCATAATCTTTTTTTCATTAGAAAGAACACTGGCTGGTCATAATAATGATTCTGAAGTGTGTGTTTCTGTGTTCTCTCAAGCTAGCTAATGAAAATCTTCAAGCCTGGCAGACAAAAGGAATCAAATCTTCGGTCCTATACATGTCTTTCGAAAACTGTGGCATCAATTTGTTACAGTAATTAACATTTAATATCATTTTCACCTCTGTTTTTATTTAACTTCTTTATTTCCCACTTATCAGCAAACAGATTAGCAGATGATTCAATTCACCATAGAAATTTAAGTGTCTGATAAATATTGGCTGTGAATCAGACTAGTAAATGAACTTTATCAATTTATAGCTGTAAGCCTTATTAGTTATGTAAAGAAAAAGCGTACATGTTCATAAGCAGTTGATAAAGTCATGAGGAAGGTCTCTAATATGTCTTTAAAAATAAAGACCATTATATTCTGTACATGTATTTGTATATACATCTCCTGTATAGAATAAAAATGAGTACAGCTCTTTGGTATGAACATTGTGGATATGAGGCTGCGGCTCTCTTGCTGCTCATGTTGGTCTGCTGCCCCAGGAGACAGCCTGTTCTGCACCAGATCTAATGTATGGCCACAACCTATTTGTTTAGTTCATAATGCATCTTTCATTTTACTACTTCTAAGAAAACCTCAGAAGTTCAAGTCAAAGTCCTTGGTGTAGGCTCTCCTGCCTACAAGCTTGAGGTTTGTAGTCTTCTGTTCACAGTATATCTGCAAGACTCCCCCAAAAGCACTGTATTTCCACCTGAGATTATTTTAGCTGGAATAGGCTGAAAAAAATATATTTAGAGGTAGTTTCTAGCAGAAATGTGCCAAGAACACACGTGATGGAAATGTTCCAAAAGTGTTGCTTAGGGATAGAAAGAAGAGCCAAAAAGCATGAAGAATGAAGGAGCTGGGCAGGATGCTAGCAAAACAACAGAGAAGGGGAAGTGGAGGCTCCCTTGTTCCAATCATTAGTTCTAAATATAAAATTACCCATTTTCCACTAGGTATCAAGCTTTTTGCTTTAGTTGTCTTAGCAATCCTGATTAATGAATTACAGGATGGTGTGGATATAAATGAAGCAAACTGAAACCATCCATATATCTGTCTCAGTCCCAATTAGAAAATGGATTCCTGTGTTAAAGAACAAACTTATTTCCCCCCCAAACTAGGTTAGTATGTAGAAGAACATTCCTTACTCATGACCAGATTTGTTATTTCAGTGGTTACCCTTCGCATTTGTTTGTTTCAAATAAAGCAGACAGCTACCTGGAAGTGACAGAGGGAAATACCTGTCCATGCAAACATGGACAGAACTATTGCTTTAGACTTGGGATCAGCAGCTTTAGTAGTGAGATGTCATAATAAGAGCAAGAACAAGTTGCTCACTTGACCATAGTAATCTGTCCCTTTATTGCCTACCTGCTGAAACACTGCACCATGGCATACCAATCAATACCTACCGTTGTGCATTGAATGCCCAATACCCCAGTTTGCATTGTATTCCAGGAATAAACAGTAGTTCCTGCTTCAGTGAGTTTGTGAAATGCATACTATTAACATAATATTAATTACACTAAATTGTGTTCTTCTGTGTCTCCTTTCCTCACTCTTGGTTGAGCTGCTATAATGTTGTAATTGCTTGATGATGTCAGTAAAGATTGGGCGTCTCATGGGTAATGCCCATGAAATCTTATTTTCTATTGTAGTCCATTAAGAAGATGCTAATATTAATGCAAGAGTCTGAGGTCAGCGTACAGTCCATGAATTTGTCCAAGCACACTTGTTTGTTGTACATATAAATATTTGGTTATAAAAGGCTCGACTGTTTCCTCACTGTGATTCAACTTTTCCCAATCTTGATTGTAATCATAGATTGTATAGGAAATAGCTAACGTTATAATGTGTGTATGGCTTAAGCACTTGGGAAAAAAAAACGTTGCCCATTATATGGTTCCTAAGGTAAGCTAGGAAGATGCAAAATGCAAATTCAGTTGAGAAATCAATAAAGCTCTCAATATGTTTAATTATTGACCCCAGTACAAAACAGTCAGCTTTCCATTGATTGTACTGAAAATATGAGAAAGGAAACTTAAACATTAGTGGCTCCACTGGAGCTGTCTCTTGTGTTTAAACTTTCTGTAATTCTTTTTTGTACTCAAATGGGAAAAAAAAGTAGTTCTGTCACTTCTGCTGGAAGCACGACACAGCCATTATACAAACCACATTCGGTTTCTTCACTCCCTCAGCTTCTTGAATAACAGCAGTTAGAATTTCAAGATGCTGGTTGGACCCCATGGACTTTGGTTCAGTGCTTTTTGTCAAATCACACCTGACAGAAACAGAATTGATTCACATGCCTAAAGGTATTGGCCTAAATTCACTCTTGGTGCGAGTTCACTGATTGAAAAGTCCTAAAATAAAGGATGAGTCTGGCTCACTCCCATTGACCGCAGGGAGTTTGCATGACTCGAAAGACACTGTTCAGATTTGTCCATGAGACTGTCTACTATTATATTTATATAAATATTTTGATCTATTTATGCTCTGTTCAGAGAGGTGGTAAATGGTGTAGAATCAACATGAGCAATCATAAACAAGCACATTACAGTGCTCTGGCTACTAGATGGCATCACCTGTTTTACTAAGTCATCAACAGAAAGGCACAAAGAGGCTTTGAAAGCAGTTTTTGACAGCTACTTGCTTCAAATTTTGTGTTGCTGATTTACCTATTGCTGAAATTGTAGTTCCCATTCTATTTTGCCGGTAATGCTGCTGTAACTGTTAATGGCATAGTGGATTCACAAGGGAATCACAACCTTGAACATACTTTCATAGACAAATTCAGAGTAAAAGTCTTACAGTGGTACTTTCTGTCTGCCTTTGTTCGGGTCACTTGACAGCACTTGATTTTATCAGTCTGACTCTTCAAAGTAATTTTGCGGTTTAGTTGAGTGGATTTATTTAGATTTGAAAGAGCTATCTCAGATGAAAAATTAACAATGTTGTCTTTCTTAAATGACAATTTAATTAGAAGTTGTATAGCACCCTGTTGGAGCTGATTTTGCCCTTTACAATATCTAAATACACTTATTGTGTAATGTACTTCGGCTGAGTTTTATACTTCATCTTTCATTGCTTTGTGTTTGCTTTGCATTTTATTTTTTAAACAATGGACACAAACAGTGGATGTCAAAAGACTTATTTAAAAAAAAAATTAAATATGTTATCAGGACTGCTGTCTCTAAACCCATGGTATCCTTAAGTTAGGGATGAATGTGGCCATACATTTGGTGTACCTGGGCAGGGACATGCTCTAGGAATGACTTTGTTGTGTCCTACTTGTCTGATTCAGAGTCTCTCTTGGTCCTTATGGTCACTTGGTTAACAAATACCGCATAATTTGTCTCAACCAAGCAAGTGTAAGTTTCACAGAACTACTACTCAAATTATTTGTAGAGCAGAGGAAAATCATGAACTAACTCATATATATATGTATTAATAAAAATTTTGGGCTAATGGTTACCTATTAAGATAGGCAGCAGCAGAAGTGGCCATTCTGAATATACAGGAATGGTTGTGAGTTAGTAAATTGCTTCCAACACTGTGAAAAGAACTAAAGAACTGATGATTGCAGTCTCACTTTCTGTTTCTCTCTGTTATGTCAGCTTTCTCAGCAGCTTATTTTGTAAGAACTTCAAGCAAGAGGTCTCTCCTTGTGTTTGAAGAGTGCCTCACCTATTAAAGCCCTGGCAGGGGGCCTTATGTGCTACCAGAACAGAAGGAATAATTGGATTTTGTTTGTTTTCATTCCGAGTGCTTCAAAATGAATAGTGATGAGGATGAATATTCCCTCATAAAAGTAGAATTGGCTTTTGCTCTACTGAAAGACAGTATTTTGAACAGCCTGGTGTTATTGTGGGATTATAATAAGTGTAAGCTTTGTCTTATGCTGCTATTCGTACCCTTCTTGCTCGCTTTACTGGTGTTAGGCTCATTGATACAGTTTGTTTCTCTTTCTCTACATTTGTGACTGAGGTTTTAGAAAACCTTTTCTTTTGATATCAGCCAGTTTATGGCAAAAAATTCCTAAATTCTCCATTGGCTATTTACAAGAGTCCTGATTTAGCACCTCCACTGCACCCATCTTAATTTGTGTGCCCTGGGGACTTGACTCCAGAATTTATTCCTAAGGGTAGTTTTCTTGTTGTCCTCTCAGGAAATGGAATTCAAATTCTGACCTCAACATAACTGTAGTAGTCTCAGGGAACTGGCGGAGGATTACTTGTGTGGCACTGTCAGGTCACTGTGGGCTCTCTGCTCCCACTCCCAACCATATGACAGATCGGGAAGAACTGAAGATGGCAGATACATAGGTCTGTAAACACTTTTGGGGCATGGATTTGTAACTGAAAGGACACAAAATGCAATTATTAAGTTACAGATGCAGAACCAACACTAGGAAGCAATTTTTTTTCTTAGAAAATTAATAATTAAATTGTTAAGCTTATTACCACAAGGTGTTCTGAAAGTCAAAATTACAGTTATGTTTAAGAAGAGGTCTGTATAAATTCATGAGGGTTAAGTACATTAACGGTTATTTAAAACCATGAGTCTTATTTACATTTCTAATTCAGCAAATCTATTAACTGGTTTGGGGGGGGGTTGGCAGAGGGTGTGAGGGGGATGCTGATATTATCTACTCTCTCTTGTTTATACTCTTTCCCGAAGCAGTTTCTGTTCATTACTTGTCAGAAACATGAGTCTGGATTGTGCTCACTTTGGTCTTGGCCAGGATGGCAGTTCTTAGTGTCCTACAGGGCAAGAGCACAGAGCCTCTCTGGGTTTGCCCAGCCTGCTATTAGAGAGTCTAACTCACATCAACCTTTGGTTGGCATGTCTTTTTTTTTTTTTTTTTTTTTTTGAAACCTATTGTAAGAGATCTCTTGGGGTTCAGTACCTGCAGAATGCGTGCCTGTGTGCTGTTGTATGTTGTGCTATTCCATGCAAAAGTAGTCTAGTCTGTTTTGGCTAGCAGTGCCTGGTAAAAGTTGTCTGCAGTCTAACCCCTTCGAGCCACCTTCTCTATATGCCCTTAGTCTACCACGGCACTCCAGCTGCAGTCTCCCTGATCGCCCCGACCTTATCATATCTTTCTGACCCAGTTCTCATCTTTGCACTTTATATAGTTGTGTTACATTCCTGTTTTTCCATCAGCCTTGATGCATCAAAAATAAAGTCACTCAGCCCGATGTTGCAGATAAACAGCAGACTTGATTTATTGAGTCTTAAGAAGTGATTTGGCCATTGTAGAAGGAAAAGGAAAAATTGACTCATTCCAATGCAATGTTGAACATACAAACTATTTGGCATGTTTAAAACCAAACAGTACTCCTTCTGCTTTAATTTGTGTATACAATTGCCTAATAATAATAATAATATGTTTTGAAAGCAAGACCTGCGTTTTAGTCTGTATAATCAATCCATAGTCAAGAAATAATGATCCCAATCCCACATATTCTTATTTGTGTGAGAAAACACAAGCATGAAAATTATCACCCGTGAGAGGAGTCTGTTAGTGTTAGAATAATTGCTGTTTTTCAAATAAAACAGCTCTAGCTCCTGTGGGACGTGTCAGCCCATCCTGGAAGGAGCTGGCACCAAAAGCCAATAGACAGAAGGAGGAGGAAGGGCAACCACAGCTTGTGTGAATGGTTTCTCACGGCGAGCCAGCTGGCTTGGACTTCTTGGGAACTCATGGGAGTTGCTGCCAGGGAGCAGATATCTGTTGTCTCCTGAGAGCTGGAGAGATCTCTAGGGAATGGTGGGATAAACTATCCCGGTAGCTGGCAGGGGTTCCCTGTGGGGCTGCCTGGGGTGACCTGCTGGGTTGCAGGAGGGCTGTCAAATTGGTTGAAGCCTAGACAAGGAAAAGCACCTGTGCACTTTGAAAAGCTACAGCTAAGGGCAATCGAGAGGAAGAGAGAGCAAAAGCAGTGTGGTTCATTTTGCTGATGTCTCCAAAGGCAGATTGGTGGCACAGGGTGAGACAGAGGCACTGAGGTATCCTCTCAACTTTTTGAAGGTGGGAGCAAGGAGGGAGAGGGGGATTCTCTGCAGAAGCAGCTGTAGTCAAGGTTTCTCCAAGAGCTGTCAAACGTCATGGGGGAATGCTTAGAGGGGAGTAACAATAACAAAAGGCAGCAGACCTAGAAATGCTTCTGTTGAGAATTATGTGCATGAAGGAGCACTTCTATTGGTGGGCAGCTCTACTAAGGGGTGTTGCAGAATGAGATGCTTTGATTCTTGTTGCCACATATTAACCTCAGGGATTTTAGTGTTCTCCTTGTGCACGGTAGAAAAACAGGAAAATATATCAATAATGTCTGGGAAGTCGTTTCTCAGTGAGCATTTTGCAGTAATATTTCTTAAAAGAAGAAATTATAATTAAACATTTACGCGTATCCACCTTCATAGTCTATATACATCTCTTAATGCATTAATTGCTTGGAGTCCAGATTTGCCTCTTAATGCAGTAACTGCAATTCCAAAATTTCTGTTGAAACTCTACACTTCTAATGGTGTGCTGCTTTAGACTGTGGAATAAAGAAATAAAATTAGTCCATTTTAATTTCAAAAGCTAATGTATGTTTTTAATCAATCTTCACCCAACATTAAAAGCACTTTGTTTTTAATAAACTTGAAGGTGAATGAGAAATCACTTTGTTCCTGTGACTAATACAGAAATGGGTTTCTGTCCTCTGAAATGTATAGTCTATGTACAAATGAAGATGAATTTTGAACTTGGAAACAGCTTTATTGATGCTTAAAAATGGAATGAGAATGGCAAAGTTCCTTAAAATGAACCTGGAGAAACAGAGATGCACTATTAGTTTTAATAAGTCATTTCATTGTCAGTAACCTAATAATTACTGTAAATTGTATATAGAAAAATAATCCCTCAGTGTTACTCATTATAAACAGTTAGTAATGATTTGATAAGCTAAAAGCGTAAGGTGATAAGGAAGGTGGCTAATTTCAGTAGTGACTTATTTCCCACAAAGTAGAGTTTCATAATTTATATACTCTGCAGCAGTTAGAATGGCAACAATTTTGCAAACGCTGTCTGCATCCAGTGACACTTTCACTAATGGAAAACTACAGATATGCACAAATCCAAAATGTTAACTTTGGATTATTTGAAAAATATTGTATCTTGAAACCATCAATGTGTATTAATAAATAAAAAGCACCCACAATCAGGAACGCAGTGAAGTGGAAGGGTATAACACTGCTGATTTCATTAGACAATCAAAAGTACCTTCTTGGTCTGTACAACGTGTTCTTAAGTTTTCCAGTATAGCTAACATGTCATAGAAAAGGCTTGAATATGCACAGATGCAAACTCAAAAATTAGTTGGATCTGCTTTTGTATTTTTGAGTCCTAGGTGTTCTTTCAAATATCTGCCCTTGACTTCCATCAGTTATTTAGGATGCGAGTGCCCTAGGTATTCATATCTCCTGTACTTTAGAACTACTTGAGGTTGTGTATTGAGTCTCATGTGCAGTATTCTTTCCTCATTATTTTTGTTGATCATGCTTTGCGATTGGGGTAAACCATAGTCACTCCTACTGCCTGGCAGGAGTTGCTTCACTTTGCCTCTACAGTACTCAGATTAGCAGAAAAAAAAAGAGATCCTGCCTATTTCTCCGCTGCAGTGTGCCAGGGCTATCACTGTCTATGCCAGATGATTGCAAACCAAGACTGGGTCACCACTGAATCCAATTGGCACAAGGTCTTTTAAAATAAACACGTAAACATCTGAGAGAATCAGCTTATTACTTTAAGGTGGATGCTGTTGCAAAACCAGAAAACAGGTCCGAGATGGTGACCGTGGCGTCAAGGTCTGTAGCCCAAGTCCTGGGGCTAGGTGATCACTTTGCATCTGCGTCGGCAGAGCAGACCTTTGAGCTGTGTCTTTCTGGCTTTGCGCTACCAGAAATGCAACATGCTAGAAGAAAAGGTTGACAGGGATCACAACAGCACCGGTAACTGGTATGTAATATAGTGTTTTAAAATACATGTTTATTTAGCATTCTAGTGTCAGCATTCTAACTGGTCAGCAGAGGATTCTGTACAAATCGGGTTTGGGTTGTTTTAGGTCTGATTTGAGTTTTTTCTCAGTGTCCCGAGTGACGTGTGCCACAGTGCAGAACTGCCTCCGGAGCAGCCTTGGGTGTATGGGGTTATGGCTGGGAGTGGACAAACATCTGTGTCTCAGTGACCCCCAAGAGGCAGTTACACCCCCCTAGGGAGGGGCTTTGGTCCCATATCCCAGGCACACGAAATACCCTAGAAGATCTACCCTGGGAGCTGTAATTACAGTGCAGGAACAGATCCCTTTCATCCTTCTCTCCCCTTCAAAGCCCCCTTTTCATCATTTGCTAAACCTACGCAGGAAGAATAGGAAGATAGGACTAATACCTGCCAACTCTCTCTTGGGCAATTCCTCAGATATCCACAAGCTCCCAGCCTAGCCCAGGCTTTCTCATTTAATGGTCTAACTAAGTGTAATTAAATTTAGTATCACATATAGAAGCTACTGGCTCCTGTCTGAACTTTGTCTAAAGATTTATCATCGTAATAAGATTATACTAATAATTGGGTTGAGTTTGTCTTAGCTCAAAATGTTTTTGCTAATCAGAACACTGTTTGCCAACTTGGTAAATTATCTTCTACTTGTATTAAATAGAAAAATTATGTAAACTGAAAGCACAGGGTAATAACTGTAAAGAACAGTCACTTCAATAACTCAAACAGAGATGGCCAATTACTTAATAACCTCTTCATATGGAGAGGGACTATTTTGCTAGGGATCCGTTCATACCCTCAGATTTAAATTGCCTAAATTCTCAGTCTTCTTCAATAAGACATAGAAAATGAATTAATTATTATGGCTAAATGAGAGTAATATGTATGGGAAGGACTGTATATAATAATCCTCTAAAATGGAAAACTTTAAGACGTGATGCTTAACTAAAGCTGTCTTTGTCTTGGCATCAATCCATAATGTGTGTTTAATCGAGCAAGTGAAAACTGTCACTTGAAATATTTTTTTCGGAGAAAAATAGCTTTTTTCATCAAAATGGAGAACTTGGCAGAAGTTTGATTTCAACAAGGTTGTTTGATGAAGACACCAATCTCTTTCTGTCAAGAGTTACATCAAGGGTAATATTTTCAAATGTGCCCAAGTGACTTAAAGAAGTGAATTGACTTTCTGAAGCTAACATAGGCATTTTATGTGTTTCTAAAGAAGTAGGCTTCTAAGGCACCCGAGTAATTTTTCATTTCAAAAAAACACCTATAGATTTATTTTTATAATAAATAGAAAAATGTCAGGAAAAGCTTCTTGTCAGATCAGGTATTTAACCTAATCTTATATTCATTGCTAGTCACAAAATTTACATTTTTAAAGAATAAGCATTAAGAAAAATAGCTTTCACTTTTTTTCTCAAGTCAGGTTGAAATGCTAATTTAGGGTAAGAATGTGATGAATCTAACAATGCCAGATACACGAATAAGACCCTGCTATCACAGACATCATCAACTCCTGCAGGGCCCTGGGAGATGAGATGCTGTCTTCTCCCTGGTCCAGAGGTTGTAGTGTGCAGGTAGGGATTCTATCCTGACCTCCTGATTTTTTTTGTCTGGCTGTTTTGTGCTATCTGCACTGCAGCGGACCCATGGTGTTTTTAGCTGCTAACCAACAACGTAATAAAGCTGCTGTGCACGATCCTGTAGCCCATCACCAGTAATGTTTTCTCTCATTCCTGAGCAGTGTCTCACCGAGGCACTCTGGGCTGTGGGATTACATCCTCCCTATGGCAGGGTGTGTGGGTCTCTGCAGTTCTTTGCAGCAATGGAAAAAATAAATAATTCATTAAACTGTATGGGCTTCTTTTGAGGATTCCCTGAGGTAACCTTATACAAGGTTTTCTCAAGGCAGTCAGGATTTATATAACCATGGAAAAAAAAATTATAGGTACTTATTCCTTTCTCTCTTCCTAGGAGTGAAAACAGATAGGCACAATAACATGCTATTATCATCATGGTTTTTTGGTGTGTGACCTTTATGCAAACAACAGTACTGACAGTGGAATAGATACCAAATGTGCGTGCATGCAAACATAGCCACAAACACTTAACTATTCTAACAATAAATGGATTAACATTGTTTTTAAGAACTTTCTTAGAAAACTGTTTTAGACACATTGGGTAACTTCAGTTGCTTCTGTCAGACTGAAATAATGCTTCCTTCATCACAAAAATAAAAAGGAAATAAATCATGTTTGAATTCTAGTAATGATCTCTATGTGACGAAGAACATAAATCATATGAGAAGCAGCAGGAAAAAAAGCCAAAAGGGACATGAAGCAGTGATAGGGCTGGACACGTGTTGGGTAAGGTGGAGTCTCTAAAGAGCCTTAGAAAGGGCAGCTGATTGTGTCCTTTCTCTCCATTGTACAATGTTTGCAGGATTTGGCTTCTGACTTCACACACGTGAAATCCATCTCAACTTTGTGTTGCGCATTCAGCACATCTCCGTTTAGTTCTTTCTGGGGGCAGTTGCGTACCAGACTGGTGGAAGATGACACTGCTAGATCTGTCTGTTGCATGTAGGATAACTTTTAATGCAAATTTAACTAGTTTATATTCATTCTAAAGAAAGGAGATGACTCCCGTCATTTTCAGTATTTTTTTATTAACTGTAAAAAAATTATGTGCTGCATTTGCATATTGATGGCATACTTCACGTTTCTGAGAACCAAATTTTAATGTCCTTGTGCTTGCTGAGATATTGCCTGTGATATTTTACTTTCTGAGGTGGAACAGGATGGATTAGGATTGGGTAGGGAGTCAGCGAGTCTCTAAATAATAATGTTTCAGAGGAAGATCTTGTGGAAGGAGGAGCAGAAGCAAAAAGTATTGATGTTAGGTCAGCCAAACGTCTAAGCATGCCTTTAGTAGGTTGTTGTGGTAGTTTTTTAGCTAGACAGAGGAAGACCAGAGACTGCAACAATAAGTCAGAAACAAAATAAGATATCTAGACATCAATAACATTTACTGCATGAAAGAGCTGTCAAAGAAATACAGTAGACTAACAATAAAAAGCAAGGATGTCATTAGGTTTTTGGTTGTGGGATTTTGTTTTTTTTTTTTTTTCTTCCCCCTCAGCTTGCACAGTTTGTACCCAGTGACCTCCTATCTCATCTCTGTGTTTGGTAGGTATCTCATCTTGAAAAGAAATCTAGTTTAAACTTGCAGCTTCTGTTTGTGAATCAAAGAAATTCTGCAGAATATCTAGCAGTTGCTTTTAAAAAAAAGCACGATTAGATCAATTGCTGAAGAGGAGTTGCTGAAATTTAGATCATAAGTCTCATGACTGAAAAATGTAAATGTATTAATTTGTAGGGCCACCCACGTGAAATGTCATGATTATTGCGATTAATATATTAATGTTACTGCATAATATAGTTCTAAATTGTTAGAACAATAATTAATATACCTTTTAGTATAATGCATACCTAGAAGTTAATTAGCTTTGCATATGAGAGGGGTGAAGAAGGCATTGGTAGAGAACCTCTAATTAACACTATAATATTAGGCAATTAATGCTGTAATATTAGACAAACCTAACAAGCAACGGCATCGCATAAGAAAAAGCTCAGGAAAATAAAAAAGACAGCATAACAGACCAGATCTTCAGTGACAGGTCCTCTGTGGATGGTGAAACCCCTCCAAAGCCAGGCAATGTGTTCTTTTCCCTCTGCACAAGCACCTGTAGAACATGATGAAATAAGCACAGGATTCCCTTTTTCCAGGAGTCTTATTTTTGTTGATTTTGGAAATGGTTCATTGCAATGTCATTAATTTGAAATGATGTTGAATCAGAGTGTTAGTATAGCAAGGAATCCTGTTTGACTATACTCTTTCATCACGTGCTTGGTTATACACATTAACTCAATCTCTGTGACTCCTTGCTGCTTGGGCTGGGGCTGGACAGTCGGCGTGCGTACCTTCTCGTGCCATCGGGGCTGGAGGTGGCCTCAGTCAAAACAACTGTTGTGTCAGTCCGGATCTATTTCCCACTGTGGATATAAAACAGGAGTTTGGAAGTCAGTGAAGAGCCACCAAGCGAAAGAATGATAAATTGTCTTCATAGCAGAAAACCTTCTGCAGAATTTTAACTCAGGAAGTTAAAAGCACAGTCCAGGTGCACAGCTAAACATTCCTGCTGCTATGAGGGCATCACGCAGTGGGTAGCTGAACCATAATTAAACTTATACTGCTAGTACATCCCTGAGGAAAATAAACAGCTACGTGACGATTATGGTTTTCTTCCCCTTAGCCACTTTGTTATGCAGTCTTTCCCATTCATGTAGAAACTTCAAACCTCGAGCAGAGTTTCCACAGATCCCAGTGCTCAGATGAAGCCGTGCAATGCAAATATTCTGTCGCACAGACCTTTTTTACAGGATCATTGTTACAACTGCTGCCTTGTGCTTCTGTGCACGGAATCTTTGCAAGATGCCAGGTTTGGTAAAAACATGAGAGTAAATAGTGTTAATTTCTTGTTGATATAGTGTTGTATTATATGGACTAAAGGGCAATGGATTTTCAGACGAGACTTGTGGGTTTCAGACAGTTGTAAAGATAAATACTATAGTAGAGGGCACTAGTCATCTTATAAGATTATCTTAGGTATGTGTTTGTGAAGCAATTAAGGTAAAAGTACCACTCCTCTTATGCACAGTGCATATTGATTTTTAAAGCTATGTTTATTCAATATTAATCTGTCTTGCTCCTACATGAAAGATACACGATTATTAGAAAAATGGGTCCAAGTGTCCACCCTGGAAAGTCCAGAGGTGAAAGTCACACTGCTGCTACCTGAGCTGGCAGCGATATTTAACAGAACTTCATACTGTCAGTTTATCACATTTACACAGAAACTTCAGATACAATCTCAGGTATAAACACAAATAAACCAGCTTTTGCTCTGCTTTGTGCTCTTTACAGCCTGTGGGTCTGTGCAGTTAATCTGGTTCTGCTAATACAGCAGGAGCTGAAGATTTCTGTTGCCTAAACCCGTTCATATCCTGATCAAATATATTATCTGATTAATTATTTCCGTTTCTGTTCATATTCATGTATTGGCAAGTTTGTTTTCAGCAGCTTCACTGCAAGAATTGAGCCTGAGATATATTTGTCATTATTAGTCAGTAATAGTAGTCAAAGTATTACTATGAATGTTCCAAAAAGTGCTCTTTTTGGAGAAGTGGCAGAATTGAAGATGTAGGAAGTGATTTTTCACTGGCATGCTCTCAGTTATTAACTGAACACTTACACCAAATTATTCTTCAGCAGGAGCCTGGAACAGAAGACTTGTGATCAACCTCAGCTATTTCAGTTTCAAAACGAACAGATAAAAAATTCTGGGGCTGTTAAAATGCAAAAATTGAGCTTTCCTCAAATCAAAGACAGGTGGGCTGCAAAGTTTTCCATTAGCTCCTAAATGGGTAGGGATACTCTACCCCTCACCTTCTCGTTTTTCTGTTATTTCCTTCCATTTATCTTCTTATTTTCTTCTGGGCTGTTCTCACCGAGAGTTGCCAGGTTTTGCTTTTTGCTTTGAAGGTGCCGTTCCTGTAGGAGTAGTTCTGGGGAAGTGATTCGGTTCACTCCGATGGTCCAACAGACCAGCCTAATGTGTATGTGTTCCTCTGGTAATTCGTACAACATTGGTTTTAAAAATAAAAGGCAGAAAGCTTGACAAAAAATGCCACTGACCTATAGCAGGTCAGTGAGAGCTTTTAGTGACCTGCTTCACTAAGCAGATAGGCTGCTATGTTCTGTACTACTTCTAGTTTAAGGTCAGTGGTTTCGTATCTGTGTATGCAGTGCCCTACTCAAATGTGCATAGCAATGTGCAAACTTGCCATGTTGAAAGGTAGAAGAGGCATGACAATTTGGCAGATTTAGATTTAGTTAAAAAAACCACTTCGTGTAGGCTGAGTGTATTGTGCTTATAGCTATAAGCACAAAGAGAGGTGGTGGGTTGGTTCATCTGGCAGTAAAACATGAATTGAAACAAACAATGTAGAAGTCAGTAGGGAAGATGAAAGTTGGGAGGTGAACACCAGTCGGAGCAGGCAGGAATTTGGGCGATGCAGAGGAAAAGGTCTAGAAGATGGAAAGAGATGATAAATCACAGTGTCTGTTCTATGTACATCAAAAAACAACTTCACACATTGGTCCAGAAAGTTATGGGCTGTCTTTGGTGACATGAAATGGAGTGGTTGGGTTCAGTGGCACTGCAGATCCCTGGCTCTAATTCCTTGTTCTAGTGCCCTTTATCACCTGACTCATTTCTTTCCAGATCCATAAAAATATTTAAGAATCCTCCCTTCCATTAAAACAGATTTTGTTTAACTTGCTGAGATCTTAAAGATTAAATGTTTTAGCTTTCCATCTGCAAAATATGAATAATAGTAGTATATTATCCTACTCAAGCTGCTAAAAAGTGAAAAGAAAGCAAAAGTGAGGGATGCTTCGAATCATCTAAGTTCCAGAAACTGAAAGACAGATGTGAGGAAAATAATATAGCCTAGGTATGAATCACTCCTTTGAAGATGTTTCTGCTTGTCACTTTTGTATAGAAACATGTACTTTAGGATACTTTCATTTTGATTATCTATCTATTGAATAGCTGAATGGCTCTTACACTTTCATTTTAACAGCAAAGCAAAAGTCACAAGAAAGCAATTTAGAGAAATTCATCCTCATAAGACAAGCAAACCTTTCACCTTTCCTCATTGCAGCACTCTGACAATTCATTATAGTTCTAGATTCTTTGACTGCTATTGCAAAAAGCTCTTCCCGCCCCTCTGTGTTTTCGAAATGTCTTTGTACCCTTTCAGCTTTGATTAGGTCTCATGGGAAATAGTCACAGAAATTAAAAAAGGGATGAGAGGATTGTTAAACATTTGTGCTCACTCCAAAAGAGGGCCTGCCTTCAGAAGTAAATACATAAATGATCTTGTACAGCCTTTGCTGGCATGAGTTGTGTTGTCTGGCCAGAGAAAATTTACTCAAGGGAGGGCATACACCTGCATTATTGGGGCATCACAGCAATTTAGGGAAATACACATCAACTCCTGACACATTCTACCAGAAGCTGCCCAGCATGGCCCGAAGCCATGGTACCATCTTGGAGTTTGTACATCTGTGATTGTAACTTCTTGTTGATGATGTGGGAGTGAACTGAATCCGTATAGTCTTTATGGTGTAGATAGATCATAGAATAGTTCGGGTTGGAAGGGACCTTAAAGATCATCCAGTTCCAACCCCCCTGCCGTGGGCAGGGACACCTTCCACTAGACCAGGTTGCTCCAAGCCCCATCCAACCTGGCCTGGAACACTGCCAGGGATGGGGCAGCCACAGCCTCCCTGGGCAACCTCTTCCAGTGCCTCATCGTCCTCACCGAGGATAACTTCTTCCTTACATCTAGTCTAAATCTGCCTTCTTTCAGTTTAAAGCTATTAGCCCTTGTCCTATCACTACATGCCCTTGTAAAAAGTCCCTCTCCAGCTTTCTCATAGGCCCCCGTTAGGTACTGGAAGGCTGCTATAAGATCTCCCCGGAGCCTTCTCTTCTCCAGGCTGAACAACCTCAACTCCCTCAGCCTGGCCTCGCAGGGGAGGTGCTCTAGCTCTTTAATCATCTTCATGGCCCTCCTCTGGACTTGCTCCAACAGGTCCATGTCCTTCTTAAGTTGGGGGCCCCAGAGCCAAATGCAGCACTCCAGGGGGGGTCTCATGAGAGCAGAGCAGAGGGGGAGAATCACCTCCCTTGACCTGCTGCTGGCCATGATTCTTTGGATGTAGCCCAGAATACGGTTGGCTTTCTGGGCTGTGAGCGCACATTGCTAGCTCATATTCAGTTCTTCATCCACTAATAACCCTAAGTCCTTCTCCACAGGGCTGTTCTCAGTCCACTCATCGCCCAGCCTGTATTTGTGCTTGGGATTGCCCCAACTCACGTGCAGGACCTTGCACTTGGCCTTGTTGAACTTCACGAGGTTCGCATGGGCCCACCTCTCGAGCCTGTCAAGATCCTTCTGGATGGCATCCCCTCCCTCCAGCGTGTTGGCTACACCACACAGCTTGGTGTCGTTGGCAAACCTGCTGAGCGTGCACTCAATCCCACTGTCCACGTTGCTGACAAAGATATTAAACAGCGCCAGACCCGATACTGACCCCTGAGGAATGCCACTTGTCTCTGCTTTCCACTTGGACATTAGCCATTGACCACAACTCTTTGAGTGTGACCATCCAGCCAGTTCCTTATCTACCAAGTGGTCCATCTGTCAAATTCATGTCTCTTATAATTTCTGGTGGAGAAAAAGAGAGCATCTAGGGCAGTGCAACAGGTTTGGATAGAACTAAAACTCTTGCACAAGTGAGGTACTATAACTGTTAAAGTGTACTGAAGGAGAACATGGACAAGAAAAAAGGAATATGAGCCACAAGAAGGAAAAATAATGTTGTCTTGAGCGTTTAGTCAGGATAATGACTTTTGGTGTAATGACCATTTCTAGGACCTTGAAAGCAGTTGCCAGACATGTTAATTCTTAAGGAAGAAACGTGAAATGAGAGAGATCTCTTACACAGGAGTATGTTGACAGAAAGATAGTGTCTATGAAAATGCTTTTTATTTATTGTTGGTCACTCTTCCCAGAGAAATGGACGGGTCCCTATCTTCCTGTAGTAGTAGAATTCAGTGGTTTCCATCCATCCCAGTCCTTTCCTCCATGGCAGTAAAATACTTTGATGTTCAGAATGGCTGATGGCCAATAGTTACAGACACCTTTTTCTGCAGTAGTGACTGGCAGATGTAAAAATATGATTTTTTTTTTTTAAATGGTATTTAGGATCTATGGAATTATCTGGAGAGAGGAATCGAGTGTCTGAAAGCAACTATGAAAGTAGATAGCTGCTTCTTTTTCTTACGTTCTTATTTACAATTTTTTTTTGTAAATGTGACCAAATCATATTCCTTGAACTAAGTATAAAAAAAGCTAAGTTTAAAATCTGAATAGTGATACAAGAAAAAGATATTTTTCCAAACAATTTTACATTTGCAAACAGTCTGATACTTAGTCAGTTAGGGTATCTCTGTAATAGTATTTTTTCAGGATTGAGGTTTTTGATTCAAAATTTCCAGGTCTTTTCCAGGTCTTTCATCCAGGTCTTTTTCCAAAATAAATTCTGCTATAGGTTCTTCCTGAAGTCAGAGATGCGTCCAAAGAAATGTCTGTTTAAGGGAAATTGGAGGATAAAGCTGAGAGAAGCCCTTATTCTCTTGAATCATCACCTTTTACCTCACTTCCAAATTCTTTTTTTTTTTTTTTATAAAAGCCATAGTTCAGGGATTAGTAAAACAATGAAGTTCAAATATTTAAAAAAAAATAATAAAATCCTTAATTTCATATTTCTTCAGTCTAAAATTGTCCTTGGACTGCAATTTGCGTGTTTCTTTTGTATTAAGTAAAAAAAATTCTTAATTGAACAAGATTTTTTTAAGAGCTTTGTAGATGTGTATGTTAAAAAAAAAAAAGTATTGTATATCTAAATATTTGCGTCAAATACATTATATCACATTCATACAATATTCATTCCAGCTCCAAGAAAAAATAGAATTAACCATATGTATAATTCCTTTGAGGCACCTTTTAGTGTCTGTTTAATGTGAAAAAAAAAAAAATTTCTAACTGAAATGGGAATGTAGGGAGTGCATGTCTGGCTGTAGATGGGAGACTTATTTTTATAAATGAATAGGAGTCATAGTGGTTTGGTATGAACTAAAGATTTGGTTTACTTTTTAAACAACGTGCTGTTGCATACCACTCGGATAATGTTCAGTGAATTCATGCTTCACATGGAGTTTTAAGGAAACATGAATTTCTTTTTGTATTTGCAGGAGTTCTTATGTTACATAAAAATAGGTAGTTTAATATGACATCTTTTCATGTTTAAAATCCTAAACTTTCTCTGAACTGTTTAGAAATATTTTGAATGTTATGGAAGGAGCATGTTGTTCTTTGCCTCTGAATTTACCTTGCTAGCACTCATTATAAAAAAAAAAAAAAAAAAAAAAAAGAGGCAAAAGAAAACTCAAATCCTGGCATAATCATACTAAAATACTTTAAAAGCTATGATAAGAATGTATTAAACAGTCTGTCCTTATGACTTGCTTTGAAAGTTCAAATCAAATGCAAGGGTAGTATAAGTAGTCAGAGGCACGCAGCTGCAGTAGGAAGGCATAGCATTCCGGACAGGTTGGTCTTAGTACTGGTTCAGTCACAGAGTGTCCGGGAGGCCTGGAAAAGTTTTCTCAGCTAACTGTGGGTGCCCTTGCCCTCCCACCCTTGTTTTCCCAGTACCTTGATGCAGAATCCTGACCTCAGTCTAGGGGCGACAGGGGTATAAAAGCTGTAATTCAGGTGGACATGGCACATGCGTGTCCTTGGTGTCTCCTGCTCACCTTTCCCTTTTCTTGTAATATTAATCTTGGAGATGACTTTGAAACCACATCTTTTTTTTTCTTTAAGTTACTGTAATAAATTTAATGTTCATAGAAAATGCTAGATTGACAGCTCCGGAGAATAAAATTACTCACGAGGCAGGTAGTTATAGTTTAGGCAGGGATCAATCTTGCAATTACCATACTCTTGACTTTGAGGACTTCTGTTAGTGGGACTTCTGAATCTGAATGGCACAACTGGAAATGAATCTGATTCCTCATACTTGTCCATAAATGAAGAAATCAGTAAAAGAATTGAAGATGTATCAAAGGCAAAATACCGGTCTGTCAAATGCAAGCAAAGCACATGGCACAGCTGCCACAGCCAAAGTGGAAGGCCAGTAGCAGCTATGTGGAACCAATGTCCTTCACCTGGAAAAGCACAGCCCAAGAGTTGTTTTACCTCAAAATGGGCTAAAATGTCTATGGAGAGGTGAAATTGTGGCTTGAATGCTGGAGACACGAGGGAATCCTGGATGTGCTAAAACCTTCCCATGGTTGCACTTTTTACTCTACTGACAGCAAGGTGAAGGAGTGCTCTGAGACTACCTGACCTCTCTTTTCACCTTTGCCAGGGCATTTTAAACACAATTATTCTTCTCCTGGCTGGTTAAGTTGTTTTAAGGAACAGATTAAAGCACAGTAGGCTCTCGCAGTGGCTGCACCTCACCAGAAGAAAATGGCCCTAGCTGACCCATATTTTAAGCCGTTGGGACTTTTCTGATTTCAGTTAAGTAGGCATAAGGTCAAACAAACTTCCCAGTAAATTAATGCATTGAATTCAAATGTGCCTTCGCATAATATGATGCAGTGTAGCTTGTGCCTTTGTTTTGTTTATGGAATAATCTGGAGAGTGTAGAATGAAAAATTAAATTAGAACCTGAGTCACAGTTTCCATCACACAGCCTGAGCTTGGCCTTCTTCAGCACATAATTTTGCAAAAGTGTTTGTTCAGTGGTACATCAAGAGGCATATCTGTGCATTACACACTTACGGTATGCAGCTTGCAACAGCCATCTGCTCAACTCCCCTTTCCTTTTCAGTGTAGCCAATCTGAGTCTAAAATATTGATAAACAATCTCTGCTGCTAAATTAAGACTAAAAGAGTAAACAGGGGAATGAATGTAAGCAATAAATTTCCCAGACATTCATGCTACGTGTGCTTCTGTTAACATCATGGTGATAAGGAACATTAAAAATCTGACACGTGTAATCATTGTTTTCAAGTGATATGAAGGATAAAAATTTTAGTTAGGCTAACATAGAGATGATGAAAAGATACTCCCAGACAACTCATCTATATGCACAGACGGCCCAGTCGCTATGTGTTGTGGTCACTTGCGTAGCTGTAAATAAAACATCCTGCATTGTGTTAATCGCTTTTAAGTGTGTTGCTGAAGATAATATTTCCAAGGGTAAAGTGGAAATTATTTTGCTGATTTTCGTAGTCAAAGAAGAACCACTTCTAAATAGCTGCCATCTAATGCGTCCATCATCAGAAGCTATCCTCTCTGGCAAGAATGCAGAAGGCTTAAGAAAAAAAAAAAATCTTTGCTTTCTGCCTGCTCTTCATTATCATCTCTAGTCCATCTAACAAAAAGGTAGAGCTTTGCGAATTGCAGAGGTGTACAAAAGAGGTACTTCCCTGGCAACTGGTTTCTGAACTGACATCGGGGCCGACTCGGTTGGCTATAAGGAAACTGGAAGGGCACGTCCAGCCCTTCACCCTGGGCAAGGGCCAGCCGGCCAGGCACGAGGCCCTGGGGGTCCATCCATGACGCAGCAGCAGCGCGGCACGTCGCAGCAGGGTTCGAAGCGGCTCGTTCAGGGACAGCAAGCGCTGAGCACAGCAGTGAGCTGCTGAGGAAAAGCTGGAGAAACCCGTGTAGCGTTTGCAGCGTATACTCAAAGCAGCTAGCCAGAACGAGCTCTCTGTCGCCGTGGATATGTTGCTGTCAGTACCCAAGTTGGATGTTTTAAAGCTGCTTGGAGGAGTTGCAGTTGTAGCTTTGGCTCTAGGGTAGACATATGTAGAGGCAAACGTTCCAACCTCATATATCTCACTGTTCTAAAGGAAACATATGGTAGAAAGAGAAGAAGAAGCAGTTCTTAGAGTTGGAACAATTTATCCAGCTAGTTAAGAGCATTTGGTTAAGTTTCACGTGCAGTCCTCCTGGGTGCATGTGCTAGCTTTAGAGACAAGCGGTTCAAATGACTCCTTGCTACCATATGTTGGGGGTGGGATGAGGATGCCAGTGTCAACAAATTGCTCGAAGGGTGCTGTGTGCCTCATGAAATCCTTACATCTGTTGATTCGCATCAGGAAGAAGCTATCGCCTTGTCTGCTGAACTCCGTAATCTGCTGCTGTCTGCGAGAAGAGCTGGTGTGTGCTCTCTTGAGAGGCACCGCAAAGATCTTCTGAAGTTAAAAATATAAGACAGGGAAGGGAGATATGAGAAAAATAAGGCTTGGATAGGGCCAGAGCATTAATCTAAGTCTTTGTGGTGGGCTGCGGAATGTAGTGGGTGGACTCTATGTCGAAACCTTTTTTGAGAAACCTGTAATTACAATATAATAAACGTCCCTTTCCATAACACTTCTCTGGCTCAACCGAATGATTTGGGAATTTTTGCTACTTTATCTCTTAAAAATCCAGAAACTGGCAAGTTCTGCAGCCTCCAGAAACACCTTTTAGCGCGAATGAGATCTGTGATAAGGCACATCAGAAACAGAGAGGATTTTTCTGCAGTTATTTTCTTGTGTATAGATAGTGGCACCGACGGAACATAGATGTACTCAAAGTAAATGAAGAGATGGTGTGTCAGAAAGATCACTGCTGAGGAGAGCACCTGCCATCACAGTCACAGTAATAAAAAGATTTGTATAGCCATTTTACTCTCTGCTTCTAAAAATTTCAGCTGCCTTTCCTTCTTGTGCTGTGATTTCCAGGTTCCCAGAGGCTGCTCCCTGACCTTCCCGTGCCTGCCCAGACTGGCTGCTTTCTCCCCAGTATAAGTGGAATCAGCAGATCCCTTGTTCACCTGTTTTTTGGTGTTAAATAAGTGGAAACCTCGTTTCTAATGTCTGCCTGATAGTCACTTCCAGCTTCTTCCTGCTTTGAGCAAGCCCCTCTCCTAAGCCAGTGGCTATACAGTGCTGTGACCTTGATTTAGATAATTTTAGGATTTCTCTTATTTCTGCCTCACTTTCTCTGCTCCTTACGTGTTCAGCCACCTGAGAATCTCCAATGTATTGAGTATTCTGACTTTCAGGGAAGTTAATTAAACTCCCAGCCTTAATGCTACTTTAATATTTGCTGTTTTAATTTGATTTTTATGTATGTAGTTTTCTCTATCAAAATGCCAACATTTGCTGTAATTTAAACACAGTAGTGTCTGATGCTTAGATTACCAAATGACTGTGGCTTCTTAGATGCTAAAATTTCACTCAGTGACAAGAAATGCTTTGGTCCTTGACTCATGTAAACTGTATTGCATAGAACTGTAAAGGCAGGGAATTGCATCTTTTTACCACAAATGAAGATACATAGCAAATCTAAGAACAAACAAAATATACTTTTGGTCCATTCATAAGTTGTACTTTTATTTGGAGATCTCGAAACACTACTCCAAGATTGATGCTATATAGCGAGTGCTCATCTGAGATACTTGTGCATTGTATAATGTTGTGGAGATAGAAGTGTGTATTTTTAATATCTTATTTGCAGTGAAACACCTAATTGGAAACTGTCAAGTGTGTCTATAGCATTTTTGCTTACTGCCTGGCTATGGGTTTTGTCTTTTTTTAAATGCTGTTTCAGCATATTCCTGGCTAATAAGGGTAGGTGTTTTACATCATTTTAGCACAGTGGAACACTGAAATTATATGACTGAAAATCTATATTGCCATTTTTCATTTTCATTATTACTCTTTCATAATTAAGCAATAAATATAAGCTATGCTGATCTGAATGATTATGGCAAGATTTCTTGCATACTGCAAAGAATGAGAGAGGAGGTAGAAAAAGATTCCAGCTACCCTTGGAAAAATGTAAAATTAATCTTTCGGTATGGTGTCTGCTTATCTTGAACTTGTTCTGAGCTTTTCCGTGTTCTTTAGTGGAACCAGTGTCGCACTGCTGGGTGGTTTATTTAAGAGTTGATGCAGGATATACGTTTTTCCAGTCAGTGTGACACTGGCTTGAAGATGTTCCTGTGATGAGCAATAGCAAAGACAAAGAGTTTAAGTACCACTTCTCACAAGGATGAAAACATCATCTATTTGATAAATTTCTGCAAAAATATGAAATTCTTCCAAACCTTAAGTAAATTCCAAACCTTAAGGTGAGTGAGGCCAAATAAAGCCTTGAGAGCAAGCCAGGAAGGTACCAATTACTGTACATTTCAAAAGGAGTCTTGAGGGGTCAACAGCACACTTAAACCAAGCATGCTGCGTCCTTTCCTTTGTGTGACCCGGCAGATGTGGGAGGTGTTGGAAAACAGTGAGGCTGTGACCCCACTGGAGACGTGGGAGAGAGCTGCAAACGCTGTGGGTAGGAGGTAAGGCGAGGGGAGTGTGTGTCTTTTTGTGCGTGTTGTGTGGATCCTGGGGGAATTGTGCAGGGAAGAGAGTGGAAGGGGTGGAAGCAGGTGGAATGGAAGGGAAGAGCAGGACACGGGTAACATTGGGATTAGGGAGGTGAGACTCCCGGGGTGATGAAAATAGGTGCGAGAAGTACGAGAACCAGCTCCTGCCTGCCCATATCACATGGTGAGAGTTGTTTGGTCATCATCCTGGGACAGCTGCTCTGTCGTCATTTTGGTAATTTAGCACATCTATCCTTGTGTTTGCTAAACATGATCTTGGTACTCAGTCCCCGTTGCCATCTATTGCCTCTCCTTTCTTTTTTTGGCTGCTGCCTATATGTGTGTCGCTGTCCTGTCTAAAGTCAGGGACTCGTTTGAGGTTTTGCTATCACTACAGTTTAGTTGTATCAACCTTTTAAAAATTGCTGGTCTCAAGCGTGCAATTGTTTCAGGTCAAGAGTGTGTTTGGGGCAGGAGACAAAAAAAAAAAAAGCAAAGCTGATTGTCCCCAGGCCTTGTGTCTGTAAACTTCTCCAGTAAATTAGAGATGAACGTAGCTCTTTGTCATTTTTTGAGGGCAAACTGTCTCTACTTACCTTTTCACCATCACTGCAATGAAGAGGAGATGTGATATGATTGAATTCTGTTGACTATGTAAATCTTATAACTGTTTTATGAACACATTTTCAGATATTTTTCTAAGGAAGAGAGAAGAAAATCTATGCTTTTCCTTCTGTCTATAGTTTCTTAAAATTTGGTAAAATCGAAAGCACAAAATCATGTGAGCAGTTCTATGTCAAATCCCTGCTGTTTATTCCACGGGAAGAGAGCAAGAAAAGGAAGTGACAAAACTAGTGATCTGAACCATGAAATATCTCACTGTTATTTAGAAGAGATTGTGTCAGTCATAGGGAGCTATAATTTTTAGAAACAGCTGCAGTGATTTCTGTAATGTGGAGAACTAATGAGGAATGGTGAGTCTAGCGTGGTTAGAACAACAATACTGCATTGCAACACACTGTGCTGAGTACTCTGAAAGTATAGAGCAATGGTCTGGAGTTTCAGGAGATTTTCATCTCCTAGATGATCTCTGGCAAATCATTTCACTTCGCACTGCTTCTGTTTCACCATCTGTAAGGTAGGCAGGATAATAAAAAAAGTGCATTGAAAGCTACTGATGAAAGTTAGGTGGCAGCATTATTTATCATATTAAATGTACATTCTATGCAACGTTGTTCATGATTACGGATGTAAATTGTTGTCAAAGCTCCAGAAGGCCTTTGCTCCTCCTGCATAGATCCTCTGTGCCAATTTTCTGCTCATCATCATTAGGAATGAGAGACAAATCTTCCCACCACTCTTTATATAAAAGGTCTGCTACCATGTTACAGTATTACAATCAGACTTTTATGCTTACTCTTATCTGTTTCATATATTTATCTTTTTTTTGTTTTCCATTACTGTCACAATTTCTCCATTTCATAATAATTGTGTCGTCATAACTATGTAAATCTAGAGATAGCTCTCTATAAGTGTCCTTAAGTTTGCTTTTACATGTGTTCAGGAGATGTAAAAATGTGGAAAAAAACCCAACCAGGTTGCACTGTGTGGATAAAGCAGCCTCTTTTAAAAATCTTTATGCCTCTTCTATGAAAAGTTCTAGTTATAAGTTTTCTGCTTACATTTTGATTAGTAGGATTCAGAGTTCTATTTGTAATCGAGAAAAAGCATTTCAAATTATGTCTTTCTTCCTTCTGTCTGTTTATGAGGTGATCCTTTTCTTTCCGAACTAACCTACATCTGTCTTTTAACTTCGTTTGCCAAAATTTAAAGGTCTGTGATCTTTCAGACTATCAAACTGTTTTATTGAAACTTCCAAACTGGACCAGCTGCTCTCCTGATAATCACGACATTTCTAATAAATGTAGCAGTAACTGAATTAATTCTGTGTTCTTGCCAGTGACAAAGATGGATTTAAAAGTATTATTTTTGAAAACCCATTATGGGACCTTTCGCACAGTTCTCTCTAGATTAAAAGAATTAATAATAATGAAAATAATGTTCTTGAAGTACCAGGACATACAATGACTGTACTAATTGTGTGATGGAGTTTCTTACAGTTAATCCTGGTGCATTCTGTTCAGAGGTAAAAAAGAAACCAAACCTAAATGTTTCTTTGGGGAGAAAAAAACTGCAAACCCTCGATTTTTTTTCTGGAGTTGTGGAAATGACTTGGTTTATGCCCAATGTTTCTAAAGGGTGTGTGTGTAAGGGGTTGCAACCAATAGATCTTATTTTTGTCTTCTTGATAGTAACATAAATCTGTTCTCTCTCACAGAAAAAGCATAGTCCATTTAAATTTCTTCTGGTGTTGGCTGATTGGTATTCCCTCAGGGGGAAAAGGGGATTTCTGGCCTGTACAGAACATTATAAAGGGTCGGTTTCCCTAGAGACTCTGCCTACTGTGAAATTGCAGTAGTGTGCTTATTAAGCGGTGTGTTGTGCAGAATATGATGTCTGTATCATAAACCCTTTGATTAATGGGGTGTGAGGTCCTGGGTCCAAGTTCTTAAAGGTATTGTTGTGTTGCTCCACTAAGCATTGCAACGTGTAGAGAATTGAGACAGTAGCAAGGTAATTGTTTTTTCAGGATCTTGTGACTTTCCCAGAAACTCCATCCTCATCCCAGTTCACTACCCAAAATATGGAACTTAATATGATTCCATGAAATATTCAGGTATCAGCAAGGTCACCATCTTCTGATGAAAACCTCTTCAAACTGAAACACTTGTGAAACACTCCAAATGCCACAACATTTCCTGAGACTATGCTATTACTACTGCTTTTATCATGTTTGCTCGTAAAGACAAAAGCACTTGCTAAAATATATAATTTGTTTGTAGATAATTGCAATTAAAAAACCTATTCATCCCTGTGGTAATTTGTCACTCTCCAAGATTTTTCCATTGCTCTTGAAAATCTGGGAGACGTGAATCACTGCCTCTTCCTCTCTGGAAGTAGTAATTCCTAAGTCACTCTTCTGATCTGGGACTAAGCTACTGACAGCAGTGACTTGCCTCTCAGCATTATATATGCAATGAATTTAATACATTATGTACATGTTGAATCAGATACTACATTTTCAAATGTTTAGTCTGGTATTGATGCTCATTCTTTTTTATTTATTACTTTGTAACCTTCTTAAAAGTAACCGAAAAACATTCCCGATGCTTAATTTGGAAAATATGGAGGCCACTCCAAAGGAGCAGACCTTTAACTGCAATGCTGAAATGTCAGACAGCAGTTGGAGACCCTCAGTCCCAACCTTTCATTAGCATGACTTTGCTTGGCTTGTTCAGATTGATGAGATAACAGCTTGAGACAAAGAGACTTTCGTTACAGTCCCATTTTGCTTTGTCTCTCCTGTTATTTTGAAACGCAGTTAAAACCTCACACAGCATGTTGTATCATATGTGCAGAAATTAATTCTTTGGATTTGCATTTAAAGCATCCTATCATTCCATTTCATAGTCTTTATTATTTTGCATACTGTGCTATAGATTTTGAGCTTGGACTGTGCTAACATAGCTGAGTTGAAGCATAAGGTATTGCTCAAGTTCATCCATACGTATTATCTGATCTGTAAACCTACAAGCTTCACCTCTGTGGCAACTGTGGAAGCTCTGTTGAATTTGCAGTATGGGTACTCTGCTGCCTTAATGCCTATAACTTCCCAGATCAACCGATCCCAACGATTCTGTGTCCCAGGTAGAATTCGTAGCTGTAGCTGTTTGCATTCGATCAAAGAAATTATAGAAGGGTTGCAAAATCATTATGGATGTGGGTAGTTATGCACAAGTGAACTGCTGGTGAACAATAACTCCTGTTCAGAGCCCCTGGGGGTCTGAACAAACCACAGACCCCATTCAAAGATCTGGAGGAGGCAAAAGAGAGAAAGACCCTTAAACTGCTCATTATTACTGCCTTTTGCACAGTGACTGGGGCATATTGCTGCATGTTTTCAACCACCTGTAAAACACTCAAGCTACACGTTTGCAGCAAATTTGAATGGAGTCTCTACAGAGAGCTTTTTTGGTGCTTTGACAATTTATGAATGTCAGAAGAGCAGTGGTGAACCTGCAGAAGAGACAGTGCCCCTAGATAAACGTGCACGGTGAGGAAGTAGAGGGAATTAATCTAAAAGCATCTTTAAGGACCCCAGAGGAAGGCAGGGGAAAGGAACTGCCTTTAAGCTGTTCTGGTGTACGTACAGAAAGTTTCAAGTAGAGCTTGCTCCATCAGTCTGATACCACTGATCTGGAAGGGAAGAGTTTTGTTACCCAGGCCTGGAGAACAAATAACTTCAGCAATTAAAACTTATACCATGCTAGAACTGAACCTCAGGTCTGATACAGGCACAGCGTACCATTTTACTATACCCTCTGAAGTTGACCCCGTAACTGATCACCTCCAAGCTTTTCTGTTTCTGAGCCATTCCAGGAACTTAGACTTGCTCCGTTGGCTTTGAACACAGGAATCCGTGATCAGCTATCTCGCTTTCTTCTTCCTGACTTCTGGCCCTTCTGCTCTCTACTCTGTTACTCTGAAGCTCGTAAGTAGGAAAAGACAGTGGTCAACAGACTGATTTCTTCAAGGGTTTCATGTCACAAGGCACTATGAAATGTGTGCCTTGTGACAGGAGCCAGCTCATGCTGAGCAAGTGAGCATGTGCAGATAGCTGAAGTGGAGGCTTTATATTATATTATATTATATTATATCATAACATAACATTATATTATTATTCTATTATAGAAAGGGAGGAACAGCTTATGTGGTTTAGACTAGAGGCAAACTCATGGCCAGCTCTTACTATGGACAGACATCAATGTTTTAATGCAACCAAAGACTAAGCCGTGTATTTTTCCTTCTGTTTCCTAGCCTTGCTCCTTAGTTCGTTTATTGAATACTCTATGATGCGCATCTCTGTTTTTTTTTTAAACTTATGGCTTCAATTCTTGGGTCTGTGCTCTTAGCAAATACTGAGTTATTATGACGATTCTGTTTATGCAGCTTCTACTTTGAAAACAAACCAGAGCAGTCCTTCTGTGTCTAGTAAGCTCAGAAATGCACTCATAGTGTTCCTCCCGCACTTTGAATATAACAAGCATAAAATGGCTTCCTTACGGATGTTTTCTCCCACTCCTGTGGCATGAAGTATTTGTGAAGTGCTACTGGATATTTATTGTTTCTCCATTTAACTCAGCTTTGAATTCACCTGATCACAGAAGCTCTATAGCTCTTGCTGCTGTTTCAGCATGAAGTCAGGCTTGTTTAGGGAAAAATAACGTCAGAAAAATTTCAATGAAATGCTTTATTCCTGTGAGAATTTGTGTATTTGTCAACACACACACAGACCTGACTGATGTGGTGCTACTGCAATGTACGTACTGCCCTTAGGTAAATTCTTTTTGGAAACTTGATGAATTTCATCCTTTCCTCCTACCTCATAATTATCCCTTCAGTGCAACTCTCTTGAGGGTGCCAATGACTCACTTTGGGTTCTCAGTAGCATCCATATACCAGGGAGTAGGATTCTACCTGACTTCGGATATCATCTGGACTATGGACAATGGGAAAATAAATAGGTAGTGAGAAAAATAAGCACTTCCGATTCCTTCACAGGGAAAGATAAACCATGGCATAGAAGAACCAATTTCTCTCTAGTATATAGAAGGGAAATGCTTAATTGCAGCCATCTGCACTGCTAATATATAAATTAGGTGATTGCACCTCAGTTCTTTCATCAGCTTTCATCCAACTTCATTAATAGCTCCCTGATTTGTAATTAGACAATGCCTGGCTACAATTTTCAAGTTTCCCCAGTGTTACCACCTTTTGTGTCTTTTTTTGAATTATCAAGTTTTTCATTGGAAGGTGCACCGTTTTCATGCAGAAATTCCCCACACACCACGGGAGGAAGCAAGGCATAAAACGCATTAGATATTCCATTACTTGGAAAGGACTGGTACGTCTTAATTCTCTTCATCAGCAAATGGCCAATTTTCTTGAATTGATGTATTTCCTGAGTCTTCTCTGTCTGAGATCTTAAAGTAGCAGAACAATGACATGCAGCGAAACCAACCACTGCGGAAATGAATATGGAGCTGCAATTACACTTGAGATTGCAGTTTTTTAATGCAAATTCACTATTTCATGGCCAGATCAGGAAAGTTCAATACAAAAAAGTTACTGAGAGTTTTGAAAAGGAATGGCCAAAGGCAACTGTCAGGAAATTCCAGCCCCATCATAAGACCTCTGCATGTTCTTAAAGCTCTGCAGTTTTTCAGGGGCCCCAGAGAGTTTATAATATGCATAAGAACTGCAGGTCTGTGGAGGTTTATTTAGACCCTGGATCCGATTGCAGAGAAGGTTGGAAGGGCCTGGAGCTGTGAAATGAACAGGACTGAAGTCCTTTCTTTTCAATTTGTCATTTAACACTCGCAACCAGTGCCTTTAGGGAGTTCAGCCTTGCGCAGTGACTCACACTTACCGCTGCAGCTACTTCAGTGCAATCTTTCACGTAGGGGATGATTCAGCTGGTGAAATTAGGTTACTTTGAAATTAGTTCGGTACTTAGCATTTAATATTCTTCCCTTTTGCTCTGCAATTAGCTTTTACTAATGCAATTTAATCTATTTGTAACATTTCTTGAAAATCATAGTAGACATGATTTGAAATGAAGCTAAATCTCTTGAACTTTTCCTTATGTTAATTTGAAATGCCAACAGGGCACCAACTGCTGTGAAAATTAATGAATGAGCTACACCAGACTGTCTTTCATTTCATTCGAATGACTTCACACTTAGAGAGCATATGTGACAAACAAACTATTCTCCAACACCACAGATGATGCTGGAGCGAGAAGAATTTTGCTGTTTGTGGGGCTGCACGGACAGATTGTGGGTCCTGATTTCTTTGCAAGCACGTTATGGAGTACATTTCGCAGGACAGGCAACTCCATTCAGAAAGATGCTTTTTCGTTTAAAGAAACATTTTTTAAAGTGTGTGAAATATTATTAAACTAAAAATATATACCACTGTGGTAGCGTTTTTCTCTAACAGTGCTTTGGTCCTCATTTAAAAAAATCTCAAACATGACAGCTTACTTAAGAGTGAGGGCAATTTGTCTGTGTTACTTCTTAGACATTAAGCTGCAAAACCTGTATAATGCTACCACAGATCTGAGCTGAATGAACTTATACTGTGAACGATAATTTTGTTCAAAACTGCAGATTGCACTCTTCCCTTGTCCTGAAGAGCTGGGGAAATGGTTGGTCTTAACGGTTAAAGCAGACCTCCTGTGCAGCAAAACTAATTTCAGGAGAGAATAAGATAAAACTTCTTGACTTCTTAGAAATGCTTATGAGCCAGAAGGAAATAGACAAATCCAGATAAATTGTTTTCTCAGGCAGTGTCAGTAATGTCGTAACTATTAAAGCCCAATTGCAGAACCTGGACTATTTTTGCATGATGATCAGAAATGCTGTATTGAGTGCTTGGACAACTTTGCCATCATTCACTGCTAAAATTCCCTTTGCAATTCTGGAATTTGGCTTTTTCTCTTTCAGGCACCACAGTACTTACTCGATTGTGTTCCTGCTGACAAAATTATAATATCTTTCTATTTAAGCTCATGCTTACATTCCACTGTAGTCTTGACACCAACATACACACAAGCACACTGCTTGCTGGGGGTGGCTTGTTGACTCAGGTGGGAAATTCAGTTTTTCAGTTTTAACTGGAAGTAGTAAATATACTTTTTTGTTCCGCTGTTTGAAGTCTCTAATAACAAATGAAAATAAAATCAAATTGTGTGATCAGTAAAACTGTGACACAACGTTCATTCCCAGATAAATGATCAAATAAAAAATCTTACTTACACCCAGATTAAATAACTGGCACCAAACCCGATAGATTATTTTTTTATACTCTGCATTGCAGTCATATAATGAAAAGACTAATTGGATATGGACTTGGAAAAATGCCACTGCTGTGCTCCAAAAATTGAAACATTGACTAAACTGTGAAATAAAATAAAATTATGGGCAGATGTATTCTGGCTATTGTAACGCAAAGGATTCACAATTTCTTCTCTGACTTAGGCTTGATATTTAATGGGCATAATGGTAATATTGTGCGAATAGATACAAGCTGTGAACTCTGTTTAATGGAAACAAAATAATAGAATGTTTAAAGGCATCTTTTAGAAATGGAACATGAAGAGGCTTGTCAACAGCGAGCCCACGACAGGGTGAGAATTGGTGATGGACTCAGCTGGACACAGAGTTCTTCTGCCTTGGTCAAGCCAGGGCAGATATACTCACTTTGCGTCACGCAGGGCAGTCATCTCTCTGAGCGTGCCTGTGCTGCATTCAAGGACAGACGAGGTCGTCTTTTGTGTCATTTTTCATCACTTTTCTAGCTAAGTGGCATCCTTACTCTCTGCTTGTTGTCAGACACCAAAGTGGTTTCAGACATAATTTATGGGTATGATTTATACATCAAAACACCTGTCAAACTGAATGTTTAAAAAGTAAACTTTAGAAGTCTAGAGAGGGACATATAAACGGCACACGTTACGGTGTGATTTCAGGACTCTTTGTTCGTAGAGGTTTTAAACTAGCATCTGACTTCCACCTCCTGGAAGCAGCAACTGTGCAGATTATTGCGTAGTGCAACCTCGGTGTGCCAGAGTGCAGCCATTAAGATTGCTCAGCTGTAGGGAAAGACGTGTATGGCTTTACCTAGCAAAACTGCACGAACGATTGCTTTGATTGCTTAAAACTGTTACGCTGTAGGGTATGTGGATTGTCAATTCCCACATCATGTATACTTAATATTACCGGATAAAATAATGGATAATTAAATATCTTACAGAATTGTTGTGAATGAGATTTTATAAGGTATTCATAATGGAAATTGTTAGGCCAAAAGCGGGAAGGGATTTTAAAATGGGTTAGACAATTTCACAGTATTGGGATTTCTACAAAACATTCTGGTCTATTTTTCTATTATCTGGCTCAGGAAAGTCCTTGATCTTGGATCACCAGGCCCTACATGTGAATGTTATGGTCAGGTTCACTATGTTCATGTTCTGTCTCTCATGTTTTTCTTTCAGTGTCTGTAATCTGCCACTAATCCTTTTATCATTAATGTGGTTTTCCAAATGAAACGTTTTGGGCTGATACAAATTTTTTTTTTTCATATCTTTTCCCCCCACCAAAATGAAATAAATTTGATTTGTTTTCTGTTTTATTTTTTACATTTTAAGATAAGAATTCAAATATTGTCTCTGAAAATGTCAGAATGAAATATTTCAACATTTCTCACCTTGTTTCTGAAGAATTTTTCAGCTGCATGTCTAGGACAGTTTCTCTATGAATTTCTGAATAGTATGCTTGATCCAAAATTGAATTTATAAGCAATACATTAATATATATCTAACAAAAATATTTACTGTTCTATAGTGTTTAAGAAGAATATAAACTGATAAATATTCCTGGTACACAAACACTATTTCAGTATGCTGTATTGAAAATTATTTTTTACTACCCTGGTTAAAAAAAAACAGAAAAGCTACTGAGATGGGAATTATTCTCCCTTCAATTGGTCAAGAAATGGGAGCTGTTGAGATATTGCTGAGCAAACATGACATTTCAGTTGGTATCATAGCATGTCGTAGGTAGGGATCCGTCAACACTTCCTTTATTAACCTTGGTGTTCAGGCAGTCACAGCTACCAGGTTGAAATTTCATCCTCAACCAGTGCTTGTTGTTCAAGTTCTCTAAGCTCACAAAAATAGTTTAAGGTAGTTTGTTTCCAATTTTAAAGCTGCCAGAGACAAAAAAAGAACAATAGGAAATAATAGGTTTCTGGCTCCTACACACACTGCTTTGTGCTCCTACTCTGAATTTATCAGCCTGCTATTTTATATAATGTTATTTTCCATTTGTTATGTTTAACACATGATATTTTGCATGAGAAAAGGGGCTGGGGTGTTGCTTTTTATTCTGAGATTATCAGGGTGCTCAGAAATGCTGTGAACTATTTTTCATATTGATTGATTTTTTAGATCACGTTCTCTGCTTTGTGTCTGTGCAAGACTCATATGAACCTAACTAAGATCAGAATGAACATCTCTGTTGTAAGAGAGAGACTGTCTCTTCATCTTAAATTATGAATCCATAAGACTGAAGCGAGGAATTATTTTGGTCTTGCATAATATGAATAATGCATGTAGCACCATTATACACATCCTGCATGTTGTGGAACCAGAATGTACTATTATGTTAATAAACATTCATAACGCTTACCATAACCATTCTGAATGTTTTATTGCCAAAAGAAATTGTGATCCCAAGGACATTCAGAGATGTTGGTATTATTACTATATCCAACTATTAAAACTTAAACTTATAGCTGTATTATCCTCTCTCTCCATTTGACACGGGCAATTAGTCAAAATCTCTGGGTCTTGTAGGTTGTTTCTGTTATGTTGGTAAGGGAGTTGGTTGTTTCTTCTATGCAGTCTTATTTAATTAAAAAAAATGCAAAACCTCCTGGTTTTCTGAACACATGGGGAATCAAACAACAGGAGACATGAATCCCTTGCAATTCTCAGCTTCTTTCAAACTGTCTTGAAACCCAAACCTTTCTGTCATGTCAGCAGTGTTTCTAAGGCTGTGGGAGCAGCTTCCAACCTGGCACCTTTGTTTCCGTTCTCTCCACTCCTGCAGTTCTCACTCCCACCCAAAAACGTCTGCTTTCAACCTAGTTTCTGGCTATGTCAATATTCAGGAAAAGGCGGTGATGCCTCATGGTTGGTTGTGTACCCCAGTCTCACCTTGTTCTCAGTGGTGTTCCTCTGTTTTTTGCCCGAGAGAGTCTATGAAGGCTGAAAAATGCTGTAGGAAATTGGTAGAGGAGCTCTGGCCCAACATGGTACCACATGGTTAGCTTTAAGAAATGTATGGAGGTTAGCTTGCTGATTTGCCTAATTAGGGTCAAAGAACAGTTAATTTGTGGGTTTAAATGGCTTGGAGGCTCTGTCTCACCCCTCACACGTGGATAAATTTGACAGTGAAGAGAATTCAGGTGAGTTTGAAGTTAGAACTTAATGATGTTGAGAGACAGAGGGAAACTCTGCTGTTAACAATCCCTTTGATAACAACAGAGGCCATCAGGAAAAAAAAGATCTGTCCTTTTACTTGCTTTGATAATCAAGGAAAATAGAATAATCTACTCTAGAAGGGGTTGCAGGCTTTGTCCTTAAAACAAGTAAGTTTTACAATATATTACTAACCTGGTCGAATAATCTGTAATCACTTATTCCAGAAAAGCCAACTCTTTTTCTTTTGGGGTTTGTTTTGTTTTGTTTCTATTTTAAAGCTGTGCACAAGTTAAGTAAGATAGTCGAGGAAGTTTAAAAGTGAATCTATTTGCTACATTCATGGAGATGAAACAGTCTGTCAACACAGTGGGTTTTTCAAAGTTGCAACAAGTATTTTCCTTGGTGGGAAACATGAAAATAATTAACTACCCAGTTATTGTAACAACACATTTAATAATTTTGCCTGTTTGTTTTAAACCATTAGTTCTGGGACATTTATTCTTAACTGTCTAATTGTTACTTTATCAGGAAAGGGGTTGACATTAAAGGGGCCATTGGTGTTGATTCAAAGGTTAGTTTAGAAGATAAATCTCGTTGCTTTGATGGTTATAAGAAGTGGAAAAGGAGCTTTTTACTCTCATTAACGTAGAAAACTTATGTATTTCTTTCCACTGCTTCAGAAATCATTCTTATTATGGAACCATCGCTTCTAAGGACAAACTGGGACATTCGATTGTTTACTCTGACATTGTGTAATAGGGGCCATGGAATTTTATCTTATGTTGAACCTGTTAACTTCAGCTTCATCATGGTATATATTCTATAGAGGTCTTCAGCCTTGATTTGAAGCTAACAAGACATGATAAATTCATAGCTTTTTATGCTAGCATGTTCCACAAATTAATCATCCATATAAATACAAATGCGTGTCTTGTTTCTTAAACTTATTTGTGGTAACCTCCATACTTTGGTCCCCAATTTCACTGCTAAACAAGAGAGTTCTTTGAATTCTTCTCCTCCTACCCATTTCTGATAGATCCGTTTTCTACCAGAGCTCTTCTGAGAGAGTGTTTGCATGGAGGGCTGCTGAGGTTGCAGTATGTCCCCATGACAGTGAGGGATAACTGAAGGTTCAGCATTAATTTGTTTTATGGTTATATGTAATTGTTTACGAAGCTGCTTGTCACCCTTGAAGGGCAATGTCATTAACTTCAGTGTAGATACAAATCCTGACCAAGTTTTAGCTAGAAAGCTCATCTTGACGTGACATTATAAACATGCTCTTAGGTGAAATAGAAATAGCAAGAAAGTACCATGTGAAAAAATTAGCAACTAGGGATTTACTTGTCTTAATTTCTCTAGGTGCAGTCTCTTGTGTAAAATCCTAGAGCTGAGCCACAACTGTCCAAAGCATAAAATAAGCACAGGAGTGTAATGCCGACTTTCCCTTTTTATGGGCTGGTTCATTTCATTCTTTCTTTCATTCATTCTTTAGTTCACTCTTCTGCTTCCCTTTGAGATCCATGCACAGTTCTCAAAAGTATGTCCACTCTAGGTTGGATTTGTCACCCATAATGGCCACATCAAGCAAGGCTGTTACTGATTTTGGCTTCCATTTGTGGCTACGGCAGCCTTTGCTGTCCTCCTAAAAGCACGTTTTCCAAGAGAATAATAGTTTTTTCTTATACTGAGTACTCTCCCAACTTCTCTTCGTGTGTTTTTTTTGCTTCCCTTGAATAAGATTTTATCACGTTTTGGGGTCTTGCAAGAACATCAGTCTTCAGAGAAAACAAGTGTCTTTAGGCTGTTGTATTTGCTGTTTAGTTTTTTTGGGCAGGGGGGGATTTCAGAAGGGGAAACCACACTAAAAGTCACTTATATTTGTACTCAGATCAGGTATTGTTTGTTAAGTCTGTAAGACCAAATGTATTCTTGGCATGTGACTTGTTAAAACTTTCACTCCTGGTGATGTCACTTTTCTTTAATGCTTAAAGTCTTTCTGCTTTCAGTCCTTAAAAAGAAGAAATAGAAACTTGTACAATTGCACCTCTGGTCACAGCCTGTCTGTTGTGGTTGTTGCTGAGCATTAACATAGGCTTATATATAACTTTCCTTGTGATTTCCTTTCTATGCTGCTGCGTAGAATTCAAAACGAACAAGGTTCTAATTAGAAAACTAAATTTAATCCTCTCTGTAAACTGAGTTTTTCTAGTCAGGAAACAAATATCTTCTCTCCTTCTCCCTTCAACTTTGTGGCTGGCTCTTTCATCTTCTTTTTTATTTCTGCTGTTTGTGGGGTTTTGTTAAATATTTGCTCTATTTTACTAGCAATTCAGAGCCGTTAATGATGGGCATGAAATAGTGGCTAACCTCACGCCCAGCTGGTGGTGTCAAATGTCCTCAATTGGTTCACATGGCTATCTCCAGTGAGAGCCTATTTATTGGTGTCACTAGTAGAAAATGTGGTATTTACAGGCAAGTAAAAGAAAAAGAGAAAAATGTGCATAATTTTCCTGTATACTGACCTGTCTTTAGATCATTTTCTCCTGCATACTATATTTCACTTTCTTTATCCGTTTGTTCCAGGAAATAGTTGTTCAAAGATGATGCTGATACAAAGGGTGGTCTAGTAGTTACTACTTTTAATGCAGAATCAGAGACCCCTTGTCTTCTAATCTCTCCATTCTTGCCTGGTTTAGACATAAAAATATAAAACTTTCAATAAAAAAGCATGAGAGGTCATTGGTTTGCATTTTTCTTTGTTTTCAATATGGAATGGCTTACCTGGAAAACTTCAAGTATTTCTATGTTCCCAGTTTCGATACCTCCCAGCAAGTTTCCTAATAGTATACCAATCAAAGAAATACAAGTAATAGGCAATGGTATGAGCAGAGTATTTACACTTGCATTTACTGCAGTTGGTTGCAGTACTAGCTCGTGATGAAACTTAAGGTTGGTATTTGTGTAAAGAGAACTAATTCAGTAAGTTGCATTTAAAGATTTACTGTATTTTATGAAGGTGTAGAAGTCTTTTGCCACATGTTCAAGGCTGCTGCATACCTTTGAACAGAGCCTGAAATGAAAAATATCCTGAAAAAGAGCCAAAACCCCCAGCTCTCTGCAAAGAATTAAAGTAGAACTTAAAGGACATGGGGCTTTGGACTGGTTGTCTTCATAGAGTTACTATCCTTAGCGCACAAGTGAGCTGAGCTTTCTTAGTCAATAAGGCAGTAGGGCAGCATCTTAAGACAAAAAAGAAATGTTGGCTAATTGGAAAAACGTGCTATCAGACTTCTTTGTCGCAGTCAAAATACTGTGTTCCCAATTAAAAAGGTCTCTTTTATACATGTTGGGCTTGTCCTTAGAGGCAGCAGAGTTTACAGTACAGCCAGCGATTTCCAAATTCTATCATCACCTACTCGGAAGCAGGAGACACAAGATTTCTTGCTTATTCACTGAATTGAATGTCAACCTCAGGCCATTCTTCTGGTCCTCACTTTGAAAGAATGCTAATTACTTTCTAATTGCAGCAAGCTGGCATCAAATCAATCTCCACTCAGACAAAATTTCCATGCCTGTCAGACAATAAAAGACTTGTATGTTGATGAGCAACTTTGGTTCTGCTTAGAAGTTATACATTCAAATCTCCTTTAAAATATGCTTTCCATTTGAGGGAAAAAAAAAATTGTAAACCTATCTAATTATATTTGGATAGCAATCTCTAAAAGAAGACTAATTCCTTTTCTCATCAAATGAACATCTTCGGAGAATGTTTTCTCTTTTAAGCTGATGTTTACTTGACAATCAAAACAAGGCTGAGAAGAGAAGTATTTGAACCTAAAGAATTAATTCTTTCAGATTTTTCAATCTTTTTATTGAAGCTTTTTCAAAGGACAATAGAGGTGAGGAATCAAAATGGTACCCACACTAAGGTCATGGTCCTATTATGAATACCTTGTATAAACATGGAGTGAAAGATGTCTTCAAAAAGTGTCCAAAGCACTGACAACTCAGACAAGATGAACACCGTACATAGAAGGGAAGGGTGAATGTAAATCAGACAGCTTTTATCTAAAGTTTCTAAAGAAAAAAATGCTGCAAGACAAGGTGATTTCCAGTCAGAGAATCAGATTGGGACTGAAGCTCGCTCTCCGGTACTCATTCAGACCTAATGTGGATAAATCCGCAAACCTGGATTTGGAATTCAAGTACCCAAACTGTAGCGTGGGTTTTTGGATCCCTAGGTTTCCCCTCCCCACCCCCATGCAGCCAGAGGGTCTGTGCCACAGCAATGTTGCTGCGGAACATAAACCCCTCTCTGCCTTTTGATTTTCCTGGGTTTGTTCAGTTGTTTTCAGTCCTTATTTACCTTCTCTCCCAAAGCCTGTTTACTTGCATTTTTCTGAACCTCCCTCTATTTTCCTTAGTGTAATCTATGGAAAATTTGGGAGAACTCTTTGAAAGCATCACTATTGTTTGTGTGCTTTACATTAAGCTCTTAACTTTGTCTTGTTTCCTCACACATTCCAGAAAGAATTTTTAAGGTGCAAAAGGTTGTCTGGAGAGCCTGCCCTTGTATCTTTGAGTAATTGCAATATTTAAAATCGTGTACAATGTGGAGTCGTGCAGTGTGGTCTAGCGCACAATTAACATCTGTTGGGTGGTTTATTCCTCTGGCGGGTTTCCAACTCGTGCTGAGAATGTGAGTACAGAGTAAGTCAAACAATTTGTCCAAGTTCTTCAACCAGGTAATGGTGGCTTACAGAGCATTTGAGCAATTCTATACTTTTATGCAACAGGTGTTAGCAAGTGGCTAGTAAAATAAGTGTTTTGTTACCACTGCAGAATATTTCTGTAAATGCTTCCTGGTAGGTTTATGTAGTGAAATTACTGGACACTGGCATGTTTACATTTGTCAGAGTGCCTAGTTCATTAGCAGAAAAGACAAATCGATACATTGAAAGGAAAGGAAGAAGAACTGCATAATAATAACACAGACCCAACTGCTAATTTAAAAATGAGGCAGAATATGCTGGGTTTAGTTTTCATTATGTTAATAAAAATGTATCTCGTCTATTTTGCTCATTTTTACGCTCATTCAGCTTCACATGAAGCTCTTAGATGAATTTTTATATTCCACCTATGCCTTAAAAAAAAAAAAAGCATGTTTTGTTACATAATATGTGTAACAACTATTAAGCATTCCGTAGCAAACTGGGAGTTGTCCCAATTGCTGCAGTAATCTTACTGTTAGCAATAGTATTTTTGACAATGGTCACAGAATGAGCTCCTGTAGCAGTTTCTTTTTCTGGTTACTTCAAAGAATTTGAAACTGAGTGTTTTCAAGTAGTAGAGAGAAACAATAATGGTGCTGCTGAGCATCAATTCAGTTGCTAGAGTTGTTATATTACTTCAGTCCTTAAAAATATTTACTGCACTAGTCTCTGTAATATCGCTGGGATTAGGTGGAATGTTCTGGAGGATTGCTGTAAAATATGGCCAGACATCTTATTTCATGGGTTTTTTTTCTTAAGAAGAAAGAGACTTTCCTGACTGTGATAAGGTAAAGGAATATTAACACAGCTGTGCAATGCCCCAGTAAGGCAACAGGTATGTCTGTGTCATAAAATGCTGTCCCAACAGTTAAAGGATCACATTTTCAAAAACTAACTTATTTTTAATTGCTCCATTTCCATTCACTTTGGGTGGAATTCCGGTTTTTGATACACTCAGAGGTATCAAGCAGCCACTTTAGCTGTCTAAATCCATCACCAGCAATCCTGAAATGGCCATTTGGCTGCTCCCAACCACTAGAGGCATCTGACTCTACCCAGTACCTGGTTCTCCACCACCACAGCAACTCAAAGGCACACATAAACTCGTGTTGCCCCAGCCACGTAGCCCTACTTGACATGAAATGAGGTCATCAGAAAATCTCCTTTTTGAGTTTCTCTATTTAATATGACCAGAAGCACCACTTTGGAGCTTTCCACGCATGGGCATGGGGAGCAAGAGAGGCTCCCTTTCCTGCTGGCAGGTCTGACAGTCAGGGGGTCCTTGGGACAAGGCACGGTCTGGCTCAAATCCCTGCTCTGGGCCCTGGGCTCCCAGGAGAGCTGGAGGCCATGTGCTGCTTTCGCCTGCCCTCTAAAAGGGCAACACAATGACGGTTATTATGGACATCCTCAGGATGATCATAAAGGCCTTCTCTGAAATTTACGGTTCTCAGTGACTTTGATTGGCTTTGAACTGGGCCCTTGGAGAGATACTTTACATTCGGGCAGAAATAGAGACTTAGAGCTTCACACTGGTAGCTTTAAAGGATTTTAAATAGATAATTTTCCTGGCTGAATCCTTTGATCATCTCTCCCTCTTTGCAGATCTTCACTCACTTTTCATCAAATGAGTTACACATTTTTTTCTTTGAGGCTTTCCTAGGCTACCTTTAGACTACCAATGATTTCTGACTTGGTAGTGCTTTTTATCTTCAGGGAATTTACCAATAGTGTTACCAGCTGTCATAGCTGTTTTAATCTGATGAATGCACTGGCTGTGTGGGTTTTTTTTATTGTTGATAGTGATATTTTATTTAAACTATAAATCCTACTCCCAATAATGTCAATTTGCTTCTTGCCTGTCTGCGTGTAGTTTTGAGACTGCATCTCAAAGTTGTAACTTCCAATTTCTCTTCGTAATCTCAAAACCACTTTGAAATTAAAATATGATAGTACATATGTGCTTCATTACAAAATGGACTTTCATGATGTTATTAGCATCTGGTGTGTTGCTTAGTGTCTTCTTGTAAAGCTAATTAAATGTTTTGTTATTATGAATAATTGTATTTAATTTTTTCTTAGCAACACAGTAGTCTGCTGCAGGAAAGAAGTGAATGATCAAGAGCGCCATTGTATGTTTTGTTTAGCTCTTTTGCATTCTGTTTAATAATAATAATAATCACTACAGTGGCCAGATGTGTAAAAATCTAATTTACAGATGCGGTAAGCTTATAATAATTCCAGAAGAATTCAGTAGTGTCTGCAGATTCTCATCATTTTGAGACTCAGACGTGTAATGACTATTATTTCTTAATGTTAAAACAAACCAGTGCCTCAGCTGTTGTTTTTAATATATGCTGTATAGCATAATTACATTGTCTATCTACATTACCTACCAAAAGCAGTGGCCTACATCTTTGGGCTTTGTTGAATTATAAAAGAATGCATGGGATGAGCCTGGATTTACACACTCCAGTGACTACTGTAGCAGACTGCCCTGAGTTTAAAAGGATGACTTTGGGATGTGTTGAGCTCCCACTAAGATCATCCTTGATGGGTTGTGTCACCTAGATCTGGAGTCAAATCACTCTGAAAGCACAGAGAGATTTTCAGCTTACATCAGTGAGCACATCCCGAGGTCAGTAAATTCATCCTTCTTCCACAAAAGTAAAAACAACTTCAACTTCATTGGCCTCCCTAGGCCAATGTCTCCTTAATCTCTCTTTAAATCTGCCTTTAGGATTCAGGCAGTCTCTTCCAGTACCTCATTCTTATTAAAGTTTGAGCTCATATATATAACCAAGTCTCTTCCTAAACTTAAGCAACCTTCATGTTATTGATGTTTCCTCACAAATTTCATGCCACCTGGACTTCTGATTTTTCTTGTTGATGTCTTGGGATAATCCGATGTGAAGCTCCTGAATTCATTTATTTAGCCTTAATATAGATCTGCCTGTGTCTCATTTCCACAATTTTTGAGATGGAGGTAATAACGTTACCCTTACTGTCAAGGTCTTCTGAGGATACATTCATAAAAGATTATGAAACTCTCTAATAATAAGAGGCTTGTAGGTACCTAAAGCCATTAGAAAGGTGGACATGTAATCATCACAATAAATAGCAGGTTTAATGTGCATTTTACACACCCCTTATAAATGAAGTTAAGTATGTAAAATTACGGTATTGGCTTATTTATGTCTTTGATATAAAATGTTTTACTATTTATTTTGGCCAGAGGTAAGAGTGAAGATCCCACAGCATTTGAATAGTTCTTACCCAGGATTGCAGTGGTCAGCCAGGACTGGAGGGGAGACTGCAGGTTTTACTCCTGGCATGCTGCTGAACCTCCTCACTGCAACCAGGGGCAGGGACTCTTGTTCCATGTTTGCTTTTATGTCCCAGAATGAAAATAAGCATATTTAGTGGTGGATTCAAGATCCCTGAATGAGAAGTACTGCTAAACTGCTTGGGCCCCATGTTCCCCATTGTGTGGATGCTCAGAGGAGTGAGCACCGAGCACTACAAAATGCAAATTCTACCTCTGTCCCTTGACATCACATGAAAAAATCTGCTCTGCAAAGGTACAGTTCTGGTTTAAAAATTGAGGATAAATGCAATGTTCATAAAAGGCAAGAAATATCCATGAATTGAGGATAAGCCTTACCCATGTTTCAGGAGGTTTCCCAAACAGTCCCGCCTTTGTCATTCTTCAGCTTTTGCCTGCTGCTCTGATGCAGTGAGACACTACATTTTCCTGTTTAACTGAGGAGAGAGTAAATATTGCCTTTCTGGTGGTAAACACTGGACCTTCCTTCTGAAACCTGTCAAAACCTGCAGTTGCTCAAAGGTACCCTAGTGTGCTGAACCATGTAGTGCCCTAATGAAATGTCAGGTCCAGAACACGATGAGACATCTACAGTCTTGTTGAATAGTTTCTCTGAGCTAAGGACTTGATTTAAGGCTACTGGATTAAAAGCATTTGGATCAGTCTGCTGTGTTATGTAGACCCTATTCTGTGATTTCTAATTTGCGCTTGTATTTTGCAATCTGTGCTGTGTAATCTGGCCATTCTTCAGTGGTATTGAAGAACCAAAGAAGCAACAGATGAACTGGGACAAAGAAGAGCAACTTTAAAACTGCAGAAGTTGCTTGAAGACTGATTGTATGTCCTTTATGAAATGCCATCCTTGCTGGCATCTGAAGAACCAGGATCAAAGTCCGGTACCATTTTGGCACGACAGAAAAAGAACAAGAGCAAAACAAAAGGAAGAATAGCAGTGTATACAATTTTTTTTGTTCCTTAGCAATACCGCAAGGTTATTCCTCTCCTGAAAGACACAGAATTAGCAATTGCAACACAGCAGTGGCTCTGGTTGAAAAGTCCTGCATTTCTTGGACCTCAGAGAGCACGTTAGAGCACTCTAATACATCTCTCGGTAAACAGCACTGATAACACAAGATCCTCAGAGGCTTCCTAAGCAGCTTTGGCATTCACAGCACTGAGAAATCATGCCAGGCACTTGCGATGGTGTGAAAATGGGCACTCTTCTTCCAGTCGTCTGTTTTGGGAATCTCTTCTACACATTTGAAGAAATCTCAATGTAAACTGTTCATCAATAGCTGGGGTTTAACACATATTGTTAACCAGCTACATCAAATGTAACTTAGCTGCTATACGCAGGTTGTTTTATTTGTGTTCAGGAATACAGACTACTTGCTTAGGTGGAAGCAGAGGCATTGGTGAGGCTAAATATGGAGGTCCTTGATATTGTTTTAAAATAATAAATAAAAAAAACTTTTAAGTTTGCCCCAAAATATCAAGACTAAAGCTGACAGCTGGTAATTCATGACTGAAAGGCATATAGAACAGATGAGATTATGTTCTTTTGTTGTCAGCCAATGATACAAACCCAAATACATTACTGCAATGAAAGTGCTGGAAGAACACTGTTCCTAGGCTTTTAGATAAACTTGTCCCAGCAGCTGTTCAATGCCATCAGCTATCCTTCCGGTTAAGGATGTATTCTGATTTGTCAGATATCAGATACTCGTTATGACTAATTCTGAAAATTCAGAAAAGAAAAGTGTTCAGGAATGGGATTTTCCACTGTTTCAATTGCAATGGTTTACTGCAGTTGCAGATATAGTTATACTTGGGATAAATAGTTCTTCCAAAAACTGTCTTTAACGTATTTACTCTGTTGTCAGTTTTCCTGCTTAGCCTCCCTGAAGACCTCTGTTGATCAGTGGTTTCTGACAAAAATGAGTTTTAAACCAAAGATTCTGAGTTTTTGGAGTGCCACTGGTGTCTGGAGTTATTCCTCATTTACAGGAAATCAGTGTCTGATGCCCAGAGCAGCTTTTCTACCAGCATTTGCACTATTCCTGCAAATGCCCAAGCTTGCACTTTGCCAGCCCTCTTGGGAAGCGAGGCAAACCCAATGCTAGAGCTGGCAGGCAGGTCCATGGCTCACAATTTCTCACTATTTCCCTCAAGGCAGCTTCTCTTCATCTTTGCTGTAGTTGTAGAGGCTAATGCCTGATTTCAGCTTCAAGCACTGTAAGAATAGTTTACATATGCTTTCCGTAGCTCAAATCCAGCTCTGAGCATCATATTTTCATACCTTTACCCAGACAAACTATAATGTTTCTTCATTTCTGCATACAGAACTGAACTTAGACTTCACAGTCAGCAATTTTGTTTGCTTACTGGCATTTCCCAACAAGTATGTCCCTAAAGGGACAACAGTGTGTTTTCTGCGTGGGATGCCAGACTGTCTTTGTCCTTGAGTGCACATGGCATCATGATGTAGAAGCAAGTCATCTTGGAGGTTTTAGGTACTTGCTGCTTGTGCATCTATTCTGCAAACTGGGCTCTAAGCTCTTCCCTGGCACTGGAAGTATGGTGGCAATGCAACAGATGGGAAAAGGGGTAGTACAGCAGATTTCTGTGGCACTCCAATAGCCCACTGCTTGCCCAGTGTTGAGTGTCTTAAATTAGCATCACAATTTAAATGTGCCCGACAGGAACATTGTGTTATTCTGGAGGTGCTGGAGCTTTCTGATACTGCAGGAATAAAGGAGAATCAAGCTCTTAATGAGTCTCAACATATGTCTTAGTCCATTAGCCACTGTTGGGGGTAACTCTACCCTACTAAAATTAATCTTTTTAGACTCCTTCTCTAGTCAACGGGCAGAGATAGGCGATTCAAAACAACTGTATTAGGCTCCTGATTTGAATTGCTCTCTGGAGAAACTCATCTTGCCCCACTGAGTATGGGATAGGAAGCCTGGCACGACTCAGTAGGCTGGTTAGCTTTCCTGCTTGCTGCCGAGCTCCCTCCCCAGCTCCTTCCTGCCCCAGCTTGGTGCTTTCCCTGCTGAGCAGCCACAGTGCGTGCCCTGCTCTGTGAATGAAACCAGGGGAAAATGCTGTGGTTTGCTCTGCAAAACTGACACAGTTAATTTCTCTTAATTTTGTGACCATATACTTATTTCACTAATAACAAATGGAAGCATTCTGGTACATGCCAAGCAGATATACTTTTGCAGAACAAGCTGACAACCCAGAAATAGGTTTTTCAAGATGTGTGGTGATGCATGTTTGAGACATTATGATTATAAATGAGTATTTAAAGTGAAAATTAGCAAGCTAGTCTAATTTATTAAATCTATATTTAGATTTTACACACACACCTGCTGTTGGATCAATTACTGGCAAGCTATGTTCACTGTAGTATCATAAATTCAGTGCACTGATTAATTCCAGTCTGCTCGTTTGATGTAATATGAAGCTTTATTGTAACATCTAGAACATAGATAAACCAGTGGTGATTTCACGTTAGTTACTATATATCTAATACTACAATTTTACATATAGTTTAAGAACAAACTGCAGTTAGACAGGAAGGAACACTCATCTTCATTTCGAAGCAATTCTGAAAATAACCAAGTTCATAAAGTATTTCAATTACTTTGCACTGACTGCAGAAATTAGTCCTTTCTGTTGTAGAGTATTTGATTTGTAATTGATTTGTTTTGCATTTTTTCTCTCACTTTTCCACAAGACTAGATCAGACTTCTAAGAGAAGCGTGTTTCATAATTACTTTTTACATCTTTTTCCAGAGCATAGTCATTGGTGTTACCGTTTATGTAAAGTAATTTTAGTTGACAATTTTGTGATGCTTGCCTATTGGGGATATGATTCCAGATTAGTTTTTCAGACTATATTTCTCTCAGAAAGAAAGAAAAAAAAAACCCAAACCACCAAAGATTATAATAATTCTTTGATTTCTTGAGTATATGTTTGAGAGTCTCATCTGTTATTTTACTAAATTATGACTACTTTGGTTTCTGTGCATCTGCAGCAAATCAAACTGCTTTGAATATTTCCTACTGGGATACCATGGATTGCATATTTATCTTCAAACTTTTCATCTTTCCACTGTCCCATCATGTAAGAGTTTGCCTGAGACCACACAGCAGAAGGAGTGGTCCGGCCTTCTTGCTGCTTTGCAAAATAGTCTGTGTGTGTTTGTGCGCACACGGCTCTGCAACGCCGTGGGCCCTCTTGCATTCCCTGACCTGACAACTGGGATGGATCATCTCTGCTGGTGCTGAATTTTTGTCAGGGGAGATACACTGTGACACTGTGTGCCCAAGATACGACGTGCGGAAAGGGTGCCTCAGGCAGAGGGCTGCAAAATGAATCTTAGACTGAAAGCTGAGATTTGGCTGTCTTGGGCTGCTTGCTTAAAAAAAAGTAAACATGTAAAAGAACCCAATGAGAGGTCTCGTTAAGGGAGATTTGAAGTATTGTTTTTCCTAAGGTATTTCAAGAAGATTCATTTCCAGAGAGGCTGGATAGATCATGTCCACTACACACATTTTGTCTTAGAACTGAAAGTAGTCATTTGTATATTTTGAAAAATTTTATGGTATTTTCTTGATGTATAATACTTCCCTAGGCTGTTGCAACTGCCGTACTTGATGAGTTGAACACTTGACTATGGCAAGAGATGTTGTAATCTTAGTTAATATACCTGTACGAGACTCTCTTAAACAGAAAATAACAATGTAGGAATTCACAGTGATATGGACTAACCTCCTTCTGAGGGTTCATATAGCGACCAGAAGACTACTTATCAGTTTCGGCAGATTTTAGAAAGATTGTTTTGTCACTAGACTGAAACTGAGATCTTTTTGTGCCAGATTGGTTGAAGATTTCATGACTGATGTTAGGGAAACCCCTGAGTTTTTCTGTGTCATATTTAATGTCATTATGCCTTACTTAATTACACTGCAGATAAAGGGGATACAATGTAGGCATTGCACAGAGATGTGTAAAGATAAGGTCTTTGTCTAGCAGCAGCTGGTTTTGCTGTGCATGTTTGCCTACCATAGTGATTCCCTTTTGATGAGGGCAGCTTGGGCATTAGTATCCTCAGAATAAACAGTAACAGTAGTTTAATATAAACTTAGTACTACTGCAATTCAAAGCTCTGTAAGCAATAAATCAATAAATAGGTGTGCCATAAGATTCAGTGCTATTTCTATAAAGGGATATCTGCAGTGCAGTGTCTGTGGCTGATAGTCTTCCAGACGTTCTGAGGAAACCCATGTATTGAGTTTGCATGGCAAGGTTTTGGTAGTGGGGGTGGCTACAGGGGTGGCTTCTGTGAGAAGCTGCTAGAAGCTTCCCCCATGTCCGACAGAGCCAGTGCCAGCCGGCTCCAAGACGGACCCGCCACTGGCCAAGGCCAAGCCCAGCAACGGTGGTAGCGCCTCTGGGAGAACACATTTAAGAAGGAGGGGGAAAAACCCACGCAACAGCAACTGCAGCTGGAGAGAGGAGTGAGACCATGTGAGAGAACCAGCCCTGCAGACCCCCAGGTCAGTGCAGAGGGAGGGGGAGGAGGTGCTCCAGGCGCCAGAGCAGAGATTCCCCTGCAGCCCATGGGGAAGACCATGGGGAGGCAGGCTGAACCCCTGCAGCCTGGGGAGGTCCACGGGGGAGCAGATCTCCACCTCCAGCCCGGGGAGGACCCCGCGCCGGAGCAGGTGGCTGCGCCCGAAGAAGACCATGACTCCGTGGGAAAGCCTGCACTGGAGCAGACTCCTGGCAGGACCTGCGGCCCCGTGGAGAGAGGAGGCCAGGCTGGGGCAGATCTTCTGGCAGGACTTGTGACCCTGTGGGAAGCCCACACTGGAGCAGTCTGTGCCTGAAGGACTGCAGCCCATGGGAGGGACCCACACTGGAGCAGTTCGTGAAGAACTGCAGCCCGGGGGAAGGACCCACGTGGGAGAAGTTGGTGGAGGACTGTCTCCCGTGGGAGGGACCCCACGCCGAGCAGAGGAAGAGTGAAGAGTCCTGCCCCTGGGGAGGAAGGAGCGGCAGAGACAACACATGGTGAACTGACCCCAACCTCCATTCCCCGTCCTCCTGTGCTGCTGGCGGGGTGGAGGAAGAGAAAATGGGAGTGAAGTTGTGCCCAGGAAGAAGGGAGGGGTGGGGGGAAGGTTTTTTAAGATTTGGTTTTTATTTTCTCATTATCCTACTCTGATTTGATTGGTAGTAAATTAAGTTAATTTTCCCCAAGTCAAGTCTGGTTTGCCCATGATAGTAACTGGTGAATGATCTTTCCCTGTCCTTATCTCAACCCAGGAGCCTTTTGTTGTATTTTCCGTCCCCTGTCCAGTTGAGGAGGGAGAGCGATAGAGCAGCTTTAGTGGGCACCTGGCGTTCAGCCAGAGTCAACCCACCACAACCCATAAAAAGCAAAATATATGAGTTCTTTTACTGGAATTGAAAACTTTAGCAAGGAGTTCAGGTGGTAGTAAGTTAGAAAAATCATAAAGCACCCATTAATTTGGTCTTCACTACATTATATTGAAAGAGAAGTAGAAGCTTCTCAGAACTAATTTTGACCACTCTGTTGATTCTGTATGTACGTATTTTAGCATTTATCTTCTCCATTGTTTGTGAGCGTCTTTAAGCCATCCACTGATATGAAAAACAATGAAGGTAAATGAGAGGACTCCTGTGATGTTCAATAGTCATAATGCCTTACAACTAGGTAGTAAATACAAGATTTTTTTTTCTAGGATATTGGGAGACTTTCAATAGGACTGACAAGTCTGAAAATTGGAAAGATTTTCCTGAAGTGAGCAAATGATTTCAGAGTGAAATAACCATAATTGAAAATGTTCAGTTTTCTAATTTTCCATATGTTTGATTAGCTTATTGCTTTCACTGCAGTGATAATCGCAGTACCAGGAAGTTAGCAAACATTTAAGAATTGTGCATAGCTTAGAAAGACTCCATTGTAAGGGATGTACAGCTCCCCTACCATCTGCTTTTTTGCCTCTAACTACAATGGTGGATGAGAGCATCTGGTTGTTTCTCTGCAAATATGTTTAATATATTATCTGCATTTCAAATATATCCTCTTCTTTTGGTAATTTTTAACATTAATTTCTTCTCATTATCTCATACTTTCATAATTCTTTAATGCTATTTACAGAAGCTGTGCCCATGTACAAACTAATAGTCAAGACTTCAGGGTCAGAGGAGGAGCACCTAAAAAGGATAAACCCAACAATATATGTAGCCTGCTAGTTTGAGGAGATCAGGGTTTAAGGGCCACAGGGTGGGAGAGAAAATTGAATCCTGGTCTCTTCTGCCTGTGGAGAGTATTCCAGCCACAAGACTATTGCATTAAAACAGGCTGCAGTACTTCTGCTTGTGGCTGTTGTCGGTTCAGTCACTGTTTGGAGATGCCTCCTTCCCTGTAGGGCTCTTGATGACTTGGTCTGAGTTCTAGATTGCAGCACTTCACTTGTAAGTGCCTAATTAGATCTGTCTAAGTGAGAGATGCTCAGGGTCACACAGGGAGTCTGTGACAGAGAAACAAACTTGAGTCCTGATCTCCAAATATTCAAACCAGTGAGAAGTCACGGTGTTTGGTAGAGCTGGAAGCTGAAAAATTTACCAAGCAACTACTTTTATTCAAATTCATTTATAATAATAATAAAAAATTGATTTAGATTCTTTCAGGTTTTGCCGAAACGCTCTTAACTGAATAGCAGTTTAACACTGGTGACCTCTGCAGATCTTTCTTAACGTGGATAATCATTCCATTCATAGACACACATGCATCACAGTGCCACATACATTTCAATCTATCAATAACTTCACAGAAGCCTAAAAATTATTTTATTTTAAAACCTAATTTAATGATAGAAGAGTATTAGCCTGAGGCAATGAAAAGGTACATTTTGCATAAACTGTTATTCCTTAGCCAACTGAACATTAACTTATAAGCCCAGTGTCAAATTCACATTGGTGATGGTGGAAATCAATGGTTCTGTAGGATTGGTGATAAAGTCTTATGCTTTTGCAGCAAAAGGATCTCAATTAATCCCTGCTATTATTGTTATATTTCCTGTGGTTTTAACAAGAAAGTTTGCTATAACAGCGTGGTGAATTCAAAAGGCTTTTCTGGCATTGTCTTCCCTTTTTCTTATTGCTCCTTAGTTTCTTTTCTCTCTTAAATCTCCTCCATCATTAATCCTACATCTCACACGTTGACATTAAAGTGCCTTTTATGCTATGCCTACACAGGGCAATGTAGCACTGTGTAAAGATACTCAAGGTAGCTCTGAACGAGCTAGCTCAAATAATGGGACATAGCATTACGCTTATTGGGTGTCAGCTATTGCATTCTACTTCTCATTAGGACTCTTGCAGAGCCAGCTCTGGCATTTTTGATGCAGTACTAAGCCAAGTAGAAATCCTTTTAACAGTATTGTGCAAGTAAGATGCAGCTATTTGGGGATGTAAAAATGCATAGAAAGACACACCCCTAAAAAAACCCAACCCCTTTTTTTCTCATTTCAGAACAATATTATTTAACAAGGAAAGGTCAGAAGAAATGGATAAGGGTACAAGTAATCTGGTGGAGTTTAAGAAGTGGACAAAGATATATTTAAAATCATATTGAAATGTTGTCATGGACATAAAATATCCATATTGGACTGAAGATAGCAAAGATATTTGATGAGGAAGAGAGCATAGCTTAAAATAAATGTGAAGTGAGTACAGATGTGAGGTGGTATGACATAAACTGAAGCAAGTTGAACTGAGTAACAGAACTGAACTGCTAATAGCAGAGGAACTTGACTTGCTCTGCTAGCACATGCGGGGGTGTCGTGATGACGACAGGAACTGGGAGAGGAAGGGGCAAAGAGCTTCCATTAGTCCTTTTCAAAATGCAGATCAGCTGCAAAGATTTAAACTGGGATAAATTATGAAAGAACAAAAGACCTTCTAAATTTTAGATAGATACTGTGGTATGGTGGTCTTATTTAGTATGGTGTAATCTATGAACTTCAGCTTTAGTTTATAGGTCTGTCCAACCAGCATGTGATTTTTTTTTTGCTGAATATGGAGTAGAGGAAGATGCTCCCTATTTGGCTGTACTATACTAGCATTAGTTGACTTTTGTACGGTTCCTAGCTGTGGATGAGTTCAGTTATACGCCACCTGAGGAGGAAAGTGTTTAATTAACCCCTGATTTTTCCACTCCTGGTGCCCACTGGTGCCACAGTATCCCTCTCCTCGGGATGTGGGTACCAGCTGTGCTGCTGTGCGGTCCCCTCTCTCTGCCTGTGTAAGGGCCGTAGCTAAGCAGCAGCCAGGTAAGGTGTTTCCTGGTGGACCTACACCTGAGGTTTGTCACTCCCCAGTTGCTTCTGATCTGTGGAAAAACCTGAGTGTTGGCCGTGATGCTATCACTGATGCCATCTCCGCTCTCAGCCCTCGCCCATCTCGGCCGGTGGTTACCGGCTGTGGCACGCACAAGTTTTTCTTCTCCCTTTTACAGCGGCCTATTTCTGACGGCAAATGTTTGTGTACTCCCTCCTTTGCCACGAAGTTTGTGTGCTTTGTTCCCACAGCTGCAAGGGAATGGATGGGAAAAAAGTAGGGCAATTCCTACCATCACCTGAGGTGGTAGAGGGTTATCTCCCAGAACATGTCCTGACCACTCTCCATCCAACCTATCTCATTTACCTGATGAGATTCCTGTAAGGCTGGTGTGGCTATGCAGCAACACAGCAAAGCATCTCTCCTATGAGCAGTGAAGGATCCTGATTTCCACTCACATGCTCTCAGTAGGTTTATTCTAAGTGAACCAGGCCCGCTCGTCCTGCACATGGCCACCCACGTTTGTCAGATGATGCAGGAAAGCACTTTGCATGTGATGGGATTTCCGAGTTGCTTGTCCTCCTTACTTTGTCTGAGTGTCAAGGCACAAAGTTATTGCCATCATTTAAATTGGATTACTACAGTCAGTGCATTTTATCATATCATTTCTAAGGCCCAGTGATGTGGAACACGTTAATTGGCACTTGTTGGGATGCACAGGGCTTCTCAAGTGTATGAAGGTTTTAAGCATCATTCAAAAAATAATGCCATGACCTAAAACCTCTTTCAAACCATCAGTGAGCTTTAAAAGAGGCCATTCTATGTATAAAGTAATCTTGGGAGAGGAGGAAAGAAAGACGTTAAAAAAAAAGAAAAGTGAAAATTGTTCTTCACTGCTGTTCATTGCTGTTACCAAAATCAATGTGTCTGCAAATGTAACTTGTCTCATAAATCATTAGGTCACAAACCTGCACAATGTCAATGTGTTGTCACTATCCTATTAAATTAAATTACTAACCAAGGTAATACTTAACAGCACATTTCACAGGGAACAATGTTTTAATGTATTGAAGATGCCTAATAAATATAGCAGTCAGCTAATATGATTTGAAGGCTTTAGGCAGAAGAAATACTAGAGGGAGATAAAGGTAAAGGAGGTTGAAAAAAAAGACATCTAGCCACTAGGGATATAACGTACTGAAATACTGGATTGGCATAATGAGAAGTGTCCTACTACATCGCTACCCAGTAATTATCAAAGATGGGTTGGATGGGTTATATTTGGATTTGGCACCTGCAAACACAAGGGGGTAGGTAGACTCACAGATAACTGGCACTCTCAGTTGAGCTATGGGAAAAACTAAATAGTGAACTCTGAACCTTATTTTTACTGAATGTTCCCTTCAAGTATATTTATAAAAAGCAGGGATAGACTGTCAGCTCCTGAAGAAAAGAGTGAAATATGCTGATTTACACCTATTCCAACCCCAAGATATTTTAAGATTAAATCATATTTCAATTCTAAAGCCTTATGAAGTGCTCCACCTTGAACATCAATACTCTCCCTGCTCTTCTGTTTGTCCAATATGGGAATTGCTTGACTTATTTTTTTTTTTTTTTTTTTGGCAAAAGCTAAAGTTTAAACACATTTCTTACAATCCCAATCCTCCTTCCCAGTGCTTTAGAAGAAGATTGAGAGCTTGAAGAACTCCTGCTATTATGAGAGTAAGTGGAGAATAAATAATCAACAAGTTCAGGCTTCTACATGGACAGGTTGGTGGGTGTGCTGTCCAAGTTGCAGTCCAGGCCAGAGTAATAGTGCATAATACTGAATATTTTACTGATTAAAGTCTTGGACCTTAGAGCACTTGGGTATTAGTCTAGTATATTAGAGTGCCTAAAGATGGCACTTGCAGTCCAACATTATGTTCAGCAGAATGAAATGAAAGCCCAGCACTGCTGGCCAAACTTCAGCCAAATAATGGTGGTGTAAAAAGAGTTGTGTTAGGTACATCAGACATGACCATTGTCACTTTTTTGCTGTCCAGTGCAGAGGAACTTCTGCAGCTGTGTCCAATATTAACTATGCTACATTCAGTTCTTGGCTTCTGTGCTCTCCCCCAAGGAGAACATGCAAGTCAAATGTCAAAATTTGATCTCTCTCAAGCTGTAAGGAAAAGAGGAAGGCAGGAAACAAAGGCAATGAAGGAAAAGGTTATTTTTGAGTAACAGAAGCTCATGTGCTATCACTTTCTGTTGTTTGGCAAGAGGAAAGGCACAATGAGAAGGAGTTGGTGTGTGGTCACAGTCTGAGATCCTGTGGAGAATTAGTTAGCTGAAACAGATATGCAATTGGATGTAATATACTTTGTACATATGAAATTTATCTTATTTATTGGTGTAATGCATAATGCAAAATGTTATCTAGCAGTAGAACTTCCAGCGTAAGCTCCATTTTGTTTTTGTGTTTTGAAAATAATATAGAGTATGAAAATATTTGAAATGTGGATATCTTCTGTTTTTACAGGAAACTATAATCTTATTCTCTAATACTTACACTGTCATATAATGATAACAACTGTGATTAGGCTCTGAATCTTACGGCTTGAGATCATCTTTATTTTTGTGAGGTATTTTATGGTCATTTTAAATTATGGCATAAAACATTTATTGTTTTGTAAAGCAAAAGGAAGTGTCTATCTGGAAGACATGACATTATATCGAAGTTCAAACCACTTCTTATTAGGACATATTTTACCATTTGTTTTGCTGCGTCCAATGGCGATGGAGCATTTTCTTCCAGCACCATCACCAGGCAAAGCTATACTCATGGACTACGTATTCTTTAGGTAGGAATGGGACAAGAGTCCTCTATAAAATAGCAAGCACGGTGAGGTTTTGATAAGCACGTTTGAGTCTACATAGTTAGGCAAAATTCTGCCTTTAGCGAGGTATACAGGTATTTTGGAATATTGCTCTTTACAGCAAAATTTTCTCCACTAAAATTCACTTGTTGAGAAATCCCAGACTCCTTTCAAATGCAAGGTCCATCTCTGTGTGCCCATACACAATTCGGTAATTCTAACCCGGGATTTCAAACAGAGCTATTTGCAGAGGTGTAGTGCCGATGGACTTGGCAGGCAGCACAGCACTCGACTCAACTTCCTCTGCTGTCGTGACAGTGACAGTCATGGAGGTAAATGTACCATGTCTGCATTCACTCCTGAAAATATCTACATTTGTCTTTTAACACTGACAGGACAGAATACTTGCTTAGCTGACAGCAAATGGCTTAACCTAGCTATCAAACAAATCTTATCATAAGCTAATTTTATTTATTGTGCTGGTCCCTATAGAAATTAATTAGTGCCTGCTTGCTTATTAATTTTTACAGTGAAGATGCCTTGTTCAGCCCATCTGTTTGGGAGCTCTATTTCACATTTCCCTCATTGCCACTGTAAAGGTAATTGCATTTTTTCACATTTTCTGTCCCTCTCTTTGCCGGCTGCATTGATTTTCATAGTCGTGACATATTTCCTGCTTTCTAATAGATTTCTGTCCACTTCTCCCACCTCTAAATCAATGTTTTTAATACTGCAAGAACTCATCAGTAAGAATGGTTGTAAAATTTAGTCACTTCAGTGACAGTTGTCTCTTGCTTGATGCCAAAAGCTATTTGCACTTAAAATTTTCCTTTGGATATTGTGAAGATTTTTTTTAGGAGTGAAATTCACTGAGGTCAGACTAAGGCAAACAGTTTTATCATTTCTGTAATTTCACTGGAAATAAGACTTGTAAAACTGTAACTAACTTTAAGGGCATTCAAAGACTTATTTGAAAGATCATATATATTTAGTCCATTGTTGCAGAATGCATTCACAGTTTCACTGTTGACAAGGTAGGAGCAGTGTGATCGGAGATTGTGCAGTGGTCCTGTACGTTACAGATCCCTATCAGCTGCTGGCGCTGTATTTCTAGCATAGGCTGTTATGATTTCTAAAATTCAGCAATGTGATTAAGCAGAAAACAATTTTTTTTTTTTTTCGCTAGAGCTCAAGGAGTTAGACATTTGGATGTCCTTAAGCAGTCTCAAGCACAGCCTTTCTATCTATAAAAGACAGGGGGGCAACAGCCATCGTACCAGGGATGAGATCTGGTCTATTGGCTGCCAAGTGGGTAACACTGGATTGCAAGCAAAAATACTGTGTACCTACTGTATTCCTTAAACACTGGCTCAGGTCATTCATTAAGGATCTTTAACTCATATATTGCCTGAACCATATGGGTAGAACCATGGCCATGCTGAAGACAATAGAAAAGCTGAATTTGAACATTTACAGTAATTTATTGTAAATCTTTCCAAGTAGCACTTGTGTTATTTATAGGTATATATCAATTCAGTCTAGGTGGTTGACAATTTTTTTATGGGAGGACGACAGGAAGAATTTCAGCGCCGATCAAACAGCTGAATATATCATAGTTTTCGTTCATGTGCAAAGTGAACATTTATTACCATGTCTGGTGTGTATAGCTTATGGTAATCATAATAAAAACAGCATGTAACATTATACTATGCTTAGAGTATAATTTAATACACTTCCGTTATGGTGTAATTGAATATTCTTATATGTAATTTATTTATTCTTGTTAAAATTATATTATAATTATTTGTCTTAATCTATATTCATTGGGGAAGCACTGAGAAGGTTGAAATGAGACTGGAAAACTGTTGCCCTGATCAGCAACAGCAGTAGGAAAGTCATCCTGAATTTATGCTTCTGACCAGGGGAACAGGCAAATGGAGTCTAGTTTGTTGGCCCTTGCAGTTGACTTCTGAGATGGCAGGAAAACCTGCTTTTCTCTTCACTGGAGGCAAACTTGGGTAGCTATATGCCTACTTTTGACATGCAGCATGTGGAGAATCTGATCTTTGGACTGTTAGTTATTTCCAGAAGAGAGCCTGAGGGTATAGGGAGATCTGTGTTGATTTGCATGGACAAGCTGTGCCTGTTAATGGAGTTATTTGCAGTTGACAATTGCTTGGAAGTTAGTGCTCCTTCGACTGGGTCTTTGGAACTGGCTTTGGGAGCACTTCTTTTGTGAAGTAAAATACATCAGTTTTAATCAGAAACGAACAGGCCACCCCTGCTGACCTTGAGGGGTTTTTTGTTGATGAGGGTGACCATCATAGCTTGTTTTGAGAGATGGTTATTAACAGAGGTATTTGGAGTGATTTCTAGGATATCGTCCCACCCTAAACTAGGGGATACATGGCAAGTCCGTAGGAGGAAGCAGCTTCTGACTTACTGGTGCAAATGGACAGGATGAGATGTTAACAGAAATCTCACTTTCATAAATGGAGATAATTGAGGCAACAAATCTTGCCATCTAGCCGTACAGGAAATCTGTGTCAGAGACTTGAAATGAAACATTATCACTTCCCTCATAGCCTCTTACTGCTGAGCCATCCTTCCTTTTCTAGAAAATAGGTTGATAAAGGCTCTAAAAATAAACAGGAGCATAATGTTTTATGGTAAGATAATTTCAAGGACTGTTTATTTGCCTTAATAAAAGCAGATTGTTAATATGGTACAATAGAATGGTGGTCCTTTTGTTCAGCACCGAATGAAGGTTTCTTTCAATATGAAGTACAATGTTTTCCTGGAACTATACTCTCTCATTGGCACGTTGCACTTATAGATAGCGTTAGACTGGGTATATGAACTAATCTTTGTTCTAGACTTCGTTTGCAGGCCATGGCTCCTATTATATTTAAGTACTTCTCCTTGAAGCTCTAAATCAAGGGCAGCTTCAAAAGTGGGCAGCTTCTATTAAATGTAATTACTTTAATCTGAAACTTATGCTGAAGGTGAGGCTGCTAAACAAGGATAGCCACTAAATTAAAGTAGCTGCAGTTAGGAGCATGAATAGTAAAAGTACCTCTATTAAATAAAGGGTAGTGACTGATCAAAGAGGGATTATAAATTAAGCTGTGCAGAGTTTGTTTCGGATCGTGTATTATGCCATTCCCCAAAACAGAAACCATCTCTCCCTATTTCCTCTCTTGTAAACGACCAATAAGATACATAGCATCTATATCCTTGTGCACCTACAGGTTCATAGCCTAATGAAGTTTAATGGGATACTCTTAACTTGTTTATATGCTCTTATTTTTCATTCAGCACAAAATGCTTTTAAAAGAGAATGCTTAGGATTTTCAACAGCAACTGTCGGACTCGGGAACACAAAGCCAAGAATTACTTTTGTGGTATAGAACCACTAATTTCCCTTTCTAACCATATTTTTTGACTCTTTTCATTTGCGGTCAGTCAAATTAGCGTGCCTTCACAATATTCATGGGGCAACTTATCATTCAGACCTTCCAAGTGACCTTTTCTTCTTGGATCTTCTCTATCACGTCAGATTTCCTATCCTGGTCTATGCTCTCATGCTTTACCAGAACTCTCATGATTCAGTGGCTTTCAGTCACTCCAAATGCTTCCAGGGGTTCATTTTACCTATTAAATCCCAATCTCTTTATTTCTGACTTGGAAGAGGAATGGGTATGGTACTTCTTGGCTCCCTTCTAACTGATGACAACATTTTCTATCCAGTATTGCAGTCATTATTTGGGCAGCACCCCCCCCGCCCCCTGCCAAATTCCAGAGATGAACTGCACATGCAGGAAGTGGAGGATTTGATGCCCTGTCTAGTGCATCATTGAAAGAAAATTTATCTGAAGGACTCGATAACTAAACTATCTTTTTTAATGGAATGCTCACATTTTTGTTAGTAGACATAATGGGAAAATATAATGTATTCTTACTGGGATAAAATGTTGCCAGAATATAGAGAATCCAACTCTGTTTTCTATGTTGACGGTTAAAACTAACATCAAGTAAAAAAAATAGTTGAAATAAGCTGAGTTTTCTTTGTGTGGTTAAAGGAAGCAGATAAGAGCAGTTTCATGCAGGGAACAGATCAGGCAAATAACATCTTTACAGCATTTACGCTTTTTGAGTAACTGGAGCAATTTCCCTTTCAGTTTTTAGGGAATCATTCTCAGATCTAATACTGACTGAGTCACTTCTGTGAAATATTTCTCAGCATTCAGAAGTCATCTCAAGTGGCTTATTTTCTTCACTGTTGTTTTCCTCATCTCGCACATCAGTTCCTCTCTGTCACAGCTTTTCAAAGTCGGTCTGTTGGCAAGCAGACTGCTGTATCAGAGGCTTGATTTCTATAACCATTGTGTGGGAGAGACTGAGCGAAAGAAAGAGAGTTCTTTGGACTCGTTCTCAATATTAGAGTTCATCTTGAGAATTTTGCTTCAAAGCCCAGCATGACATAGACAATTTCTGAGCGATTCCTTACTCTCTCATTTTCTTTATATGTAAAATATCCTGTGTAATGCAAGTGCCATAAAAGAAAACAGAAACACTCTTAATAGACACTTTTACATTCGGCTTAGAATACAATGACATAACCCGTAGTGATGCTCATCCACATTATTAACTTCTAACGCCTTGGAAGGTGCAAGGACAATCACCTCTTTGTGTCAAGTCTAACCACACTGTTAAAACCAAAGACAAGTCTTAAAAACAGAATTAACAATATTAACTTTACTATAAAATTACCACTTTAAATTTTCCATGGTAGTGGGGACCCAACTCTTCAATAGAAAAGATTTTTTTTTTTTTTTTCCTGGTACATTGTTTTTCTTATGGAATGAGTAAACCCAATCAGCTAACCAATCAACTACTCTCCTCTTTTAATCAGTAGCTGTATGGTTTATCGATCTATTATTTGGGTTTGTAGATAGAACTAAACAACTTTACATTATGTCATACTTTCTGTACAATACTTACTTTCACAGTGACTATTCGGAGGACATCGTGAAGGCTAAAGCCAGGAATTTATTCTTGCATGTCAGTTCAGGGAAGCAAAATTTGCATAGTATGCTAGAGTACACTTAATTGTTGACTGGTTCTTTTTCTTTGGCAGGAACATAATATTTCATATTCCAGCAGTTCTTGTTTCCAAGATATATGAATCTTTCCTGGTTTTCAAATAGTTTTGATTTGCATTAAGTAACAAAGCAACCACTAAGCCAGAAAAAACAGTGACACAGAAATAACAATAAGAATATGAACATCACTTACAAAAGCTAGAAAATTAAGAGTTAAAGTTGAACTTGGCTGAGCAAATTTGGAGGAGAGGGAAACATCCAGAAAGGCATAATTTGGATGGAATTAGGAATCTTAATCTGAGAATGTACTCCCAAAAGTCTTTGTTCCAGCAGCTGTAAAAACCTATTAGGAACTTACATTTTGGGCAACAGTGTTTATTAGATGCTTACATTTCAGCTGCTGTGCATACTCACAAGCACTCTGACCTAAGCCTCTAGGAAGCTCGCTGCCATCTAAGATCCATTTCAGTTGGAGCAAAGCCTAATTTCAGCCACTTGCTGAATGTGCAGTTGGTTTGAATTGTGAATGAAAATGGATTTCTTTTAGACATGAGTTTTAATCAATTTAGTTTTAATGCTTTTCTTCAGATACAGTGAAAACTTCCAAAGCAACACTTGTTATATGATGATGACAATAGATAGTACTTCTTTGAAACACTGATCAGAAAAATTACTGTATTAAGGTTTTTCCTATCCCTTTGACACCTATTACAGAGCCTATCTGATCAAATATGCACAGATATTTGCAGTACATGCACTGGTTTGTTCAGTCATTGCACATCCAGAGTGCACACGAAGATCTGGAGCCTGTGTTGTGCACCTGTGGGGTCTTGGTCCAAAGCAGAAGCATCTGGCAGGAATATTGCTAACCCCGTCTACCTGAACTAACTGATGGTCTGCTTGGACTGGCCTAAAAACTTAGACAACTGTCTTACAGGTTCCGAAGCACTCGTTTTATGTTGTCTTGAGACTGTGCTGTTGAGCCTCTCGTTATGTTTGTAGTGGAGAAGAGAAGCACATAGCGAGAAAATTCTCTCTGTAATCTAGTGTTTTACCAGATCATCAGTTAAAATCTCACATCTTCAGTGGGAAAAATTAGGTTAACAAGCAGTGAGCAAGGTAGGGTTAAGAATACTATTAAATGACAGGCTCCTTAGTGGGGGTGCTGTCTCACCACAAGATGAGCTGGAGCTCCCGTGGCAGTCCCTGGAATCTCGTCACCGTCTGCTAATGACTGATGGCCCTCTGCAGGATGTATCCACACCTATGTTTGCACTCTCATTTAAAACCTCATTTTGCCACAAAACAAGATCCACCAAAATGAATGAGAGGGAAGGGATAAGTCAGTTTATCTTTCAGCAGCTTTTCTAGTTCATAGCAATAAAGGAGGTCCTTCAAATTGCACCTTCTTCAGCCCCTCCAAACACAACTGGCACCTCTTTAATTCAAATATTGCTGGCAGTTACATGACCGCCATTAGAGGCGAATCGTGAAATGTTCTCAAGGCATGTCTCAGGTTAGAGTTTATGCGTCTGAGGAAACAAGCCTGGAGCTGCCTTCTTAGCTGTTCTGCTATTTTAACTGTAATCAGAACAATTCTGGCCTTGGGACTATTCAGGAATCTGAAAGCCAGAGCCATCAATACAACTTATAAGAAGCAATTTTTTAGTTTGAAACTACATATCTGGGTCTCAATCTTTTATGTTAGTGCTCTCCTGACTTCTCTTTGCCTTAGGTGCAGGGCTCCTTCCGAGCTCAGTGGCAGTACCGCAGCAGCCTACGCAAGTGGTTACGTCGCTTGAAATCCCAGAGTGGAGTCTGTCCAGTTTTCTGCAACTCTGTGTAATGCTAGATTATAGTCTCAGTGCTGGAATGTAAAACAAAACCTCTCTTGAAAAGAGTAACAGGGTTTGCCTATTTACTCTTGTACTTCCTTACCTGTCGTGGTTTAACCCCAGCCAGCAACTAAGCACCACACAGCAGCTCACTCTCTCACCCGGTGGGTTGGGGAGGAGAGTTGAAAACAAGTAAAATTCATGGGTTGAGAGAAGAACAGTTTAATAATTGAAATAGAGAAAGAATAGATAATAATAATAATAATAATAATAAAAAGGAAGATAACAAAAAGAGAGTAAAATATAACCCAAGAAAGACAAGTGATGCACAATGCAATTGCTCACCACCCACTAACTGATGCCCAGTTAATTCCTGAGCAGCGATCCGCCCCTGCTGGCCAACTACCCCTGGTTTATATACTGGACGTGACGTCATATGGTATAGAATATCCCTTTGACCAGTTTGGGTCAGCTGCCCTGGCTGTGTCCCCTCCCAACTTCTTGTGCCCCTCCAGCCTTCCTGCTGGCTGGGCAT
>JANXJC010000001.1:44211047-44239882 GCA_027564655.1 Leptodon cayanensis
GCTGATGGGCTCGGCCTTGGCCAGCGCTGGGTCCGTCTTGGAGCCGGCTGGCGTTGGCTCTGTCAGACATGGGGGAATCTTCTAGCAGCTTCTCACAGAAGCCACCCCTGTAGCCCCCTGGCTACCAAAACCTTGCCACGCAAACCCAATACAATTCTGCAATAAATAGGAAGCAATGTATCATAAAAAACCTGTCTGTATTTAATCTCTCTAGCGTTGTTTTGTTAACTCCAGCTTGCTGAAAGAAATGGAACACCTGCCTCTTGGCAAACAAGTTTTTATAGATGAGGTTATGATTCTTAGTCTCATTATTTCCTTACTGGAGCAAAATAAAGATATAAATTAGGGTATTGGGGGAATAGTTAATCAATTTATTATGCTTTTGTGTCTCTTGATGTTTTTTGGTGGGTGGACAGAAATGGATTGAGTAGCAGAGTCGGTAAGAAAAACAGGCTTATTGAGGGAAAGGACTGGAGTTCAAGTTTGTTTTTTCCTGGCTCTCTCTTACAGCAGAATTCTCAATGTCTCTCCAAAGATGGTTTGCAGATTATTCAGCACAAAAGTGCCTTCTGCTTTTGCTGAGTTCATTCCTTCATCTAATGGTTGTTGGGAAGTGGCAAATACCAGTCAGAGGGATCACTGCTTCTATTGCCTAATCTGCAGAGCGTGGCTGGCTTGGATCATCCCAGAGAGACCTGTGCGGGGAAATGATATGGGTTCCGCTCTGTGCTCTTTCTGGCAGTCCTGTCCCACGCCCCCACGAAGTAACCTACGAGTGTGCGCTCTGCCCCTCAACCATGCACTCATACGGTGTTTGAGCCCTGCTGTGTAGTAGGGAAGCCCGGTGCCAGAGCCAGGTCTTCTCCTGGCTGGACACCCCTGGGGAGGAGTGCCCTCCCGGCCTCACCGAGCCCCTCTGGCCCTGCCGGCATGCAGAGAGCTGCTGAGATTGCAGGCTGCAGGTCTCATACACACCTGCCTTTTGGTTTTCTGAGACAGCTAGCTAAGGGCCCTGCTAGGACACTTCTGTCTGGGTGGCAGGACACGGATTCCTAAGAAATTCCAATCTGCAAAGCAGCTCCTAGCTCCATAGGGACTCCTCAGCCACTATGTCCATCACTACCCATAGCAGTTAGTTCATGTGTTAGTGAGTGAGCTTCTCTCTGTCTACTGATCTGTGCTCCTGTATCTCACTGCTGCTTAGAGGGAACGCCTCTAAACTAAGAAATTTAAAACAATAGCCTTCATCAAAGCAAACAATACTGGTGTTGGTAAAAACTAGTTTTTGAAAAAACTACTTTAATATTCATCACTATAAATATGAGCTCTAGGTTGCTGTGAGACACTCGTGTATATGAGAGCGCGTGCATGCCTGGGAAGAAGTTTGCCCGTGTGTATATTTGCACATGCAGAAGTAGATCGCTGCACACCTGCCAGCGTGCAGGAGTGTGCGAGTGCGCTGTCCCCGGGGAGCTCACGCAGCGCTTGGGTTTGCTCCGAATGCAGGAAGATTGCTCGTTGCTGCAGGTTCCTGACAGCCGAGGACAGCAGCAGCCCCCCCTTTGTCAGCATGGTTCCAGGTGTTCCTCCCTATCGTGACACAAACATGTTCTTTTTTTACCTTTTGTTATTCACAGGGGATTTAACACAATATTAAACTAACAAGAAGGGGAAGCCGAGAGGAAGAGTTTGATTTAGCTCCTGTTAGTGATTCATAGACCTGTTCTCTTTGTTTGTTTAGATTTATTTTGAAGCTTGAGACTTTACTATGTAGTTACATGAAACAAAGGATGAAATCAGCCCTAAAAGTTCTGCTTAACTCCTGCTTTTTTGAAATCTGCTGTGTCTTTATAAGAAAGTTGTGTAGAAGAATGAGGTGGAAGGTTAAAATTTGATCTTTTCGCTGGGTGCGTTTCTTTGTCCTGTGAAAATTACTCCTTCCACCTAACTCCACTCAGAAGCTCCCCCCACCTTCTTAATCTACAGTACTTTGTTAAAACACCTACTTTTCCAAATGACTTAAAAATCATTTGAATGCTGTATGAAATTGTAAGGCTAAGGCACCCATTTTGCTACGTTAGTTGAATTTTGCAGCTTAGACTCTCAAGCTGTACTTGCTTTGGTTTTTTGCTATCCCTTGGTGGCTGCTTATGTTGCCTACAGTTTTGCACTGGCTTTGCCTAATGCCAGAGGAACAAGCTATTTCAACGAAATACCACTCTCTGTTGCCCAAATCCCATTTGTTTTTCCCCATGTGCCTAAAGGCCAAAAGGCAAAGCAGCTGGTGTCATTCTGGTGTGCAAAGGGAAATGTTCTGCTATGAAATCTGAACCTCTTATGCAGCATGATGAAATGGAGTCCTCAACATACGGAATTAGGAAAAAAAATAGTTTCTAAAAATAAGCCCACCCTTTTATGTTGTAAGATTGTTTGCACACTTTCAGTTTTTTTTCCCCCAAATACAGCATGTACCTCTCTTGTTGTTTAAGAGCTGGGCCATGTTAGCTGTTATTTTAATTCTACCAGCTTCCTAGCTTCAGGGATTTGTAAGTATGGATGCATCTACCTTTCAGCCTGTGATAACTAGCTGGTTGGCAAATGCGTAAGTCGCAACCCTGCTCCACAGATGCGGCATGTCTGAACTCTTGGGTGTTTGTCCTAGACTCTGCAGTGCTGTGGTATGCGTAATGCTGAGGGAAGAGATGCTTTTGGTAGGAGATTGCCTATTTTAAGCAATGTACTATCCATTGTATAAACAAGTTTAATCCCAAACTATACATACCAAGGGTGTAAAGAAACCACGGGGGTTAACAAAGGCAGAAAAGCTGGGGAGGGGGGGAAGAGGAAAAATAGAAAAAAGCTGATAATTAGCAGCACGGTGGTGCTCATTTGGAAGTCCTTAGGCAGATGAGTAACCTTTACAAGAGATTTTGCCCTGAAATTTATTATTAGCCTAATGCAACTTGGCCAAATAAGAGTACTCAGTTACGTGGCGATTGCATGTATCCATGTGTGATGCAAGGAAAGAAACAGTGTTCCTTTTGCAGAAGGCAGCAGTCTTTCAGTAGTATCACAATTTTGCCCTAGTTTACTCAGATGACCTGTATCACTGTCAAAAGCGGTATGCCCTATTTAATATCTTCTCTCTTTGGAAGTCCTTCTCCCCTTTGCACAGTCAAAAAAAAGCTGACTGTATTTTGAATCCATTTCTTCTCTTTGGACAGTCCCATCTTCATCAATACGTCATCAAGGGCTCTCATTTGGATGATGCATTGTGCTAATCTGTACCGAGATACAATTACTTCAGTGACATATTGCTGACGAAGCACTGCCAACTGGCGGGGATGGCTTCTATGATTCTCACTAACCATTGCACCTCTATTTAAGGGCAATGAATTATTTTTTGAAGGCCTGAGTACTGGTTTTAGAAAGGGAAAAGGCGTATGACCACATGCACAGCAAACCTGCTGCAAGCTAACCCAGTCTGTTATGTTTATAGTTTTAAATGACTGATGGAAACTTGCTGTCTGTATTTTTGCAAGTGAACAAGCATCTGCTGTTGCAACTGCTGATTAACAGGCTCTGTTCTCCATATGAAGTGGATCCAATTATATGCTCTAGGCCGTCCCAAGAGAAGCACAGAAATAGGTAGCTCGAAGCAGGACTATTTAATAACTGTGGAGAGAGTGTAATCTTTGCTGTACTCAAATAGGCTGTGCTGAAAGGGAGTTTGCCTTTGTCTTCTGAAAATAGCAGTTGTAATGGTAGAGAGGAAGTACACAATGACTTTAATTTCAGGGCTGATCACTATTTTCCCTTCTCTTTTCTCTTATCATTCTCTGTTGAATTTTATTTATTCTATACTAAAATATGTACAGAGCATATTTTTGTTTCACCCAAAGCCCTGTGAAAAAAGTGGTGCTCTTCCCACTGACTTTGGTGACCTTTGGATCAAAATGCTAATGCCATTTCTATGACAGTTTTGGCAATAAATTCAAAGATCTTGCAGACAAAACTAAGTTTTCTTGACATTTGTAAAAAGTAGCAAATCATCTTTAAAAATTTCTGGAGGAAAAGCTGCACACTATGAAGGCATTTCTCTGTGTTCCAATTTTTTTGTTATATTTTGGGGTTGTACTTTTGTCATCCTGGAGATCTGTGTTCCCTGCTTAAATTCAGTTTACAGTGTTAAATAAAACTGTATTCTTCAACAATTATTTCTCCCATGATTCTTCTCTCCTCTGTCATTGTCAGCCACTCCACCCAATGCACTTTTTCCAGCTTGAGGACAGAATGTCTGCTGATGGCAACTGGGAAAATGCAATAAAACAGTTGTTTACAAGAGATTATAATTTGTTCCCCTGTCATTTTCTAACCCCTTCTCCATTAATGGCCTGACTAAATTTTTCTTCCCTATCTTCCATACCACCTGTGAAATTTGCCCTTTCTTTGTCAGCCTTATAATGAACAATTCTTAAATCTGTCAGCTTTTGGTCATATTCTGTAGTGTTGTTCCTTCTAGCTTCCTTAGTTGCATCTCGTCAGACATAAAACTTACAAAGAAAATATTTTCTTATTCTCTACTACATCAGCCACAACATCTCTTAATTGGCTTCATCCTTTTGATCTTGTTTCTTCCTCTTCAGTGATCCACATGAAATCTTTTGCTCAGCACAGGGCAACGAGCATTTTGGCAGGATAAGCAGCTTGAGCGACTTTGTGGGTCAGAGCTTCAACATGAAGCTCTTTTGCAGTCAGAGATCATACATGGCTGCCTACTAATTGGTAGAAAAAGAAAGTGCTGGGAATACTTATGTCGATAAACGCTTGCAGAAGTATTCCTGCTGGAAGCATCAAAAACATCCTTAGTAATATAGCTAGTGGTAGGTACCCACTTTTTTTGTCAAAACTTGGCATGTTTTACTTCTATGTCTGACTTTGGCATGTTGGGTTGCTTCTAATGGGCTCTTCTGAATCTCGTCTATTTGTAAACTCCTAGTCGCTTGCCAGACTGATTGCATTAGTCAGGTGGGATTACTTCTGATCCCTGATTAGGGAGCTGTAACTTCTCCTGGACAGGAGGACGAGTTGTACAATTTTTTTCTAGCATGGAGCTAGAATACCGAACAAGCGTATTTGCATGAGTACTTGTGGATGTTTACAGCTTGAATATTTATGTAAAGACATTTTCATGCAGAACTCAAACATTTCTTGAGAATCTGAAGTGTATGTTTGGTCTTATTTTTCTTCAACATGTTTCCTTTTCTGTCCTAAATCTTAGAGATGAGAGTTACCTGATGATCCTCTTCAGTTTTTCCTCAATTTTTCTTCTTTTCTCTTCACTGAGGGGGTTTTTTATTTTTCATTCATGAAAATGATTCACTGTTCATTTATTCCAGTATGCTCTTGCTGAGACTCTGCAGGTCACTTTACAGCCTACTGTGCCAGCAGTTAACTGAGATTCTTTGGTCTCTTTTTCTAAAGCAACTATTTCCTCCAAATTGATAGCATAATCCAGTGTAGTTTAAAGCCAAGTCATTTCTGCTAGTAACACTTCACAGTTTACTGGTTTAACTTCATGTGCTCCATAGCATTGTAGTGTGCTTCATATTAATGACCCATCTTTTGGCTTTCCACTCCTATGCTCTCTCTCCCTGTACGGGGTGGGGTGGCTCCAATTTTGTTAAACGAGCAAACCTTAGCATTCATCTTGGTTTTCTGCATGAAAGTAATGGAAACTGCGGGTCCTAGTTCTTCACAGCACGATTCACCAGGCTTATATTTAGAACTTCCTTCCAGTCCCATTAGGAAGTGATTAAATATCAATGTGGAAACAGGGTACATTGATCAACAGGTGAAGAAGCCCCAGGGTGCCTTTCTGGCAGATTATCAAAAGGTGTTTCTAGGAGTTAAAATTCATTGTCTCAGTGTGTTGTCTGGGGGTTTTTTTGTTGTTTTTTTTTCTTCTACAGTCTAGCATGCAGCCACTTCACCTCCTCCCTTCCTCGCCATGGGTAACAAATGAAAAATTTTAAAGGCTGCTGAATACCGTGCATTTTCACAGTAGGTCAGGTGTTTAGCACAGGTGTTTCTGAAATAGCATCACATTGGTAAAGGACACTGTGCTTGATGGCTTTACAATTTCCACTTCTATCCGCATGAACTAGGAACCTTCCATATGTAGCACAGGCTGCAATTTAAGTTTACAAAAACGATGGTTAGCTCAAGAGTAGAAAGTGTGGTTTTGGATCTTATCAAAAGTTTTAAAAGAAGAAAAATATCTATATTGTATAACAAACACAGCAGTTCTGGTATAAATAATTACTTGTGGTAAAACTCATGAAACTTGCAAGTTAAATGAACATTTTTACATAGCTGTCAGGGAATTCACACAAGACTGCAACATAATTCAGTACAACACAGCAAACGATGAATAATACAGCTCCAGAAATAACAGCAACCAGAACTCAATGCTTTAATTTATGAAAGTATTTGCACATTAATTTTGCATTTGTGTAGTCAAGGATGGATGCTTTGTTTTTCTTCCATGTCTTCTTTTCTATTGGCAATATTCTATTGTTATTTTCATCATTATTATTATTAGTTTTTCTTTTTTTTTTTTTTGGTTTTGTATTATTTTAGAACTGCAGAGCCAAATAATAAACAAGGGTTTCTTGTGCAAACTGCTTTACTGACATATAAAAAAGAGATAGTAACTATCCTGAATACATTATAGGGTGCAAAGAAAGGAGCATGGAGTAAGCCTGGGAAAACATAGGACTAAAATGAGTAAATTTTACATAATCGTTAGCATGTCACATAATACAGTGCCATACCGTACATACGTGCTTAGAGTCTAAAAGAAAATAGGAATAAATACAACCTCATTTTTGCTTTGCCAGTAATGTGACAGAGCTGGATTTTTATGTTTCACCAGTAACTCTAGCTGCAAAAGAATTCAGATACGGTGGGCTAGTCCCACATACGTCACTGAACGCATAGGAAAATGTAAGCCTGTTACTCTTTCCTTCCAAAGGGAAGGATCTAACAAGATCTCGTGACTCCAGGGTGCTACCAGGGTGCCCAGTGCACCTTTGGTCAAGAGGTTCAAAGGTAACTGTAAGGCCAGAAGCAGAAGAAAAAACATACATCCAGGACTCCTACCTAGCAGGTAGGTAACCGTCTCTCAGATAAACCTTAGATGTTTTTTTCTCCCAAATTATCTTTAATTGTCCTCCTGGCAGAGCGATGGACCCAATACATCAGTGATATGATTTGCCCGTATCTACAGCAATCTGTTCAAGCAGGTGATGTTACACTTTGGAGTGCAGATCCTGCACATATTTATGCCATAGTCAAGAATTTCAAGTCTGTTTGCTTGCTTTTGACAGAGAATCTAATGCAGAAGCTGCTGCTTTGGGATTTTATTTTTTCATTCTTCATGCACGAGACTGAATTTAAAAACAGTCCTTCTGCTTCTTATTCCATAGTTCCTGCCACCACCTGTAGCCCTCTTTGGATAATTCTAGATTTTCCTTGGCTTTCAACATGCAGTCTAGCATTTGAGCCGAGATCTACTTTCTCTTTGTGACACTGTGTGCTGGTTTTGGCTGGGGTAGAGTTAATTTTCTTCACAGTAGCTAGCGTGGGGCTGTATTTTGGATTTGTGCTGGAAATGGTGTTGATAACACAGGGATGTTTTCCTTACCCAGAGCCAAAGTCTATTCTGCTTCTCACCCCACCCCACCAGCGAGGAGGCTGGGGGGGCACAAGAAGTTGGGAGGGGACACAGCCAGGACAGCTGACCCCAACTGACCCAAGGGGTGTTCCATGCCACACGACCTCATGCTCAGCATATAAAGCTGGGGGGAGAAGAAGGAAGGGGGGGATGTTGGGAGTGATGGCGTTTTGTCTTCCCAAGTCACCGTCAGGTGTGATGGAGCCCTGCTTTCCTGGAGATGGCTGAACACCTGCCTGCCCATGGGAAGTGCTGAATGAATTCCTTGGCTTGCTTTGCTTGTGTGCATGGCTTTTGCTTTGCCTATTAAACTGTCTTTACCTCAGCCCACGAGTTTTCTCACTTTTACTCTTCTGATTCTCTCTCCCATCCCACTGGGGGGGAGTGAGTGAGCAGCGGTGTGCTGCTTAGTTGCTGGCTGGGGTTAAACCATGACACACTGTCATGCCACTGACCACGTGCCCATCTCTTTTATGAAAAACAAGCAAGAATGAAAGTCACATTCAGAATGAGATCCTGATGTAGGGTTCCTCTGTTGAATGTTATCTCATATTTCAGCAGCTTTGCTGGCTCCAGCACTTGGAAACACATTCCTCACTGGCTGGGATGCATGCTTTTTTTAAGTATTCTTCTAAGCTTGCCCTTCAATATGTGCTTAACCAGTTAATTCAGGCTTGCTTTCTGAAAATGAGCTTGGCAGACAAGGTACGGGGAGCAGAGCAGTGCTCTTATGAGTGGATAAATGCTGCTCAATTCCATTTTGAGGAGGTATCTTTATTTTCTCAAACACAGTAAAGATACCAAACGTGTGGAACATTTTGAGGAAAGCTGTTTGACTTACAGCATCTTTTCATAAAACTTAAAAAAAAAAAAGCTCATTTTCATGTTTCAATATTAATGCAAAAGCCATTTCTTTTCCTTCCTTCTTACCTACTCGATGAAACATCTCCCTTTTACCTGACAGTGCTCTGGGCAGTTAAGGTGAAAAGAATACATTGCGGAAAGAAATATCTTATAGAATAAATAAAAGCAAGAAATAGAAAATGCAGGTAGTCATGCAGCTTCAGAGAAAAACAGGACAACTGTGCTGTAGGTACTGACATTATTAAGGTCACTTGCTATGTAGGGCAAGAGGGTATGTCTGGTTCTCACACTGAGGTTATTAAGAGATAATGTTTATATTGATACTTTAATGTTTATATTGATATTGTAGAGATACATATCTGTGGGGAAGTTGAAGACACTATCTAATGTACTTATAGCTAATCTACAGTATATCGCAGTCACTGCCCTGACCATGTAATTACTTTGTTCGCATGGGAATATCAAGTCTTACAGCAAGGCACCCTGTGCCTTGACACAGCTTTATTGATGAGGCAGGGCTTTCCCAGCAAATGCAAGACCAGAGCCCATGACAGGAACCAGCTGCAGTGGGAAGAACAGGGTTTTGCTGGTGTCGCTGGGCGCCTATGCAAGGGGAGCACGTTTAGGTGGCACAGTTGCCCTGGAAAGGTAGGGGTCACGACTTTAGTTTTGCAGGCAGCAGTTCTTCTGAAAAGTCTTAAAGTGAACCTAGGTGTGGTTTAGGTATGTTTTAAGTCCTGCGTGTTGGCAGTGTGATGTAGGAAGCTTCAAGGGGAATAAGAATCAAACATAATATGGAAATTCACCTCCTTTATCTGGACAAAATGCTTCCTATTGCCATTTCTTTAGAAACATGAAAGGGGTGTACATAATCTATACCTCACTAAGATGTGTTTACCTCATTCCTGGCCCTATAGGTATTCTCTTCTTTGTCACAGTATTGCGGCTGCAGGCTTGCAGGGAGCGCTCCCTGTGCAAATCAGCGTTGGGTAGGTGGAGGTCACTGGTATCCCTGGGAGGGGTTCCCACAGTGGAATATGTCCAAGGAAGAGCAGAGAACTGGCTTCAGTGAACTGTGAATACAAATAGCCTCTGAAGTAATTTTTAATGATACAAGTAACGACAAAATCTTTTGTTCCTCGTCTTCTCCTCAGATGTCTTCCTGGATGAAATCAAAAACATCTATGGAAACAAGTAGTAGGCTGGACAGCAGATGTGCAGTGTTACAAAAATGGTCGGTACCTGATGAAGAGAGAGATGAGCAGGGCGTGAATTGACCCCTGACTATGCCAGGACACTGTCAGTTACTGCAGAGTCATCGAAGAAGCCCATAAGCCTCTTGGTGCAGCTCTGAAAATCTTTAACCTCATTTGACTGAGATCTTTTTTTTATTAACACTTTGTAGAAGAACTTTTACTAATTGTGAAACTGTGATAAAGGATAGTGAAAGGATATAAGGCATTTACTTACACATAACATTACTGTTCACCTTCCAACTTCCTCACCAGCTCAATCCTTTCTCCTCCCATTGTTATATCCGTCTCTGAAGCAGTGTACATGCAGATACGCTTATTTCGTAACTTAAGTTCCCATCTTGAGGGAATTCAGTCCCAGTCGTGCAACTGGGAACTTCTCCAACATTTTTCTGCTGGCAGAGCTCCAAGCAGGTCTGTGTCACGCAGCGGAGGTGCCCAGCTAGCTGCTCGTTTTGCTGGCAGTGCAAGGGTCCTTGGGTTAAAACATGGATGAGCGCTTTTCAGGGAACACGCATTTACCTTTTAAATTCAACGTGTCTCAGCTGTGTCTCCAGTACCTATGTTTATTCAGTGTTAATAAACTGAGTACAGTGGTAGGAAGTCCTGGTTCCCCTGGGAAATTAAAACTTTCTGTGACAGTGAGGTTTTCAAAACATTGCCTTTATGTCCATGAACTGTCTCACATTTCCCATTCCTGCAGAAGCTTTCCATGCAGTTTTGTAAAATATTTTCTCGTGAGGTCACTTTAAGTAAAACAAAATCAAGTGCAATGAGGAAATCACAGCAATACAATAGTTCAATATTGATCTGTTTAAATTATTATGCTCAGTCCTACTTGGAAAGGGAAATTTGGGCTGACAGATACATTGCCTCTGGCTGACTTGGTTATGTACCTTCCCTAGTGGGCTGTTCCAGATCAAGGACTTAGCTAGAAGATACTGATCTGTGGGCTGGGTTTCTTTTCAGTGGAAATCAGAGCATGATGGCTGATGCATGCAAAAATCTCTCTCTGTAAGGGATCAGGACGTTCAAGGGCACAGACCTGTATTAAATGTCTTGGAAGTGTTTCTAGGTCCATTGATTTAAACATAGCCATGATCCTCTTTCAGCTTCAACTGAAATTTGTGAAAATGCTACTGCTAGTGACTCACTGGGACTACAATCATTCTTGTGGTTTTTAACTGTGTCTCATGATGTCCTTGATAAAGTTTGATTACTCACTAGTTTTGCCTGGACCTCATCCAAAAGTCCACCAAAACCAGTGAGCTTTATAATCATACCCCAAAGTGCCAGAGTTGTCATCCTCTATATTTTCATTGCTTCCTAGCAAAATTAAAATGAGGGATATCACAGCTCTGATCATAGCTTCTCTTATAATCTTTTCTCAAAGTACTTTGGGTGCAAGCCTTCGAGTACAAAATATCATGTGCTTAAAACTCTTACAGTTCTTTTCTTAATCTTAGGCAAAGTTAACATTTCAGTGTCTCATTTCTATTTCAGCATGTCTTACTGGATTTCTCTTGGGAGTTTATGACTACATGTCAATATCATGACCCAGGGCAACCTTTAAAACAAGAGCATGATATAACTTGATAGTAGGAACATTGCAAAGTAAAAAAGAAGCTGGTCTTACCTGCTGCCCAAAACTTGTTTAGGCTTGCCTTTGAATTTCCTGGTGAGTATTTCATAACAACCATTTCCCCAGCTTTATTCTTAAGCCATAACTTCATCTCGTCTCCCAGGCTCCTCTTTCATTTGGTCACATATATACATGGTATAGCCAATATTCGTAAGTTACTATGAGTAGGACAATCTCCAGTGACCAAAAGCTCTGTCTCAATCAAGATACCAGCATGCACTGGGAGATAAGGATGCAAACGGGCTGACGAGACAATCCTCAGATTCTGTGCAAGTGTAAATACTCCACAAAGTTCTGGTGCAGCAGTGGTGGGATGGAATCAAAAGCTGCTAAGCTGTCCAACGTAAAACTTTTATAGCTCCTCATAAATAGTCTATTGGATTGCGGTAAGAGTTGGAGAGTTTTTGGCTTTACCTTTGGACAGCATATCCTAAAAACTAACTTGGAGAAAATTTCTTTGCAAGCCAGAGGCAAAGCCAATATCAAAATACTACAGGATGTCTTTCCTCAGCCAGCTTGAACTCTGTCAACCCTAATAACTTCAGTCAGAGAGTTTGTTACCTGTGATGTGTTAGCTAGGATCACTCAACCTTTTCAGGAGCAAGTGTTTGAAGACAGAAGCAAATGCATACCTGGACTCTTGGCAAGTGCCACAATTAGGGTGGTACTATTTTGGTTTCATTTGCATTTCCTGGTGATGCTCTGTCATAGTATAAAATGCTCAGGAACAAAAGTCCACTGTCATTTACAGTTACATCAGAGGCAAAGCCTGCACCGCATCATTGAAGTCTGAGAAACAATTTTTGGAGGACCATTCACAGCATTACAGCCAAAAGTATAGTGGGTTTCATTTGGGACCTAAGAAACCCTAAAAAAATCCTTATTTATTCTTCTCTTGATGAGAATTAGAGCAAATAGATTTAACTTTTTTCCAGCCTAACAATGAAAATTATTGCAGCAACTAGCTGTCAGCTAACATTTTCAGTTGGCCGGGAGCCCTGTTTGCAGCTGGTAAGCACTCGCACATCACTTCAGGCACTTGTTGCTCAGCAACTCAGGCATCAGACAGCAATATCTGGTCTCAGTTACCTGCATTATGATAGCTTAGACTGGTGCCAATCTGGACCCCTGTTTAGATGTCTAGATTCATATTTAAATGCCTACAATTAAATACCCAGGTTTGATCATTCAGCCTTTGGTCTTCAAATTTAATAGATATTAGTCAATTTGCTGTATGATTTTACCAGAAGGGGTATTGCCTTTCTGTCCTATCTATTGCCGTTCTTTAAAAAGCAGTGATACAGAACAACCCACCCAAAGGCAACATTTGTAAGCCTGTTCAGAAATGGAGGGTTTAGAAATAAAAGCATGACTTCACCGGGCATTTGAACAGCCTCCGAGTTTGGATTCAGAAGTCAGTGGAATATTTCTTTGACTTTGGTGGGCTTTGGATCAAGCCCTGTAAGGCAACATGCAAAAAATGAGAGGTGACCTATTATTTTCTAATAGTGCTTCTGTATTTTTTTTCTCTTTTCTGGATCGTCTTTTAAGGCTTCACCTGTTCCAACTAAACCAGTCGGCACCTGACATTTGGATAACGGCTTAGCTGAAGCACACGCATGCAGCCGGCTGAGCTTACCCTTTGACTTTCGTCTTTCCTTTCTGATGTGATGCATGATATTTGGGTTGCCTTACAGCGCAGCTTCTGAAGCCGAAAGCTTCACTTGTGTGTGCCGCTGAGAGACGCAGAGGTGATCACAGATCACATGCACCCTTTCCTGCTGAACACTTGGCACTCTCATTAATTACAGAGATGGAAAAGCACTTTAAAGACTCGCTTTGATTCTGCCTCTCCCTCATCTTTATCTTGCCTCGTGTATTTTGACAATTGCCTAAGTGTGGGAACATCCTTTATCTTTCATCTACCCAGCACTGTCTTTAAAAGGCACAAAGTATTTTGACACACAATGATCATTTCTCTCCCCCCGCCTCTGTTCTCTAAAAAGGCGGTCAGATCACATGCTTTGTTTACGCTTTCGACATGTCTCCAATTCCGTTATTATCACCTGCCATGGTAATGCCCTGATTACCTTGACAAACACCATTATATTACAGCAGCTGTCCTGGCTGCTTTGCAGAGCAAAGATGGCAATAGCAGGGCAGAGACTGTATAGAGAGGTTGTTCACCAGTTAAGTGGTTTAAGCTGAGAAAGTCTTTAATAAAAGAATCTGAAGTGGTCCGTAACATAATGATTAAAAAGCAGGTTGGATCGGTGTTCAAAATTCTCTCTTATGGCTTGTTCGTGGTGCTCTAAATGCAAAGCATCTCTTGTTTCATGTCTGGCTAGTTCTTGATCACCTCTAATGCCCCACCATAATAAATGTAGTTCTCATTTGCTGAGATGTTACAAGTATTAATTCCTCCCTGTAGTTGCTTAGACATGAAATGCTCTCTTCTTAGTGTAAAAGCTCCACAAAAAAATTTTAAAAGTAATTAAATCAAAAAGGCTCAACCATTTTTTTGCTGAAAGAGTAGTGAAATGAGAATTGTATCTATAATTTATTCTGATGTTTCAAAATTACATGGATATCAGTTTTTTTCCCTAGTGTTTCTGTATTCTATTTTGCCTGAAGGAGTGTGTAGGCGGGTATATTGACGATATTTGAATCTGACCCCCTCAATTACTTTACAGTAACCATCCACTGCAACTTAGACATATGTCTCAAATTATGATGTCACTAATTCAGTCAGATTTTCTTGCTAATCTACCCACAGAAACATTAAATATTAAAAGGAATGTAGGAGCTGTGAAATACAGCCTCGCTGTTTTACATATTTATTTTGCCTGATTTTTAAATAAATTAATCATTCAATGATGACTTTGAAAACTACATCATCTCTGATGTTTTGATCTGTGGCCCTGCTGGCCGCCCTATATAATTACCTTTAATTAGAACTTATCAAGGGTTTTTTTTGCTATTCTACAATATGACAAAGCACCCTCACTCTGTGTTGTTCCATGTCATATACACATAAGGTAGTATTGTATTTTCTTTGATCTTCTGTAGTAATGTATATTTAAGAAAATATTCTTAAATAGCCAAATCATGTTGCATCTTTACATAATTGAGTGAAGTCACATCATTAGGAAAAATGGATTGAGATTGCAAAACAATTTTGGGATTTAGATGCATGATTTAGATACATATCTTGTATTAAAATTAATGAGAATGCCAATGAGTCCTCTACATCATTTCGAATATCTCAGCAAAAACCTGCAAATTCAGGCTTTTTAGAAGTAAATGGTTATTGATGCACATTATCCTTCATACTGGAATTAATTTAATAGCCAGATAAATATGGTAACCAAATGTATTTCATATGAAGTATTTTGCTTTACACTACACAAGCAGACAATACCAATACAGCGAGAGAAATAGGCTAAAAATAACTCACAAGCCATGGGACCATTAATCTTGTTTCCCACCTCTTCAATAACAAATCTGAGCTTATTTTAACTAGAGGAAACGTAGGCTCTCTAGAGTAAATGTTCAATCACGTGTAGTCTCGGGGATGTTATTAATAGATTATTAAACATATATAAACACTATATTTCAAGAGATAAGTTTGTTAATTTTTAATGGCTTGTAACTTTGGATATTGATACAGTTAACCTTTCTTCAAAGGAAGAAACAGATTCTAGGGTTCGTGTGTGTTTTAGCAAAAGTTGCGTCTGTAAGTTTCAGATTAAAGATATGTTCTGCCTGTTGCTAGTACCAATTGTTTTGTGGCTACTCTGAAGGACTTGGAAGGAAGATCAGATGATAAACTGAGTGTCCTAGTCTACAGTATGACTGCATGTGCTGTTGAGCTTAGGCATAAAAATATTACTGCTTTCTGCCTGTTGGTCTGATCAAGTTCCCTTTGAAGCCCGTGCCTAGATTTGTGCTGTAAGTTCTTGTTCCTGATGGAGAAAGGCATCAGTCCAGTATGTCCTTTCCAGCCCAAACTGCTATATCTTGCTTTCAAGAAAGAGAGGAGTGACTAGCATGCATTAATAGGTTACAGAGCCATGATATCCTACCATTTTTTGAGGTCAAACTGGGGACAATGGTCCCCATCTCTTTCGTGGAGTCATGTAGCAAGCCCTGAGCTCTTTTAGCATTAAGCAAAGCTCATATTGCAACTTCCCCCCCCCCCCCGATAATGACTAAATTAGTTATTTGAAAAAAAAAGATCCAAAATCCCTTCTAAGGCTGAAGTGACCAGCCCAGGTATGATGGTCTAAATGCGCCAGACTCTTCAAAATACGCCATGCAAGGAAGTGGTCAGTGAAGTATCACGTGCTCCAGGCTGAGTAACTAGGTATGGCTTACCCCTGAGATCCCTTGGAATGGTTTGTGGCAGGAACTTAGACATTTGCTCTTAGCCTGTAAAAAGAAACTTTAACATGTGCATTAGGTTGCTTCACCTCTTTCTAGTTAGGGAGGAAAATCTTGATTCCTATGCTGGTGCGATGTCAGTAGAAAACTAATAATTTCAGTCTAGGTATACCAGAGACACTCAGATATGAAGCAGAATTGAATTAAGCCTTAAATTTTGATAGGTGGGTTTCTTGTTCACATCAGTGGCAGCTGAATGAAAACTAATATTATAGTATTCTTTAAATGTCTTGTTATTAACTATATGCAAAGCAATGATGTAGCATCTAGGGTGCAAGAAGCACAGTAGAGCTGACTTAACTTTTCATGTACGATATTATAGAGGACTATTTTTATTTTTTCTCACGGGCTGTGAATCATTAAAAAAGGAACTAAAGAAGACATAAAAGTATCACTGACATCTAAGTGAAAGAAAATGGGGAATATATATATTCCATTTGTTAAAATAAAACCATTCTAATATCTATCTGTGAGCTTCCTTGCAATGTACTCTGTGATTTGGTTTAGGCATTTTAGAAGTTATAAAATACATTTCTACGTAACACTTCTACAGAAATGTGCCTCTACAGAAGTATGGGCTTCCCTGTGAGTCCTGTGTGGAGAAGTTAAGGATCACATGGTGGGCTACCTACTGGAGTCTACAAAAAGCAATTTGTAGTAACTATCAAAATGTTATGATTATTTTGTGCATCTGTGTGGATAAAATATTGAATACGTCTTCTGAAAAAATTAGCACAATACCATCACAGATTACTTTCTCTCTCGAAGGTAACATACAGGAGCTAGAGAGCGTATGTTCCCCTTCTCCTGGAGGATCAGATTTGTGACTTTATAGGGTTACAGTGCAAACCATAGATTGTTGAAAAGGACAGAGAAGGCCATTTGGAGTTTCTATTTGAAATAACTAGGGTTTTTGTTTGTTTGTTTGTTTGTTTTCCTGTGGTCAGATAAAAAGTGAAAAAGTCATAATCACAGTGGAACATTCGAATCCACTGAAAAAGCATTTTTTTTCCTGCTGTTCACTTTTCAGTTTCTTTGACTGAAATGGTTCTATTTTTTATTATGAAAAGAAGCATACGGTCGTCTGGATATTTTTGTTCTGATGGATATTGATTCTGGTTCAAATCCTGAAAATAATTATTTACTCATTCAGTATTAAGGACAGGAGAAAACACTTGGCTAAAGAAAAACAATAGTGTGTAAAATGTCCCATGGAAGTGTGATTTAAATGAGGAACGAGACATATTAATCTGAAAAATGAGATTGCTATTATTGGCAATTGGTATCATAGTCTTAAGTATTATTATTTTTGCTATACTTCCATTATGACAATTCCAAAATGCTTGTGTGGCTTATAACAATGCAAATATGCAAGTGTCTTAAGTTATTTGTAAATCATTCTACTTTGCAATAGCTACAGTAGGTGACAAAATAGAATATTTTAAATGAATATATTATTTGGGAGATGAAACACTTTGAAAAAAGCATGAAAATGAATTTCTAAACAGAGTTCGCGCTACTCCACGTGGTATAATTTCATATGGTTGTCACTTCTGCTATTATTGTTCAGTGAGTTGTGAGACATTGTTTGACTAGATAGGTTTTATCTTACTGGAGGATTTCTTAAGAAGGCTGTTTTACACTGTTTTATGAAATGCCAGTTATTTTCCAGTTAAATAAAGTTTCCAATAAGCTTCCTTAGGAAGCCTCAACCAGTCCCTTTCATTCCCTCAAAACTTCGAAGAGAGGTTCAAATCTTACCTTGAATACTCACTCAATTCTGTACTTTTTCTTTGCTCTATGATGTTTATAGAAATGAGAATTTGGAAACACAAAACCTGTAGTTAGAAGGACATGGGAGCTGAGGTACAAAGCACCATCAAAGCAGACACATAGTGGGACAGAACCCTGCCATATGCCCTCTGATTCCCTAGCAGGGCACAATAAGAAAGAGTTTAAGTAGGTATCCTGTTGTGCCTAAACCCTGGAAAAAGATGTTGTATGATATGTGCTTTTATGTATTCCTTTTATCACTTTTCTCAGTTTGTGTCACAACATTAATGCTTTCTTAATGCTCTTTTTGAGCGCGAGTTAGACTTTTTTTTCTTTTCCTGGTAGTCAATAACGTGACAGAAGTTTTTAAGTTATGATTAGAGCGTGCCTCCCGAGTCAGCGATATTTGCAGTCTCCAGTTAATTTTGAATTGTTAGGAAAAATACATCTGTGGGTTTGCTAAGAGTTACATTGTAGTTCTGTGCATTGACTGCTAAACGTAAATGTGCTACAGTACAACAGAAGACGTAGATATTTTATGGGAAAAAAATTAACTCAGTTGATGGTTGTTTTTCTCTTTAGCATATTTTTGGGGGGATGAACAACCTCTTAGTTTAGAAACTATCATTCGTGCACAGAGTAACACCTGCTTCCCCATCATGTCAGCTGCTCTTTTCCTGTCCACGTCACTAAGGAGTCCATGAGACTTTCTGTACATCAATTTTTTAACTTTTTCCTTTGTCCCAGCATTTTCTTAATTTAGAAATTGACTGAGGAATTATAAGGTTAAATCAAAACATTTGAAAGAACATACGATAAAATGCCCATGTAAAAAATGTAACATTGACAAAACATTATTTTAGTTTTAGCTTTACTTATGTCTTGGCTATTAACAGCATTTTTGCTAAAGTTTTGGGTGTTTTCAGTGATGGAAAATCCTGTTATTTTCCAATTTATTTATTTCCACATCCACAGGAGGATCTGCATCAAGCAAAGGCTGGTTAAGATGCTGTATTGTACAAAGGAGATGGGGATAAAGGGTCGCATTTCTTTTGACCATGTCCTGCATGATCCTTTTGGGACCATCTCTCTGGGACTTCAAGATCTTGGAGGAATCAAGCTGTAAGTAGATAATACTCAGCAAGAATTTAACTGGCTTTTGGATCCAGCCTGGTTTGTAAGAGGTTGTGGGATCCATCAGGCTGGAAGTCATTATAATATGTGCCTGTTTTCTGCTCTCATAAATTGTGTTACCCCGTAGCCTACTGAAATATGTGGATGCCACTGAGAATAATCAAACATAGCATCTTCTCCTCATATTTTAAAATAAGCTAGCTTATCAGCTGATAAGAAAAAAGATGCATGTCATGTAATCAAGGAAAATGAGATAAATATTAGCATATTAAATCACTTCTACCCATAAACATTATTCTGAGCGTTCCGCATTTCAAGGTGAGAATGTCCTTTGTGAAAAGAAGCAAACTTCTATGTCTATAAAAGAAAATTAACTTAGCAAGTAATTTTCTGTATTCCCTTTGCAATTATCTTTGATATTTGTCTTCGAGTAAGAATTCTCTCTTTCAGAATCTAACTTTTTTCTTCCACTCTGTCCTTGGATTAAAACGCTATGGCATCCCATTTGTTGCCATGGAAATGAATGTAATGACAGATTCAACGTTGTGGATTCTCTGGAAGAAATAGTGTGGGGGGAAGAGTTGGGGGAAAAAGGCAAATACTGAATTTGAATAGGTTTCTTTTGGAATTAGTGATTGTAAGAAAAATGGATATTGACTGAAAGAAGAATGGCTTAAAATCTAATGTGCACACAAGGTTTTGAATCTGTAAGGGTGTTTTGTTTTGGGTTTGTTTTTTCCTTTTTCCATAAGAAAGCTGCATTTTGCAGCTTTGACTACCTAGGACAGTGGTGTAGCTTGGAAGGAGACCTCTGATAACTTTCGAAGAGTTGTGTCCTTGAGGAGAGCTGTGTCATCTGGGTGCTTATTCATGAGGAGTGGGACTGTATCAGCCAGCTGTTCTCCTGCACAGATGCTCTGCAGAGATTCAGAGTGATGATGGACTTGCCTTTTGTTATATTTTGGGCATTTGGCTAGAGGCGCACGTGTCGCTGCAGAATCATGCCGGTCTGCTGCGTCTCCACGCATCTAGAGTTTGGGAAGATGCCATAAGCTTACAGCTGTGTCGGATGCAATGGGCACGCAGATCTCAACAGTTTCTTTGCTGATGATTAGCTTTCCCTGATTAGATGTTACTGAGTTGTCAGGCAGGAAGGAAAAAGTTCATGCTTTGTTTTCTTTTTGTGTTGAATAATTGTTTATGCCATGGAGTCTGTTGAAACCAGCCCCTCATGCTTGTGCAAAAACTACTTCAGAAGAAATTTTAGCGTGCTGCTCTGGAGATGGTTAGTGTCTCCCAGTCTAAGGAAGATATCAGATTTTCCTGCTCAGTTGAGTGAAACTTGGGGTCTGTATATTTTTCCCTATTTTACCATGCAAATACAGAATGGAGCTGTAATTGTTGCCTTGGGATGCTTTAGGATCATATCACTTACCTGGTCATCAAGAAGGAAGATGGGCTTTCTGGTAGCTGTAAAGGCTGTCACTTTTTCCAATCACATAAGGAAATTTCCCTTTAGTAGTAAATGAGTAATGAGTAACTAATACGGGATATGCCAATGTCTTCTCTCTGACTATGCTCTTCAGGAATGTTAATAACTGTGGATATGGCCTTGGCTCACTTTTCAGGAATGATGTGAGATTGACTTTCTGATGTCCATTATATGCTTTCAGGGATCAGTATTATGATCTGTGTCTTTCTTTTAGGAGCTGCAAATAAGGGAGATGTCTCCCTTACTACCTCACTTGACTGTGTAGCTTCTCCTAATCTACCAGCTCCAAAACATGCAAACAGACTGATTGGGTTTGGAGACCCAAAGCTGTAGCATCTTGCTGTGGTGCAGTAAAGTTCCCCATAATGGAGAAATATTCTAAAACATTGATTCTCCATGTGACTTTGCGATTACCTTAAATTCAGTTTAGTGCTAATTCTTTGGAGGAACTCTAATCTTCCTGAATTGACCAGGATCCTTCGGAACTTCAGGGACACATGTTATTAATGATCTGCCAGGCCTAACAATAAATGGGAAGTCATTACGAGGGCTACAGGCTTTGCATAAGCCTATAACTGACTTGTTCTATACTTCAGTATCCTCTACTAAGGTAAAAAACTCACTTGTCTATTCATATTCTATTCTAGTAGAATTTTTATCAATCCTTCCTTGAAAGGGACAGCTTTTAGCTAGCTTTTTTTGTTATGATCAAACTACATAATTTTCTGTCTTTCAGCCTTAGCTGTCATGTCATTATGATGATCTTGATAGATGTAGCTGAAGCATATTTTAGCCAAGGCAAAACATATTTAACGTATTTAGTCTTCAGCTGCAAAAATTTAGTTCAATTCAGTGCTACCAGATGGAAATGCCACAGAGGGTAATCTCATGGAGGCTAGGGTCAATCCACTATCATTGTTTTCCCTATTTAATCAAAGGGACCTTCAAGTGTTTTTCCCTGCACTTTCCGCTACCAGTGACAAATCTTTCCACAGATATTAGTCTAACTTTCCTATGAACCCCAAGGGTAGAGGTTCGACACTCCCCTTCATCTGTTTCAGTGTTCAGCTCCTCTTATTTGTATCTTCCATGCTGCATTTTATAACACGGACTGTTCATTTTCTCTTTATAGCATCTTTTTTTTTTGTATTTAAGGAATGTTGTATAGCCCACACTCAGTTGTCTTGTCTTTAGACTAACCAGTAGCAGCTCTTTCAGTCTTCCCTCATAGGTAATATTTTCAAGTCCTAGAATGATTTTTATTGTTCACCTCTGGATTCCTTCTAATTTGTGCATATGTCTTATATGTTGCAGTGTCCCACATGGCTCACAATACTTCAGCTAAATTTTACCAAAGCTAAAATGACTGAAGCATTCCTTCCCTTGCCTTACAGGCTGTACTTCCAGTAGAAAATATCTACACTTCAGCAAGATCGATTTTTTTTTTTTGCAGTAATATCATATTACTGATTCGATTTCAGCTTGCGACATACTATCTTGTCCTAGATCCTTCCAAAGAGCAGCTGTTTTGATAGCTGTTCCAGGATCTGTTCCAGTCCTTATTTGATTAACCTTGTTATGGGTCTACATAGGGCAATGTAGTCACCTACTCCAACGTAGTGTAATCATTCTGGGAGGACTCCTGCTTGCGTGTGCATAACACAGCACTACCTGATGAACAAGTAGCATCACTTAAGCCAAAGGCTGTTGTGTGGAGTCTTTAGGAATGAGAGAAAAAAGGTTGCTAAGAGCAGGTGATTTAACATCCATGATTGTATCTTGAACATCTCAGTCCCTAAAGTTTAGTTCCATGGTCATCAAGTCCATGCAGGATTTCAGTCCCACACTCTCGAAAGTAGCGATTAAATATACCCAAAATGACACATGCTCCTTCTTTTTAAAGGCAAATGTCATCCATGAGATGTATACTCCACAAGACTTTTACAGCCTACAGTTTTTTATCTACAAAAGTGTGCTTTGATCAAGTTAAGAGACCTGCATTTTGATAGATCAGACAGCCCTAATTAATTATTGATGCTTTGTATTGAATGTTTTATGACAAATCAGTAAGGCAAAAGCTTTGTATGTGGATATTAAAAACATTTCAATGTGTTTTTTGACCAGAGAGTTGTATCAAATGGAATAAATTATCTTGAAGACACAGTATTCTAGTAAACTAGAGATATCAATTATATTTGAAAACACTAGCAATCATTAAGCTTCAAAGAAGATCTTTTTTTAGGATATAGTTTTAGCACCTGAAATTATATTCTTAATACTGCAACCTACAGACTGTTTTTTTTAAATATGATACAGTTTGAAAGACATAACTTAATAGCACGTCCATCTGGTGTTTTGTCATACACGTGTAATTTTCCATGTCTGGTGAAGTATTGTGTCAAAACCAGACATTCAGTAAGGAAAACTCAGAAGACATATACAATCAAAGACTGAGTAAAATGTTTTGAGTTAGCTTCAACTTTGGTGGAAACAAATCCTTCCTTTTTCTCACAAAGTAAAGCTTCATGAGAAAATGGCAATTGACTGTTGAAGGTGTTCACTTTTGACGTGATTTATATAGTCCTATGTAACTCCCAATGAGATCAGGAAAACAGATTTTGTCCTTGCATTAAGTATCCTGTACTGATCACCTTACATTTGATGAAATCAGATTCAACCCCAAATTGTGCTACACAATGTGATCTCAAAATGTTCTTGTTTGCTCACTTTTGTTACCCATATTAATAAAACTATTTTCATGCCTTTTTTATTCATCAGAAGAATTATAACATCACTACAAAGAATGCTTGTCATGGCATTTTCACTTTGAGTATTTAATCAAGTGTGACCTCCTATTAAGGAACAAAGAAATTACTGGTTCCAACATTAGTGGATCAAAGCAAACTACAGGGTATTTCAAGATTAGTTTTTGCAAGGATAACAAAATGGTGATGTGACATAGAAGGGGTTACTGGATATTCAAATATCACCTGGTTGAGAGCTTACGTCCTATTCCAAGAACAGGAGAAGCTGTTGCAGAGAGGGGAGAAAGGGAAGTTTTCTTCCCCTTATCTACCTGAGCTTATATGTGAGCAACTAGCTTGGGGTATAGACTGCTTTGTCTTGGGTTGGAATTTGTTTCTAAAGGCTGAAATCAAGATCTGAAAGAAGACATCTGTTGAAGCCTTGGCTGAGACATGGCTGAGATGCATCCCTGCAGTTTTGTACTCTGGGTTATACTATATGCGGACTTTATGCTAGACTGATCACACTACATCATCTGAAATCACTGTCTGATGATTAATGCACTTTAGTGAAAAGAAGGGCTTTTTGGCTTCTGCTCCTGAAGTGGATGGTTATACTGATAATGCTTTGCTTTGCTTTGCTTTTTCTTCTTCTGGTAACAGCCTAACACTGTCCACCTTATGTCATTGAGTAAGCCCTCAAAACCATTCCCATCAACGGGTAGGAGATAACTAAATGTTATTTCACTTTTAAAATCATTCTTGTCTTTTCTGTTTGATTATTTATAGTCACTGAATAAAGCCCATGAAAATGTTATTATTTGTATGTGAATTTGAATCAACATATTTGTTTAGCTTTTAAAGGCACGAGAGTAAAGCCTAAACAGAGTTCTTCATCTGACTTTTAGAAAGTAAAGACAGAGGCCCTCTAATTGCTGTAGACCTTTGACTAATTACCTCTTATGACTACAGTTAAGCTGCAATTGATTCTGTAATAATTGGGTGTTACTATGGATGATGCATATCAGAAAGTGAATCTTTGGTAGGAAAAGATTGCCAAGTTAAGTACACTGTAATTATTCTAGGACAGACAGTTTTGAAAAACAAGCATATAAGGTCAGACTGAGCAATTATTTTGGTTTAGAATAACCCTTCCCTGGAATATTGTTACTTACCGTATGCCATGCACAGATCTGATCAGTGTCAGGAAACAGCCAGCAAGCTTACGCGTATGACTGCTGTGGTCAACCAAACACACATGTGAAGTTGTTAGAATGAGGCAGCTCTCTGACAGTAAATGGGAAGCTATGAAGATTTCTGCACCAAGAAATAATTTTCAAATGTGAAATAATAAGCATGTCTCACAAAGAGCTCAGCATGTTGGATTTTCAGAAGTTTTAAAAGTCTGGCTGTAAGTCTTGCAATAAGAACTCAGTTCTTTGAACAGCAGATCTGTAAAAGAGGCTAGCTGGTGGTGGGGCATGAGATCGCAGTTATCAAAGAGTTTTGGTAAAGAATTTGAGTCTTCAGTGTTCTCAGATTATGGTGGAGCTAGAGTTCATGGGGGCACTGGTGACCAAAAGTTACAGAGATGTTGGCCTGCAGCTAGGTACATCTCATTTTCAATATACGGTAAGATAAACTGTATTAAGCACTTCCATATATATTTTCATTTTCTTAAGATTTAATGCAAGAATTTATGACTGAATTCTAGTAATGATTCATTTTACAAATTTTACTTCTATTTCTTTCATGAAGTGGTAAAAGAAAACACATCTCTGTGTGTGTGTATATATATATGTATACATCTTGACAAACAATAAGATGGCAAAAACAGCAAAGCACAGACAGCTCTTTCGGTCTTTTTTTGTTTTTCAGTGCCGGAGTGGCACCTAGGGATGTTTCAGAAGTAACATATTGGTTTTTCTTCTCCCCCTGACTGGCAGTGGCACAATTACTCAAATAAAGTAGGTAAATATTATACCTCAAGCAAATGGAAATGCATTGAATCAAAGCTTCATACGAAACTTGCTTCTGGAGGCACCCAACATAGAAACTGGACAGTACATAAATATTTCTGCAGGGTGGTTCTGATCCTCCAGATACGTAAAAGCCCAAAAGATCATCTGGGGAAAAAAGAACTATTGTTACAATTGTAGATGCTATCTTTGGTAGCTTCATTAGCTTCCTTGTGGTTGGCCATTGGAAGGCAACATCACATACTTGTTTACACAGAGGCAGAACGTTGCAAAACTTACCTAGGCTTTACTGAATATATCTAACTAAAATCTTCAAATCATGTCCCAGCATGCTCTGAGTTCAGATTAAAACATAGTGAAACCTGGGTTGCATTCTCCAGGGACACAGTTTCCCATATTTGCAAAAACTTCTATCTAGTCAGGGGTCTGGAGGGATTATCTCCAGAATACAATAGTACCTCTTTCAAAATATGACTGACACATCTAATTGGCTATTGATAGAAATGCTGCTTTCTCCTAAAGTGGAAATACACTGAAACTAAGTGTAAGGCCTGAGGATGATAAAGTAGGTAGTGAAAACCAAAGGAAGATTGCTTATTTTGGATAATGTTTGGTTGATTTTCTCTACAGTACCTGGAAAATGTGATATCATGGGTAGACTGTTGTAGCAGCCAGAAAGAAATGCCAAGGGTCTTCCAGCCATGACGATTCACATTTGAGCTGAATATCTATGTAATACCCTGCCACTATTGACACATAATCAGAGAAGGAATAAGAGTATTTGTTTAGAAAGTCTGTATATGCATAAAGGAGAAGAATGCTGTATGTGTTAGCATTCACTTATAACGTGAGTGCATATGAGTGAGTGAATGGAGTTTGAGTGCACTTCTTGGTAATTTTTTTTTTTTTGATACAGAAATGAATAACGCAGAATGATTCTTAAATAATCAAGTAAATCACCGTGTAGCAACAGCACTGCATTAAACAAATTGCTGCTACTAGCAGAGAAACTTATTCTAATCTTAAGTCCTTCTCTACTGTGAGAGAAGTCCTTCTCTACTGTAACAAATCAGAAGAAAAAAGTCTTGTTATAACCACAATGATGCCAGTAGAATGGGGAGCAGGATCTAAGGGCATCGCGGAAAGTAGATGAGAGACGGGATGCTGTGTAAAACTAGGCATAGAAAAGCAAAGATAGCAGATCGGATGCATATGCTTACAAAGATACTGCCTCCCAAGCAGAAATGGGTCACATTGGGTGGAAACAAAGCAACCTCAGGACAACAGAAGAGTGACCTGATAAAATGCAATATACTGAAAAGGAAGGAAAAACTCTAGAGGTGGGGGAGGGAGGATGCTCTGCGTGGTGAAGATTGAAGCTGACAAATGAAGGGCAGAGTACAACCAAACAAGGGGACAAGCCTGCAAGTGATTAAATTGACAATTCAAAAGACATTACGTTCCTGTGGGAGACAGATGGAGTTGACATTAGGAGAAGAAAGCTGCAAATAGAAATGGGAGGAGCAACTGAACTTTGGTTTTCTCTCTAGGGAAGAATTTTGTAGTCTTTTTTTTTTTTGACAGAATTGGCAAAGCAGATGACAAAGTCATAGAGGAACGGTGGTTTTTCTTTTATTCACTTTCAGTAGATCTTGTCTGTGCAGACCTGATCTCCGCCCTCCAATCAATCATAAGTGTCTGCTATGCCAGACACTTAGACTGACTAATTTGTATTAACACTGCTAATATGTGTGACAGCTTATGTTGAACATCACTAATAATTGTTTGGTGCAGGATTACCTGGGTTTAATGTTAAAAAAGATCAGTATGATTTTTATAGATAATTGTACATTATGGCTGTGTGTACATGATGAGCATTAGAAAGAGGCCTCTGCTACACAACTCAGATGTGAGTCCAGAGTTTGATACTCCCCTCTAATTTGGATGTATTCAGTTTTGACTTGGCTCATTATGAATGGCGAGACCAGCTGCAAAATTCAGATGCTGTTCTAAATTTGGAATCTGAAACTTGCCAGAGGTCAGGGACTTTCAGAGATAAAAGTGAGGTTTAGAACTATCTCTAATAGGAAGATAATGTATATTTTAGAAGGAGTGACTCCAGACTTTCTCTCATCTGTGATTTACTAGGTGTACCACACAGTGAAGTATTTTATGAAAACTCTGTTTGCATGACTCTTAATGACAGTTCTATGTATTGTCTGGATCAGATTCTGATCTTATACTGCCCTAAATCAGTTGTAAATCTGTTATATTTTTACCAGGCATGAGAAGGGAGTAGCATAAGGGAATAGTATGTATGGCATATATGAGCATACATGTCACTTATGATTATAACATACAGCATTTGTGATTCCAGAATACTTCTTTGCAAGTTCTTCAGGATAGACCAGGAAAACACTTCAGTGCCTAAGGCAAGATTTAGGCAAAATTCAGATACTAAATTCCAAAACTGTAAGCCAAAATGCCTGGTTCAGCTCTTCGCTGTTTCCCGAAACAGGGTGCCTGTGTCCTTGATCGAATGTTTTTTTGTAGGTGCTGGAGCAGTTGATCCTGTGTCTAATTCTCATAGGGATCCCAGCTGGCTGGTGTGCCCAAAACCACCTTACAGCTACCCAGAGTTATACTCATCAGGAATTGCAGAGGTTTATTATTCACCTTTTTATTACTGTAGTCCAGGTCTTTCCATGTCAAACCCAAATGTCAGGCAATATTGTTGGGAACCTGTGGGAGTAACAGTGGGAAACTAGGAAACCTACACAGCACCACAGAGATTAGCAAATACAGCTTGCTGGTCTTAGCTGACATGCTGATTCATAGTACTGAAATTCTGTATTATGCTAGTGTGCTTCTGGGAAAGAGAGATATGGGGAACAGTACCCTAAAAAGGCTTTGCCAGGAGGGGATGGAGAGGAGCACTATGCTCTGCGGACGTTACTGTCGAGCACTGCTGATCAGTTAAAACACACAGGGAAAGGAGCAGACCTTTGCCAGCATCCTCAGCATTGAGAGATGACTAAAGAACACAGCGTGAATTGCACGCCAGGCTTGCCACATGACATTGCTAAATATCTGATGTGAAGCTGAAACTGAATCATTCAGTTTCCCGAATTTTTGTTTCCTACATCTTGTTGTGGTGGGTTGACCCTGGCTGGAGGCCAGGTACCCACCAAAGCCGCTCTGTCACTGCCCCCCTCAGCTAGACAGGGGAGAGAAAATATAACAAAAGGCTCCTGGGTTTGAGATAAGGGCAGGGAGGGATCATTCATTAATTACTATCATGGGCAAAACAGACTCGACTTGGGGAAAATTAAATTAATTTATTGCCAATCAAACCAGAGTAGGGTAATAAGAAATAAAACCAAATCTTAAAACACCTTCCCCCCACCCTTCCCTTCTTGCCAGGATTAATATCAGTCCTGATTTTCTCTACCTCCTCCCCACCAGCGGCACAGGGGGATGGGGAATGGGGTTAGGGTCAGTTCACCATGCGTTGTCTCTGCCGCTTCACCCTCCTCAGGGACAGGACTCCTCACACTCTTCCCTTGCTCCAGCGTGGGGTCCCTCCCATAGGAGACAGTCCTCCACCAACTTCTCCCACGTGGGTCCTTCCCCTGGGCTGCAGTTCTTCACAAGCTGCTCCAGTGTGGGTCCCTCCCATGGGCTGCAGTCCTTCAGGCACAGACTGCTCCAGCGTGGGTCCCCTACAGGGTCACAAGTCCTGCCAGAAAACCTGCCCCAGCCTGGGCTCCTCT
>JANXJC010000001.1:44240241-44253388 GCA_027564655.1 Leptodon cayanensis
GCCGGCTGGCATTGGCTCTGTCGGACATGGGGGAAGCTTCTAGCAGCTTCTCACAGAAGCCACCCCTGTAGCCCTCTGGCTACCAAAACCTTGCCACACAAACCCAATGTACTTGTCCATGATCTATGGCTTATATCAAGTTTTCATTCATTCAAAATACCTGGCCTAATGATTCTTTTTTTTTTGCTTTATAATAACCCTGGGTTAGTATTATAATGGGTTTTGAATAGAGCCATCTGGCTGTATTTTAACAAGAATACTTTGTTCTTTATGTAGTTCTGTGGAATAATTGACTTTTCTCAATATGTTTCCTCCCTCTGTGGAGAGGTCTTGCCCTCCCTGCTATCAATAGCAGCCCCCTTCACCCCTATTTTTCATTGCATTCCAGAGATTGTAAAATCTGCTGATTCTGTGGACTCAAGTATTGCAATTTTATAAAAATTAAATTGCTTTCACTATAGAATACTTAACTGTTTAAATCTGTTCATGAGTTTACCATCTTGCGGAGGCTTGTTGCTTTGATGTGGAGGAGGTGAGTCCTATGGTAAGCCCTTTCTGGAACAGAGCAGACACAGGGAGACATAGCAGCTGATTCTAGGTGGAAAGGGTTGAAATCAATGAAGAAAGCTCGGAAAACATCTTAAAAAAATTGTAATTGATGAAAAAGGCTCAAAGTGTGGAAAAATATAGACCTGAGCCACTGCAAAGTAAGACTGATATGGCAAACAGAAATGAATAGGTGGTGGGAGGACTGACTGGCTCAAGGGGCTTGTAATTGGTACAGAAACTTTTGTGCCTGTGTCAGTGGCTTGAATTGGCATGGACTTACGTGTGACTACTGTTGAAAAATCATTAAAATGTTCTTTTTTTTTATTTCCTTGGGTTGATGCCATGAGAATCATTATGATACTTTTTCTATATTACTTTTGGCAGCCCCAAAACTTGAGGCCAGATTCACAAAGTTAGATGCTTAGTGTCCATTAAGTATGTTTGTAGTACAATTAATCACGTACTTAAAATATGTGTATAACCTTAAATTTCAATTGTGTCTGAATGAACCTTGTATTATACTTGTCAGTTAAGCAGGACTGTCAGTACTGTGAGGGGTCCTGGTGAGTATGGTTGGTTTGCACTCCAGTGCTTGTGCCAGTCCAGCCATAAACGTTAACTGTCCACATTTGTTGGCGTAAATTAGGAGTATGTTGAAAGCAATGGACTTCTTAATTACTTGGTTATCTTTCATAAATGTGCAGTTATTTTACTAATTTGTTTTCTATTAATTATTTTTGTGAGAGATACTGAGTTGGAATTTTTAGTCTGTCTTGAATATCAAAAGGAGTTCATAGCTGAGACGTGCACTGTAGAAGCCATTTTCTGGACTGTCTTTGTTTGCAGTTGGGAAGTGAGGATACTCTGATTTCTGGGCAGGATGTTTTGTTTTCCATTTCATTTGTTTGCTTTTTCTTTCTCTGTTTTATGAGTGCATTTGGGTTTCTTTAGGTGTTTAATAATTCTGCCAGATCTGTTAAGAGAGTGATCACTCCGGGGAGGACGATCATGCAAGGTTTCTTAGACCTTCACTCCATACATTCAACAACTGCTGAGATGAAAACTCCCCATCTTTAAGTCTCATTTCAGGGTCTGAACTAGAGTGACTCTGACAGCAGCATCAGCACAGTGTCAGGAGTCCAACAGACAGGACCACTCACTTCCAAGCAGTTTGAAAGCAGCATGCTTGCATGTTTTGATGGCACTACCCTTGAAACTTCTTGTTTTCTCTGCTGGGATAGCCAAGTTTATCCCTGCTAAATGAGTGCCACAAGTCTCCAGGCAAAATATGTCTTTGGGGTCGGCATTTTGGCAGACATGGTCAGGCAGTGGTGCTTGCCTTTACTTAGATGTGTCCTACCACTATGTTCCTTCCTTACCGTAATCTTTGGAGTAAATATGGCATTGTTTTATGTATATTGTTAGATAGAGGACCTGCAAAAAGCCCTAACATAAAAAATGAAGTTGATGGTTTGGTGCTGTTCAGCAGTACCCCAGGTATACAGCCTTTCTTGTCACCTAAGCATTCTTGCTTGCTGGCTTCATGCTGTGATCCATGGAGAACTGAGGTATAATTAAGCCTGGGTTACACTGGCTCAGTAGTGAAAAGGGTCTTTTCTGCACTGAAGAATTTTCTGTGATGTCTGTGTATAAACTATACAGCTTACCTGTAATTTTACTTATTTTAGAACTGAGACAGAATTGACTGAACAGCCTTTGTGTGTAGGGGAAGGTGACAAGAATATTATGCCAATTAGTGCAGCACTAAATTGCTCAATAACTTTGAGCTCAAGTAAAGACAGCTGTAAATCTCAGAGCAGCTGTCATGCCCATCCAGTGAGAAGTTTAGCATCTGAAATGCTTGTCTAGAGACATGGCTGAGAAGATCAAGCCTTGTAGGCATTATGTATAATCTGAAAAGAGGCACTGGATGAAGTTGTATGAAAGTGTTGATCCATGTATGTTAAATCAGGTGAGGTGATAAGCAATTAGCAACTACCTGTTAGACGAAACACTATACAAAAAGCCTTAGTGCGTCTCCCAACGAACACAATCCACTGGGAATAAGAAATGTGATGGTTGCTGTTAGGCTCAATAAAGACATAAAAGAGTAAATTCCACCTGCTCATATAGCAGGAATTTTTGTATCCTCTTCAGTAGCAACCAGCTCAGCTGGAGGTGCAACATCTAAATAACTGTCTCACTGACTTGTTTGTTATGTCAGTAATATGAGCAGAATTCACATAATTTTGCCTTTTTAGTTGTATAAATCCAGACTTGAGACTTGTCTAAATCTTGAGAAAGGGTGGAGGAAAAAAAAGGCATTCTGGATTACTTTTATCATGGTGAGATGAACTATGCACTAGGAGCACCTGTAGTCTCAATTTCCTCTAAAAAGAAAGGGGATGAGTAGCTCATGTGTAGACATGTATTGCATAATCACCTATATTTTAATCCTATAAGATAACAGGGTCATACCCATTGTTATGGATATCACTACTGACTATGCCTTCTATTACAGTTTTCAGAAAATGTGCATCAGGGAATGTTTTCAGTGCTTCTTTGTCATTAATTGCCTGCTATGACAGTCTTTTCACCTATTACATTTGTATAATGTGTAGTCATCTCCAACCAGCACGGGTCAGTGTGACACCAATTAAAGCTCAAAATGAAGAAACAAGTGTTATGAGAGAAGTATGGTTTTGTGCTCACAATAAGCGCTTAGCTGGACTAGTGTGCACTGCGTTACCCATTGTGCTTCATTTTAGAGTTTCCTGAATCATAATCAAGGTGACTAATGGCCCTGCAGTCTTCACAGAAAAGTAACTATTTGCATGGCAAGTTGAAAAGAAGTCAACATTAGACAATTTCAAAGATAAAGACAAATTCAAATTATGGCTTGCATCACCATCACTTTCCCTGAGATTAGAGCAGTCTAATAATGGAATATATTTATTTTATATGCGGGACTTTAACCTACCACATATATACTACTTGCACAAGTGACAGTGAACCATCTACGGTTTGCATAAAAGTCTAATTTGACCCCTAAATGTGTGATGAAAAGAGGAAATTCAGAGGAAGTGGTGGCATGGTTTTACCTCCTTCCTTATACTTCCTTTGTATATTTGCATATGTTATTTGTTGGAGGGTTACATCTGTAAAAGGGAGGCAGAGTTGCACAGCTGGGAATATGTCGTTTTTCTTTGAAGTTTGCTTCTAATATTTGAGTCCCTTTATTTGTCATGAAAGGCTCACGTGAGATGAATTCTATAATTACAATTGCAAATAGGATCTCATGGTGCAATGCCTCATTTTTATGGTTGGGGTAACTGACTGCCCTGCTCCCAGGTTGCAGAAGTCCAGGGTAAAGGAAGTTGCAAGGAGTCACTGAGCTCATCTTCCAGCTCCAAGACAGGATGACCTATACCTGCCTCATTTGTGACACAACTTAAATCTCCGGTTATGAAGACTGCCTGTGGAACTTGTAGAGTTTGTGCCTGGGTTTCACAGTGGGGAAAGATGCAGGCGAGACATTCAGAGAAACTCCTAGAAGCTGTCTCTTACTCCTGCCTAAAACTGTTACTATTTCTTTTTATCACAAACAGATTACTCCCACATTGCAGAAAACTTTTATACACTTGAGTACAGCTATTGTGTGCCTCTTGTCTCCCCTTGCCAAAATAAATGGCATTCTAGCAACCTTTTTCTTTTATTTGCTAACATTTCCTGAGATGCTGATTATCGTCATTCACTTTCTCTGGAATCCATCCCGCAAGTCCAGCTTGGGCTCCCTTGAACTGCAGCATAGTGCCTTATGCTGGATACAGTCATTTCTCAAGGCTGCCCTACTGAGTAGCAGAGCATTGCTGGACTTCACACATCTCTCATGACCCTCTTGTTCGTACATCTCAGTATATTTTTTGCCTTTCTCTCAGTAGCTCCTGTGCTATGTAATTATGTAGCTACTCTGTTGACTTGCTCTTTCACCTCCAGTCCCTCACCTGGAGTTTGCACAGCTGATTATTTGTCTCAGTGTAAAACGCTGCATTTGCCTTTATGAAATTGCATCTTATTTCTCCCCGCCTGCCTGCCACCTCCCCACTCCCCCCGCCCAATTTTGTCTCCAATTAGTCAGGCTTGCTTTGAATTCCAGACCTGTCCTCCCCAGTTTGAGGATGTCTGTGAATTTAAAAGCTTTCTCCTACTCCATCATCAAGGTCACTAATGAGGAATATTGAACAGTGCATTTGGACATAACCCAGGGAATACTGCTCACTACACCTTCCACTTTGGCACTGATAAAGTGATTCTCTGACTATAGTTTTCCAGCCAGTTAGATACCTACTTGATAGGCATTGTTCCCCAGTTCATTTGTGAAATAGTGGCACTAGAAAAACACCTGCCTACTTGTTCAATTTGGTCACCACATTTCAGTTGCTTTGATAAGCAGTGAAGAGAGCAGACATCCATCCATGGTAAACCTTTGAATGAAAATTTGTGCTTCTGCAAACCAAAGTTGTTCCCATTGCTGAAATAGAAAGTAGTCTCAAACCCTGCCTATGTAGTGAAACCAGCACGATCTCTCTGCCACAACCATTACTGAGTCTGTGGATCCATTCCCTTCCAGACAGGCTGGACCAGACCTCTGTTGACCTGACCTTCGGACTGGTTTGAATTGTCCATCTATTATATCAGCAGATGCACAATTTTGGTGTCAGACCTCCAACTATAAATACCACACAGGCATCCTCTGTGGTTTGTAGAGAATGGAGATATATGAGTTTTCTATAATTTTCTGGCCCTCTTTTTTTCCCTCCAGGGGAAAACCAAACAACTCAACCAACCAAAGTCTCTCTTTCTTCAATTCTATTCAGTTCTCTGAACAGTCAGTCTCTATTCAGCAGGGTTTTCTACTTGAAGTCCACCGACACCTACTGAGTGCTACAATTTGGTTTTACTAGTTGGGCACCAGCTACTTTTCACTTTATTTCTGAGACCTGTTTAAAAAATGCATGCCATTCATTACAGCATACCAGCCTATCAGCAGGGAGAGATTGTTTCAAGTAACTCATTTTATTCTTTTCAGTTTTCCTCTCCAACAGATTTATTAATAGAAGATGGGATAATGCAGCAGAGTCTTTCAAACAGTTATAAGAACACATAGCTGGGCAAAGTCTGGTTTGCAAGACCAGGTTGATTATCATTTGGAAAATGGCATTGAATATAAGTTGCAGGTAGAATTAATGAGACTGTGGTTTATTGCTTAAACACTAAACTTTCTTAAACTGTCTGCAGCCAGTAACCTAATTGTCGCATGGATTTGAGCTTGAAATATGTGTACCTGTTGAATGAGAAAAAATAACGTGAGTGTATATTACTTTCTTTCATTTTGTTACTTATAAAGGATTCAAATGAGCAGATTTTCTAAAAGTACATTAGCTGCTTCATTGCTGTACATCATATAAAAATCTGGTTGCATATTTAAGTCTTCATGCAAATCAAGAAGCCGAAAGTTGTATCTGCTTTCTCCTACTCTGTTCATTTCACTGGTTGAATAGAGTTGCAAGCTAAGATTTCATTTACCACTTATAAGAGTTTTCTCATATACAATACATTTATTTTTAATCAGTGTTCACGACCTGGAAGCCACTCTGTAGTAGTGGCAGATCTGAAAGTATGACAATGAGAACCAACTTTTGATGCAGGAGTGTTTGCTGGTAAACTGCCTGAAAGCTTCAGAAGTGACTAGTGAGTTTTCCTGATTGATTAATACCATGAGCAACATCCTATTTAAAAGAACTGAAGTCTTGGGTATATGGTGTAATGGATATTTTAAAGGAGGCAATGCCTCCATACCTCTACTGGGTATTATCATTTACTGTGAGGAACTATTTTCATGTGCAATATAGATATTACTCAGCAGTAATCAGTAGTTTCTAGATTTTCTTTTGTATGGACCCAGGTGGCAATTAAAGTTAAACCAAAAGTCTGTGTGCTGTTGTCCAAGATACACTCTCAATAATTGGTGATCCTGGAAAGACCAGGAACTTAGAGAAGTGCTAGTTCAAATGGTATTTCAAAGAGCTAAGGAATGCAATCAATGCTGGAGGGCAATATGCAGATTTTCAGAAAGAGAGAATCTTACCAAGAGTAGAGTGACAAGTATAATTAGCAGTTTAAACACACCAGGTAAGAAAATCTAACAATTAAGCCAAACTAACAGATCTTAAAATGTAAAAGTTTGAGTTGAATGTGTTTGTTAAAACCTTCAAATGTGCAACTGACAAAAAACTTTTAAGTACAACTGAAAAAAAATCAGTTTAAATGACTTTAAAATAGAAGCAGAGCTTAGCAACTTCTTCTGTTTAGAGGTACCTAGACAAGAAAATGGAAATATTTGTTTCTTTGAGAAAGCCAGAACAACAATCACAGTCATTGTGCCAGTCTGAGGAAATTGCAAGAGGGATCATATGGGAAGATTCTTGCCCTAAGAATGACTCAAAACCAAGAAACGTCCCAAATCTGGAGTCCTTCCTGGTGCTCAGCCCCAGTGAGTCTCCCATGGAGACCCTTGCTGGTCCTGGTCCCAAGGTGCTGGCTGGTGTGTGGCCAGTTCAGCTTGCAAGGGGGGGTCAGTCCCCCACCAGCCAAGCTAGCCAGGAACATTTTCTGTTTCTTGGAAGTCCTGGGAGGAGTTACTAACATGGGAATGTTGTCTTCATATTACCTTTAATAGATTTCCTTGTGTGTTTCTCTTGTACCCGCTCGGAGAAATTTTGAAGTTTCAATCTAACGTATAAACTCATAGTAGTTATTCTTAGATCTGTTCTAGGTAAATATTTTGTCTGTGAGATAACTAAGAAAGCAAAGTGAAAATCATAGCTCTAAAGCTCTCCCACTGACTCTATGGGATTAGATTCATCCTTTAATCCCGCTGATAAAATTGAATCTGCAAAAGCAGTGATTAGTAATTGGGGGAAAGATGACTGGATTATTCTTTTCAACAGATTAAGACTGCAGATGAAGTAAATTTATGGTACCATTTCAAAGTCAATAGCAGTATGATCATTTGATCTTTATATCCATCAAAAATTTTCTGGAAAATAGCTACGCTAGTTCTGCAGATTTACAGAAACCTGCAGTGATAAACCTAAAATAAAATGCTGCCTAATCTGAAGCCTTGGGGAAAAAATACTATCCTCACATTCAAAAACTGGTAAGAAGTAAACTAGCTAATTTTGTGAAACTAAGGACTCAAGTACAATTTTATTTCCTCCGAATGGTTTAGATGACAAATGACAAAATTTATAGTCTATAGAAAGAAACATCTAAGAAGTAGCTGCCTTGTAATGGCAAACATAAAAGCAAAATTGAGTTGGGTAATCATTTTCCTTTTAGAGCTGGCCACAACTGTAAAGCAACTTCATTCACTGCTACTTACGTTGCTAATGTATGAATGCATATTAACATGTTACTATGATGATAAGGACCACAAATAAAAGGGAGGTTACTGAGGGCATGTTAAGAATTAGTTTTTTCTGTTCCTAGTTTTAGCTACAAAGACTGATTTCTAAACTCTACTTCCCTTTACTCTGCAGCATTTATATTAGTAAAAGTCCCATGGAGCTTGTTGCAGTGTGCTGTTGCGACCTTCATTCAAACACTGGTTGTTGTTGGGTTTTATAAGCTTTGCTGAGGAACAGGAACCCGTGGGACCCCTCAGCATCAGGCCCCTCGGTTAGTGGTGTATATTGTAAGAAAATGCAGAATTACAGTATTGTGCAATGGGAGGAGAACTGTGCATGGCGAAAGGAAAGACCTTGTGCTTCAGGGCGTAACGCTTTCTTCAACCTGTGAAAAACAGAAAGAAACTTTAATTATAGCTCTTTCCAGTCTTGCAAGGAACCCTGCGAAAGGAAAATTTCTGTGAAACGGTTGGTATTGACAAGGACCTAACACAGTGGAGAGAGAAACTGAGAGGCTGCTTTTTAAGCAGGTGCTTACACATTTCTTCAAACTCTTCTAAGCCACTTTTAAATCATGCTAGAGAAATTCAAATTATTCAGTGGAACTGAAAGTGACGATTTCCAAACTACGAACCCCAAAATATCAAGGAACTTGAACATTTTGGAACACTTTGTCTTAAGATACATTTAATTGACTAAAAAAACGAACACAACAAAAAGTAGGCAGCATCTGGAGTTCCCAGCACACTTGCATGTAAGGAACTAATTGATTTATTACAAATGAGAGTCCTAAAATATTTCTGATAGAGAGGACAGCATAACTGCCATCAGTAATAGTATCAGACATTGACACAGCATGACCTGTGCTTCTGCCAGCTCTGTTGAATAATAAAAACTTTCTAGGGATGGAAGTGAAATCCTCTGCTTATATTATCTACTGTGGCATATCTTTATATAGTGGATCTTTTGATTTCTAAATTATGCCATTAGCACATATGATATCCCACCACCATTTGTTACCTACTGAAGCATATATACCAAGTTACAAGGTATTGTCTCTAGATTTTATTTCACACATTTTACTAAAGTAGTCAATAAAATGTTATTACAGTTTATTCTGCTACATTTGGTCTTACAAAAAAAAAAAAGCAAAACACTGTGAACTTTTAGAAAATTAAATCTACTTGGATTATTCTTTAATATAATTTGATTATATTTTTTAAATAATGTTGTTAAAACTTCCTTGAGCAACTGCCTGTGCAGCTGGTATTTAACTTCTACTTACTCAAGATCCTGTAGGTCACCAGACTATCAGGCTCCCAGTTAAACTCTACTCACAGAGAAGCTTATGAAAATGTCACCAGACAGTTTTGATATGCAGTTAAGTAATTCATAAATGTTTCCTTTCTTAACTTTTACTTAACTTTCTGTTAATGTCTCTCAGATGAACATGCAGCACAGATTAGTTGTGTACAAAGCTGGTGATATCCTGGTAGGTTGCTGCAGGGAGCTGCTGTGAGGGCTGACATGTGAAATCATGTGGAATTTGAAATCTGCTTTTTCTGAAGGGCTGTCTCTAATCCAGCTAATGCAGGGACAGCCTGAGGAATTTGCCTTAGGCTGGATGAATGGAGTGGGAATTGCAGAGACGGAGGTTGAACATCCTAAATTGACAGTATGCTCTTAATCTCAAGGTGTAACGGTCTTTTGGATTGCAGTTGCAGCGTATTTTTTTTAAACATGACCTTAAAACTGGAGTAATATTTACAACAGGCTACACATTCACATCTGTAACTCTGAAAAGGCACATGCAAATTAATATAAAATCGTAGAATAACATTGACTGTTGTCAAATTTTTATAGAGGTTCTGCTAGGACTTCCTTTTCCCCAGAAGGAAGATGTACACTTGAAAGCATCAGCCTTCCTGACCTGGCTTTCACACCATGTAGACCAGGTATCTGCAGACTTTAGGCTTTTGCTAAGCATACACTTAAATAAAAAAAATTCATTTACTGAACTGGTACTTGAGCAGACAGTTTGTCTATCCCTAGTCAGCAAAGGAAAGGCATGCTTAATACCCACAACAGCTGTTTAATTAAAAGTTTTCCACATAGGTAAACTACCAGACCTCCTTTGGTTTAAAAAAAATTCTATCACTGGTGAAAAACTACCCTCTATTTGTTCAGTTTAAGACTTGTTAGATGTGCAGTGTACGTTTGTTTGGAAGTGGATTGCAAGGACAGTGGCAGCATGCTCTGTGCTGATCTGCTCCAGCACAGTCTGAAGCCAAAGAAGCAAACTGACCTTGCTGAAATGAACCTATTTGGTCCTTGATGCTTCAAAGGGATTCAGTTTCTCTGACTGTATCTGCCAGAGCGACCTTTATATGAACAAAGCTGTTCTGTAAAAAGTAGCTTTCGCAGAAATGGCAAATACGTATAAAATCAGGATATGCGTAAATTGAAATAATTGTTAAACCTTCTGTGCCAGGCTTCAATTGAGCTCTCAAAAAGATATTTTTCTACTTGATAATCACAAACATTTTCAGTACTACTACCTCATCCCAGTCTCAACTCTTAGTTAACTAACAGTTACAGACTTCAGGGGAACAACACAGTGGCAAAGTTGGTCTTGGAAATCAAGGTTTTTACCTTTGTAAAAAGTAATTTAAGCTCACAGTATTCAAGATCCCATCAGACACAAGCCTGAGTCTTTGTGGGTCTTCTCATAGCAGTTTACTTTTCTAAACTTTGTTTTGTCATTCATTACGTAAAAGTCTCAGGTATGAGCACTGCAGTGATCAATGTTTGGAGAGGAAGAGTGGGAGTTCAAGTATCTGGTTTATTTTCTTTGCATCTGTAATAACTCAGAATTAGAGCTTTTCTGTGCATCTCTTCAGTGAAAAAAGAACAGATAAACTCACGGCTCTCGAAAAGCACTTGGAGACTCATGGGTAGTAAGCAGAAAAAAGTAAGTTAACATGGTTATTTGTTGACATAAAGAACAGTGTAATCGAAGTACATCCCCCAAAAGAGCATATGCATAACTATTTGGCTCTAACCAACTATAATGATTATATTGCTATGCTAAATTAAGTTTTATATTGGCACAAGTAAGCGCTAGTTTTATTTATACTGCCTTTTGGAAACAGATCCCTTAAAATGTAGTGCCTTGAATTATACACAGCTCATGTTTGCATCTGTTTCTGCGGTATATTTGTCCAAAAAGCTCTTGGAAACTCTACAGATAAGATTTGTGAAAAAGACCTGGAGGGATATTATTTATAAGTTGTCTTTCCTCTTCAGCTTTTCCAAAATATAGAGGAAACGCTGAAGCCCTACTGGATATTACTGTTTCTGCAACTGGTGAGCAAATATTGGCTGGCTCTTCCAAGGATCTCTAGTCTGTATTCTCACTAAAGTTCACCTCAAAATGAAGGAACTGTATTTTCAGACAAATTCAGGGGGGCATGTTTCTTTCTATGCTGTATAAGAATTTAAGCAGAGAGCCAATTTCTTTCTCCAACTCTTTGTCATTCACAGCTTCCAGAAACGTTTACAACAAAAGTTCAGAGCAGTTTCTGCTTCCTTAGCTGGGTGTTTCTTGTGTGCAAGTAGTAAACAACAGCACATATCAAATATATTTCCTTTTTCAAGTTAGATTGTGTAGGGTATAATATTGTGGCATTGTAGCAAGGCTTCAATGCAAGATTTTATAGGAGAGGAAGATCATTTCATTTAAAGACAAATATAGTCTCACTCACATTCACCATCTTACTTCCATATACTTTTAAGCACCAAGGTGTGTGTGTACAAGTAGTCCAAGTACCAGGACATGTTTCCAGGGGGTCTGAACAGGATTTTTGCAATGAAAAAGAGGACAAAGGATACTGCCCAGCAAATATATGTTGTATTTCCTGGGTTTTTAGGTTGATGACCATGTGTTTGTTTTGGACAATTCTTTCTCCACCCATTAGGAGCTGACAGCAGTTGTAATCTTCTGCCTGCCCATCCTCTCCTGCCTCTTGGAGTCATCAGGATTTACCCCCAGTCCTTTGACTCCCGGTTCGCATGTCCCAGGAAGCTGCACATCCTCCCAAGTGCTGGGCTCTGCATGACATGTTAATCCAGGAGTCATCAGCACCTGCCCCTCCTATAGCTGCTGTTCTGCTATTGCTCCCATTTCTTCCCCATTTGTCTCAATCTTCATCTTTCTATTAAGATTCTGCAACGGGTGGCACCACTGGTGCTGTGTTACCATATGCAGAGAGGTGGTTCCAGGCCAGCTGACCCACCTGGGGCACACAACCCTTCACCGCTCAAGTATTCACACTGCTTAGCCTATTTCCACCAAAACTGGAGGACCCAGATGCTGTTTTAACATTTCTTCCACTAATTAATCTACCTTAGAAAGTTTTGCAGATAGAGGGAAGCTTTTCGATTAATGATAACAAAATCAAATCTCCAACGTTTTTAAAATGTTCTGACTGTCTGTTTAAAAAAGCAGATTAAAGGACAGTTTTGAATTAACATAAAAAGTTGTCTGAAATAATTCACTCAACATGGGTGAAAATACATCTATTTTGATGTGGATTAAAAAAGAAAAATTAAATTGTATGAAGTGAGAGTAAAATCTTAGAATTGGACCTTGGCAAAATTGACAAGTTTTCTAGAAAGAACAGTTTCTCTCTAGGTATTTTAGGCTCCATAACAACTGGTACTGTTACATAATTGTAAATAAATTAATTAGCTGCCAGAGCTGATTAAAAAGTGTTTTTATAAATCAACTTTTAAAATCTCACTCCCTTGCTACTCTGCTAAACTGATAATAAAAAAGAAATGCTTCCTTTATTGAACCGAGTTCTAGAGTTTCACTGGTATAAAATCGCATTTTGAGTGAAGTATGCAGAGAAGCAACATTCCCGGAAATCAGACGTGGAGCTCTTCCATAGCTGTCCACAGCTGTGCGTCTCAAAGCACCGTACAAGGACCTGGTGCTTTCCTTCTGTTTTTTGGGCTGGGCCAAGGTTGTTGCCTACCTGCTGGAGGAGCAGGCGAGCATCCGTGGTTCTGGAGGTCCACTGCACCATCCTGCTGTTGCTTTGTCTGCTTGCATTGTACTAGTGCCT
>JANXJC010000001.1:44262497-44281150 GCA_027564655.1 Leptodon cayanensis
CTGCTCCGGCGCCTGGAGCACCTCCTCCCCCTCCTTCTGCACTGACCTGGGGGTCTGCAGGGCTGGTTCTCTCACATTCCAATCCCCCTACTCACTGCAGGTTCCCCCTCTTAAATCTGTTCTCCCCGAGGCGCTACTGCCGTTGCTGACAGGCTCGGCCTCGCCCAGTGGCGGGTCCAACCTGGAGCTGGGGAAGCTTCTGGCAGCTTCTCACAGGAGGCACCCCTGCAGCCCCTCCCCTGCTACCAAAACCCTGCCACACAAACCTAATACAGAGATACAAGCCAGCATTTAGATAGGTCTGTCCAATCTTAATCTTTAAGCATGAGCATAAAGAATTTGCATAGCTAGTGACTTCAGGGTGTGATTTGTGCAATATTACAACACGTTATTTAGAAAAACGATAGTCTGTGTTGCCTACTCTTGGATTCTCTAGGGGCAACAAAATATCAGTTCCCATTAGCAGGATCTTGACCTTGGAGCCTCCCAAATGGGTATACTACTGCTGTTAACTGCTTGTGTCTTAAACAGCAACCCTATAATATAAACAAAAGGGTACAGCAATTTCAGCAAACCCTTTAGTGTTTGCTGAAATTTTTCTCTGCTGTAGTCAGGGTACATCATAGCTCAAGAAAACATCTTGGCAAAGGAGAATTTGGGATTGTACCTAGCCCAAATTTTAGCTAATGACCAAAAATGGGTCACTCTTCTAGACCCATTTTCCGTTGGCTGACACAGCAAAGCACCATGTAAATACATACCTTGTGATGCACTTTTTTGTTTACTGGTTCACATTTTCCCTTAAGAACTTACGTAATGAGGTGCTGGGTTCCAGAACTCATAAACAGGTGGAAAGATGCAACTGTAAAGAGCTTTGAATTGGACATATATTTAGCAAATAATAGATGTATAGAAATGCCAAATGTAATGTAAACTACTTTAGACGAATTAGTGCAACACTAAACACAGTGTATTAAAAAATCACAGTGTTTAAGATCTTAGAAAGTGACAGATTTGTGAAATATGATGAACTTTTCAAAGAGAGTGAAAAAAAAAGGTCTTGGGAAGATCATTTCCTTTCCCCCAACGGCTAGAACAGCGGGTTTGACCCAAGGTTAAAGCAAGTAATGGGAATTATTTCCAACAGCTATAGTGAGGTGTCTCAAAAGGTGAATTGGCAAGTGCTCAGCCTGGTACTCAGGTGCTCTGCGAGAATTGCGCAAGTACTGATGGAAAAGGCACCAGTAGATGGTGCTCAAGAATATGCAGACTTGTTTCTGGTTCTGTAGGAGCAGCTAATCTATGCACGCAGTTATGTGTAAGCAGCTTGCTGCATAAGCTCACATAACTTGCAGGGTGCCTTGAAAAAAGGCCAGATCTCAAGAGAAATCCAATATATCGCATGCATCCTGTACATCCTAAATAATGTCTGGAACCCTCTGGGTCATGAGTTCCCCAAAGGAAGGGTCAGTGCAATTCTTTCCTCTCTTGTCAGGTGTAAGATGAATCAGCAGCAAGTCATGATTGGTGTTGTCAAGCAAAGCTGACAAATTTGACAGTGAGGGCACTGCTGATTGCCCCAAAACCCTATTTTTATCTAAAAAATTTTATTGCTTGGCTTATTCATAGCATTCCTTTCCTGGCGAATTGTCAGTGTCAGTAAAAGGTCTCTAGGTTTTGTAGGAGATGTTGCCTGTGCTGAAATGCAACTGATTTCTCACTTCATTTTGACTGTGGATTTGATATCAGCAATCTCTCTGTAAAAGTCTCCTCAATGTTACAGACAGTTTTAAAAATATATAGGAAAAAATAGTTAAATCTCATGCATTTTGTTTTGAGGAATTTTACTGAATATTTTACTGTTCTGCTATAGTTTGCATAAGAGTATAGAGAGAGGCTCAGTCTCCACTAAACATATACTTCCACTCAGGGACTGTCTAGGGGGCAGCACTACCACAAGCAATTAAAAAATATTTTTTGTTTCTTTTGTTTTTAGATTCTGAGGTCTTTTTTTCACTATTTGTGTTTATTAGTTCCATAAATAGTGTGCCATGGTGCTGTTTGCACAGAATTATCTTCCAGGATTTTTCATTTCGTACATCATTCAGGGCTTACCAAAGTGCTTTGAGGTGCTGGGGACATACACGCATCTTTAACACCAAGGGAAGGACTTCTACTGATGTGGGTCGTTTCCTTAGTTGTCTTCTTCATGACTGTCTAAACCCCTTGCACATTTTGGGTCTGTCCCAGATCATAAAAAAATAACCACACAAGTGCAACATTAACATTTCAGTGAGCAGGCTGCTCCTGGTTTATCTTAGAGTCTTATCTGCACAGTGTCTTTCAATGTTTGATTTAAACCTTGTTTCAAATTTGAGCTGTATTGTTATTATACGAGTCAGTGGCAAAGATGGTGGAATTTAGTTAGCCTTTGCTAACGTGCCTTTTCCAGCCTGATGATCAGTGCAACTCCTCTGCAAGCCATTGGCAGCAATGAACTCGCACTGTGAAATGCAGCTAAAGTCTGGCCACCTCCTCCTTTTTGGATGGGTAGGTTGGTAGAAAATCAAGCGCAAGTGAAAGAGTGAAATGGTGCTTGAACGGGCAACCGCTGCAGGGGTGATTTGTTGTTGCGCTTGAGTGGTGCAACCATTGCTGTCTGTGTCCCTGCGGATGCTGGAGAGACTCTCCCAGGAGAAGGTGGCCGGGCAATTCCTGTCCCTCTTTGGCAGCTGGACTTTTTCAGTTTACTGTTACTTTTAGACTAGAAACTGGTTTTTTCGGCTTGAGGTTTTCAAGCCAGTGATCTGATTTCAGATCTCAGACATCAGGCCAGGATTGCCTCTACTTAAGGGAGTGGTGGTTGCACCTTCCAATTAAAAATATATCCAATCATCAGAATTGCTCAGAGTTGGAGCACTATTGAAACCAGTGATTTGTGGACAGAAGATACTCTTACAAAAGCCCAGTCAAACATCTAGTTACCTGCAACTCCTAAAATCATCAGGCAAGGCAATGATTACTTGGAAAATAGCATTTGCATTCTTTTGCTTTGGCTAGCAGTAACCTAGTCTAAGGACCCATACTGGGTGGTAGTGCTGATTTAGTACCCTAGTGATTGTGGTTTATGTGTTTCACCAGAAATGGAGAGCATCACAGGTGTATTTTGGGGCCACAGCTGGACAGAAAGCATTGCAGCATCAGGTAGAGGCTTCAGGAACGCAATTTGGCTCATGATGAATAAATCCAGCCGGCAAACTCACTGGAGAAGTAGTCTATCTTACTCTAGTTTTCCACCATAATTACTGATCTGGTGCTGGGTTTGGTATCAGTTATAACAAATAGGTCACCTGAAGTCCAGTATATTATCAGAGAACTGTGCAAAATAATTTAGAAAGCTATTGGAGAGACTGTTTTTTTAATACCAAGCACTCTATTGTGTGAGCTGCAGAAACATTTGTGGGTTTTCGGAAGCCTTAATGGCCTGCTATTTGAAAACATGTATTTTCAGGCATTCTCCATCCAAACATCTAATCTGAAAATTACTGCCTGTAATACTTGCATAAAGTGTTTTTACAAGAAAATTTATCACAGCTCTTGCTGCTACAACATTTACAATAGATTGTCTGAAACATGTCCCTAGGCTTGCCATCGAGATGCCTTTTCCCTGTTTCATCATGAAGAGTTTTCTTTGAATATGTCTGTGAATCTAAAAATGGATGGTAGAAAGATCATATAATTTCTGGATACCTTCTGAATGATAATAGGAAAAAATAAAATTGAAAATTGAAATTATCCATAGAAATAACTACTGAGTGCAAGACAGGAAAACACTAGTCATCTGCGATCTCAGATAGTCCTGTAAAAGTTATCTTAGAGGTGGGTCCACAGCACATTTACTCTTCTTATTCCATGGAACAAAAAACATGTTTAGGCCATGAAACATTTCTTCATTTCCCTGTAACAGGTTATGTTCGATGGTTAAATTCTCATTATACTAAATACTAAACCAGAGTATTCATCTTTCTGACAGCTGAACCTTCTGCATCAGTTTTCTAGGAAAACCTTTCCTCTATTTTGTGCATTCTCTTAGGGCAACGATGAGGAATAGCTTCTTTCTTGATCATCTCTAATTCTTGTTTAATGGAGTACTACCCTATTCTATGTCAATATTCTGGCTGAATACTTGTGAAAAAACACATGAACAATGTATTGCTACGTAATACAGTGTGGCTGTGGTATTATATGTTTTTTAAATTTTTATTAACTACTGGAATAACCTGTATTTTTTTTGTCTTTCACTGCAGATTTGCAAAATGCTCAATAAAACATGTTTTTGTGCAAACTGACAACTAGAAGACGCAGTTCTATGCATCAGTTTAATTTTACAGTCTTGCTAAATTTTGAAAAGATGGTACTTCCCATCTGTGAAAAATAATTCATATTAGATGTTGCATATTTAATATTAGAGGTACAGACTGGATCTCATTTTTAAAGGTACATATGTAGTAACGACTCTTGGAAGGTTAAGAATAGGGGTGGACAGAGGGAATTCAGCTGGGTGAAGAGGCTGATCCTAGTAACAACCCATTAAACATGTATTACAATTTTGATTTGCATAGATACTAATAAATACAAGACTACTAAATTAAACACTGACCAGGGCAAGGCTTAACAGAAGCTAAGCACGCAGGAACATAAGGCTTTAAGCTGTTGGCCTGTCAGCTTGATACATCTGCTTTCTGACTCTTGTGTTCTCTTTTTCTGTTGAAGAGACGGGTTTGCCCGTCTGAATCTTCTCATTGCTTGAGCACCTGCATGTGTGCAAAATATTTGACATTCATATTATTCTTGTGAGAATCAAAGATTGTGAGGAGTGAGTGACTTACTGCAGGTCTTGGGTTTTTTTTGTATTGGAGATCAGTTTAAAATCTTTAAGTCTTAGCCCCGCAAGTTATTCCATAAACTAGTGCATCTCAGTCTCAATCTTTTTAGTTTTTGTTTCTTTCCACACTTCATTTCATAACTAGTTATTTTCTGAATTTACTAGTAAGGTGTGTCTCTCAGAGCAGTTCAGCATTATACCATCATCTTTGCTCAGAGAGCTTGCTTTTTCAAAAAAACAGAACAGGAGAATTTTTTAAGTATCCATAAAGCAGAAAGTTTGCTATTTTATTCTTATTTTCACCATCCCAATCAAATATATACCGTCAAGTCCCAAACCCTCTGGAAATTCATGTTGCACCACTGACAACTGCTAACCTGAATTCTCCTCTCAAGTTTTAGAGCTTCAGTTCAGATGGATATTTAATTGACACTCTTGTAGTCTTTTCAAAATCTTTTATTTTTATTTTTATTTTTTTTTCTGTCAGTTAAAGTTGAAAATACAGCAGGACTTTATTAGACTCAGGGGTTTTGTCTCCTCTTGTATAAGTTCAATTATATCCCCATCCATAATGCTTTTTTAAGTTGGATCGGGATATTAACTATTGAAGCTAACCCTCTAGTCCCACAGAAACTGGAAGGGAAAAAAAAAACAAAACAAAACAAAACAAAACCCCTAAACCTGAAGCTGAAAAAGAAGAAGAAACTGAAAAAATTCTCTTTATTTCAAAGAGAACCTGAAATTTCAGATGAAAGTTTTATCTGACTTCTTTTGATTATAACATCGTGGTCTGCTATGATAAGGAACTTTATTCTCCTTGTTTAAAAAGCAAATTTGAGTCAGACCTTCCACTCTAAAAATAACAGATCAGAAGCAGGTTGACTAGTAGATGAGCTTGAGAGAACAGGTAGGCTTCAGAGAGTCCTTCCAAGGGAAGAAAGATTAATTACCTGCCCTTGTTCTAAAAGCAATAGTGGTGCTCAAGCATTGGAGCCAAAGGCTGTAATTGCTCATCACCATCCCCAAATCATCTGTCTCCTACTTACCATGGGGTAGAAGTATGGGTGAAGACAAATCATGGGGGTGAAGCGCCTTCCCTAAACTGAAACCAGGTGCAACCCAAAGTTATTGGAATAAAATATGCTGAACTTGAACCACTGAAATTCTGACCCCAGGCACATGGAAGTTGGTAGGAACCTTTCAGCTAACGTTACGAGATTTTGCACTGGAAGCTTGCTGCTACTTGGGTGATACTGAAGGCAGCGAAGGCAACCATATGAGAGCAAACAGGGACCAATTCTTCTTTTTTCTCTTCTCCAAAGTAGGAAAATAGCCTAATTCTATCTGTCGGAACCAAAGTTTGTTGGAATCAATAGTAGTCTGTCTAAGTGAGAGCTAGCGAACAGCATAACAGCGACAAACAACAGCTGTGTTATGTACCTTGCTTCAGGTCCTTCTGGAATGAAAGCCGCTAAAAATAGGAACTGCACTGTGCTAGAAGTTAGCCCAGTGAGCATACCCCAGTTTTATCATTGTAAAATTGCTTTCTTACCAGTGGGGGAATTTGATTCCTTGTCTGTGCCAGAGGGAAGAAAACAAACAAACAAAATCCTTTATAATTTCTGGACTCTCCTGTATCTTTGTACTTGAGCCAAGGAACAGTTAGAAACAGAGTAGGTTTTGTATTTCTTCTAAAAAATTCTGATGCGGCAGAAAAATTGCAATATCCAGCAAAATTTGGGGGGAAATGAGTTAAATAGCAAGATAGCCATCCTCTTTTTTCCCCTCTTTGTATTTAAATCCAAATACCAGCTCACACCAACAGGTATCTGGAAGACATCACAAAGCCTCCACAACTTGAACAAAACCTGGACTGTGCAGGGGAAGTCATACATCATTTGACTCCATTAAGTTGACTCCGCCAAGTTTGGCTCCACTAAACAAAACTGACAGAAACAAACAAAAAGAAACCCTTCGATACTGCAAAATATACAGCAGAGATTTATCAAATATGTCTTTTGGCAATACAGCCACTTTACAAACGCTGCTGTTGATTCTTATGCAGATGAGGTAATTTTAAAAAAAATGTGTTTCAGCAATTTATGGTTCTCAGAGTTAATAAAGTTATTTTATTAATGGAAAAAAATTCTCCATGCTGGACTTGAGAACCTATTGATTTTATTTGGGTAGTGTAGTGGCAGATTGCTAAAGGTATGAGTTCAGGAAAGCTGATGCAGCAAAAAGAAAGATAGTATCTCTTACAAAAATTTAATTATCTTGACACTAAAACTGCATCTTATTTTAAAAATTAATCTCCATTAAAAAAAATGGGCAATGTCTAAAAGTGAGATGTCTGTCATGTGTTATTGGCAAATCTGAAATGAAACTGCAGGCAAGAATGATTGATTATACCTGAAGCAAAGAGCCATGATATGATAATAAAAGTGGTTTGACAGAAAAATATGTGACTGAGAAAGAAACTTAAGTTGGGACTCCAGAAGTGAATGTTCTCATCAAAATACAAGTAGAAGTGTGAAGCTGACTTAAAACCTGAAGATATCTGGTGCTCTGTCTTCTGCTGGATGGTAAAACCAAAGTTCAGCAGAAGAAATCTTGGTGAAATCAACCTGGATCAGTAGCACAATCATCTGTGCTTTTGAACATCTTCATTTTTCCAGCATGGGAAGGGAGTAGAGCCTTCAGCAAGTAGCCCCATCTCTCAGCCATGAGAAGATGCTTTCAGTTTTTCCCGAGCAGAATTTTTGGTTGAGTTGTGCTGGAGTATATTCTCTGCTCTTTACTACAGTTTAGTACCGGCGTGTATAAAAGAGCAGTTTTCTGGTGATTACAATGTATTACTTACCATAGTATGCTATAACAAAGAGACTCTGTGTGCGTATGCATTGCATATATAGACGTGTATATATTATTGTATTGATTAATATATCATATATAAACACATACAGACTCGCTACTTTATTTGTAGAAATACACTTTGTATGCAAAAAGTTGTATTAGTAGTAAAATATGCAGAGTGTATTTGATATTCTCCTTTCCCTTGGTAGTTCAAGGGTCCAAGGCTGTAGTAATGGTCCCTGCTTCTGCAGGAGCAGCAGACCTGTGTGCTGAAGCGATGCCCTGGCGTGATATCCCTGCGTTGCCAATGTGTAGGAATCATCATTCCTCCCTGGGCATGGGTGTGTTTTGAAGTGCAGGCAGATCTACAGATGCTATTCACACACAATTTGTCCTTCTGCAGAAGACCAGTCTTGACTTGGAGGTTTTAGAGCTAGGACCATGGGTGTTGTAGCAAAGCACGCAACTATGAGACATGGCACGAAAAGGTAGGAGACTCACACAGAATCATGTGACTATCTTAAAATAACAGTCTCTTATTAAAACATTATTAGCAACCACATATTTTCATCTAGCGCCGTGATAATACAAACTCTTTTTAGTGCCAGGAGTGTGTTACTGTCGCATTCCCACCAAAGTCAGAGCCTATTTAATCTTCTCTCTGGGAGGTGTTTAATCCTTCGGCTTTTTTCCAGTTAACGTATGACTTTGAAAAGCTTCCAAAAAATCAAAGGATAAAATAAAACTGAATCTGATGAGTTTTGCTCATCAGTGAAGACAAGTAAAAAAAAAAAAAAAAACCAAACAAACAAAAAAACCAGAGCTCTTGCTAAATTAAATATTTACATATAGATCCATGTAACTGCCAGGATGGCAACACTTACCTACACAGAGCAGTAGTAAAAGTAAAGACATGGGAGTCCTGTGGATAGAAGGAAAACAATGTATTTATGCTATGGCTAAGTAGGAGATACAGAAGCTGGACAGCCTGAACAGTGATGATAAAAATCTTTTCCTTATCGGCTTGACTGACATTTATTTTCTCAGGCAGCAATGAAAACAGGCATTCTTAGCGTATGCTGAGTATGAGCCCCCTTTCAACAGTAAAACACGAAAGAGTTTTGCTTATTTGTGAGGTTTGGTACCGTGGGATGGCCAGGCTTACCCGTAGCTGCCCCGTCCAGCTGCAGCTTGTGCTGGTGAATAACTCTCCTGAATAACCAACCTCCCTCAGGTGCTGGCTGGTCCATCCAGCGCTTGGGCTGGAGCAGCTCTGGCAGGAAAAGGGCAAACACGTCAGCTCTGCCTGGGTAGTAGGTCTTCCTGGGCTGGGAGGAGAAAGGTTAGGTCTATCTATGAGCTGCTTAATTTTTGCCTGCATTTTGGAAGCCTTTCTCAGGGTGAAGAAGTCTGGGGATGTATGTCCACAGGCCCATAGGGAGAGACATTCCTACGCTTTTCTTCAAGGAAAGATCTTGGCCTAGGAGCTTGAAAAAGCAAGGACTTTTCCCTGGGGCCAGCTAAGATAAGACTGGGAACATTTGATCTGGGGGGTAGGCAAGGGAATGAACTTGGCTGTAAAAATCTCTGCGGTGTTTCAGGATTCTCCTTACCCTTGAGAATATGGACTAAGTGGGCCTGAAGCAGAGAGACCGGCTTACTGTGTGCTGTCTTAGTGACAGTGAAAAGGCACACTGGTTTGTGTTTGTGTTAATAAAATAGCTATAAATTAAATTGATTTTGACTTTTTTTTCCTCAGTACTTTTTGCATCTCAGTAACAAGACACAGTGGCTAAACTGTCAGGCATTTGTGGTTAGGCTTGTTTATAGACCAAGAGAAGGTAAAGAGATAGAGCTGTGTTATTAGAGGTAGTGTATCTTGCTTAAAAGGAAAGGCAGGCTTTCCCAGTATTTGCCAGGTGCGCACATATGGAGCACAGTAAAAAGCAGAGCAGGAAATAAATCTCAGACATAACAGACGTAGATTTAGATGAAGTCTGTGGATCACATCTTGCTGATGAAGTTCTTCGTCATGTATAGTTAGAATATGAAAGCAGAATTTTCGGGGCTATAATATTGCAATTAAAATTGATATATGGCCAGAGAGCCTTCAGAGTGATATCCCACTGCAGTTTCAGAGCCAAAGGTCTTGCCACCAGCAAACAGCTGAGCGCTTCTAGTCCATTAATGACAGAGAAGTGTATATCAACCACTAAAAATATGATTGCAAGTTTCACTGTTAAGTTTGAATGTATCACATGGACTCCCACCCTCCCCCACAAATAAAGCCCTGAAGATGTCACTAGCACAGAATCCAAAACATGATATATTATTAGGGGAAAGGGTATTTATTAGGGCATGTCTGATTTAAATTTGTCATAATGTCTACTGTCCAAAAGGCTGAAAGAACCTTGCTTTTCACTATGGAGGTCATTCAGAAAGTTCTGTGCGTCCTTTGTATATGATCAGCTAAGCATCATCATTCACTCAAACACGCATTCATACATCAATTTCAGAGCACTGAGAATTTCTACAGGCTGGATCAAATTACTATATTCTTTTTGAAAAGGGAGATATTACAGTTAAAATACTAAAACCACTTTTTAAAAACACGTTAGGAAAAATTATCCCTCCAAATCTGTATTTCAGAGCTGAAAAGCCAAGTCTGTTCTTACTTGATTTTTATTCTAAATGAATGCTTAACACCTAAAGTTTCCACTGAGAGTTGTAGGCACTCAGCATGTTTTAAAATTGAGCAAGAATTATTTACACACAATTTTTGAATTTAAGAACTGCAATACATAAATGCTTTTTGTAATCTGAGCCCAGGGATTCAACCTGCTGAAGGACATTGATTCCTACTCTTTGTGTTCTTTGCCACCAAGGGGAATCCACCCCCCCGCAAACGTCTGGGGAACATGTTCCCCGTATGGAGACCCAGCTAAGTTATGCAGTATGCAGTACCTGGATGAGACTTGAATATCTACCACAGGCTGAAGAGATGCCTTCCACCTGTCATTCAGAACCAGATAATACACAACAATTATGTAAATTTTACAAAATACATCTAGCAGTTGTTTCTACCTCTTTGTTTTATCCACAGCTTTTATGAGTTGCAGAAACATATCCAGAAGGTGCTATCAGAGGTCCCGTCTCTTGCTTTTCACAAAAATGGGTGAAGCGTAGGTCTGCCAGAAATAGGGATGTCTCAAATACTTCTTTGAAACTGTTCTGGTCAGGAGAGGTTGAATTAGTATTCCTGGAGATCTGTTGTGAAATGATGTAGTGGTTAAGGCATCCTCTAGAAACAGAAGGGAAGAAGAGGGGGGGAAAGGAATCTTTCAGTTTGTGTTTGTTTATCTGAATGTTATGTTTTGTACAAGGTGAAATAGCCTGCAGCCTTGTAATATAAGAGATGGAAGAAGCCTAAGGCATTTGATGTGCCTGAATAATTTTGTTGTACTTTTCTATTCACATAATATTTAGAAAAAGACAACAATATATTATGTGTTTTGGCTACTTAGTGGCTGAGCATCTCTTTGGTAATGGTTTGGGTGCTATTTTCTGTAATTTGTGCTTGCTTTTTTTCCTGAATAAGATCACAAAAGGTTCCTGTTCAAGTATTCACAACATATATTTCATTGTAATTCCCTGACAAACTACTGATAGGTGAAAGAAAAGTGTACACTCTTCGTCATTGCATGTCTCACCTTTAGCTTCTTGATTTATTTTTTCTTCTTCTTTCCCCTCTATGGGTGAGCACACTGATGGCTGGAAGACAAGGAACAGATAGAATGGTTTCTCTCTTTTCATTATCTTTATTTATTCTGTGATACAAAGTATTTCCTGAAATTTATAAAATAACATCTGAAGAAGGAGATATTTTTAAAGAACTGACTCAAGATTTCTATTATAACCTGCCAAGGAAACTCACTAGGCATTTTTCTAGCAAGGGTTTTGGGGAAGTGTTCTCCGCTGTGTGAAGGAAAGGAGGGGAGAGAAATGGCAGTAATATCAGTGCTTGCTTCAAGTAATTCTGTTGGCAATAGGGGGTAATTAACAAAATTAACCATGTGTTTTATGCGTTTTTAAGTAAACACAGAATATTAGTTACAAAGGAAAGAGCTCTCATTTGCAAGCGTGTAGGAAGGACCGCAGGGGTTACACCAAAGATTCATTTAGCCAAGTGCACTGTTTCTTCACTTGGCAGCAATAGGTGCTAGAGAGAAATCAGAAACAGAGACTGCATAGAGGGAGTTTTCCTCCTGGCATGCTGTCCCGACCTGCAGAGCAGTGTGCAGGCTCAGGGGAGGGGAAAGAGAAATTGGGTTTGAACACTGTCCTACCCTTAACATTTCCAGTTAAGAGATTCAGGATCCCCAGTTATCAGACTCACCATCAGCTTCTGGATCCCTAGTTTGTTTTTGTTTCACCATTTTGGCTCCAAGTTCTCCAGAAGCATTGTATTGTAAGCCTAAGCACATAACTATGGGCTCATGTGTCTGTTTTTAAGTCTTTCACTGGATATAGCTCCTCAGCTCTAAATAATGGCTTGCAAGGTTTGGGCCCATGACGACAGTAATACTTCTCTATTTTTCTTCTTTTCTATTTTTCTGTTGGTTGCTATTAGAACGAACCAGATTCCTCTTTGATACATAATTTAAATTACCCAAGTTGATTTTCTTATCCAGTATTATTCCATCAAGCTTAGAACAGAACAGAACAAATGAACTTTGCCACAGTCCCGAAAATCTAACTGTGAAAAGGATGGGCTGGATTTATATCCCTTTCCACCATCTCTTGTCCCATTGCCAGGGTGTAGGAGGAAAACATTTCAAGATAACAGTGATTGCAGAACATCAGGAAATCATAGGCATTTCGAAGTCTTGGTCTCAAATGTTGCCTACAGGTGTTAACTGATTATTTGTTATTGGACTTGTTTTAAAAAGCTTTAGAAGTATTGTATGAGGTGGTTGCTGGACACTGCTGAGTGAATATTCCATTTTTTCTCCTCCTTTCTCCATGGCTCCTAATGACAACTAGATGGCCACATAGGCAAACCGTCACCTTCCCACCTTTCAGTTATCTTCTTCCCACTCTCCCTCTGCAGGTACCACACACCCTTCTCAAGCACCTGCATTGATTTTGCTGTCCTTATGTATGAAATTTAAGTTTCTCATTATCTCTGACAGTGCTTTATTTTGGGGCACAGTACACATTCTACTCCATTTTCAAAGTGTTGTATAAGGGAAAGGGGCACTTTTTTGGAGATCAGCAAGAATACAAATGTCTCCCTGGAGGCTGTATCTGGCTCCACAGTGGGGGTTCATTTTTTCCTGCTGGGCTTACTGAGAGTCTAATAACACTGACTGATTTTCCTGAGGGCTTAGTACAGAAATGTGTTCTATTCTGTGTGGTATGATGAATTCATTTAATTGCATTGGTGCATTCAATATATGTTTGAAAAGTCAGAAGGGTAAAACCAAGTACATGTATGGAATGGCTGCTTTTAACAGCAATACACTGTTGCTTTGGTGACAGTCTACCGAGTCGTGGACCAGCTGTTGAATTCTACAAATTCAGTGTACTAATATGATTTTGGCAGGCCAGGGAAATGGCAAAGGAGAAATAGAATTTTATACAAAGGCAGAGTGCTGGATTTGGAGTTGTTTTTTTTATACAAGGCTGGTGCAAATCAGGAATGTTTTAAGCCTTACAGAACATCATAGTTCTAATAAATTGTTTTCATTTTCTGCAAATCCTCAAACCAAGTAGTTTAGATCCAGATTTAAGTTTTCTATCCTGACAGTTTGTCAGGGTTTGAGAAGAAGACAAATGAAAACTCCAAACTGCTACTGATGCTCTTCAGAGATTCAACTTCTTTGAAGCCCGATGCTGAAGCAGAATAGTACCATCCATCTCTTTCCCGTTAAATGAGAACTCCCTGCGGGTGCAGTTCTGCGGCTGCATTGTTGCCTTACCCGGCCCAGGAGAGTGGGGAGACTGCGGACACCTTCTTCACAATATTCTGATTTTCCTTTAATAGAAGGCAACATGCAGAGAATTAAAGGGACATGGCTTTTTAAATACAGGGTTTAAATGCTGATTTAATCATACTGCTTGAGAGTGTCTTGTCATCGTTATCCCCATAAAGGAAAAGATACTTGTTTGAAGCCTATACCGTGTGAAGCATGAGCCATTCTTTTTCCATCTACACCTCACACGGTGTGAAGAATAGGACCCCCGCACAGACTCTCAGGTCTCACAATAATCAGCAGCTGTGCTTGCACCATCATGTTATGTGAAAATAGGGCTATTCAGCAGGTGAAATGCAGTTTCCTGGGACTATGTCTGAAGCCACCGCACAGAGCACGAACTGACTGCTGGCTGAGAAAAGACCTAATGATAACTGCTGCACCCGAACAGTCCTGGCTGTTCAAATACGAGAGCAGCTATTTTCTCCTGATTATTCTCATCACCTTCCTTTTCAGAGGGTTCACCACAGAAGGACCACAGTAGCACTGCAAAGCTACAAGTTCAGATCTTCACTTTCAGACACCAGAGCTTTGCAAAAGTCACAGGCTCAGAGATTTAGAGATCTGAGATTTTTTACATTTATATATACGTATATACACACACACACTTCAGAGTGAATGAGGAACTGCAGCTGAAAGTGGTAGGACATTAAGTAAAGTAAGAAAACGTTCAGGAACAGGATCATGGCGATAGACGGAGTCCTGGAGCAATCTGCAGGACCCTCCCAGGTGGGTAGCACTTTGCTTTCAGGCAGTATTACCTCCTCCACGTTCAGTGTGCTGGGAGACAAAGCCTGAAAACCGAAATAGAGAAGAGGGCACCAGTTTGGGCTGAGTTTTGAGCAAACCTGTTCCAAATTTGGCTGTCACCTGCAACCCTCTGAAAATGTGCTGTACAGTACAGACTGATGTGTGCAAATGGTGAAGATCCAGGCTCTCTCTTGCTACAGTTTTGTCAAAGCCTTTTTCTTTAAATGTGGAAATCTGAATTTTAAAATGCTCTGCAGAAGGTTGCTTTTATTTGGTTTAGTCTGAAGGAAAACAGCAAGGCTTAGATTTTATTTGAAAGAGTAATTTTAGGGCTCAGAATCAAGAGGCACCTCAACATGAGATCCTTAAGTGACATGGCTCCCTGCAAAATAGATAAATAAATACATATACCCAAATAAAAGAAATGGGTTATCTTTGGGCATGTAAGAAGCAGAACAGTATATAGATTTAAGAGATTATTTTTACCTGATTATCCAGCATTCCTGAGACAGATGAAGCAATACTTTATACATTTCTAGTATGAACATATTTTATAAGCTGCTGAAACACTTATATGGGTACAGAAAGAGTCACAGAAGAGATTTTAAGAGCTGAAAAAATATACTTCTGTGAAAGACTGGAAGAACTCAAATCTGTTTAGCATCTCAGGAAGATAGAAGATGATTTGATTTCAGTTTGTAAGTATTTTCATGTGGAGAAAACAGTGGATACAGAAAGAACCTTTAATCTCACTAAGAAAAGTAGGCGAGAGGCACGCCTGCAAGCTGATCTAGAGAAATTCAAATGACAACTTGTGCAAATAGTTTTAAGTGTGAAGATGATTAACTTTCAGATTATAAAGAAACAGCAAGGAAAATAGTAGATTGTCTATCTCTTGATACCTCAAATGAAGACTGGTGCTTTAGGAGAAAGATGGTTATGCTTTATTGAGCTTAATAGAGGAGTAACTGGATGTAATAGCCTGTGGTATACTGGAGATTGAATGTGATGATCTAATGGTTCTCCTGGCCTTAAAGTTTATGAATCCCTTGAAAATCCATGCAGACAGAATCACGAACGAGAAGGGTTTAGTTTAGCCCCTGAACGCTGCTACAGATAAAATGTGCTCAGCTCTGTTTTCTGTACAAACGGAGTGGCAAACACCTGGCCAAATTGGCTGGGTAGCAGAAACATTCCCATCCCAACGTTCTGGTCATCCTTATTTGTGAAACCCATCCTGATTGACAGAAACTCCATTTCAAGAGCATGGGCAGAGAAGTCTCTGTCGGGTTTATTTGTTGATGAAAATGCTTATATGACATTGCTTTCTGAACAAACCTACACTGGTAACTAATTGTGTGAATTAAAATGTACTGTCACTTTGATTGTCATATTCACTGATCAACACAGCTTGGGAAGCAGCCTTCAGTTTAAGCCTGACATGTTTATTGTCATATCAACCACACACCTGTGTGTTTATATACACTTCTGGGTCATCATCGTCTCACTTTTAGAGCTGGGATTGAACATGGAGCTGATGCCAAGTCTATTATTAGTCCATTTCAAATCCTTCCATAATGGGGACTTCTGTGATGTGACCCAGAGGGCGCTAATAGCTATTATCTCCTGCTGTATTATAAAACATGCTTTACTTCACATCATTTCTTTGTTAATTAGGCAGGGTTCTAAGGTTTGCATAGGTTATGTATGACTGTGGCCTCCTGAAGTATAAAAACCCACCTAACTGGTTTTGCCTCTAGCAATTTAGCACTTTATTTAAAATTATTTTTGGAGAAGAAACAGCAAGACTTTGACCAACAGTGCAATATTTCAGCCCCCAGAGTGATCCCACAGATGGGCTAGAAGTTAGAAGAATTTATTCAGCCAAATCTTTAGGTATTCCATTCACCAAATGAACAGCTGTGGGTAGCCCATCTCATCCTGCATTCATAGTTTTTTAAACTTTTGTGACGCCTCTAGCATTTTAAGGCTCTGCTGAATTTCTCAAGCTCCAGTGCCAGCTCTTGACCTCCACATTGATTTTCCTTAAGAGTGTCCTCAAATAAAACATATAAAATAGGCCCATGTCTGAAATTCATGTTCCTGCCAGACACAGTTCTTATGATATATTGCAACAATACATCAGAGAAAAGCAGCCCTGGTGATCTATTACAGTGATACTACACATCCTTGTAGAAGGAATGAACAGGAACGCTAAACTGAGAACTTGAATAACTTTTTGAAATTCTCTTCTGGCAAAGGTACTAACACCTATTGTGTTTGTCAAAAGAGCAAATGTTAAATTTAACCCTTCATATACTACTTGTACACCAATTCGTGATTGTTCAACGTAATTCTGCTTTCTATCTGCAGGAGTGAATTAAAAATATTCAAGACTTTTTACAGAGGTAACTTCTGTAACTAAGGGCTAGATACACCCTGATATTGTAAATGTGCTTTGCATTTAGAAAGAGAGAAGTAAAATTTTTCTTTTAACTTCATTCTCTGATGTCATTTGGGTCAGAAAAGAGCAAATACAGTGTTACCCATTAAGGGTGTAATAAAATGTTCGTCATTAACATCTGAAATTTGTAGCATAATGAAAAAAAACTTCTGCAGTTTATTCTATTTTTCTAGAGAGGAAAGGGACATATGAGTCACTGTTACTCCTATGGGCTCAACTGTACCAGAAATAGTTCTCCTTAATGATGTTTTACCTGGACTTTTTTTCAATGAGAATTGGAATGTGTCTTCCCTTGAAGTCACCTTTTCTCAATAATTTTAGCTCTTTGATAGCTTGTTTCACTAATGTGAAAAATCTTGAGCTTTGCCTTAGAGTCCTCACAGTTTGCCTGCTGGGCTCACGTCAGTTGAGTTTTGGGAGGTGATTCCTGCTGTGATCGCTTGTGTTGTTGCCATGGCCCTTCCAGTTTGCATGCTCAGCTGCTAGTAACTGGCCAACAGCATACCTAAATTTCACTTAATTCACACAGCCTGAAACTTGTGTCTTCAAACTGCATTCCTGCTTTATTAAAACATCAAATGTTCCTGCTATACACTGAACTTTCTCATAGTAAAGAAGTGTTTCTCATAATACCACCACACTGCAGTCATTACTGATCGTTATTCTGCCTGAACATTTGCGTCAAAATGGTATCAATTGTGGCTGTATACAAGAAGGCTAAGCACTCACTTTTAGGCCTCTGCCTCCATTTATTAAATAAGTGACTTTCCTGAATCATCCACGAAACTACATTTCCTTTTGAGGCATCTTTGATATGGACAGATTTTGTGTGGTTTGCTTTCCATCTGGAGCTCAGCTCTGCTGCCTTCAGGCCAAAGATGTGACTATTGGTACTCCACATCCTGGGTACTTGCTCTGGCATACAGCTATGTAAAAGGGATCTCTTCCTAATTTTGCCCAGAAGTTGAATGATGGAGCCAAGAAAACATGTCTGGATACAAGCTCAGTTGAAACTTCCATGCTTTTGTATGGTTCTGAATTACTCAGTCAGCCCTTTTTCAGAGAAAATGTTCTGCCAGTGCTGTTTGAAGACATTTTCACCACAGTGCTTTGGATTATTTGACCTGCCAGCACAGCCATAGTGCACAGGAAATATGTGAAGCTGGGAATGAGATCGAGGTGTGGTGGGTTGACCCCGGCTGGGCGCCAGGTGCCCACCAAAGCCACTCTATCACTCCCCCTCCTCAGCTGGACAGGGGGGAGAAAGTATAACAAAAGACTCATGGGTCAAGATAAGGACAGTTTAATAAAGTGAAAAGCAAAGGTCGCGCGTGAAAGCAAAGAAAAACAAATGATGTTATTCTCTACTTCACATCAGCAGGAGATGTCTGGCCACTTCCTGGGAAGCAGGGCTTCCGTACGCGTAGTGGTTGCTCCAGAAGACAAAAATGCCCCCCCTTCTGTCTCCCTTTACTTAGTTTTTATATCTGAGCTGACGTCATACAGTATGGAATATCTGTTGGGTTAGTTTAGGTCAGCTGTCCTGGTTATGTCCCCTCCCAAGATCTTGCCCAGCCCCAGCCTGGTGTTGAGGGGGGCAAAAATGTTGGAGCAACAGCCTTGATGCTGTGCCAGCACTGCTCAGCAGTAGCCAAAACACTGG
>JANXJC010000001.1:44287935-44315932 GCA_027564655.1 Leptodon cayanensis
ATTGGAATAGGCTGCCCAGGGAAGTGGTTGAGTCACCATCCCTGGAGGTATTCAAAAAGCGCATAGACAAGGTACTCCAGAACATGGTTTAGTGGGCATGGGTGATGGTTGGATTCGATGATCTTAAGGTCTTTTCCAACCTAAATGATTCTATGGTTCTATGATTCTATGACTGACCTGAAGTTCACATGACTCCATCTGTATCATCAGGTGGTTTTATTTCAGCTCAGTTCAAAAGTGGATATTTTCCCTAATTTCTCTTTCAGTTGGCTCTACTAAGTTACGTGTTGCTGATCCTCATGCATAAGGAAAAAAAAATCCTGAACAAAAAGCACAAAGATTGTTTCCATGTCCCCAAACTCTCTTTTACGGAAAAAATTCTTTCTTACACTTACTCACCTAGAGAGGTGTTGCACTACACTCCGTATGTTTAATCCCAGTTCTCAGTTCTTGTTGCCAAGTGTGTTGTATGAATTGTGTTGCTGCTTTCCAAGGAAAGAGAGGATCTTGCCAAATATGTTTTGAAGCAGTCCAGGTCTCTCCTATCTGTCCTCATACTGATATTAGATAAGCTACTCAAAAAAACTTATGGGCTTCACCAGACACAAGGACGATGTGTCTATTCTTTGCAATATGAGAGCTAAAGAAATGAAGTTAGTTCATATATAAAATTATGATTATAGCTGGGGTGGAAGTGAAGTGCACTTTCAAAGCAAGGAGAAAATGGTTAGAATAGATAAAATCTCTTAAACTGTTTAAAATTAACATATTGTACTAAACCAAAATTAGGTATAATTGTAGCACTTAATATAACCTGTCAAGAGATGTTTTTAATGAGCTCAGTTCAAATATTTCTACCAAAGGATGGGGAATTTTCTCTATTTCAAGATGTAATATCAAGACTCGAAATATTATTTTTGAATGCTAGTAATATGAGGTTGGAAGTTGACATTTGTAAGGACAATATTAATCCTGTTTTGGCCTAGTATGATTACTTTTTCACATCTTTATCTGCATGGAGACAGTTTCTGACCCAACCAAATCAGACATGTTTTGTGGGGCAGAAAAAGTGTTTTCATTTTTCTTACATTTTGCTATAAAAAACTAAATAAATAATCATGCTTGAGGTAGTAAAAACAATAGATTTTGAAACATTAGTTGCTTAATAGCTTCACTTTTAACAGGGTAGTAGGCACATAAAGTTCTTTAAAAATCTGGATAAAATTGCCTGGACAAGTAGTCTACTGATCTAATTTTATTATGAAAGTTTAATTAGTACAAAGAGTAAGCTAGCATCATAAATGACTTAAAATGTATTTTTCAGCTTGTAATTAAAAATTACTATGATTAACACAGACTATGATTTTCTTATCTTACTGCTCTGACTTTTTTTTCCTGATAAACATTTTAAACTGTTATATCTACTGTTAGTTCCCTGCTGGATCTATACAGACCAGTATATACCTTTTTCCTCTACTGCTTTTGTTATAAGTACTCCTGACCAAACAATTCTGTTTAATTCTGTAATTCAAATGTACTCTTAAAACCATTGTGCAAGGGGTTCTTGACTGCTGAATGATTTGGCACAATTTAATTTAATAGTCTATTTTTTCATCATGAGGATAACGTAAGAAATCTTTATCTTGAAAACAAACTTGGTCTTGGGAAAAGCAGAAAAGAACCATAGTGAGGTCTTTGTGAGAGATTAAATGCCATTTCTGTCTTTTCTGTAGCAAGTTGCATATCTGTACAAATAAATCTGCAATAAAGTGGAAAGAAACCAGATGCTATTGTGCAAATACCAGCTTTCCTTAAAAAAGCATTATGGCAGAATAGAACAATATGAGATTCCAATTGAGTGGACTAGTGGTAAACTCCCTTGTGTAAACTAAGTCTATGAAACTGCGTAAGGTCAAATAGAAGAATCCTTTTAGGAGGTTATTTAATTAAAGTTTCAGCACTGAGGTGCACAAGTTTCAGTAAATAATAAGTAAAGTTATGCACTCTCAGGAGTGCAACACACACCTTCAGCAGTCAACTTTACAGTGGAAATAATCTCCACACAAATTACTTTCTAGATATCATTAGTAAAATATTGGATGGTACGTTTATTATTCTACATGAGTCTGCAGATCTCCAAGGACAGGAGTTCTTGCTAAACAGTGGATATTTATGTGGAAACAATCCAATATATGTAATAGTCAGGATGTTTTGTGCCATAGTTATGGAAAACTTCTCTTTCTTAAAAGCCAGTCTAATCCACAAACACTTTGGCAGGTTCATTTCTCAAGTAAAGGTATTCCCAATAAAAAATACAGGTATTTCTGGGCTGTTACAAAGATGAAGTTAAGAAATTATTAAAGAACTTTTATTCCAAGTTAGAAAGCCTTTAGCTAAGTCATCTGCCCTGTACTCTATCATAGGCGTATCAAAGGCTTTTTCAGCATCAAAGAATACAGCTACAGTAATTTTTTTACCCTGTGTTCTTTGATGTCTTTGCTAGATTTTGGTATTTTCAATGGCTGACACTTTCCATCAAAAAACAGCCTGATGGATTTCCAAAGACCTTTTCCTTTCATTATACCTTTGCAGGTGAATACTCCTGCAGAAATTTACTCAAAATACATTATGATCACAGTCAGTAGCTTAATGTACCTGTGATTAGGAATCCTGTGATCTTCAGCTGGTTTTGATCATTACAGTTACTATCTACACAGCTACATGAAAACATGGAAAAATGTTTCTGTTATTTGTTATAGTTTTTAGTATATAAAATGGAAGTTCAGAGTTTGCAGTGTAATTTATTAGCCTTGTGTGGTAGTCTCTTAATTTTATTTTTCTGAAGTGGCTAAAGATTTACAAATTCCTTAGTACCACAATATCCAAAACTTTCAGACATGACAAGCTTGACGCTACCACAGAGGAGCTCAGGAGCCCTGTCCTAAAGTCTAACAAGTAGACAGGCAGGTGTCCCGTCTCACCAGACTGGTGCACTTGATGGTGTGTGCGTGGAGCTTACTGTCATGCGGTCTGGCGTGCATGTGCATACTTGTTACATGGCCTGATGTCTGCTACTTGCTTAACGGACATCTGTCCATCATGGACTAGTTAAATTTTTCTGGCAAGCTATAGTCTAACATATAAAAAGTTGGCTATATTAAGTGATTCGGTGAATCAGTGTTAACAGAAATGAAGAAAGACATATCAGACTTATTCCCAGTTCGGGGGAATTATCGTCAATTTGAGAGTTAGCATTTGGAAAGGTGGATTAGAATAAAATGAGGGAAAGTAATAGTACATTCAGCGTTGCATTTAGACATCAGCTATTAGATTTCTTACTATTCCTGAGAAGGGCTCTGAGAATGACTAAAATAAGCATTTAAAATAAGCTTCCAGAGAGGGAAAAGGTGTTAACTGGTGATGAGAAGAAAGTGAATTTTTAAAGGACTGTTTTAAAGTCCTTACAAAAGAAGTAGCATGAGATCTGAGAATCTGAAAGAAGTGGTAGCAAGGAATAAAACTGTGAACTTCAAAAGCGTTCTAAAATTATCACTGGTTTTTAGTATGCTTAGGAAGTGATCATGTGTTTGAAATACAATATTAAGAATGCGGGAAGGAAAAGCAGAAAACACCTTATCAGAATGTCTGAAAATCTTGTAAAAGATCATTACTTTTTTTGGTGAAACTTAGTATAACTTAAGGATGTAAACCAGTTTAAGGTGGATGTGCTTGATATCTCTACCTACAACTTCTATGGTTTGATTTCTCCAAATGCTTCTCCCCCATCAGCCGACAGGAAATATTGCCACGTCAGGGAATTTGTGAGGCAGAGTCTCTCTAAGGTGTTTGCTGCCTTGGGACAGAGGAATCACAGAATAGAATCATAGAATCATTTAGGTTGGAAAAGACCTTTAAGATCATTGAATCCAACCATAAACCTAGCACTGCCAAGTCCACCACTAAACCACATCCCTAAGTGCCACGTCTACACGTCTTTTAAATACCTCCAGGGATGGCGACCCAACCACTTCCCTGGGCAGCCTGTTCCAGTGCTTGATAACCCTTTCAGTGAAGAAATTTTTCCTAATATCCAATCTAAACCTCCCCTGGTGCAACTTGAGGCCCCAGTTCCCTCAGCTGCTCCTCGTAGGACTTGTGCTCTAGGCCCTTCACCAGCTTTGTTGCCCTTCTCTGGACACGCTCCAGCAGCTCAATGTCTTTCTTGTAGTGAGGGGCCCAAAACTGAACACAGGACAGGAACAGGAGGGTGTCCATGCTCCTACCCAGCCCCCAGCAGCAGGGCATCTGCAAAAGAAGGCATGTCATTCCTTCAAGGAAAATATCATTTATTGATGGCCTAGTTCCTTCTCAGCTTCCCAGGTTGATACCAGCATGGGCTGAAGTATTTATCCCAGTCACGCTTCATCAATATGGGATAGTACTCATGAACCTTATGCTCTAAGTTATGTTTCAGAAAAAATACTATCTTAAATCATGCTGTTCTTTAGATAGAAAATCAATTTTGAAACTTAGAAGGATGGGAATATTACTGAAGAGCATTGCTGGTGTTAGTCTGCTGATATAGAGAGGTTAAGCCAATCAAAAATGATCATACTGCAATACAGCAAACGGTGAAATGTCAAATTCTTACTCTTCATTTATCCTGTCTGCCTTTGTTAATATCACAGTTTTACTCAATAGAATTATTTTTAAGTAAATCCTAATCAATTGTAGTTATAGCTCTAGGTAATGGAGAGTGATACAGGTTCTTCAATATTTCTGAAGATTTTATCATAGGGATAAAATTTATTTATTCAAATTATTTATTTATTCAAAATAGCATGAAGTTATTGTGTTTTTTTTTTATTGGTACTGTTCATTATGTATTTTATACTGAACACTGCCTGACAAATAAAGCAATAATTAAATGTTTATCCAGCTGTTTCAACTGAATATGCACAAGCTGTGCAAGCTACACTATAACATGTATGGGTGGAATATATTTTGAAGGGACTGTTAGTTACTACTTCTGCTCTTTGTTTTACTCAATTATGATCATAGTGGTAAGATGATTTTTTTTGTTGTTCTATAAGAAATATTTTAGCTGAGCTTTCTTCTGAATTTTCCAAGACCCCATCCACAAGTTCAAATCATAGCAGGATTCTTATTAGGCTTTTGCTTCTCAGATAGAGGTAAGCAAAATTAATGGAAATGTGTTATAATAAGTTATCTCAGTAGAACTTTATGTAGGCACTGTTTATTTTGTGACCTTTCCCCTATATTCATGTAATGCCATTTTAAATAATACAGTGATATTTCAGGAGGCAGTTTCCAACAGTCTTCTCCTGTGTCCCATAAATTAGAATAACTCTATGACTGCTCTGAATTTTTGCTGAGTGCTGTTCAACTCATGGACCATGCTAAGATTTTTATTTTTCTTTTATTTCACTTTCTAGTCAGGCCAACCAAGGACAAAATGCAGGGAGATTTTAGCTGAAAGTCTGTACATAAACCTGAACTCTATTTTGTACTTCATGCAAGGAATATTTATATGGCACTTGGCCCCAGCTGGAGGACACTTTTGTTTACCCTTTCACACAAAAAAAGGAGATTCTGCTATTCAGAACCTGTATATCCTACTGGCTCATAGCACCATAGGTCCAGAAATAGACCACAAAAGCATTTAATTGTTAGCAGACCAACCAGCAGAAAGGGCTGGGTTATTTATCTGTTGTGACAAGAATAAGATGATGGAATTTGAGGGAAGATCCAAATTTGACCTCTCTGCTGGTGCTGTGCCGCAGAAATCTCTGCCAAGGAAAATGTGTAAATGCATAGGGGAAATTATAGCTAAGTTCTTCTCACGTCTGTGCTAGGAAATTAGATAGCTGTGAGCTGGAGAAGCATGATCTTCTCATGTCAAGAGATCTGAGTTCAATATTACACTGACTGTGTTGGAACAATGTGAGCTTATAAATGCATGACAATATGTCTAATTTTATACAGAGTAGATTGAATTCTGCCCTGTCCTTTCCACTGATGATGAAGGTTGATAATAATTGCAAGCAAGATGATAGGAGCATGTGGGTATGTGCCAGAGTTAATAAGACAATATTATATGCCATCATTTTTCATTGCTTATCCCAGCAGAGAACAAGACCTTCAAGTGAAAATATGTTAAATTGATTGAACCACATCTTTTGACAAATAACAACCCAAAGGATGTCGTACTGGATATTTATCAAACCTTATCAATGATGTCCCAGGCAAAACAGATATGGCAGCTCAACTGTTTCTTCTGAAGTAACACTTGTGTGCAGTACTAGGCAGCAGAAGGCAATATAAATAAAAGTTAAATCTGAACACAAATTTAATACAGTAACACTGGGGTTTTTTTAAGGTTGACTAATACTAGATCGGGTTGGGATATAGGCAGCCACCATTTGACTGTTACAAACATTTCAGCTTCCACCCATAAGCTGATAAATAGATTTGTGAGGCTTGAGACAAAGTCTAGATTTCCAAGGAGTACCTGGAGCTCTTTTTGTTATTCTCAGTAATGCTGTCTATTGTTGTTACAAATGCTCAAACAGGGGAGGTTCTGGTGCTAAAAACTGATTTTAATAAGGCTTCTTCATACTCAGATTTGTACTGTCTGAATAGTCAACATATACCAAGAAATAAGATCAAGAGGAGCATACAAAGTTTTGACTGGCTTTGTATACTTTTGTATACAGCTTTTACTCTAGTACTGAAGTAATAATATTTGTTTCTTACAGATGTAAATTGTATTTAAAATTACTAATCCTAATGGGATCAATAGGGAAATGTTCTTTTGAATTTAGTGACTGCAGCATCTAATTTAATTTTTTTGTTTGTTTTAAAATAAGTAAATTTAGTATATTATTTCACATAAACATTAACAGATTTCTTGTTTTCCCTGCAAATGAATGAGGACTTGTGTTATCAGGTTAATTAGTTCCAAGTCTCTAATATATATTCACACCAATGAATAAAGACTACATTTGAATAGAGCTACTTATTTGTTCCTGGTGCTGTATTGAGATTCCAGAAACTTTTCTTCTGTTTGGTCAGTGATCTTAGGAACTAACATTTTGCACAATGTTATCATTAAATTTCAGTATGTATTCAGGACATAATGGGTTTTAGCTTATGGATTGCAAAGTCTCTTCTTTCAAGAGAGTACAACGCTTTCATGTTTTTTTCTCACAAAATAGAAATTAATTCACACTATTTTTTGAAAATACTTCTCTTAAACAAAGCCCTTCATGATAGTAAAAAAACCCAAATGGAATAATAAAGCAGTACTGTTGCAATATAGCAGAAAATTCTGTTTGGTTTTATTTCAGCTACATATTTCATTGAAGACCTTGAGTTTTTCCCACAATAGCTTTGGCTACCTGTTGTGGCCCATGACATTGTCTTTACCTAATCTCAATATATGTTTTATTCACTTAGAAAATAATCACAAAAAAATCTGCTTTCCTTAGAAATGCATTTTTCTATTTTCAGTAGCATCCACTGTCTGCTCTGTCCCATTTTCAAATTTAAAATGACCTTTGACTGCATTGTTCCTTACTGTTTGCCATTATTCCCTAAATTACTGTCGTATGCCAAACTGTAAGTTTTTCTTTAGTTATTCTGATACAGTCCCCACCCCCCAAATATTGACCAAGTTCTGTTTATCTGTAAATGACTTTCTGGTTACTTCTCCCTACATTTTTCTCATTACATTTATTTATCCCGAAAGCCCCACTATGAGCTATGTTTTAGCTATATTCATAAAACATAGGATTTGAATAGCAAATGTCTCCGAAAACCAGGTTTTTAAGGAAGTCATGAATATAAACACTTCCTAAATCTAGTAGCTTCTTCTGAATCAGTAACATATTGGTGCAGATGCATTATCCATCTGATGCTTTCTATTCCCTGGATGCTGCAGTGGATAAGATTGCTTTCCTTAGTGCTGTGTTACACTTCATAGTGCAAAAAAACCCTGAAAATATTAGCAGAAATTCTGGGCTAAGTACAGAACAGATATAGATTTCTTTCCTCCAAAAGCTTCTAATATGCTTATATACAACTTTCTTTGTTACTGGATGCTATCACAGCACTAATTGTTACCTCCCTAAATTGCATTAATTACTGTTGACATTGGTAGGAGGCGGATGTTCTTGTTAACATAGGTTGAGAGATTATAACTTAATAAACTCTGAAGAGTTTATAACTTAAACAGGAGAAACAAAGCACAGGGAAAAAGGGACAGCATGCAGACACAATTGTCTGAAGCAACCTGTTCCATGATTTTTTTATGTCTTACTTGTCTGAAATATCTCTTTTTTTTTTTTTTTTTTTAGTTTGCTGGGTCTGGTTTGCAAGGACAGAAGGAGGAGAGGAAAGATAAAGGTGATAACTGCAAAAGATGGAAAGTTAAAGACAAAATGGGGAAGAAGGGGATCACAGGCAACGAGTGGAGCTGAGACTTTACAGAAGTGAGGAAAAAAGTTGCCTGCCTTCAAATATGTGGAATATAAGGTATGGCTTCCAGTAAGCGTGATCTCAAACAGAGTCTGTTTACGCTCAGGTTTAGGTGTAAATTAGAGAGAAAGAGTTTAGATAACTTAAATTCAGAATTTCATGCATGCCTCCTACATTACTTCTACTGTTAAATACCCTTAATATGCTTGGCAATCTTTTCATAATGTGATGCAGTCTTTTAACTGAACAGTTATTTGTTTTGTTCTCCAAGGCATGCTTGTTTACCGCTTTTCCCTTTTCTGTTTTACACGCGCTGCTGTTTTATACGTATCTTCAATGACAAGATACTGAAAAGGGTCTTAGAAAAAGGAGATTTTTAGGAATTCAGAAAAATGTATTTGACTTTGAAAGGATTTTAATTTTTCAAAAAGATGAGGCAAATAGCAATTTGCAGAAAATGGGACACAATTCAAAGCTTTGTATTTTTTCTTACTATTTTAGAGGAATTCCATGACTTTCATGAAGTAAATTTTTGAATGATAGAAATAATTTTGGTTTTTCCTTTTTATTTTTATTGACCAGTACTGCTTCATCTTGCCTCTGTACTAAGCATATACCTCAGATGTAACTTGTTATCTACATAAGCCCCGTAGGGGAGCATACTCATCAGGCAGAGGTGCTCCTCTAGCTTAATTTAAAGATGAAGGAGATAGTAAAATTTGAGCTTCCTCGTAGATTTCTCCTTTTTTGTCTTTATGCATAAACAATAGCTTAGGTTTTTTTAATTCCTGTTTAACTTAAATGTTCCTGAAATAATGTCAAGACAAATGCTCAGACTGCAGCTTGTTTCTTAAACTGGGGGAAAAATATGAAAAACTATTTATTTCAAAAGTAAAATGAGTTTAAACTGACATACAGTTGCTAAAATGTACTAGTTAACTAAATGGAAAATATCCTTCTCTTTCATAAAACTGCTGAATCCAATATACAGTTACTTTTCTGGGATAAGGAGTACTCTGATCTCAGCAAGTTTTTTATCAAAACTAATGTATTGCTGCACCAAAGTTTGATCTCAGTGAATCAAATATTTCTGTTCTACCTTTTGGCATGCAGAGGCTTTTTTCCCCCTACTTCAGTGAGACTGCAGTCCTAGCACAAAAACATGTAGTCTGTAGAGGAAAGTATGAATTACTGCCACTGTTGTCCAGATGCAGGAAAGACAGGATACAAATTCTCCTTAGTACTTCACAGATTTCTGAAAGAGAAAGGGGAACATGAAAGTGGGTGTTTTAAATAAATTTCTTTGCCTTGATTTAGATTCAGACTTGAATACTTGTATTGAGCCAACGCTTTTTCACATGAGAAGTACAAATAGTATGGCATCATTTGGGGTGCAGGGTGCTGCTCTACCTTTTCTAGATGTATCTGAAGCTGGCTGGTAAAAACTAAAAATGGTTTATGGCTAATTTGCCCTTTGGTGTCAGCAGGACTGGCCTTTTAAGAATCACTGTGCAGGTAATACAGTTCCTCAGGGGGGTGTCCCAGCATGGGTCACCCACAGCCACGGACCCAGGAGGACCCAGCCTGGGTCACTTTACCCAGATCTAGGTGAATCTCGTACCAAACCCCAAGGAGTACTGGTGGTAGAGCTGCTGTTGTCAGCTTTATGCCCCCAGAAAAGGCATTATTTGTTGAAAAGCAATTACTAGATGCAGTCTTTTGCTGCTTTATGTTCATTTTGTGATAAAGCTGCTGATAAAGATTAGATACCAGTTGCATATCATGCTTCAGACAAAATAAAAAGCTTCTTAATTTGAACAGCAAATCTCCACAGGCTGTCCCTGCTGGTCCTTCCAGCTATGCATCTGCAATATTTTGTAGCTCTTAAGTTGAACCTTATAAAAATAACATTGCTGATATGAAAATGCTTTTCACCCTTCTGATGCCCCCGAGATATGTTTGAGCTTTCTTTGTAACCTTTGATTTTTTTTTTTCAAATCTTGTTGAAAAAGGAATGGAAGATGGAGAGCAGGGTAGGGAAAAAAACAGAAAGGACAAACAACTAGTCAATACTTTTCAACACAAGAAGCGTCTTTGCATCAGATTTTCCAAGATACTTTGCATTGGTCTTGTTTAAATCAATGATAGCATCGCCAGTACACTGAATGGGATCAGAGTTCATTTCAGTGCCGAATGCTTTTGAAACTCCTTTCCCATTGATACTTAGCAACGACCTTCATTTTCCTTTCCCCGAGTTAGTAAACAGCTTTAGAAATGCTAGCTAAAAAGAGAACACAAACTTAGTAGGGTATTTGCCCACTTCTAGTTGGAAACTGTAGAAAGAGGCAGCCAGACCACCTACCATCGCTTAAATCATTGTGACTGTATTAGGTTAATTTTAATTCACTTAAATTCAGTCCATGTATGTCTCTCTTCTTCCATCCAGACAAGCAGAGGAAGCAGATGGAGGCTATTTACTATAATTAGATTAATTTTAGCAAGGCATGAGGCAGAGCAGACTGTGGAGGAGGAGGGCATTTTATGCTAGGGCAGGTGGGTATGAGTTTGCTGCCCTTGTCTAATGTGATGATTTTAATGGTGTCAACACTGATCAAACCCTGCTATGGACAGAAGGGGGATAGCTTTATTGTGAATGATAAAATGCAAGCTTTATAGTAGTAAGTCCTCACATTGGCTTATGATAGTCAACTTTTTCTCCAAAGGCATCTGTAAAGCTTCAAAGCTACACCGAAACCTTGGTTTCTTTGAAGTCCAGTAGCATTTTGGAACCATCTTCAGTGTCAACAGGTTTCCCTGGTGGTCTTCCCCTGCCAAGGTGCCAGGAACCACCATTTGGTTTGCCTCCCAAGAGTCTCACTGAAGATGACACAAAAAACTAATCAATGCATCTGTTGTTGTAATGCATTAAATTAATTAGGTCCAGAAAAAGGTGTGCAAGCCATTTTTAAAGGCATTCATTTTCCTGGTTGTCTCTGTGACTTCCGTCTCTGTGCTCTTCTGGAGGAGGCACTGTTTGTACACTATTTTCTGTCTTCTGCCACAGTTAACGCTTGACAAATTATACAGAATATTAGTAAACTTGTAGGACTTTTAAATTGAACAAGATCATTTTAACAGAAATTTTAAGAGTATGACGGACTCCTTTAGTAATTTTATTTCTGAAGGTAGGTCTGGTGTGTTTATTCACTCTTCTGGTTTTGTCTGCACACAATACGAGAGAAGGCTATAACATTTTATAAATCCTTTGTGCTTCCAGTTATTCAATGGAAATCTTTAAAAGTCATAGACATTAATGCAGTAGCATTAACAAGTGTTTTATTAAATTAATATTTAGACACAATGAAGTTTATACCAGTTTACGCTAATGAAAGTTATGTGCACTTACAAGTTACTGATAGTAATATTAAATATGACAGCAGAAATAGTATATGCCTGGAAATTGAAGGGCTTAGTGTTTATTTATTGACTAATGAGTCGATTTAACTACTCATTTTCCCTTATATTTAAGCACATTCAATGCTCTGAAATTCTCAGTCAGAATGACAGCTTTATCTTTAGTTGTCGCCGAGTAAAATAGAAAACAAGAACCAGACTGACACAGATCCTTTTATAATGAACGACTAAAAAATCCCACTCCTCTATTATTATCTATAGAAAATGAACTTTTTCCTCTGTACAAGGAAATTGTAATTATCTAGGTCAAAGGCAAGAGAATAGTTACTATATAATAGTGATAACCACACGTGTGTACCCTGAGAAGTTTCTTTCTTTTCCTGTGGGACCATAACTCACATGCTTGTGTTTGAAATGCCGTTCCTCACATCCAGAAACATTTCTAAGTCCAGGATGACGCACATCAAAAATCAGTCAGATATATTTGAGATAGATCTGCAGTGGGAGGAATTCAACATAATTCTGTGGATTCCTAGAAACTACACCTCAGGGTCACTGAGAATCTGGCCCATTACTCATCACGGCAACAGTGGAGAGACAAATTTATACTGGGCTGGATTTGATCCCATGACACTTGCTTAACACAGATATCTGTTCCCTCTTCCCATATAATAAACTCTCACAGTTGATTCATATTCTTGCAAGACACTAGGAAAAGCACAAGTGTCAACAATGTTATTCCACAGGCATTGTATAAAAGCCCCAAATGTATGGACCCTATTGCATTATATATTTTTCCCAGCTGAAAATCCTACTTTTTGTTTTGTTTTTTTCCCCCAGCTATATTGGAGAGTGAGGTAGTTTTCCTCTAGTAACCATGTTATAACATGAAAATAACAAGTTTGTATTGTAAGGTTAACATTTAGAAAATATTTTCTTAATTTCATATTTTCTGTCCTTCTTTATGGATAGTATTTGTCATGTTAAATTGGGGGAAAATAATGCAGTACTTACATTAATTTTACCAACATAAACAATATCATTAATTCTTTTAAAAATATTTTCATTAGTTATTTTCTATTATACTAGGGAACCTTTGTTCAGAAAAACCCAAACTGATCGTGGATAAGTAAGTAATAATGGGTGTTAAAAAAAAAAAGGATTATTTTATCTCACAGATACTATTATAGGCAATATCTTTGTAGTCTCTGAATATGAATCAGTAAAACATTTGACATTTTTATAACTTTAAACTTGGGATAAAAGTTTTCAGCAGAAGTCTATCTTTTAGGAAAGGTCAATTGCAAACTTCATCTCGCCCTCCCAACACCCATGCTGATCTCAACTCTGAAATAGTAGAGGGGAACAAATATTCTCAACCTTCTCAGTCACAGGACCTTGTCCAGGAGAAGCACCACTAATGGTCTTTGATTCTGGAGACTTGGGATATGACTTCTTCTTTCCCATAGGTTTTATATCAGCTTATCGAGGGATGAGCCATGAGCACATGTTTAGGTGCAACACTTCAGGGGACTGTTTGAAGACCTCATATGAAGTTATAAGTGTTTGGAGTTCTTCTCTGAAACACTAGTGAATCTTATTTCCAGTTAAAGAAAAAGTCTTAAGAAAACATTTGAAAAGCCATTAGTTATAAACTCAAAACAGCATATGAAGCAAAGGAAACATTATGGTGTTACTGGTTTAGCATCCCTAAGTTGTTTGTTTCCCACATATTTTCCACAGGCACTGTAGTTCTATTTTGGAAAATAATATTTTAATTTTACATTTACAGTTTTCTGTATGCCCATTTACCATGATTCTAATTTCTAGCAATTAGTCACAACATTTTAATCTTTTAACTTTATAACTTTCCTCCTCCCTACTTCTTCTTGCCTTTCCAGGCTATGTTGTAAAATTCCTGAACCTGGTAAATTAAAAAAAGATTCATACGTTTTTCAGACATTTTGCACTTGAGCCGAAGACATTAGGTAGGACAATTCACTTAATAGGAAAGGTGTTAAATACTTTATTTTACCTTAATGAGTGCCATATTCCTCCCTTTCTCGCTCACTCTCTTTTTCAGCCAAGTAAAACAAGAACACTATTTTCCTCATTTCAGTTTAAATATGTGAAACTGTTATTGCTGTTACACACATGCAAATTATTTCACAAACACTTCTCTAGTGCACTGCTTTTAGTTTAAGAGGAAAGAAATGTGGTGGGGAAATAATGTAAGGTTCACAAAGAAAACTTTATTTCAAACTTTGTCTAGAGGTTTTGCTGTTAGTGATTAATGCACTGACTACCCTGCACCTTCCCCACCCCCCGTCTAAGACCCGATCTTAAAACCCAATTTTGATAACTAGTAAAATGCATGATGGTTCCAGCTGACCTCCCACATTTGTACACTTCATAAAACTCCCAACTGATTGGGAATAGCCAAACCTTGATCTTCCAGCAAAGCCCTTGCCAGAGCTGAACTGCACTGGGAGACATGTGGAATCTCCTTGGTCCCTGGCATCTTCCCCCGTCCAATTCACTTCTTTTCCAGGAGACATCTCCAGGGCTGTAACACTTCAGTGGGCAGACCCACAAAGAAATTCCCCTATTTATGTGAATGCTAAATGCACTTGCACAGTATTGAAGCAAACGTAGCATTTACACAGTGTTGAAGCAAACATATCAAGAATTTAAAAAGAGGTATTGGGAGAGAGCTTTTGAAGAGCATTATATTTAATATAAAACCTTTTCTTCTGTTTTCTCCACTGTATTTTTCTAACTGCGTGCTTGGGTCCTCCAGCAGGCAGACAGCACAGGACCTGCATATCAGAAGGGCTTTGCAGGACGTGTCAATATGTCCTGGGGGACAGCTGTGTACTAGAATGTGCCTTATCCTCCCTATGATATGGATACGTCTCTGGGCCCCAGGTTTTTATGATTGCAGTGATAAATTACCTATTTTTATAGCCACATTGTTTTATGAATATTTCATTTTATGCAAAACACTTGCCCTGCTGAAAGCAAAAGTACCTGTTCCATATTTTTATCTTTGGTTGCTGAAAGATGAGTTCAAGTGTTTCAGATACTTGACACAAGAGTGCTAATTTATACCAGTCTTGTAGCTGTGGGATTGATCTGCAAACTTACTTCTTTATAGAACTTCACCTTGTCAGAAATGTTTTCCAAACTTCTCCTTCCCACAGTTCTGAATTTTAATGAGTAAATTCAGCAATTATAGTGGGGTTTCTACATCACTTTTATATAGTATAGAAGTTGGAAGATAGAAAGGATGAGTAGGGTTAGAAATACCTGGGTTGTCCTTTTTGGAATTTAATTACTAAAATTATATTTGTTATAGTTTTTTCTCTTTTTATCTTTATTTTTTTAAAACTTTTGTTTGTTTGTTTCTCTGATATACTCACACATCAAATTAAATGAATGAATTAATGGATTATTGTAGTGAGTTACAAGAAATCAAATTCAGTTTTAAAACTAAGGGTTATCATAAAGTATCATTGATAACACAACCAAGTCGTGGTTGTGAAGAATCTCTTTTGATAGCCAAAAAGAATATAGATTACTTTTCAGTACAGACATGTAAAACAGACTAGGGCAGTGGGTCCTACAGGCTCCATCTGTGGAAGAAATTTGTTGGTGCTGGATCTTCAAGTCAAATTTGGCCTCATTTGGCCTAGTAGTTTTCCATTATATGGGATACAATATTAAAGAATGGAAACTTGGCTGTAATTTCCCAGTTTAAAATTTCATAGCACCTGGATTTGTGGTATTCATAGGAGGATAAAGTTTCGGAATGGACAATATAAATCCGTGAGGCTCTGTCACGCTACTGGTTGGTTAGTAACAACCACTTCTGGTAGCTGCGCCTGGTGCTACTCTGCTAGATCATTCTTCCCAATATTTTCAGTGCTCCACAACACAAACTGAGTTGAGGGCAGATGTTGCTAGCAATTTCATGTACACCATGTTTTGATAGTTCTGGCCATACGTTAGTAGCATCCCCTACACAGGGGTATTGATCCAAGTTAATTGAACCATGCATTAGGCTTCAATGAGCCTTATTCCTGTTAGTGAGAATCCTTGGCAGATTAAGTGAGGTGCTTCATAAGAACGGGAGCCCGGCCTGGTTTCCACTGTTACGTGTCAAGACCTTCTTTCAGCTCTTCTCCTTCATACATCAACTCTGTGGCCTGTGATCACCTGTGTCTACAGGGCCCCCAGTCTTATGGTGCCCATAAAGAGAAGTTTTTATGGGTCATTTGGAGTCAGTATCCGTTTCAGATTATACCTGCCCTGCCCTTTTCTAACTGAGGGATATATACAGATATACAAGGACAAGAAAGACAGGGAACATAAATAAGGACATGTACTGATTTGGCCCTTAAAGGCACCAGAGGGCTTTTCTGTAGAGGTGCACTAAGCAAAAGTTAGAGTTCATAACCTCCCATCCACCCTTTGTGATCAAAGTCTGGCATCTAGGTTGTCCATCCACGTTAAAAAGTGTGCCCGCCAACATCTCTAACATGATGTGGAGAGGGCATCCTGGGTTACAAAGTTCTACTTGCTGTTGGAAATTGCTGTGGCACCTCTCAGGGTAATATTTTCACAGTGTAACACATCATAGTTAGATCATGCTGTGTTTCCTTTATTCACCATCAGTAATTTCAGAGCAAGTATGCTCCAAAGTCAGATGAGAATTTGATGATAAAAGCAGTTCTCTGAACTCTTCCAATCTAGGCAGATGTTGATGGGAACAGGTAAAATGTTTGGGGGGGACTCATATTTGCAGTGCAGATTCTAAGTCTGACACTGAATAAATCATTGCAGTTATTTGTTTAATAGTACCAAGAGTAGAGTTCTTCATTCTTCCCAGAAATGGGTTGTCTCTGTCTCTTGTGAAGGTTACAACTTGAAACCCAGAACTGCAAAGATAAAAAGAGATTACAAAAATGGTGCAAATGTGATGTGCTGAGGAAGGACAGTGCTCCACGTTATGGGGTTTATTTGGGGGGCAGGGGGAAGGTCTGAGGGTGAATTTATTCCAGACTCCATATTAGCACAAATAAAAAGAGGCTCTTTTTCTCTGGGATTTGAAAGTTTTTCAGAGGTTGTTCTGCCAGTGGTGAGTTCTGACTCATATTCACTAAGGGAAGGAGAGGAAAGATAAAAAGAGTAGACTGAGAGTAAAGAAGATTATTTCCTTTTCTGTCAAGTGCAGACAGTGGGGGTCTTTTTAATTTATTTGCTTAACAGTTCTGTAAGCATAAATTAGCTAGGATGTCTTAAGCAATGCACCTTTCTTCTTCTTGTCTTGCTCTTTAAATTCCCTTTTTGCAGTGTCAATGCTTAAAATGTAATGTAGGCTAAATATTTAATAGAAAAGAGGGATACAAACCCTTTTCTTAGGTATGTTTCATGATTTCTGCTACATTTACCAAAGACAATCCTATATACCTACCCATTTGGGCAGCAGTCAAGTCCTTTTAAGTTTTCTTTTGTTGGAAGCCATCTTCTGTTGAATCCTGAATAGGATCAATAAATGTATTTTTAATGCACAGGAGGTTTCTTTTTATTTAAGCAGCAGATTCTTAAAATATTTAGCATCCTTTCCATTCTCTGTTGAAATACTCTCCTGCTTCTTTGCAATACATGTTGACCTTGGTATTACTGCAGACTGTATTTCTGTTTTGTTTCATAGCAAGAACACTCTGAAGAGAGATGGCTGCTTATTAAACTTATCTGTTGTGGAAGCATAAAAAGATAGTATAGTGTTAATGTACGGCTGGTTCTACAGTCCAGATCTTTACAGGGAAGACCTTAGAGAATAGCTAAAATCAACAACACTATTTTGAATTCCATGAGCTGAGAGTCTGACCCATCCTCTTAAATGAAATTACGCAGCACTTGCAAAAAGCCTCTCTCTGAAGTTTTTGCTGAAGACTCCCAGGGAGCCCCATGTAGGTGGGCTTCTTCAGCTTTTGTTCTGCAAACCCTCATTTGTGCAAATAATCCCATTGAAGCAGATCGTTTTTATTATTGGGTTTAGGCCTGGGTGTCTGATCACATGAATGAAACAGCCAGGATTGTACTCTTCAATCTGAAGAGTGAAAAATTATCACAGTATAAAGTCCATAAAAGAAGCTCCTCTAATCTTTCCTCTACCCTTCCAGTGAAGATTTTATTTAGCAGGATATGATGGGTTTTACACTGTTCTGCAGCTTGGCTGTTCTTTGTTAATGAGCAGAAAGTATCTGATCTCGTTCATTGTTAGAGCTATATCTAAAGAACACTGCTCTTTCCTCTGTTCTTTTCCTGCCATCTGCTAGTTCATAGTATCAGTTGAGATTCACATATTCAGTTAACTAAAAGCTTTGTTTATTATTTTTCTGGGATAACTGGAAAGAAGAAGTAGTAGAAGAAGCAAAGTATATTTATGGCTCTTAAATGCAGCAAAACAGTTGCTAAATGCCAAAGTTTTCAGAGATGATCAGCAAAACTTTGTAGCCAGAGGGTCTGCTGAATCTCAGAAACTGTCTCTTCCTCACAAAAACCTCTGCAGAATTTTGAAAAAAAGAAATGTTTCAGAAATCTGAACATGTCTACTGTATCTCTACAGCCTGACCTTCAAAAATTCATGTTATGCCAGAAATTATACTTCCAAAATTGTCTTGTTAGGAGTTTCTCTACAAAAAGCTACAATTCACTTCTTCCAAAGTGTTATAATAAATGAGCTAACAAGACACTACAGTTCTCTTGGGACTTGACCCAAGACCTGCCTAACTGAACAGACATTTCTCAGAGACTCCAGAAGGAAACACTGCATCACCTAAACTTTCTGTGTAGACCGGCCAAAGGACTTCGTTCTTTTAATTCTCTCCTGAAACTAGGGGGGTGCATTTTTACTAAAACATAGCTTTTGTAGAGAAGCTGCAGATATTCCTCTCTTTGTTTCTTTCTCTTTACCATTTTTTATTTCAGCTTCAGTATTCATGGCAGCTGTGGACTAGGTGATATCATCCTCCTGCTTTGTACTTTTATGAAACTATACTATCTACAGCAATCAACATGTACTTTAATGAATTCCTTATTTATGCCTGGTGTAATGGGTAATATCAGCTACAATGGGATCTCCATACAGCTGGTGTCATTCTGCAGAGGTCTTTTGCCCTCAGAACTACAGTGATTTTACACATCAGTATCTGGTCTCTCCTGTATAATACCAGAGTCCTAATATTACAAGTGTCGCTTGAGAAAACACCATGAGAGGGGTTTTTTTCCCCCTGTTTGTTCTTTTTGTTGTCTGCCATTCTTAAAGCTTAAGCAAAGCAATTTCAAATCTCTTTCATTCTCTGATATTGCTGTACAGTAATCTCTGGATTTTTTATTTTTAAACACCACTATGAGCTGTACATCACTTTTACTGATGATAAGGATGACCATGACTGTGTGTTGTAGTAAAAAAGGAATTACATATGGCACAGCTAGATTTACAGTGAGATGGATATTGTACTTTACTCTCTTTGGGTGGATACTAAGTTACGAGCCTGAAGGTCAATTGATCCTGGAAAAGGATTGTAGAGTCTGAATGCCAAAATTATCTATTCCAGTCTCAGATCCCAGCTGTAACATGTGGGGTGAGGGGGAAATGGTGCTCTGAAATAGCAATTTGTTTTCCATTATGAAGCACTTCCAGGAGGTTTCTCACCACGTCGAGTATCCACTAGCCCCAGCGCTGCTCTGTCTGACAGTGTTTTATTGCCAAAATTGGTGAAGAAGAGAAGTTCCCCTTCATTTCCCACATAATGGATATATTGAATATAGTCTATTCCTTTTAGTTTGTAACACATCCAGGCTGAGGAATTGCGTTGAATAAGGTGAATTGCTGTTTATCTGAAAGTTAAGATGCCTGACTGTGTACCAGAAAATCTTTGTCTCTTGGTTGGTAACCTGTTTTTAAAAAGTGTATTGGTTATGAGAAGAGAAAATGCTGAGCTCCTTATCAGTAATTTTAGCTGTACTGTTAGGCATCCCTGCCTCTTCCATGAGGGAAATAGCTCCCTTGGACCCCTTGTTCCCAAGTATGGTATGTGATGGGATTTGTCAGCTCTGAGTTACTTAGTAGATGGAAAGGTAGATTGGCTTGCACGTGCCAATGTGGCAGGCAGAGCAATAGTTCCAGCCACAGGTGAGTCTGTTCTGTGCTGTGACGATTACATTTCTTGTCCACTTGGAAAAGTTTGCATAAAGGTAATTACTAACGGATGAGGCAGAGAAAAAAAAATCTTTTTTTTTATTTTTAAGTATGTATAGTTGCTGTAAAGAAACAATAGGCATTGTTGGGGCACTGTTACAGAGTGATGTAGTTTTTACCTAACGTTTAGGGCATTCTTTCAAGAAGATGCCAGCTATGTGAGAAAACACTTTGCAGTATGAAGTTGGTCATATTTCTAAACTCCTTATCAAGACAATAATTTTTTTTCTTCAAATAATAATAATCAAGCCCTAAGCTTTTCATATATGTTTTTATGCTTGAATGTATCTCCTGTCATGAATTCTCACTGGTAGCAAGAATTTTGGCCCTATGTAAGTAGTAGTGGCATCATAGACTGCTTTAACAGCTCCCTGCTTCCTTCTGTAAGTATATTTTTATGGGTATTTTATGAAGTATTTATTATGTAGCGCTTGAGGTGGTGTAGAGACTTTCTACATCAAGTCTTTAGAAAAACAGACCGACAGTGTCCTATTTAAGAAATATTTCTTTTACGAGTAGTCAGGCAAACGCTTAGATATATGGGTGGATCATAAAAATAGGTGAAACTACTACTGGTCCAAGGGACATTTTCACTTTTCTGAAGAGGGGCAAAGTTCATATATTCCTCAGTTAAATCTTTGTTCTATGCACACACCAAAAACTTTCTCAGTTGCTTCCCTTCTACACTTTCTCATTAGCTTTCTCTTATTTTCATTTTTACTTTCCCCATCTTATTGTTTGTGAAAAACAACATATTCTTTAATCACAAATGAAGGAAGAAAGTGAAGGTGCTGTCTGATTTCTAAGGTTTACTTCACAACTTCTTACACTTAGTGTTGCCACGTAGCGTAGCCTGATTTAGCGTCATCGTTCTAAAGGAACCTGTTCTGCCAAAACTTCAGAGGCCTTTTCCAGGCTACGCCCAAGATGTAGGATCACTTCTCTGCTGTACTCATCTTTTCTTTAATAGCCGTTGTTTTCAAATGTTTTCTTTCTTAACGAATTCAAATAACCTCTGAGTTTAGGCAATAAGTCAACAGACCTAAGTGGCTTAAATTGTGTGTCTGCTTATGTGTTTTCCTGGCTCACATTCCAATTTCTCAAAGTTGTTAGAGAAAGCATAGGAGAGGGATAAAAGAAACATAATCTCAAATTGAAAGGAGTTATTCAGTCTCTTCACCAAAGAAGAAACTCCTAAGACTGTGCCTCTTTGTTTTTTCCAGAGCACCTGGGTGTGCCTCAAAGTGCTCTGGTAATCGATAGATTAATAGCAATGCTCCCGGTCTTCAAGGTATTTTCATAGATAAATGCAGGCAGTATCAAAATTTTGTGGGCAACCTTCAAGCAAGAAAATAAATCTCTTAAAAAAAAGTCCAAAACCTCACTTTTTTTCCTTCAGCAGCACATACAGTTCAGTAGAGGCAGAGGGGAGACAATTCTATTGTCTGTTGCTTTTTTCCTGCCACACCACTAAATCTATTTCTTAAAAATAACATTTTCCTTTTTCCACATTAAAGAAACCCAAACTTCTGCAGTTGGAATACCTAGATTAATTTAAGCTAAACTGAACTATTTAATCAGAAAGAGAGAAGACATTGCTATTTAGGAAATTTTAAAGCCCATTACTACATTTCAATTTAAACAAATTTCAAACTGAAATAGTCTTTTTTCAAGCCATAGATTGAAACAGGTTTTGGAAATGTGAAATGGCCTTTTAAAGTGTTGTTTGAGACTTCTACCTGATGCAGGCTCTGACAGATTTGACTTGAATTCATTAGAAATTTTGGTGCTGTTAGAACAATTTTCAAGGGAGTAAATTATTTTTGTGGAAAGATTCTTACACCTCTCATGATGTGTTTAAATTGCCAGGTCTGTGGGGCGAGAGGTGCTTGCGCTGAGGAAAGACTGAATCTTGGTTGGTGCCTGAAGGAATAATATGGTGTAAATAATAAATGGCAATATCCACTTCGATTTTATTATACAGTATACCTGTCAAGGGTCCTGCTTTTCAAGGAGCATCACCCCTTCTGTGTCTGCAGCTCCGCACTGGCATGGGTTGTTGGCATCTTCACACTCCTCCTACTGGAATTTGAGATATAAGGAACTCCACGGCCTGGTCGGAAAACCAGGAAAACCTGCCAGTTCCTGGCAGGAGGGATGAATGCCATGGCCGTGCCCGCTCCTGGCCGGTCAGTGTGAGCATTCCTCATGCTCAGGAGGACGGAGCTGGACCCCCACGAGCACGGACCTAGCTCTCCAGCTGCCACAAACCCTGCTGCAGCTTCTGCAAAGGCTCCTGGCAGCAACCGGAATTCTGAGCCCCAGGCTCGGGATGGGCTGCCAGGATGGGCCCGTGGGGATGCGGGCAGGAGCCCGGGCAGGCGCTGGAGCCCCTGCCCGCTCCTGACCCACCGCGGCTGGGTGCTGCCGCCTGCCTCTGCCCCTGCACCCTCACCTGCCCTCAGGCCTGCGGCACCCAGCCATTGCCTTAATTGCTCTCCCCTCAAAACGTAAAGGAGTTCAGTGATGTGATGAGTCTTCCTGAGGAGTGACTCCTCTGAGATGGACATCCCTCTCTGCTTCTGATTTACTGTTCATTACTGTGCAGCATTTGAAGGACAGATGTGCTACTTAATTGCTGGAAATGGCACAAGTAGGTCAGTTGTGCTCTGCTGTTCATAGTGCCAGTCTGAGTGAGACAGGGCTTCCTCTCCAGGCTTGGCTCTGTCATGTCTGTCACATTAAAAAATGCAGATTTTTTTTTCTTTTTTAATGCGTACAAGATTATTTTAAAATATTCTAACCCTGCATTTGCTGTTGCTAAGTGCTTTATAATTCGATTTAAAAGTATTTGCCTCTAAGTGCAATTAAATCTGCCGTTAAAGTCCAATTATCTAACTTAAAAACAATTTGATGAAGCCTCAGACCTACAAAATGTCTTTCTTCTCTTTCCAGGCTCTCTCCGTAGACGTATTCTAAAGATAATTTTTATATACGTTTTCAGCAAGTGGTACAGGGCCAGAAAATGTACACACACTGGCTCTGTTCTGAAGTGTCTTTTAAAAGTTTTCACGTACTAATGAACTGAGCTTCTGAGGTAACGAAGAATTATCCTTGTAATCCTACAAGAGCTCTTAGCCTACCCTCTCAGCACTTATCTGTGGTGGCATTTAACATTTATGCCAAAGCCTGTGTATATTGATTGTGTTTGGGTTTGACTCAAAGCTTCAGCAGATTTAGTCCTGACATACACCATTGCCAATGATATTGGAACCAAAACACAAGGATTCACATAGTTTTGCTTTTAAAATTGAAGCTACTTGTGCAAATGCACACACACATGCAGAGGCTGTGCCCATGGGGTATGAGTACCTGCTTTCCAGCATCCCTGTGGACACACACACCATTTCAGACTGGGCATGCTGTACTTGTGTGCATTGGCACAGTGTAAAATCTTGAAAATGACTGGTTTGATAAATGTTAAAAATTGATTGTACCCAACATTTAAAAAAACCTTATCAACAAGGTAACGAAGCTGTTGTGCTTTGTGTTTCTTCTACTGTCTCTTAGTTTAAAAGAGTTTTCCAGACCCAGATTCAAAAGGTCATTATCTCATGGGCATATGCGTGTGTGTTTCTCCTACAGATCAATAAATATAAATGTCGGTCCACCAAAAGAGGCCCCACATTGAAAGAAGAGAGAACTAAGAATTTGTAGTATGACATTTAAAAGTGTTCTTGTTGTTGTTGTTAAATGATGGTTTTTTGTAGTTGCTTTCTCACTGGGCAGTGCCAGTAGGTGTCAGTGCCAGTCTCACTGGTGTCCACTGTACTTGAGCTACGCAGAGGGAATTGCTTTCCCTTACAAAAGAAACTCGCTGTCAAGTTGCTGTTAGGTTGAACAATGGATGTAGACGAAGCTTTTGAGCCACCACTTTAAATTCTGACTTGATGCCAAGAAAACTGTCAAGTGTTTGAAAGAAACACTCCAAAAATAAGTATAATCACCTTAAACACACATACAGTATCTTTCTTTTCAGGCAGCATTCCTAATCAGGGCAGGAACCTTCTCTTTCTTCAGTTGATCATAAAAACATCTTTCAGAAATGTGAATGTACTCCTCCCATGTGTGATGGGGAAGGTGCCCTTCAGCCTATGCTGCGGGTGAAATCGGTTCCACTTCAAAACCTTGTATCAGTGTCCAGCCTTCAGATCTCAAATTCAAGCCTGAATTTCATGAGTTCTCTCTAAAATGGGGACAAAGTTTCAGGCTTGAGTAATCATATATTGTGAACATGGATTATATATTACTTATCTTGCACATCTGAAAATATGATTCAATATTTGGATCTAGTCCTAATCATGGAGGGTTTAAAATCTGAATAGTCTACTTAAAAAATCATACCAGGAATAGTTCATCTTCTGTATTGTTTTGACATCCATTAAAGCGTCAATTTATTAATATGATGCGCTACTGCTCACTGCTGCAAAGCAAAGAACAAACATCTGAGCAGAAACAAAATCTTCTCTATCCCTACAATACCATTGATTATTTCTTATTTATGTTTCTGTCAGCTGCTTTCTGTTAGTCTGAGACTTATCTGATCAGGCCTGCAAAAATGTGCATTTATTGCTGTCCTTATCCTGCTCTGTCCTCTTTCCAAATCCTTTCCTATCAGACATATCTGATTTGCTGGAGGTTGTTCCTCTGCCCAGATTTCTTTCCATGCCAGATACAGTTGTATTTCTACAGCTTCTACTCCCTGTTCACGTTTCCTCCTTAGTGTGGAAGCTTCCCACTAGTTAAAATCCATAAATTATATCATTTGGATCATTAAATAGTAGTTGTAGTTAGTCTTTTCACCTTATTTTTATTGCATGCGCTCATAAACTGCACAGATTATAACATTCTTGAAATCTTGTGATGTCTCTTATTTCCCTTTGTTGAATGAAATTGAATATTTTCAAGTGTTGAGATTCATCTGAGTTCACATTCCCAACTGTCAACTTTCCTCCCAGATGTTCCTTTGTTTACTAGTGCTTTATGGAGTTTTCTTCCCATGTCCAAACCAATGAACCTGCATAAGGTAGAGAGGGTCTCCAGCACTCCTGCCCTTAGTTGTGTATGTGTCAAAAAACTCCATCTTCAGGGGAACTTGGCTATTCCTCAACATATTTGTTTTAGCAAATTCAACTGCGCCATAACTTCCAGGCAGAGAAACGAGGCCAGCTCTCCATAAACCTTTATTGAGTTTTTTACTTGTTGCTTGTCCCAGTTATACTAAATAATAACTGGTGGCCTGTCACCTGATTTCTGCAGAGCTCTGGTAGATATTCCAATACATTCTCATCACTGTTAGCATATTTTCTCTGACTATCAAGTTACGATTAATTTCTACATATGCATACAGTCTCAACATTTTCAGAAAACTATTAAAGGGCTTAATATTTATATCCTTAAACATTTATGTGGTAATAGAAATGCATAAAATAAATTACTGAATTTAGCTAATTTAAAATGTTTGGAATTCCTGGAAAAGGTGTGGTCAAAGTTGTGGAAATTGGACTAGCAAAGGGAAATGACATGCATGGGGTTGCCTGTGAGCAGAGGCTCGTTTTGGATTCATCCCTCCTGCCTCTGATCTTTGATTTATGCACAGGGTTTTCTTTGGCTGTGGTGACTCTCCTTTCTCCCAGATTCTGAAGCTCTTGCCCTCTAGCAGAGGCACTGCTCACCTGCTAACTGCTGAACTACTGCAGTTGATTGTGCTGTAGGTTAAGCTAAAATGGTAATTCATTCAAGTTTATCTTTACCAAAAAAACCCCCAAAGCCTCAAAGGATGGTCTTGATCAGCTTCAACTTTAGAGAGTTTAGATTCACTAGATACTGAAAGGGTTTTTTTTTTTACCCTGTAAATTGGGTCTAGTGTCCAAGGGGGGAGTTCACTTTTTCACACACTCATTTTCACAATAAATAAAATATTGCACAGAGTGGCAATAAATGCTACAGAGCAGGGAAGTTGCCCCAGTTGAAGAAAGTCCATTGGTACTTTTGCACTGTGCTGTATCATACCTTTAACACTCCATGTTAGCTGAGCTGTCATCATTGAACAGGGAAACAATTTTAATAGCTGTCAGTGCAAAAAATGAATTCTCTGAATATCAGTTTCCTTTCTGTGCCTAGAATTAAGAGACATGGGGGTTTATACTGACACATCTGCAGTTGCACAAGATCTTACTTGGTTTGTAATGGTTTGAGGACAGCACAATAGAAAATATTTGATATGAGCATACTACAGTACTTCAGAAATAATGTACTGACAGCTTTGGTTTCTTTTATTATTCAGCATCACATGGCTGTTTAAAAGAACCAAGTCTAACCTTAGCATTAGGTAATTTTGTGTTGGCAGTGCTTGCAGCCAAAAAACTTCTCTGTAAAATGATGAAAAGAACAATGAAACTTCAAGTATCATGCTGGTAAGTTCCCTCTTTAGAAATTCTGAGGTTACTGCCAACACTTTAGGAAAATAAAAGGCAGAAAAAGATACTTCCCTTCATGTGCTATTTCTAATTGGTTCCTATACTGGAGAGTTACTTTCTGGGCTGTGAGAGATTTATTTGGATGAAGAGCAGTAAATATCTCTCTGGTATTTGAAACACTGTAGACTGAGAGAATGATATGTTACATTGCAAAGGGGCCGATTTTAATGACCATCTTTGACCTTTTCCATGTTTTCCCAAAACTGCCGTGATCAGAAGCAGAATAGAATTCATTAAAGCATACAATTTAGGGATGTAAGGTAATACCGCGTTGTGATGCTTCACTTTGTTAAATGACTCCTGCAAAGTAGCAAATGTTGATTTGTCAGTTTCCCTCAATCCCTTGGGGTGAAGTGAAGGGTTTGTGTCAGAGGCCTGCCAATTCCAGTTGCAAAATAATAAAAAAAAGATACAGCAGGAGATGGAATAGTCCTTCAGTAGGTACTCTTGGGGCAGGCTAGCTCAGCCGTCCCACTGCAAGGCTATCTCAGCTCTGAGTGCTGCTTTAGGCATTGCAGCTTTTGAGTGGAAGATGACACGCGTGCCTTATTCAGAAAGCATTTAACATCTAAGAGCGGGGGGATTTGGTTTGCTTATTCTCATCTGGGAATGAAGTGTAAATTGAGATTCTGAGAGCATATGTTTGTACCAGTCCCCATGTTCCCTTTCACCGAAGGTATGCATATTAAAAAAGACCATGTCTGCTTCTGTTTCTGCCCAAACTTTAATGTGAGGCTTCTGTTTTAGTGTAGGGAAAATTTCTCTCTCTTTTTTTCTTTTTTTTTCCATTTTTTTTCTGAAGTCAGCCTGACTCCATGATCAGATAGAAATAGTTTTAGGCAAAAACCTAGTGCTTGCTATTTACTGGTTGCAGACTCATTTTGGCAAATGCAACTTGTTGCATGTGTTCCTAATGCTGCCAGCACATCTCTCCCTATGCCAGAATCTATACAACTGTATACCGTTGTAACTAAGTGTGATGCCCTACATGCAGTAGGGCACTGATTATTCTAGAAAACAGCCAAGAAAGGGACAAGGGAAGTCTGTAGGACTTGAATGAAATACGAGTTATTGAAATGTGCAGATGAAGGTTGCTCAGCCAAAGTCTTCTACTTTGATTTACTAAAGCCATTACTAGACCTGTTTCCAAATATAGCATTAGTAGTAGTGCAGCTGGGAGATGTTGGAATGACAAGGGCTGGGTAGGGGTGAGCAGGAGAAAGGAGTTCACCTCATAAGAGGTTTCTGGCTTTCAAAATATATTTTGTTTGGGGGG
>JANXJC010000001.1:44316410-44350568 GCA_027564655.1 Leptodon cayanensis
TTGCTCCAAGCCCCATCCAACCTGGCCTTGAACCTGCCAGGGATGGGGAATCCACAACCTCTCTGGGCAACCTGTTCACTGTCTCGCCACCCGCACAGTGAAGAACTTCTTCCTTACATCTAACCTAAATCTGCCCTCCTTCAGTTTAAAGCCATTACTCCTCATTTATAAGAAGTTCCTCCCCAGCTTTCCTGTAGGCTCCTTTAGGCACTGGAAGGCTGCTATAGGGTCTCCCTGCAGCCTTCTCTTCTCCAGGCTGAACAACCCCTACTCTCTCAGCCTGTCTTCATAGATGCTTCACATAAGCTGACAGAACTCAAATCCGTTTTCATGTAGTAACACCATATTCCCAGTCAGCACTAGAGCACCAGATTTTTGTAAGCATATGGCTGGTGGCATTAAGCCAGTACAAATAGTTTGATTTTTTAGCATTCAGGTCCAACGGAGGAGTTGGTCTTTCAGACAACACATACACAAGCCGTGCTCCTTGCCACAGGAGCCTGGAGATGCTGAAAGTTTTGCTTAAAAAGCAAGTGGACAAATCCACAGAAGAGAAATCCACCCAGGATATTGACCTTGGCCCATGAGATCCCTGAACAACAATTTCCTAGAGGCTGAAAGTACTCTGGGGATTTGCCACAGCAGTCTTGCCATGTTCCTACACTACCCCCTAGGCACCAGCTGTTTGCCGTTACCAGAAATTGATGCTGGCCTGAATGGACCTTTGGTCTGTCTTAGTGTAAATATTGTTAGATGCCAGCTGCCCCACATCTGTGGAAAAGTATTTCTTGCAAGGAGCAACACCCACCAAATATCCTTGCCACAACCGGAGCGAGATGAACATTGTGGATCTCTTCACCTTTTTGGAGAGGAGCACTGTGCATGCCCGACTGCAGAGTAACCATAGAAACAGAGACACATGAAGAGATATTGAAGCCAACATTGCGAGTGGAATGAGAAGTGGCAAGAGACAAAGACAGGCTTTCATTTATCACGAGAACTAAGGGGTCTTTCATCCCCTCACTAGCTGCCAGCTCTTGCCTCCCAGCTGAAGCTCTTCTTGCTCTTGCCAGCATGGCACCACGGCTGCTCTACAGCTTCTCCTCCCCGAGTCTCAGCTGTAGCTTATTAACCTGTTCATCCAAGGAATCTGGTGCAGAACAGTGTTCCTGTCCCCAGCATTTCTCGTGTCTGTATGCCCTACTTCCCTGTGAGCCATGTGTACTAAAGGTGTGTGCTGTCAAATAACCCAAAGTGACCGCAGGGGGCTGATCCCCTGCCCTGGGTGAGCCCAACAGAGGGGTCCCAACTGCATGGCTCATTCTCACTGCACAGCAGCTCCAGGTGACTCTGGCACAGTAGGGACCACCTGTGTTGGTTTTACCAACTTTATAATGAAATCTGGAGGCAACTCTGTGAGTCTCTACAGGGGACTTCATACCACTCATGGGTCTTTCCCCTTCTCGTTCGTTCTTCCTATCAACTCAAATTGATATTGCCAAATATTTTACATGAATTCAAGGGGAATATCTCCATGGAATACCATGAGGAGGAATGCTGATGCAGACATCAAACCACTTCTGGAGAGTCTGCAGCTACCCCAAGGCCAGCCTCGCCGGAGCTGGAGGCAGGCCCATCTCGTGGTCCTTCACCTTTTCAAAGGGAAATACTGTAAGCCAGAGAAGCGTGAGAGGACTTGCCAGAGGCAAGAATCTGAGACGTGGGAGCACAGGGAATGGCTCACATCATGAAGGATAAGTATTTTACAGGGCTGATGAGATGTGTAAAAAAGCAGGGTATCAGGACTTAGTCTTGCAATAATACCGGTGGCCTCGGGGACCGCGGGGCTTGTGTCACTTGGTCTCATGAACATGAATGAGAAGACTGAAGTAAACATTGGGCATGTGTGTGTAGGATGGCACTGAGTATTTTTGTCAGTTCCTTTTTTGTGTCATTACTCTCTGTTGATGCTTAACGCCCTTTATTTATCTAAAAATCACAGTTATTTAGTGAACCCAGGTGCTGTCAACTCCATTTATTCAGAAAGCTCTTAGTAATTGCCAGCTGACTCTATAGTAGTTTGTAAATTGTCTGTCTGGAAAGAGAGTAGCTATACCTGAGCCATAGTTTCTGCCTTTTTGAGGAGGAGATCTTGTTTATCGTCATATGACCTTCTTGTTCTGGTTCGATTCAGTGCTACTATACTCAGCTGGACACCTGGCAAAGATAAAATGCAGGATTGAATTCTCTCCAAATCCATCTACAGTGAATAGTTTCCATTTCTGACACATTTGTTAGTGGAACTGACTGGTAAGAAACTGCCTTGAGAGGCATGATATAAAGACCTTGTAGAATATTGGTCTTTCACAGAAGATGAAAGTGTGCTAATTGCAACTGTCACTGTTTTACACAACATTAACATGATCACAAAAGCAATTAGTATTTATAAATTTTAAATTACAACAGCGGTTGGATTTCAAATAAAGTACATCAAAGTTCATGTGCCCCAGATGATAAAAGACCTAAAGTTGGGACTGCCTTTCATCATTCCTGGGTTCATTTTGAGCAATAAGGCACATGTATCCCCTGCGCATTGTTGGTATCATCCTGACGGAGCACTCTCTGCTTTAGATAGTTTCTGTAAATATCATCAGAAAAACCCTGTTGGAAGCTCACTCGCTGACAACTCTGTGTAATGTAGCAGCCCAACCAATCAAGGGGTACTGGGTTCTTATATTTAAGCCAAAATAATGTGCTTTTCATTTTTAAGAGTTGATGTCCATTTTGAAAAATGACCTGAATATCTGTTTTATCTTCCTAAGCCCATCAAAATCCTGACTGAAAACCACTGAAAAAGTTTCCTATCGCTGTAGGTGGGTGTTGGACAACTGCTGGGCTCTGCCAGTAGCACTGGCAGTTAAAAATCGGATTGCAACAAATTTGGTCAGTTCTAGGCAAGATGAGCCAAACGACACTCTAACTGAGTTTCACATCACTTTTGCAAGTTTAGCATAAGATTTTTCAGCCCCATAATCAGAGTGCTACAGCAATCTCTAATACCACTATGGCTTCTACTTGTCAATTTGACAAGGCAAGCTGGATGGCGATGCCTGAACCACAGGTTTGTGGTTGATTATAACACCTGATGGCTGAAGCGAATGCTTTTGCTGACCTCAGATTTAGTACAGGAAGCATCAGCTCACTTTGTTGCAAACATGATCCTTTAAATCACTGATGTTAGTTCACATGCCCCTGAAGAGACACAATGTCATCTATGCAGTGTTAAAATAGGATGTTCTGAGGGATTTTACTTTATTTCAGAAGCATATTCTGTAAACATTAGTTATAAAATAAATCTGTATTGATTTAATTGTACTAATTCTTGTGAGATTATTCTAAGTGTAAGGCAGATGAACTCTGGCTCCTCATCAGCATAATTTTTGACCTGTGACTTTGGGTGTTGTCAAGTTTTAATATAAATCTGCAACCAGAAGCTAAGCCTCATGTGTTTCACTGAGATTTTTACAATCCCCCTTCCCGCTCCCGTGTTGTTAATAACTTGCTAATGAACTGACAGCTACTGTACTTATGTATATGAGAAGACTGTTGAATTGAGAGTTAGCCTTCCTCAAAAAATATGAAATCAGCCTTTCCAGTCTGATAACTCATTGCTTTCCTCATCTGGTTGTAGACAGAGAATATGCATCTGCATCCTGGGTTTGCTAGAGGGGCAAAGCCAGATAAATGTATGCACATTAGGAAAATGTATTGCACTATGTATGGGTGACTCTGGTAGAGGTTCAGATATAGAACATCTGAATCCTCATGGCAAATCATAACGATGGGGTATGTAATAATTAAGACTCAAGCTTTTTGTCTGATACTGTATTATGAAGATTTATTACTTAATGAAGATTTCTGTTATATTAGGTAATGATTTGTAAAGTATATTTTGACTAGTGGATGGAAAATATTACTGCAACTTCATGATAGGGTTTGGACACTTTAGGCTTTTATCTTCCCTTTTTGTCTTTTTCCCACCAGTATTAGCTGATACACCTATTTTTGTGCCTTTTATTGTTTGTTCTTATAGATTTCTGTTCCACCAGTCTCCCTTCTCCCTAATGGCAAGCTATTTCACTGTGAAACAGGACAGCCCACTGTTTTAGACATCAAAGCATATTGTTCCTATTATTGCAAGAGTTTGTTAACCTTTATGCCGCAGTGGGAATTATCGATAGAAATGCAAAAAAAAAAATTAGTCTGCTCAACTCCTCAGCGGTAGGATTCCTTTACTGTGGATGTCTTTATTCCCCTCATTTGTGTGCTGGAGATGGTGACACCCTTCTGTCCTCACCTGAGCATGCGTTGAGAGGAGATGCAGGAGCTCTGGAGGGGTGCGCGCCGGTCCTCTGGGGGTTGCTCACGCCATCCATCGCCTGAACTCTATGAAAACTTTTCTCTGACTTCTGGCAGACACAGAACAGTAGAGTACCTAATTATGAGATCAAATGGGATGAGCTGAAGGCAGCTTTTTTCTTTTTTACAGTATGCCTAATTCTGGCTCAAACCCCATGTATCCTCATCTCTATCTTATTTCCTCTAATCACGCCCCTAGTAAGGGAACAAGGACAATGACAGTGAATTAACGATAACAAGATGTTTTGTGTTACTATGAACGAAGCGCTTGTCTCTAGTTTATCTCTGCCACAAGGGCACACATTTCTGTATTTGTAACGTCTCATCTCCAGACAATTTGACATTTTCATATTCAGTCAAAGTATCTGTGATTTGAATTTGTGTTATTAATCATTTCACTCAACCAGAATCTGCTGTGATTTGTCCTTTTTGATATATAATGAGATCAGCATTTATTATTCATCATTTGGTTCTCTTTTATCTTAGCTTAAATTTAGCCTAATATTTTGCTGTGCTTTTTCTTTTTTTTCTTTTAATTATTTTTCCTGTCTTTATTTTATTTTTCTTTCCCAATAAGGAGTTAATAGATAACCCTTTCTCAGCTGAAGCACATGTGTTTATGGCATATAAACTAAATTAAAAATAAAACAAGTTATGATACATAATTTTTAGTCACTAATTCTATTATGCAGAGGGCTGAGGATTTTATTTCAATAATCTTGATAGAATGTTCTATTCACATTTTGTTTCTATAATATTTGAATTTAATTTTATATAATATTTATCCATTTTATCTAATGTATTTTTTTCTATTTGTACATTCATTTTAATTTTAGTGTCCATATAGCTTAGTGATATAGAACTTAACAGATTCTGAATCAAAGCTCACTGCATTCCTTCCTGTTATTAACATTTTTGGATTGGGCACATGCTGCCTCCCGCAAACAGGTCCAAATGTTCATTTTTTTTTTTGTCAGCAAGTATGCAGATAGTATTATTTTATAACCAAAGCTTTTTGCACATCTGAGGCAATATCCAGAACTCATTAATGTCTTACCTGACTTCAGGGACTTTAAATTAAACTAGTAGCAGAAGGAATTATTTCAAGATCTTGTCGTGATATCCCCTGTCAGCTACACCACTAAAAACTACTTCATATTCTACAAAGAACACAGAAATGGTATTTTAATCATCTTTGCTCAAAGCAAAGAATTGGAGTTGAAGTTCAGCAGTGCTTATAAAACTTGTTTCAGAACTAACAAAGAGTTTTCAATTAAAAATTATAATGGACATAGCAGAAAATTAACTAGTGGAGTTGCACTCTGTGAATGACAGAGACTTCTTGAAAAATTACTTCAAGGCAGATGATGTCTATTTATCAGGTTCCTGAAGAGTTTCTTATTTTTCTATTTTTTTTTTTTTTTATGTCTTAAAATTATTGTGGTATTTTGTTGGAGGTTGGAGTTGCAAGGATTAATGTGGGTTTTGGCTTTTTGCATGTGCTCTTCATTCTGTATATTTTATCCCAGAAAAGTTTGAACAGGTTCCACCCAAGTGAGTAGTAGTTACGGCATGGAGAGGAAATTATGGAGGGGGATGAGGGGGAGGGACTGGGTGCAATGAGATATCTAGGAACATGCTCGCTTAGGCATGTCACTGAACTTAGGTAAATTTATGGCTTAATCGGAAGAGTTACAAGCTATATGCACAAACACAGGTCTGTCTGCATAAGACTTTAAATACAGAAATGACATTCAAAGTAATACAAGCATGTAAAAATGTGCAAGGCTGTGAGAAATATATTTAAGATGGAGATTATGTGATTCTTAAAACATTTGCTCTACCTTTGATTGTCAGAGAACACGGTTCCAGGAGCCATTCACAAGGATTATTCTATCTTTTAAGAAGTCCTAATAACTAGCAAACTGTTAATCCTTAAATTATGTGTATACTTTTATAATTCACTAAAGCATTGAAATTCTTACTTGGTTAGCTGGCACAATATTTTCTTCTAGGAAATATTTTTTCCAATAAACCATTTTAATTAAGAACTTAATGTTACCCATTTAGATAATTTTACTTATAAGACCCACATACAGACCAAAAAGATCTTGACTGCCATTTTTTAAAACTGTCAGTAACTTATCAGATAGAAATCTGTTTCTGATTCCTTATGCCTATTGTTCTGACTCACAGTATATTTTACCTTGCACCGTAGGGGATAGTTACTTTTTTATAGGTAAAATAGAAAACCGCCTCAACAGAAAAAAAACAGTTACTTGTATAGTGTGCAATTTGACTGCAGCAGAGCTGATCTGAGGGGTAGGTTCCTAGATATGGTTGCTAATATCTTCCTTATATTTTTAATGATAAAATATACATTCCTACTCTGTGGCCTGCCATTCTCTATCAAAAAAACCAAACACTAAAGAGTGTCTGAAGATGAAATTTATGATACTGTTTTTCCAAATAAAATATTTCATTGATTTAACTCAATATTTTGTAGTGGCAAACTATACAGTCTTTCTACATGGAGTGCTATAAGATGACGGCTTATGAATTTGCAAAAACAGTTCAGGCTGCTGAGCTACGCAGACTTTTTTATGTCATTTGTCCTTTCAGATATTCACCACCCTCATATTATCTGTCAAAAATACTAAACTTCAACCCTGAAATTCAGTAGAGGAAGAGAAATTCTGAACGAATTGAACTTTTTCTTCCACAGATCTTGATCCAAAGTCATTGGGTAAAGGGAGGTCAGCAGAAGACATCTGCAAATTCTGCTGCCTCTTATTTCTCCCTTTTGTCCAAATTATTAAGATTGATATGAAAGATTAATGGATGCATTACCAAGCCTTGATCAGTTCACTGTTAACTTTTGCTATACTGAGACTGAATGTTTATTCCTAATAACTCGTCCCTATCTCTCATCTTGTTTTTCATGTCCAGCGGGAATTAATCTCCCTTCCATGGCCTCTTTTGTTATGAGGTCTCCATGATAGTCCTTTATGGCTGCTAGAACCTATTCCATCTTTCCTTTTTCTTCTGTACTGTCCCCAGGTCCTCTAAGAACTCCCGCCAAGTTCTGTATCTGTAGATATAGATATCTAATACCCCTTAATTATCTAACCCCTGTTGTGGTTTAAGCCCAGCTGGCAACAAAGTACCATGCGGCTGCTCGCCCACTCCTCCCCGCTGGTAGGATGGGGGGGAGAAAATATAAAGAAAAGCTCATGGGTTGAGACAAGGACAGGGAGAGATCACTCACCAATTCTGGTCATGGGCAAAAACCAGACTCAACTTGGGGAAAACACAATATCATTTAAATTTACTACCAATCAAATCAAAACAAGGATAATGAGAAAAAAAACCAAATCTTAAAAACCCTTCTGTCCCCCCCCTCCTTCTTCCAGACTGAACTCCACTCTCCATTTTCCCTACCTCCTCCCCACCAGTGGTGCATGGGGACGGGGAATGAGGGTTGGGGTCAGTTCACCATGTGTTGTCTCTGCTGCTCCTTCCTCCCCAGGGGCAGGACTCCTTACTCGTCCTCTGCTCCAGTGTGGGGTCCCTCCTATGGGAGACAGTCCTCCACGAACTTCTCCAACGTGGATCCTTCCCACGGGCTGCAGTTCTTCATGAACTGCTCCAGCGTGGGTCCTTTCTGTGGGCTGCAGTCCTTCAGGCACAGCCTGCTCCAGCGCGGGCTTCCCCATGGAGCGGCGGCCATCTTGGGGGGCATCCGCCTTCTCCGGCGTGGGCTCCTCTCTCCCCGGGCTGCAGGTGGGCATCTGCTCCCCCGCTCCCCTCCACGGGCTGGGGGAGGACAGCCTGCCGTCTCACCACGGGCTGCAAGGGCAGCCCCTCCTCCCCCACTCCTCCTCCCCTCCTTCCTCGCTGACCTCGGTATCTGCACAGGGATTCCTCTCACATTCCAGTCTCCTCCCCTGCTGCAGGTTTCCCTTCTTTAAATCCGTTCTCCCAGAGGCGCTACCGCCGTCGCTGAGGGGCTCGGCTGGGGCCAGAGGCGGGTCCGACTTGGAGCCGGGGAAGCTTCCAGCAGCTTCTCACAGGAGCCACCCCTGCAGCCCCTCCCCCGCTACCAAAACCCTGCCACACAAACCCAAAACAACCCCTCGGCCACCACTTGCAGAAAGGCAGTTCCACTCCTCGTTGGCTGGCTGGGATTCACAAGCTCTCTGAGCCGGCACCACCAACCCTACGGTGTGGCTTTATCTCAAATCGGGTGCTCATTTGAACCTCTCCTCTCACTCAGCTTCACTTTACATAAAACTTGTCAGGATATAATATCTTTAAGACTTCAAACCCTGTCAAATGTAGCTGAGTGTGATTCAGAACTGGACCACATAACACAATTGCATAAGTCTCATTTACATCGGAACTGTGTTAGATTCGTTTAAAAAAATATCATGTCTTTAAAAATGAGTCAATGGCTTGAGGCTAGTCTAACTACTTCCTCTGTTACTTGCAATCATAACTTCTATCTTTATGCACAGCACAATACCAAACAGTTTCTAAAGTGCCAGCTTCCTTTGTACAAGATATTGAAAAAACTCCTTTCAGTGGGAAACTATTTTAAATTTAAGAGAGAAACAGAGCCCCCTAAGGTGAGGCTTGAAGATGTGAATCAACTTACTAGCTCAGAGGTTGTAAGTAAGCCCAGGCAGTAAATATGAAAAACTACCTTGTGTCTGTGGAGAAGAGTAGGGAGGGGTTGCAAAAAAGGTAGTAAATGAAGGAGGAAATGGAAGGAAAAGGGATGCAAATGTCTTGGACAACATGCAGAAAAATAAAAGGCAAACACCGGATGTGTTGAAATGTCATGAGAAGGTGAAGTCTACTCCTCAGACTCCACATCCCAGTTTTCCAGCCCATGGACTGTAGTCATGATCTCAGACCAAACAAAGACTAAAAACTTTTCTATGGCTTGCTAGTCATGAACATAATCCTCCTAGTCCTTCATACCATCACACCTTGTCTGTGCAGGATCCTTGTTCCAAGCATGTAGGCGATGGACAAGCATGGTTGTAAGGTTGCCTTTCACATCAGCATCCTTTGCATGCCCTGCCCTCACCCTGCCCTCGCTTGGTGAGGATGACTCTGTGGGCAGTTCGTGCCTGGCCATCTGATTCTTTCAGGTTTTGAACGAATCCATGAAGAAGTGAGATAACAATGAGGGACACAGAAGGCTTACTAAGAAAAATCCTATAACTTCTTTTTTATTGTTGAATTCCTGTTCACATAGCACAACATAGATTCCATAATTCATGCTGAAAAGCAGAGTGCATAATGGCCAAGTTCTGCTTGCTTTTACTTTGGGTGAGATTTATTCAGGTCATTAATTTAGAGTCTTATCTCTACTCAGCCATCAATTTTCATGAAAACTGTAAAAATTGGTTATCTTTGACACCTTTATTTTTTCCATATATACTCTATAATTAACAAATAGATTCAGAATTATTTGGAAAGAGAAGGATTGGTGAACAGACAGACTTCGCAATCACAGATGACCAGACATCACAATCACAGAAACCGCATTCCCTTAGAAAATCAAACTGCATAAGAACTTGTTGGAAAAGTGGATATCTCATTTTTATGCATGCATGTATGTGGTTTTATGTGAGTCACTGTTTTAATGTATGTTTTCGCAGTTTTAAGATGAGGCCTTTAATTTCTTTTTACCAAGTCTACAGCGGATTGTCTGTGTTACCTAACCACATTTCCATGGTGTTTGGAAAGCTATAGCTAAGCTACAAGAATGCCAGATCATTAAGAGCAAAATAAGTTTTTCATGGTTAATGTATACCAATGACTATGTACAAAGAACCAAAACAAAAATTGCTGTGTTAAAAGGATGTTAAGGTTACAAAGTCAAATGCAGAAAAGTTAGGAAACGCTACACTGATAGCTCTGTGCAAGTTTAATTTGGCTCCCTTGTGTGCATGCATTATGATACAGTCTTTAATTACCTGATCGCATACTGCTTTCTCTGTGGGGCTCCTACCTCATTCAGTGCACTGGATGAATGTGTCTCACTAAATGAGTAGCTATTCAGTATTTCCTTTTATTCTCATTATTCAATGCGTATCACCATGACTTATTTACTGATCTTCTCATTCTCTTTGTAAATTCAGACTTTTTTATTTCCTCATGGCCTTTTCAGTGCTGTGCTTCATTAAAGTACCCATGTGCTTCTCATATATCAACACCTTTATCTTCTCAAGGCAGCTGTAAGGTGACATGAAGTTGATACAGTCTTTGAGGGGAAATGGAGGCTGCTAATTCCACCAGTATTCGTTACTTTTTACTGACTGCTTTAAGACTTAATATCTGTATGTCCCTTTAAACTTTTAAGTCAATGGGATCTATTCTTCCTCTTAGGTAATCCTCAATATTTTATTTTGTATGAGACCTCATAACAAGGAATAAATTAGCATCCCCGTTTTAACTCAGGTTTTAATCGCCTTAAGTTATTTAAGTACCGAATTCAGCTTTGGTCTGAGAATTTATGGTTGTCCTCCTGTCCTCTAAACACTTAAATCAATGGGCTCAATACTTGTACATACCACCACCCAGGTGTGATGTGGTGGGTGCATCCACAATCCCACAAGGAATGCCTTGTGCCATCAGCGGGTCCTAAAGGGGAGCTGAAGGGCAGAATTTGCCCTGTGATCATTGTTTGCATCCTTATAAGTCCCCATCTCCGACAGGGAGCTCTGTGTGGCACGGTAAACACCACCTCCTGGCATGATCTTAATATACTTGCTCCCCTTTCAAGCATATATGAAGTCTTACCTTAGTCTTCCTGAGATCCCAATGCTCCAGCTGAACATTATCTCCTTTATAGCAGCATTAGTTTGATTATTTTTGTATTGCAAATAATATGTTGTGTACAGATAGTGTCATAAATACAATTCATCTCAATTTGAGCCAGTATACATTCCTTTTACTTTATGAATGCCTATAGGAAATATTACTCCAGTGGGTAGTTATAGGAAAAGAATTTACAACACAGTTAAACCAAAACATATAAACTCTTTTTCACTTTAAGAGAGATTAGAGAGTGGTCATTTAGCACAATATACATGTTATTTTATATATTTAGTATTTATAATCTACTGTATAACTCAATTCTGTAGTGAACTGTACATGATTTAAAATGGCAGAGAATAACAAAATACAGGAACCTCAGTCATTCCAGGTGTATGCAAAAATGGAGATATGCAAGTTTTGTCTCTGGCAAAATCTCAGCTTTGAAACTGTTCAGCGCAGCCTTCTCATTGAACTAGTTGATTTAATACACCACTTTATTTAAACTACATTTATCACTGTCTCCATTTTTGTATAACTGTGAAATTGACTTATTTTGGTACATCACATAATACCTGATTAACCTTTCTAAAGCAATTGTGAATGGAGATATTCAGGAGAAGTCTTCTGTGTGATTTCCCAAGCTGCCCTCTGTTCGTTGTTCTGCAGTAATGGTTTTTGTGCTCTGTGCATTTTAAGAACGGCAGCCTGCCATACAGGCACCCCTATTTTCTTTCTTTTCTCTCCTTCTATTTGCTCAAATACCTTAGAATAGAGGAGAGTTCAAGACATAGTTTCCTTTCTTGAAAGCAGGGAAGATAACAAACGCCTGATTTTAAACCTTTATTTGGAAAAACAAGGCTGTGATCCTTGCATTCACGAGTGGTTTTAATTCGGAGTCCTGTCAAATCACTCAGACTCTGCAGTCTAGATTTAAAGTCTTAAACCTTGAAGAGTCCCTAACCTGGAGCTTTACTGGAGGGTATGCCACCAAATTTGTCTGTGACACTGTAAAATCATTTTGTTTATGTCTGTTCCCTACCTGCAGAGTGAAATAATATATGAGTATTTTATGGGAAATGTTTCCCTTATGACAAGAATTTTTGATATTTTAAAATTATTTCCAAAGCAAATCAAAGTTAAAAAAATTTTTTAAACATTTCCATGCTCTAGAAATATAGAAAATTTTCAGACCTGGAAAAATCAAACTACTTTTTAACAGTTGTGAAGTAGGTTTTTTTGTATTTTATCTTTTTTTTCATTTTCTTGAATTTTTTTTTTTTTTGAGAATACAGCACCTACAATGTATTTGAATCTTTTAAAAAAAATTTATTTCAAACAAAAATAAAACTGTTCTTTTAAAACATGAAGTAACAGTGGGAATTTTGGGGATTTTTGTAATGTGTATTTTAGATACACTTTTCTTAGAAAATTAATAGTAGTCTTAATTTTTAGTAGATTTGAATTTCCCTGGAAAATGTCACCTGAAAATTTCGGACGGTGTCTCAGACGCCCTCCTGTCTTGCAGAAGTTGCAGTATGATTTATTTAACATTTCTGACCTTTGTGGAGGTGTAGAGCATTGTGAAAATGTTAAGTACTGGTGAAGAAGGGGGGTGACTATGATGCTGTAGCAGCAGAGGGAGAGGATAGAAGTGAAGTAAACATTTCTGTATTGCCTTCAGTTCAGTGTTTATATAGTAACCCATCAGTGAGTGAATCTCCATTGTGGGGAATAAAGGTGAGGAAAGCTTTTGCCGAGGTATTCTAGCTGCTATAAATTATCGGCTGCATCAGCAAGACTAGGTTCTTTGTCAGGCAATAAACAAGAAACCTTATAAAGGATAAATGACTCGCCCAGAGAGAACTCCAGGGAGGTTAAGCCTGAAGGATCAACTTTGAAATTAGCTCCTATGCATTTATGAAATAATCAGAATCGCTATGTAATATTGCTGCTGGAACCGTTGTGAGGCAAAGAAGGAAAAGGTGAATTTTGCCTTAACCTATGTTTGAGCTACGATCTGGGTTATATAAAAATGAAATGATAGAAAAAGACAAAGACCCTATGATCTTCTCTGGCTCCTCTATTTCACTTAGCAGCTGTAAGATTTGGACAGTAACAGCAGTGAATAATACAGAGATCCTTGAGATTGGCAGGGTATGAGTTTATAAAGCAGAGCGACTGTGGCATAATGCTGGAACACCCTTAGAGCATGGCAAAGCATCTGGGTTCACCCACAGACTGTATAATACAATATATTAAGTACAAATACCTTTTTTTTTGCTGACAGCTTTCCAAATCATGAAAAGACTTACTCTTTTTTTTTTTTTGACCTTTTAGGACTTTTTCAGGTTACATTGTGTGTTCTGCAACAAATTTATCCATCTGAAATAATCTCAGTAGAATGAGGTCAACAGCACAAGATTAATGCCGGTTTCAATGACCTACTAATAGTTGGTATGTGGGTGCATTGTACCTCTGTATATCTAAGTGTCTGACATGGTTACAGTACGTATGATGTCGCAACCAGTGTCCCATCTAATCCTCATTATTAAGAAGGAGTCTCATGATGTTTCTGAGCATCTCCTGGGAGGAATTCAGATTTTCTTCAATGCCTGCTGAAAACCCCAGGAGATGGTTACTTCTTAGCGGTATCTGACACCAAACCTGCTAAATATTGGCTGCTGATTGCCAAGAATTTTTCAGTGAATTTATCTTTACTTACTTTGCTTAAAGGGCACATTTCAATACAAATTCCTTACTAAGAGCAGAGCTTAAGCACATGTTTAACGTTTAGAAGATGTGCAAGCTCCAGATCTGACAATGAGGAAGGTAAACATCCAAAAAGGAGAGCTGGAAGCCTGGTGTCCAGGATAGAGAGGCTTGGCAAGTTAATGGGGAAGTTTCTAGGAGGAAAAACAGGAAGATTAATTAACTTGTTGAATTGGAGCAGGCAACCAGTACTCTTATGTTTTGACATTGTGTGACTGTCACAACTCGAGCTTATGTTAAAAAACCCAATAAAATAAAAGAACAAAACCTCTCCTTATCTTCACAGTTCTTAGGTAAACCTTCAAGCGTGATCTCAACATAACTGATGCGGCAGAGCTTACCTGAGTCTGAATACAGCCTAAAATTGTCGCTCTGGAAGTCATAACTAGCCCCCAAACATACTTTCTAAATCATACCGTCCTGTGGATTTACCACCATTTTATTTCATCAACTGAAGAATCAGTGACAGGAGAAGAATGAGATAGGGTACTCCTTGCTAGGCAAAGGAGAAGTTTTAATATCCAATATAGGAGTACGAAGCAAAGATGGTGGCAGGTCTTTGTGCTGGAGAAATTTCTTGTAGCTGCTCTGTCTGTCTGGGAAGGGAGGTCCAAATGCTGGTCAGTGCTGCTGTGGAGGGGAGGCTGTCCTTCTGCTGCACCAAGGACCCTTCTTGCCGGCATCAGGAGCAGCCTCACCTGAAAGTCTTGTGTTTCAGTGTCGAATGCAAGTGAGTAAATAACCAGGAGAACTCCCAAGAATGCGTACAGCTTGGAATATGGCAGTAGTTCATAGAATTGCAGGGTCTGGGACTTAACTGTCCTGACACTTAAAGCTCTTCTGATTGTGCACAGCGTAATGCTGAATGAGAATGAATCGTTACACTAGCGATATGTTGGTGAATGTCACAGAAACAAATGTATGGCTGATTTTCAGGGACGGTGAATACTAACCATCTCTGTTCAGGTCGTGGCTGTAGCAAACACTGATTTTTTTTTCTGTCTTGTTTCGCTGTTTCTTAAATCTTTAAACTCTCTCTACATAGACTACATAGTATAAACTTCAAAAGTTAATTTTAGTTTAGAGGATGCAAGAAACTACAAAGAATTTTCATTCCTAATAGAAAATGGAATATAAAGAAAGAAAGGTTTTTCTTTTAGCCACTTTCTTAATTTTCTTTTAAAAGTGCAGGATGCAAAGCATCTTTTTACAGTTCTGCTAAAAACAGTGCACCTCTGCAGATCTTGACTTGAAGTTTTAGCAAAACACTACTAAGTGAAATGTGTGTGGGTCACCTCCTCGCTTGTTGTAATAGGGAGATCAGTACACTGAAGATAAGATAAAGGTGATAGGACCCTTCTAAACTAGCTTTGCCACTGGAAACACGTTTTCCACCTGGGGAGGAATAACCCTGTGTACCAGTAGAGGCTGGGAGTTGACAGGCTTGAAAGCAGCTTTGCAAAGAAAAACTTGGGGATCCTGGTGGACACCGAGTTGACCCTGAGCCATCACAACACCCTTGCAGCAAAGGCGGCTAGTGGCATCCATTGCTACATTAGGCAGAGTGCTGCCAGCGGGTCAAGGGAGATGGTCCTTCCCCTCTACTCAGCACTGGTGAGACACGTTTGGAGTGCCCTGTCCAGTACTGGACAGTATGAGAGACATGGACATGCTAGAGCAAGTCTAGCCATGATGATAATTGAGAGCTTGGAGCATTTGGCATACAAGGAGCGGCTGAGAGAGCTGGGACTGTTCAGCCTGAAGAAAGGAAGGTTCAGATGGATCTTATCAATGTGTATCAATACATGATGGGAGGAGTAAAGAAGACGGAGTCAGACTCTTCTCAGTGGTGCCCAGTGACAGAACAAGAGGCAATGGGCACCGACTGAAAGACAGAAAATTCCACATAAACATTAGGAAAACTTTACTGTGAGGGTGATTAAACACTGGCACAGGCTGCCCAGAGAGGTTGTAGAGTCTCCATCTTTTGAGATACTCAAAACCCGACTGGGCACGGTCCTGAGCAACTGCAGCTGACCCTGCTCTGAGCAGCAGGTTTGGACTAGACAATCTTGAGGGGTGTCTTCCAGCCTCAGCAATGCTGGCATTTGATGTTCTGCCTTTAGGAGTAGGTTATAACATTCCTTCAAAAAGCAAAGCAATTATTTCTTCTCAATTTCATGAGTTCTTAATCTCACTCCTTGCTTATCCCACTCCTTAAATCTTTCCCTATACCCTCAGAAATTACATGTCTGTCATGTTCTTTGATAATTAGTCACTAGCGCAACATAGCATCTGGTGGCTGTTGCATTTTTTTGTTGGTTAAATGATCTGAATCTAATGCTGAAGCAGAAAAATGCGTCTCAGTAAATAAAGCCTTACAAGCACCTTGCAGGCGCTATTAACTGCTCGACGCTGCTGAACTTCCTGAGCAGACCCGGGTAGAATGGAGCTGGGATAATGGATTGGAGCAGCACAACAGCCGTGGGGGAAGACCAGGGGCGATCAGGATATTGAAAGGAGACTGAAATTTATTTGCGTCTCTGTGCTTTTGTGCAAAAGATAGACAGAGGCCACTGCAAAGCTGATTGAAACAGTAGCTTCCTCTACAGTACCCTTGTGAGCATAAAATTTGAATTTTTACACCAGATTGCTATCTTTCATCTACTCCATGGTTTGTATTTGCTGAAGTTTGCTTACACTTATTAGGCTTCTCCCACTTGAAGAGCACAGCTCTTCTATAAGCAGATCTCATTTCAGAACTGAGTCTTTTCAGCTTGCTGTGGAAGAGGAAGCTCTGGAAAAATAATTTTCTGAGCCAAGTTCAGAGACGGCACTAGCTGTGATATTATAGCAAGCTGACATAAATGATCGTAAAATGTTGGTACTTGTATGTCCAGGAGATTATGTTGCAAGGCTGTTTTGTGCAGAATGAATAACTGGGAAGCACAGAGTAGTTGAAACTTCCTAAAAGATGATTTCTTTGTTATCTCCAACCTTCCAGTGAGAAAATTTATGGTTAGAATACACCTCGTTATGAATGTGTTGTTATCATTGCTTTGTAAAGCAGTAGCATCTCTTTCTAAAGCCTGCCTTATCTCTCACTGACCTCTGAAGCTGTAAAGACGAGTGTTGTGTCATTTAGTGCAGGAGATGTCTTATCTTTATAACCAGCACATTTTCAGAGCAAAGTCAGCTTCTTATTGCTTGTATTCCACTGTGGAAAAGTTTATTTAAAACAGAAAGGAATCTGATCACTGCAGTGCCTGGTATGGTTAGACTACCATTCTCTCCCGGTATTCAATGTAATTGTTTTAGACACAACATACTTGCATAGGCCTAAATCCACAGCTTGTATTCAGTTTTCACAGTGTACAGGTTCTCTGTGATTAGAAAAGGACCTTTGATTTTTGTTTAAATGTAGCTTAAACTTAAAATTACCAATAAAAACCGAGAAAGATGTGCTCTTGAGATGACCTTGTTTACATGCAAATGTCTGTGAGATATGTACACCTTTGTGTTTATTAACTAAATTACTCATAAGTTAAACAGAATCTCCCCTATCAATTTGGGTATACTCCTCTTTTCACATGGTCCATTAAGCATTAGTCCCTGAAGGTTTAGTTTTCTAGAGTGCTTGCTTTATTGGATACAATTTTCTCATGAATGACTGTTACGCTGAAGGAAACATCATGTATATAAACTAGATGTTTATATACTACGGTAAGCCTTGAGCAAGGTAATACGGTTTACATAATTACATATGGGGGAAAACAGACCAATTAAAACTGAAAGTGAAGTGACTTTCTTAGATTTGTGTTGGGCTGCCAGATGTGGTTTGAAGGTCCTCAGTCTGACTAGTTGAAGAGTTTCAGACTAGTCTGCAGACTCTCTCTCTAGTAACAGAGACAGTAAGGTTAGTAACTTCATAAACAAAACACTGACTTTTCTCTAGTAGGACCAAAACTTACCCTGGTCTGCAAATTGCACGTTAGCAAAATACTATGTGAGTGAGATCCATTATTTTTATATAACCATTATTTTTACACAACCACTCTCCATTTGGCTGTTAGTCACATTGAACCAAACAAATGTAATTTCTTGCCAAATGTTTCTCATTAGTGTATATTGTAAACAACTGGTTACATTCAAGAATTTAAAGAGCAGTTATCAGCTTTAGGTACTTGGCTCTGGTTTTACTTTCAGGAGCTCTAAGTCTCTGAGGGTAACCTGTCTTATGAAAATCAAACCCCTTTTATTTACTCTTTACCAAGGTCCCAGACTTTAGGGTTAAACACTGGAAAGTACTTGTTTAAATGAGCATTTGTCAAATGTAGATTACAACAGTTTGTCAGTTCAAAAAAGGAGACTGGGTTAGAGGAAAATATTTGCCTGTATGAGGAAGTTCAAGCTTCTTGAATAGAAAGAAGTATCTTGTTTCAAAATCAGGAGACACTACAACAGATAAAGGCACATATAATACCTGAGCATGTGGTGAGCCTGCAGCCACGGCTTATCTTTCCACAGGAGCATGGATATCCAGTTTTAATATTTATAATTAGATGTGTGCTGCAAATTAAAGAAATAGAAAATATTGCTGGAGGATGAATCATAATTTAAGAGGGAAATGTTTTATTGGAGTTAACTTTTTTTGCACAATTTAATGTTAGGTGTCTTATTGCCAACATGTTTTTTCAGCACTCTTGTCCTGCAGTAGAGGAGAGGAACAGTAGACCAAAATTAACATAATTTATCATAATTTTACTATCAGGTGTCTTGATGGTTTTAATTTCTTTTTATAATACTACTAAGATTTTTTAATAACCTTAATGGAGCCATATTAATTAGTGCCTTTGGGGAAGTTAGAAGAGAAAATATTTTTGTGAGAGAAAATATATATGAAATATTTTCAAATGGGAATAATTACAATTTTTTTCCTCCCCTTTCTAGGTCTTTTTCCCTTGGTCTGACAGCTGCTTAATGCTTTACATGATGAAATAAAATTATCTTTTTATTTCTTTTCTTTTGTTTAATTTTTGAAAATAAGCATGTTTTGAGGAAAGGAGAGCTTAAGAACATCATGCAGGAAAATCTACTTTGGAAACTCAATGAGTTACAATTGATTTTTCCTTTTCTCTGAACTGCGTTTGCATGCTTTACATGATTTATGGTTCATTAGTTCAGGTTAGAGAAAACTTTTACTCTGTTATTGTGAACTGCAGAATTCGATAAAAGAAAGGAAAATGCTTCACTTGCAGACATCCTGAACGAAAAATTATGGTGCTTCAGAGTTTAAATTGGGATATGGTAGCAAGCTGCTTTCTTTTTTAATCCTTACTAATTTAAGAGCGTGAGTCTCATAGAAGCATAATGGACTTATGGTCTGAAATCTCTCTAAATGGGAATTTCAAATGCACCACTGACTGTTTGTATTAGGTAAAATTGTCCCAGTCCTTGTTTGACCAGACAGGGGCATAATAGGAAATAAGCCTGACCATTACATCTCTGCTTGGCTTCTGCATCCTTTTAGTGACGGCAAAGAGAGAATCTGAATTTGTTTCAGCTAATCCTGGAGCGATCCCTTTTAGACAAAGAGTTGACTCTGACAGCTCAATCCAGCCCCAGAATAAAAGGAATTTATATATATCTGCTCTTGGACTCCATTTAGCAAGGTAGGTATTACTGCTGCTTTGTGGTGACATGGTTTTTTTTTCTGCTCAGGCAGCAAAAGGGACACAGAAATAATGGGGAGAACAACAGCGTATCTTTCCTGCCATAAGAGCAAAGGAGATGCACTAGTTAAGATTTGTGAGCAAAGCAACTGTCATGTATCACGATCTTTTTTAAACACACAGCAAGGAAACCCGTTACACACTAATTATTAATCAGAAGAAGCAGCTTTGCTTTTCCATTTTCAGCAAACTCAATAGGCAGGATCATTTTCAGTGCATTGTACCTTTTAACTAAGGCTTTTGCTCTTGTTGCATTTTGTTATGATAGAAGCACCTTATTTCATAACCAAGCATTGCTTCTAGGCCAGATATAAGTTGACTCAGGTTTCATCTGATGTCGCTGGAACTGCTTGGTTCCCCCTCTTCTCCTGAATGTTTGTGCTACTATTTTTTTTCCTCTATAGGATGCAATATTTAAGGCAAATGATCATGCTCCCAGGACAGTAGCTGCCAGCTTTATTAAATAATTGGAGTGCAGAAGTCATGCTTACAGTTCAGCCTTTGTTGTCAGGAATTCAGCAGAGAGGGCAGAACTTTATTCCGAAGTACGGCATAGTCCTTCTCCAGAGGGACCAATGAATGCGAGAGAAATGTATGAACAGGCAAGTCCCTCTGCAACAATCATTACTTATTAATGTTTGAAAGATAAGAGCAGTACATTATAAGTCTGCCTCTAGTTTCTAAAAATAGATTTGCAACTGCTTTGGTTATATCTGCTACATTTTCTTATTTCACAATTTTCTGGATAATGTGGAAAAGAAGGTGAAGGGAATGCCTTTCATGTCAATCACAATTATCTCCTCCCACTGTTTGGTATTTTTTTCCCTTCTTTCTTTCTTCTTTTTTGCATTGTTTTTAAAATGCTGGTGATTTTGTAAATTAAATTTATAATTTACAGCAAAAAGTTGTAGCACTAGTTTGGAAAATATCAGATTTTCTGTTTATTCCCCTCCTCTTTCTCCATGGTTCATTCTTTTTCTTTCTCTTCCCAAAATCCTATTCATCAAATTTAGTACAGATTTATTGACAATTTTACTGCCCTGAAACTGTGGGTTTTTTTTCTTTTGAAAACTGACTATTGTTGAAAAACAGCTTATGCTGAGCTCTCTCTATTAATCATATATTTAACAGTCTAATCATAAGTGTGTCTGTGTATTAGTGAGTTTCTTCATTAAACCTCCTCTATGTCACTTTATCTCCAAATACATAAAAATTTTCTGTTATTCCTTAGTCACTTGCTGTGTTGTGATACATTCTTTATAGTCATACATACTCTTCATACAAGCTGTAGGCATGGGAGAAATATGCAGGTAAAAGAAAAATAGTTTGAGGATTATAACAGAGGCCAGAAACTGGGATCGCTTGTGTCCACAGCACAGGACGTGCTTTGCAGATGTTGTTGTCACATGTGCATCCTGATGTCTGTCAAAACAGGATACAGATGTATGCTGTCTGCCACCTATTTATTTTAAAAAGATATTTGAGTACACAGCTATAGAACAGGCTCTGATTTATTTTTTCTTTTTTTCTTTCAATCTGAAATGCTGAGATTGATTTCAGTTTTTATTTGATATGCACAATATAATATACAGACAGGCTCTTGAGTAGTGGTTTCACTGTTGTTCCACCAGATGCACAGTTCCTGGGCCAAGCAAATAAAAGGTTATTAAAAAAGTGCATAACTCATTAGCAGGGCAATGGGCAGTGCAAATCTGTAATGTGTATTTGGTGCATTATGGAAGGCATGAAAATAAAAAGACACCCAAGGAAAGGTATATGACAAAGGCAGAAGGTGAGAGCTCATGAGAGGAGACTAGAAAGGGGAGATTAGAGATTAGAAAATATATTTTGTTTAAAGAAAGCAAACCTTGTGATGTCAGTGATGACATAGAGGTCTTCATTCTTAAGGATGGATACTTTTCTTGTCTGTGGCTTCTTTACTTCTGTCTTAAAAAGTTTAGGCAAAAGGTTAAGCTTGAGGACTTAGCATCTTTTTGTAGTGCTGACCTCTCAGAAGAGATTTGTGTCCTCTGCTTACAAAAAAAAAAGAGCATTAATATCTTCTCTGACATGTACCTAATGCTACTTCCTTGTTTGGAACCACCCATGCAGGTTGTCAGATCCAGCTTCTCCACCACCTTAAACAACACGCTAAGTGAAATCAGATAAAACTCAGCTGGAGGAAATGTGATGATTGTAGTTGGCTGCCTAATTCTGTATCAGCCTGGATCAATTGCTTTAGCAAGAAAATGGTCTTTTTGTTAAAATATGCAGTATTATATTTTCAAGGAAAGAAAGTCCACTTTACTGCAGAGTTAGGACAGACTTGTGCTTAAGCCACCAGAAAGGAGTAGTGAAGCATGTCTGAAGAACTGTAAGCCAGGTAAAAAACACTTTTGAGCTCTGGGACCAATGTCTTTGTGAAACTTTTTTGGTCTGCTACCTATTTCAGTAATGTGACTATTTCTAGTGTTGTAGTAAGGAATAAAACACCAGATAGAGGGATGAAAACTTCTCCAATAGCAAATCAGAAGTTTGCTCACGTATCTGCCTGATCTCCGTGTTCTTTTTAATGCCCGAGTGACCTGGTGAAGAATGACGTGGGAACGTCACATAAAATGACTCTTTCTTGACTCCCCCTGCTCTGTCTGACAAGCAGCCTCTCTGATGTTTGTAGCACGATAGCTGAGAACCACACAGGTGATGAAACTGTTTAGCGCTCCACAGCATCCTCCACTCCACCTCTTTTTCCCCAGCAAGTTCTGCAAAGTTATGAAGCGGTTTATCTCGCACGTTGCCGTGGTGACGCTCACTTTAGAGATCAGCAAGGCAGAGCTGTCACAGTGAGTGATTGCACAAACTTTGCAAACCGATTAATGTGCCTGGAATGCTGAAAATATTAAACTATAGTCTTTAGTTAATCATAGTGCCAGCGGGACAAAAGCGGGAGCAAGACTAATGTTGTGGTTCAGACAGCCCCCGTGGTGAGAGACACTCCGATATCCTCAGAGTGGTTTGTAACCAAGGGCACTACTCCCACCCACCCTTTATCCCCCAGCTATTCAGCATACAAACTTTCCCCTTCTGATGCTGGGAGCCTTTACAACTAATACTAGTGTAAAAACAAGCATCTCTGCAAGACAGATTTTCTCCTGTTGCTCACCTGACTGTGAAAATCATGTACTGACAATTGAATTTTTCAAAGCAAAACTGAGTGATCTACTTGTTATTGTTTGCATGATACATTTTTCCCTGGGGGACCTCATGTTCAACTCATCCATTATTTAAAATTCCTGCTGAAATCAATGGGCCCTCCAAGTATGGAATGACTGCCAGAGCAGCTCTACATCTGCATAAGTAATTGCTGCCGATCATACACTAGGCCTCATGAAGAGCTTCTTTACTCAAATGATTTCCAGTGGAGCTCACACTAGAAATATGCTTTCTTGTCATGCCATCAGTATTTTGGAATGCCAACCAATATTGAGATGTTATGAAATACTGAATGGTAAAAATACTAACTCTAGCTCAGCCTCCTGGGGTTGAGGAACAAGCCCTCACACAGTTTTTGAGACGTGCCTTCACCGTGCTCCACCTCTGAAGCTCCAGGTTGCTAACAGTTACAGAGGTAAATTAGTTAAAGTTGGTGGGAACATTCACCTAAGTAAGAATTATCTTGCATGTGGGGAATCAATACAGCTTAAATATTAACTCTCGTTTATTAATGGCTCTTTTCCCATTCATCATGAAGACTAAACAATCAGTCTTTAGCTGAACTACCTCAGTCCAAGCAAGGGTTTGTTATGACGGTTCTTTCCTATTTAATCAAAATATGTAATGAATTCTATTTATCTAGTTAGAAAAAAAAGCAACAATGTAACCAACCTGCTACTCAGATTCTCTCTGATTTCCTACCATAACTTTGTATTTGGGCTATATTATTTTCTAGATGTTTCAGCACTTTACTTTTTTTGACAATTAATTAAAATGTACTTTTTGTATAAAGGAGTGCATGTACTGTAGATTGATATCTATCAGAATGCACAGTCTACAGTAAAAGGGTAGAGCGATAACAATACAAACATATGGTAACCAGATGTCAACCAAGCATGAAGTCAGGAAAAGGTCATGTGCGGCAGCTTACAGCAGCTCAGCGAGAAACAGGAGAAAACAAAAACACTGACATTTTCTGAACACCTTTTTTTGAACTCTTCAAAAATGCGTGTGAGACACTGTGTTGGCTCATGAATTTAATTTTCCTGTACATTCCCAGGAAAAAGCCTTTGGAACTTAGTCTGATGAGGAACTGGAGACGGTGGCTCCAATGGTTTGGTTCCTTGGCAGCGTGGCTCCCTGTCCTCCCACAGCCCACCACGCATAGTGCAATAGCACTAAAGATCCCCAAGGTTAGAAAAAGTCCATCAGCCAAATTGCCCCAAATGCAGCCCTCCCTTCCCTTTTATAGGAGTTTTGTGGGTTTTCTCTCCAGTCCACAACAGGGTCCTTCTGGGAATATTCCAGACCTCCTTTCATGCGGCTTTAAGAGGCACACTGCAGCTGGAGAGGCACTCACGTGCTGGGGCAATAGGGGTCTGCAGCTATATTACATGTCAGCGACCGAATGTTCCATTGGAAACTTCGGCTTTTACCTGTGTTTAATGCCCTTGAAATCTCTGTGCTTCCTCCTGCCGGGGTGATGGTGTCTGCAAATCTGGTTTCTAGCCTGTGCCTTGCTCACTTGCTTTGGTGAGCTCAGATGTTCAGCATTTTGCATGTGGAGAAAAGATGGCAGTCAGGCCTTGAAACTGTATGTTTAGATTTTCTGGATAGAAACATTTCTAAATGTTGATGAACAAGAAGTCAATGCAATGCATTCTCCCATACAGCGTAAGACTTTATTAAGTAGTATCTCTTCATAAATCCAAATTACCATAGTATTTTCCCTTTACTTGGTGTAGTTAATAGTACTTCATGAATAATTAGACCATGTTTACTATTTAAAAGGGCTGGTTTCACATAGGTGTATTTATCCTATCGTAACCACAGGGTAGACCAAAGCTGCTGCATGTTTCAGTCCTTGTTCATCAGTAAGTTGAAGTGGTATTCTTTAACTGATCTGGGGAAGCAAAACCTAAGTAGCTACATCAATACGATGCTGCGTACATTACAACCCACGTTGGTGCTAGCTCAGGTATTTTTGAAATGCTCCCTATTGCACAACATAAACTTGATTAACATTGTGCCAGTTCTTTGTCTAGTTTTGACTCCTGCAAAGGGACTACTAACTCTTATCCAAGCTTGTGGAAGTCTTTTTATTGACTTGCAATAATTAATAAAACCTCAATTTTCTCAATTCTAATAATAATAACAATAACAACGGCAACAATGTCCCTTCTCCCTTCTTACCTTATGCACATCCTGCAGTCTCCAAGGTCTTTCTTAACTTTTTGATGAGGATAAGGTGGGAGACAGTACTAAACGCATCTATTTCTCCTCCACCGAGATTCTGTCACTGCTACGCTCTCCTTTTCACAAAACATGTAAGACAATATTTCTCAAAGTCTGAGAAGAGTGTGAAATACGAAGTGTCAGAAAGTTACAGAGGGCCACTGAAGAAGAATTCAGAAGAACTCAGATAGGATGAACCAGGAGATTTGCGCAGAAAAGGGGGGGAAAAGAGGATAATAAAGTGAAAACAGTCTTGAAGCATCATAGTTTTATAGTCAGGAGAAATGATACACCCTCATTAAGATATGGTGTTTGGAACTTGTAATGGTCAGCTAGACATGGGAAGGAGTAAAATCCTAATTATGCTAGTGTTGATAAGCATTTTCCTGTATAAATTGGTGCAAAGAAGATCACAGGGTGTTATTTCCTTTTCACACTTAACAATATCATTTTATTAAATAAAAGGAATAAAATTTTAAGCTCTCCATTTAAACTCAAGATTAGAAAGTGTCAAAACATCAGATTATTAAGAAATCATGATTTTTGTAATGGCTTTGTGAAGAAAGCACACAGAGCCAGAAGGGAGTAGTGAGGGAGGTACTCCAGCTCTTTCCTACTGTTTAAACTTAAAGTTCTGCCTTTAAATTAGCCAGATAAACTTCCTTCAGTCCTCTAAATGAAAAGCTGCTGCAGGTCTCATTATCCTAATGCTGAAATCGTAGGGAATGGTAAACTCATAACTATTTGGTAGTGAACTTTTTTCATTAATTTTCAAATGAAATCATAACAAATATATCATCCAAGAGAAGAGAAAAGCTGACCGATGATAGAAACACCCTGTCCTATCTCCAGTAGCAGAGGTGGGGTATGGAAGGGTATAAGAAAAGGGGAAGTGCAGTAGTTGCCACACTCCCCAGATGCCAGAATTGACACAGACACTGGATAATGGAATTCACTTTTTGAATCCATAATCTTTAACAGTGTTACCAAAATTCTCCATCCCTCCCACCCTAAAAAACACCCCTCTTGTTATTCTAAACTATGTTTGTTAGGTTTATAAATCACCCACTCTTCTTTCAAAGCCCATCAAGAAGAACTGCCAGCAACTTGTTATGGAAGCAGAGAGGAAAAATAAACTGTTAACATTAGGATATGACTTGCCATCTGCTTGTACTTAGTTCAGTAGGATGGAAGGTTTGAAATCAAATGTGTGCTGCTCAATCCCAGAGTTCCTGCTCAGTCACTTAAAGGCATGTCTTTGTAGACATTACCAATATGTATGCTTTGTGGTCTTCCAAATACACTTGTATTTCTCATTCTGCTGCTGATCAGTATGTATAGTTACACATGTAAGTGTTAGTCACTTGTAATTTATGCTTGAAAAATAATTCACTATAATTCAGTTAATGGGGCCATGTGTTGAGTCAGCACTTCAAATCTCTGTTTAATCTATAACCTCCATTGTTAGTCCAAGCTATATATATATATATTCACTGCCAATGAAAAATATATCTGGAGCCAGATATTCCACTGATGTCGAGTCCTGCTGTTTTAATGTCAGCTGAGAATCTGGCTTGTGATTCATATTTTCCATTCCTAAACTGTTTGTACTCAAACTAAGTTTTGTGGATGCATTTTTAAATGCATTTTTAACCTATGTGATTTGGAACTGTGAAATCTGACTGTTTAAAATGCAGTCATTTTGCATGTGGTCACTGAATGAACCGTGACTAGTATTATCTGTAGGTCTACTTAAAAGTTTTTGAGATTAAGGAAATTTAAGTGCTTTCTAATGCAAAGAAAAGTGGGCTTGTCATTCCCCTGTGGTTGCATTCGAGCAGGTTATCACATTGTGATAACTTGTTCCAAGTTGCATAACACTGCTCATCCATGTGTGCTGCACAGGGCAGAGATACAACAGAGGGCACATAGTTGTGTTTACTCACTGTAAATGATACAACATGCTTTATTGGCCACAACATGGCATACTTTGCATATTGCCTTATTTTTGCTTGATATTCCCCTCAAGTCCCAGTTAGACGTGCTTTAGCTAAGTATAACACCAGGGTCAATACAAAGATGAGAGAGCACCTAAAAATTGTCATCAGAGCATAGAATAGTGACATTAATTAAATCAATGAAAGATACTCGGTTTCTATGTTTGTTATATAAGTGAGATCTTCATATAAACTGAGACTGCTCTGTAAATTCAGATGCTTGACTGAACTTGCTAGTTTTTGGAATAATTATCCCTTGATCAGAAACTGCTGGCAATACTAAGTCCATACAAAGAGTCATTAATTCTGTTGCAGACAATAAGTGTTTGAAAACAACAAAGAATAATTATGCTTACCCTGTATGCAGATTTTCTTTTTGTTTTTAATTTAAACAGAGTATCCAACAACCATTGGAGTGACTGAAAACTGACTTGTTATTCATTTTTTTACATATGCAGGTATCAGTTTTCTTAGTTTTAATTGTATAAATCTGGTTTAACTACAGGGGAGCTCCTCCAGACTTGGTCCATGAAAACACACCGGTTTTGTGACATTTACCTATGTAAAATTGCAAGTCTTCCACAATTAACTCCTCCTGCTAAATGATGTGGCCAATCAGCAAAATGCAAGCAGCTGGAATATAATTTTGAGGGCTGCATTATCAAATTATCAACAGATTAAAGTCATTATCAATTCAGTCCAAAGTAATGTGCAAAAAGACATGCAGTTACCTTGGAGGAATGAACAGGCATATTAAAACTGGCAAGGAAAGCCATCAGTAAAACAGGTGATAATCAATCTTGAAGGAGTTTAACAAATGGCTACATCATGAAATGGATGCTGTCATGAGCGCTAAACTTTTTGGTGATGACTGCAGAAGGATAAGAAAAAGAAAAAAATTGAACACAATTATGACATCAAAATCTTAGAAAGAATCAGGTAAACAAGAAATAGCTTTTATACATTTTGTGTTCGTCAGTACTTTTAAAGAACATCTCAATGAGCAAATACTTTTCAGAAATGCAAAATATGCTGATCAATCTCTAAGAGGATTTTAGGGTGAAAAGAACTAATTCTTCAATTCTTCCAAGATAACTGTATTTTCAGTTTGAAACCAAATTTTTTGTTTTCAACATTTTTCCCATATTGTAGTTTTCACTTGTTGTAAATAATTTTGCTGTTCCAAAACCAGAGCACCAGAGAAATGTAGTTTGATATTAAGCTCAATTAAAAAAACAAACAAACAAACAAACAAACAAAAACATTTCAGGTCACTTCAAAGAAATTTGGTTCAGAGAAACAAGAAAGTTGAGGTCAAGCCAACCTGAAACTGGCATACTGCGTTTCTGGTTGTCTGATGGTAGCATGAAACACTTCAAGGTGAAAAAAAGAAACTTTCAAACAAGTCAGGGATGTAGAAACTGTATTTTCAATAGGAAAAGAAAAAGTTTTGATGCAGCATTTCTCCAGGTGGGATAACAAAAGAATGCTTTGAAACAGTTAACCCATCAGAAAGGGAATGCCAGACTCAAAACAAAGTGGAAGGCAATCTTCCAAAAGTCCCCAGGGTACAGCAAAACCCCAGCTGTATAAATTGCCAGGTAGCAAGAGGAACTGGAACAAACCTCCATCTAGTCAAACCAAACACTAGCTGAATTTCTTGAGGATGTTCACTTTTATGGTCATGCTCTTCATCTTGAAGGTTGGTAAAGTGTCATCATGAATAATTGCCTTTTGGCCTTGCCATTTTATGGTGTTTATTTCCTTTTCTTTCCATGTGTTGAAACCTTCATTGTTTAAATTAAATTCAGCTTGGAAAGTCATTAGTAAAAAAGATTAGGTACATTCTAGTAATTTGTTTTTTGTATCTGGTCTCTGATTTATGAATGTATTAGTATCATGTAACACCTCTGTTGTTTTAAAGGCTTATTACTGTCATCTCACCATGGCTGTGTTATCATTTTAATTATGTATCAGTAGCAAGAAGTAGAAGATAAAAAGAAAAAACCAACCTAACAGATCAAGTATTCCTCAAGCCCGTGAGAAATATCCAACTCATGGGACTTAAAACAAGGTAGAAATAACTTTAAAATATATATCAGAACTCAGCTCTTTTAATCCCATATCTTAGCTTAGCTCTAGTGAAGCCATTGGAGTTACTGAGTTAAGACTGTTGCAGACTTAACGATTAATATATAATGGCTTAGTTTTTGTTGAAAAGTAACAGTGTGCCTCGTCCACTGCATCTGTTACTTCTTTCACAAAAGAAATAGATGAGACTATAGATCTATTTAAACATTTTGTTTTAAAGTTTTATCAATGAAGACAAATTATATTTTTCAATCAAAGTCTTTCCACCTGTGATAAATATAGATAGATTTAAGTATTTAGGAAAAACCTTCTTGTCATTTCTGATTGTTTTGTATAAAAAAAATGAATGATAGTAGCTATTCTAAGTTTTTAAAATTTCATTACAATCAAGCAATGAAAAGCCTCCATACACTCAAATGCAAACTCAGATATTTCAGAAACATTTAATTCAAATTCAATTTGTTTCTATTTCTTTCTTTGTTTTAATGTTTTCACAAAAAAATGTAATATTCCTATATAAATGAAAATTTTTTTCCCCAATATCATCAATTAAAGGAAAAATACAGTCAAGCAGACTGCTCTACACTTATGTGCATAACATGTAATATAGAAAATCCAGTTACACTGACATTTTTCCACATTTTAAAATTTCCTTTAACGTGTTTTGGCTTCATGTAGTCAGGTGCTACAGGGCATAAGAAACTGAGGAAAATGGAAAATAATTGGGTAGATAAATAGGGCTCATTTGTGTTTTATTCCTGAATTTGTTTATGTAGTTTAAAAAAAACCAAACAAACAAGCCCATCTCATTCTGAAGAAAAGTTAATGAAGCTTTTTACAGGAATATACCAGTTTGTATCAAAGGATGTTGCAATATAAAGATCCAGCATGATCTCAGCCTTACTGAATGTTTTACCTCTTTACATGGATAGGGAAAGCCATATCGTAGAGATGTTATGAAGAAAGAATCTATTACGCACTATTGGTGAAGGTAAAAATGAAAGAAATTATTGTGGCCATGTGATTTCTATCAGAAATTCAATCTGACAGCAGGAGAAGAAGGAAGAATATTAGGAGTCCAGACTGAAAGTGGGCCAGGCACAACCTGTCCCGCCGGAGGGAGCAAAGAATTCAACAAACAGGATCAAGGAGGATTAGAGCAAAATGAGAAGAGGCAATGGTTACAAATTACAGCCGAAGGCATTCCAACTGGACATAAGGAAAAAGTTGCAACGTGAGTGATTAAACACCGACGTGGGTTGTTCAAAGAGGGGTAGAAAACGGATGTGGCGTGTCTTATCCATGTGGGTAGTATTTTCCACTTTTCTGTTGGCCTTTCTTTTAGAGTTTTTTTTAAAGCACTGTCCCCTCGTGTGGTGAATTACCAATGTTAATGAATATTGATCTTGTCTAAATTACCCAGGGAGAGCAATGCTGCTCCAGATTAGCCTTCTGCATTGCTTAGCAGTCTAAGAAGAAGATCTGTCATGGGCAATAAGAAACATTGCAGAGGAAACAAAAGGCACCAGGTGCCTAAAAAAGCACTGAACACTTGCTTGATTAGAAATGGGCAATTTAAGTACAAAACAAGCAGATAAACTCAAATACGTGGAATACCTGATAAAAGATAAGCAAGTCCTACATGTTTTCTTAACAGAAGAAGATTTTTTTTCCCAGAACAGGTTGAATATTTTTTAAAGCAATGATCATTTTATTACAGACTTTCCAGGAAAGTTCTCTAATATCCCATAAAGCAGCAGTCACCCGCAATGTACAATTACACCAATGTGAATTATTGAATCGCATCTGTATCTCAGAAGCTGTATATATTGATGTTTGCCTTGCCTTCCAGTTATAATCAAATGACAAAGTGATATGTGACATGGCACTGATCTACTAGCTGCAAAGTCCTGCTCTGAGAAAAAGTACAAGTATCTTGGTATTGCTGCAGATAAAGAACACCGCGTGAAAGTAAGAACAACATGACTTTTTCATTTAGTTATGATTTTCAAAATCTCTTCCCATGATTTTCAAATGTCTCGGTTTGTGGGCAACCAGTCTAAGACTCCTGAATTTCTGCAAGTGTCTTATCAACACTTTCTGAAAATCAAACCTATAACTAAAGTTTCAATTTTTATCATTTTCAAAAAATTCATCTCTGATTGCATCCATCCGATGTGCTTGTATGTGAGTACAAATAGTATACGTACTGCATACAATACATTTTGTAATGTGATTTTGTACATAATATACATTTTGTAAACTAGACTGTTGCTGAGGACTATACAGTGCAAATCTGTTAGTTCTTATTTTATGTACATAACTCCATGTATCTAGACTCATAAAATCATGCTATGGATGAATTACTTTATTTGATCTGAGTAACGGAAGGGACTGTTTATTACTGTATTTTTTAAGAGATAATCCCCAGACATCCAAAACAGTGAAGGCATGTTCGCTTACTAACCTTGTAAATATTTTCACAATGTTACCGTTCCCAACCCAAGTCAATTAAAAAAAGTAGATATAGGGTATAACATGTTGCTTGATAAACAAAAAATTGAAAATAATGTAAGGGCTTAGTTTCAGAATTTAGTGCTTAAAATGTTGTCACCATTCTATCTTACATCCAGACTCTCAGCTGAACATAAAATGGGGTCAGGTCATGGTGACCATAAAGGAGTTATATGGAGTGATACCAACTGAATCATAGAATCACTTAGGTTGGAAAAGACCTTTAAGATCCTTTAAGAGTCCAACCACAAACCTAACACTGCCAGGTCCACCACTAAACCACGTCCCTAAGTGCCACATCTACACGTCTTTTAAATACCTCCAGGGATGGCGACCCAACCACTTCCCTGGGCAGCCTGTTCCAGTGCTTGATAACTTTTTCAGTGAAGAAATTTTTCCCAATATCCAATCTAAACCTCCCTGGTGTAACTTAAGACTGTTTCCTCTTGTCCTATCTCTTATTACTTGGGAAAAGCAATGTCTGGCTTGAGTTGGTGTAGATAAATATTTGATGCTTTCTGTTTCTAGAACCATCATGTCCTTGAACGCTCTGTTGCATTTGAGAAAATGCCATTTTTCTAATAGGTATATTGATTCACTAACATGGAAGTACCTCTTGATATTTCAGCATCCATGGGACAGAGGAAGATGTTCTTGTACAAGACACTGGCATTTTATGGCTAATCTCAAGATCAAGTAAATGTTACAGAAGAAAAGAGATCCACATTTTGCTGTACTTAACTCTTAGAATTTTTTTTCTCTTTTTTTTTGTCACACGAGGTAATTAACATTAACTTGAACATCTTAGGACATCTTCATTAGTGTGTTATTTGAAGAGCATATCTCTCTAAGTAATAGAAAATAGATATGGAAAAAAAGCAAAAGCTGAGACATAAACAGATCTAGTAGTTACTATTTTCAAAGTAACTTTGTTTTAAATTTTAAGGTGGTCTTGCTCACCTGTATGATATTTTTCCAGCTTATTATCAAATGTCTCCTAGTTTATGAAGGTCTGGATAAGAAAATAACAGAATCAAATTAAATCAAAGGTTATTATAAGTAATTTAAAAAAATTAAAAAAAAAAAAAAAAAGGAAAACACACTGCCATTTTGACTTTGCCCTTTTAAAAGCATACCAGATTCTTGATCTCTGTCTCCTAGAAAAAGTGACCACGTTTGAATGCTGAGTTCAGGAACATAGCACATAAACTATGTGCTTTTCTGGTGGCTACTAGTTAGAGACACTTGAATGTAGGTAAAATTTACTCCTCCCTTTTTAGCGCTTAGATGGATACACTTGGTGCAGAGTCCTGTAAGGCCAGTGAAGAAGGGACAATCGCCTGGCTCAACCTCCAGAAAGACACCAATACCGTTGTCCTAGGCCTGGCGATGAGGGAATTCTGGACCTGCTTTATTTTTGACATTTGCATTTCTGTGTGCATGCATGGAGTAGGTCTCTAACAGATGCAGAAGCAAAAAGTTGAGTTGGACATTTCTGGCCTTCAGCTGACAACATCTTTAGTTCTTGTGAATATTTTCTTCCTGTGGACTGCTGGGAGGGAAGTGATGTGGGAAGTGACTTTCCTGAGTCATGAAAGCTTTTAATATTTCAGATATTCTCTTACTCTGTTTGGAACATCTGGGTAGAAACCAAATTCCTCTGAGATGATGGTTAGCCTGGGATGTTAGAAAGCCATACATGAAGGAGGCACTGAACCTTCATCTCCCCCAGCAAAAAAGGAAAAGCTTACCTTCTGAGATACCTTTAGGGGACCAGCTTAGCTGTAAATTCAGATATGTAGGTACTAGACTTCCATTCTGGATCATCTTTGGTATCCAGTTTCTTATATTCTCTTTGGTTCTGAACATAGTCAAGATGAAATATTCACACAGGATTTCTTAGTTTCATTGTGGAAGGCAGCTCATTTCATGGAATTTGTCCTGGAGACAGATTTTCATAGGCAAGTCTTTTCTTTTGTTTGCTTTTCTTTTTCCTCAGAAACAACTTCTTCAAACCTGTTTCTAGACTTACGTGCATGCATGCATGCATGCATTCTCGCATGAGAAGGGCGAAGGTCAGGTGCTTTGACACTGTGCATTTACAAGGCTTTCAGAGAAAAGCAGTAGTATTCACCACCACTCCATTTTCTATGTTCCTTCCAAACAAGGTCTTATGAATTCATAAAGAATCCAACAATTCCAGATACTAAAACTGGGTGTTTCTAAAGGTGGTTGAGTCACCATCCCTGGAGGTATTTAAAAAGCTCATAGACAAGATACTCTGTACCATGGTCTAGTGGGCACAGATGATGGTTGGACTCGATGATCTTGAAGGTCTTTTCCAACCTGAATGA
>JANXJC010000001.1:44352504-44389629 GCA_027564655.1 Leptodon cayanensis
GGACCATCTGCCAATTTAGTTTTTTCACCCTCGCAGACAGCATGTGTGGATATGTCTACTTAGACAGATGTGTGCGCAGATACGTGTTTACAACATCATGATCTGAACTGGCTACGTACAAGCCAGTTCCAGTCCTCGCCAGTGTTTAGCACTGCTGAAAGGTGAGATACCTTAGTTCTGGTGCACATCTTGCTAAGACCCTTGCACAGTTTCCACAGTAACACTGACCCATATCCAGTGAGTTCAATGCAAAAGAAACACATGCCTATCTGCATGCTTCTACGCACGTGTACGCAATGATTTCACGAGCGATGCTCTGTTGCCCACACTTGTTTGCAATCCTCCCACCTCACAAATACGATTTTTCCAGATGCTAAGAATATTCACAACATCCTCTAGGGCCTGTTTTTCCAATAGTTTTTATTGCAGACAAGTGAGCCACTGATACAGCTGTCCTGGGTGTTGAGTTAAAGAATGCTGAGCGTTGGTGGTAACAGGGCTCTGCTGTTTTTATGACTGGCCAAGGCAATAGGAGAGTGCAAGGTATTAAACACAAACACAGTCTGGGGCATAGTTTGGGCTGAAAGGAATAAACCTGTGAGGCACTAACGGTGCCTGGAACAGGGCTAAAAAACAAGAACAGGCTATGCAAGGGAATTCACTCCTCAGTGGACTGAATCTTGGGTCAGTTCCCCTCTCCTTCAGAATATATGTATACATACGTGTGTGTGCACATAAATATATATGTGCATGTATATGCTTCTGAAAGAAAGCAGTTTGACAGGAGAGAAAGAGATTCAGACAAAATGTATGGAAAAATCACATAAACTACACTCAGAGCGTATTTTCCTGGAGCATCGGTCTGGGCTGTACACTGTGTGGGCATCCCTCAAGCAATGTTAGTCATTGCACAATGTTGTCACACCTCTGTAAAGGTGATTAAAAATTTGACTGTCCTGATGGGCACCTCTAGAATTCTGAAGAAGATGCATGGGGAACTTGCTGCCATTTCTACCTAAGTTAAGCCTAACTTAGGTCTTTGATTCCCCTTGAGTTATGAGTGGTCAAAGAGAAAGATTAGTAAAATAAGTAATGTTTTATTTTGGAGCTGTCACTAGAATTCTTTTTGTGTTGGCTGTAATTGATTGTTGTAATTCCTGTTGATCATCTGAGGCAACTACACTAGAAGATAGATACTTCTCTGGCCTTATTAATTCAAATAGCATTTTTTTCATCTCCCTAATGCCTATCTGCCTGTCTACTCCCTTTGACTTATACACAGAATCAGCTTTTTGTGCCAGATTGTCTTTTACAGGGAGACACTGGTAACTGAAACACTATTTAACGTAACAATTTTGAAGAATCAATACTTCAATTAAATTAAAACAGAAGCAGCTTATGACTTTTTCTGCTGATAAACGTGGGTAAAACTCAGCTGAAAGGAATGGATTGACATCATTTACGTTAGGAGAGATTTTGGCCTTGATTTGCAATCCTGGAAAGAAATGTGGCATTATACTGTTCTTCCTTTTTGTAGTGACAGAATCTATCACAAAAAAAGATCTCTTTTAATTTATGACTTGCCATAAAAGACATTGCATGACGGGGTTCTCTGGTACCGTAGTCTCTTGCCAGGGACAGAGCAACTATTCATTATGCCTTATGCTGTGCAGTCACTTATCATGTTTCTTACCCCACCGGTCTATCTCATTATTCTCCAGGAAAGCCATATTAGGAACTGCCAGCAACTTACTTAAATTATAAATGGGTTTATGCCACTTTTGGTTTTGAACAAGGACACAGACTTTTGTGAATTAGGAACATGGGGTTGAGCCACTCGATAATGCAATGTGACATAGTGACTCATCTAAACAACAAAACATCTCTTTTGAATCAAAATCTGAAGTGGCATTGTTATACGTATTTGTTTCCTCAGGTGAATTCATGCAGCCAGAAAGACAAAACCAAATAATCTGGATCTATAAGTTGCCTCTTAACATTTCATTTCTTTCTTTCTTTCTTTTTTTTTTTTTTGGTAAATAATAGAAAAGAATTTGTTTCCATTGTAGAAAATTCAAGCTTGGAAAGTTTGATGGATGATAATTTAGCACAGGATGAAAATGAGGTAATATAATTCCACACCAGAAAGAACCTGGAGTGACGTACTGAAGTGAGTAGCGTTACTCTGAATTTAAACAGCATAAATAAGTCTGACATCTGGTCTTAAGTCTGGGTAGTCTGACAGTTGCTCTTGACCTGTCTTGGTACCAATACACAGAGGGGTGATACTATCCTGGCTGGCTGAGGAGAATCTAGAAATGATTTGACAACCTTGAAAGGAGAAACTTTAAAAGGTAAAGAAGCGTAATACAGTTAAAACTGCCTGTGCACCATGGAATCCAAAACAGGGTGAGTTGGGTGTATTGCTGAGCAGAGGAGTGCCAGTCTAATTGCGGTGGCATAGCAGGAAGGTGGCTTTGTGTTCTACCATCTACTTATTACAGGCCTCTGGGCTTTGCTCTGATGCTAATTCATCACAGTAGGTTGAATACTCGGTTGTTTTCTTCTGATCTGTTTTGCAGAAATGATACTGAAGTTGTAGAGCTCGCTTGGGCTCACTGAATAACTAATACCAGCACTTACGATAAGGGAGGTGCTCAACTCATTTATGGCTGTGGGAATATAAACTGATATAGTCTGCTAATAATTCAAACAAATGTGTTTAAATATAGTTTGGAGGCAAAGAGAATGTTTTGTTTAACACAAGGTATGTTTCTTATCTGGTGTCTCAAAAACTTTTTAAAATATAGTTAGATTTTAAAGTGCAATATAATGTCAAAAGAAGAGAAGAAAGTGTCTAAATTAAATTGGAGTTACTTTATGCATCAGTCAAAATAATTCAGTCAAGTTAAGACATATTTATCAAAGGCTTTGTTTGACTTAAATCTGCATTTTCTGTTTTGGCAGAAAAATTACCTTCTCTAGTCACTTCCAAATTGAAAGCAATCTCTGATTACCAACTGATATATTTAGCAATCTGTATTTTGCAGGTCAATTCTGATAATGTTAAGGCATCAAAATGTTGTTTCAATAATTGGATGCTATGCTTTCAATCTAACTGATTTCATATGTATCAGTGACATCAGAATAATAAATGTAATTTCAAACGCTGTCTTATTTTTACACTGTGTGTTTTAGTACTAATAAGAAGCTTATAATTTTTTTAATATAAAGATATAATTCAGTCCCTCAAACAGCAAAAAGCATTTCTGTTCCTTTGCAGTGAGGTTCAGGCAAAAAAGTTTCAGTTGCCCTATTTTTTGAAGTTGAACTGCTCTATACTAATTTCATATGAATTTCTTCACAGTGATATCACAAACAGACTATCGTTTTGGAAATCTCTTTTGATGTCTGTAGTATTAGGAATCTCATATCACTGTGAATGCGTGGTTCTGATTTCCCTGTAACATGTTAGAAACTGGAATTTGCTCCAGCAACATCAGGCAAGTTTGTTCACATAGTCCAGTAATAACTGTGATCTGAATTTGGACTACATTTGTTCTTGACCCCAGTACAGGTCTCTTCATCCTCAGGCTCCTCCATCCTGTCAGTAGGGCTGCTGTTGTACTCCCCACAGGTGAAGTTAATTCTTGTGTGCCACTCAACATCCCGCGTAGGAAGATGATATCAAGAAAAACATTCTTACTGATATACAACAGTAACCTACAGGGTGCCACTTCTTCCCTTAAGTGTCTTAGCAGCTGCCCCTCTGGTTAGTGCACTTTTTTTCTCCATGGAGCAGGCCTGTCTATAGAGAGAAGAGTGACCTTGTTTACGCTGCAGCAGCTACCCTGTGATTTTTTTGCATATTGTCTTTCTCAGGGGAAAAAAAAAGAAAAGAGAAACAAACAGCGGTTGAGTAAAGGAAGGGGAATTGCTTAGTGATGCTCCATTCCTCAGTAATCAGTTTTTTTGAGCAGAAGAGGCTCTTATTGAAAAAGGGGAAAAGTTCTAAGTATGGCTTAGCTGGAAAATGGGTGAAGTGTGTAAATCCATTTTAAATGTGTACTGCAAAGGGAAAGGCAAATACATGGTTCTCCTGGTTTTATATACTATTTGCTCTGTTTATAATGTCCTTGAAAGCTGGGAACTGAAATGATTCTTTCACTCTTGTCTTTCCGCTCTACGTGTGCCTAGGTTGGCTGGTGTACGAATGCTTGGCTGATAGCTCTGTTTGCAATATCAGTGGCTTTGTTGTTTATTGAAAAATAAAAAAAGAAAAAAGAAATATACCTTAAATGTGAGCACTATAACTATGCTAATATCGCTTTGAAATTAATAGGGATAATATATTTTGGAAAAGACAGGAATAATAATACTTTGAACTTAATAACCTCTTTCATCTGAAATTTAGACACATTAACTAATTAAGCATCACAATTCCCCCACGAGTTAGAAACTTCACAGTAATCACTATATTTACTTGACATCTCTACTATTAGAGTTATTCACTGTGATTTTAAGAAGGCTTTATACTAGCTATTTAATAATGTATGACATTACAAAGCAAGTTGGGGTAGAAAGTGAAGGATACAGAAATAAAGCTTATCCATGGGAGTGAACCCAGGAAACTTGAACTGGATGCACTCTAAAAGGCAATTAGTCAAATTTGACTAAACCCCTGTGTGGAAATTCTTATTCAAAAGTACCATAGTCTCAATTGGAGCACAAGTGAATATGAGCATTGTGTAGAAAATTTCCTCTGTAGCTTGTTCTGATTGACTTTCCTGACTGCGACCATGCAGACAATGTGATAATGGAAATGACTGGGAAGTAGGAAACATTTCAAGCAAAATGAAAATATTTTGCACAGTTCAAAATGTGATGTGAAAATTTTGAATATTTTTAAACAAAATTGAATTTTACTTTAGCAGGCAGGGAAAAACTTTTGTATGAAGTGAGAGAATGTGACTTTGTTTCATTGTTTCAATGAAACTTCTTGAACATTCCAACGGCTTCTGAATTTTTAATTTAAAAAAGAGGTATGATCAAACAAATGAATGTCACTGAAAATTTTTATTTTGGTAGAAAAAGCATTTTCTATGAATTGTTTATTTTTATGAAAAAGAATTATGAGCAGTTCCCAGTCAAGACAACCTACTGCATTTAGAGTCAGGAAGTATAGGTAGCAATAATGTCTACCAATTTTCTTTTTTTTTATTATTCTGACAGCTGAATAATCCTTGTCTTGTCCTGTATCAAATCTGAAGCACTTATCAATCGCCTTTTTTTTTTCCTGAGAGCTAAGAAACCTATAGCAGAAAAATGTTGAGGAAAAAAACCTGTCCACAGGAAAAGCCTTTTTGCAAACCACATTGATTAGATTTTGGCTTTTTTCCTAATGCTTCCTTGTTTCCAAAACTCTTTAAGTATCTGCTATTATAAATTATATATACTGTTGTTATTTATGCACAAACCCAATAACTGAGCTAGACATTTCTCCTCTAAAAAGAACTCCCCAAAGTTGGTGGTAATTAGATGAAATAACTAGCTCTTATTGAAAAATCTTGGCCCATTGGTCTCATTGGCACCTTTGCTGCACTGTGTCCCATAAGCTGGCTGTGTCAAAAAATATTTCTTTTGCCATTTTTACCTGCAAGGCTTTTTAGCCAAATCCAGGCAATGCAGAAAAGAACAAAACAGGGCTTTTAGTGGTCTTTAAAGGGTTTCCTTCAAGCAAGATGATTCAACTCAAAGTTTGTGTTTGATTAGCATAAAAATATATACAATGCAAGAAATGCTTATCTTCACTGTATTTGGAAACAGGCCATGTGAGGTATCCTTGTGTTTTAAGAAACGAGGCATTACACTAATCTAAAACAGGTAAATAATTTCATTGCAGTCAGTAAAATAGAACAGGAGAGGAGAAATCCAGATAAAGATACTAATTTTCCTCTCTATAGGGAAATAATGGGGAAGATAGCTGGAAAATTTTGCTTAAGATTTTTAAATACAGCATGTTTTAATCAACTCTCATAATGAATTACTTCCTATTATTGTTGCTTTTGGGCAATTTCTGCAATGTTTTCTGTTAGACATAGAAAGACCACTCCCAAGAGCTGCACAAATCCAATTTTAGCTCTAAAGGAATGAGTAAGCTCCAAGTAAGCACTGACAAGAGAGGCTGTGAAGCACGGAGGGGCCAGTTTCACTGTGACTTGAACAGAAATGGTTGTGGTGCAAATGGAAGAAAGCCATACGGGGCATAACAATGAGTGTGATATGACATCTTGAGGATATAAAATGAGCCCAGCATGGCAGCTCATGCTACGTCCAGGCAGTGTCCCCAAGGCATTGCAAGCCCCTGGTGCTGCTGTCCCCTCCTGCCCATTTAAAAACATGTCCCCCAGTGCCTCCCGTCCCGTGATGGAGTGAGTGATGTGTTGGAGGAGAAGTGATCATTCAGAGCAGCATCAGGCAGCAGCGATAAGGATGGCACAGATTTGCTATAAGACAGGCACTAACATTTGCAGACAGGCTGGGCTGCAGACTAACATCAAAAAGAACATTTCAGGGAGCTGTGAAGTGCTATATCTGCAAGGGCCGGGGACAGAGCAGATCACTGTTGTGCCAGAAAGGCATATTTTGTGCCAGGTCGTCAAGAGATACCCAGAACAAGCATCCTTTTGCTGGGAGTGGGCAGGAAACTCTCGGGATAGAAGAGAGGTGGAAGTGCACTGAATAACCAGTATATTGGAAGCTACACCGGGATCATTATTGCACTTTGTCATGTCTGACTGGGGAGATCCTGGGAGTCTGACTACATTTTGATTTCAGCTTTCAGAATTTCAGCCTAGAAAAGACGTCAATGTATTCACTTTTTATAGTAAGGAAACTACAGCCGTTTGCCTTGCTATCCTCTTAGCAAGGCAATGAGAAGCAGAATTGTTTTCTGTATTGTGCAAGCTGATCTTCCTAATCTACCAGCAGGTCAGACTCACTGGGGTGGTACAATGGTACCCAGTGCTTCTAGCAACATGAGCAGGAAGCACAGGAGAAGTTATATGCTGGCTCTGGATCTTCAGAAGTGAAGTGTTTGACTTCTCTCCTTGATCTTGGCTTCACACACAAGCAAGCAAGCAAACGGCATCAGCTTTGTTTTCCTTTTATTTTGGCCTTGTACTCCGCTTCTGTTTTAAAGCCTCAGGAGACCAGAACTGTTCACTGATGAAGTACAGATATCTGGTCTAGGGAAAGAAACCCACGGTCAGCTCTCTGTGAGTCCCTTCCCATGCATCATGCTGCATTCTTTGTTCCACACAATTCCAAAGAAATTTAGGTGTAATCTGAGAAATTTCCATCACCAGGTGCTTACAGTATACTCTATTTTCTTCCAGTAGATATGAATAATAGTCATGAAGAACTGCCTAGAGCTCAAAGGATGGTGCACCAGTTTGCTTGTCCTTGAGACGTCTGGTTGAAGAAGCCCAGACAGTCATTCTTCTGATTTCACAGGGCTTTGAAAGGAAGAGGGAGGGAGAGGAGAGGAGGGATCCATAGAAGGGGTTCCTAAGCCCATAATCAAATATAAGTAGCCTGGTTGAAAAAGGGAGCAGGTTGTTGGACAGTATCCTATAAAGGATGACTACAGCATGGCTGAGGGACCGTATTAGGGAAGTATTGCTGTTGGCTTTCTTTTTTCCTTCCTAGTTGTCTGATTTTGATTGCTGTTGGAGTCTACTGGGCCAGACGATCCACCGGGCTGCCCTGATACATCCATTCCTATTAGTAGTCTCTGCACAAACCCGCCTCTGAACTCCACCAGCCAACTGTGCTACCAAAGTAGAGAAGCTGCAAATATTAATGGATATAAGAAAAATAAGAGGTTAGTAGGTCCTCTTCTATATGCTTCCTTAAGTGCTTGTGATATCACTATTAGCTAGAAAACTGCCTGCCTGCAATGTCAACCATCCACATGGTGGCAGAAGGCTTGTTTTGAGGCAAGAGCTTGGGTTATGGCTCTGAAATCTTAGCATGACCTTCCTCTCTCCTCAGATTTATAGATCAGAGCTCTGGTGAAGGCAGTGTGGTTGCAATGCTAAAGACTCTCAAAAAGCTTTTAGCAGCTTAAATTCTACAGCCAATTTATTGCTAGGTTAAGCCCTGAGTTAGTAACAAAGAAAAAAAAAATAATGGTTGATTGACTGAGCGTATAGGGCTGTACAAGTGACTTAATTTTCATCACACTTCACTAATGGCAAAATTATATGTTAGAGGTACAAACAGCCTAGGGAAACAGGAATGTCTTTTTTCTAATGCTACTTTTAGAAAGTTATTCTGGGACTCCCTGCACATTGAAAACGGATTACATTTCAGCACGGTTCTGCAACCTGTCCTGATTGCAAAGTCATACATTTCCCTAATACAAAATAAATAAAGACTCCTACTTGCACTGTTGTTGAGAATCTAGTCATATTGCCCACCCCTGCTCCACACTACAAAATGAAATGCTTCAACTGTTTCAACAGTGAAAAATGTCAGGCCAATCTGTGTGTTTCAGTGTTTTCTTTACCTATTTTTCCTCCTGAGGAAGATTTGTCACTAAACCGTTGGAAGAGAGTCCAGAAGACTGGATTTGAAATTTTAGCTCTGTCACAGACTTGTCGTGGGATTTTTGGAGAAATGATGTGCTCTGTGTCTGTCTGCTCTCTTCGGTAATGCTGCTGGAGACTTTTGGACAAATTTATTTTAAAACGCTGTGTTATTAGTATGAATTTCTTAATTACAGCTATTAGTAGTTTTGATATATTAACCAATCTTCTAGACTTTCAAAACTGAAAAGAATGTGGGTTTTTTTTAATTCTTTGGGAAATTCTGACAATACTTATATTTGTAAATTCTAAAGGACCAGGGAATGTCCCTGATCACTGGAAATCTGTTACCCATTAAACTTTTACAATGTGTTTTTGCTCATGTTTTTGCACTCTTAAACAGGACAGAGTTTGGTAGACGGTACATACCAGGGTTCTTTGTCACCAGGCAGTCTGCATGTGGTTACTCTGGGTTTGGAGGCTAAAGGTGCTTAAGAGCATGGATGGAGTCCAGTCTGTGATACCTGGCTTCAGTGGCAAGGAATAACTCTGGACACTTTTAATTTACCAGTGAAAATGTAGTCTTGTTTTTCTTCTCTATTGAAAATATTTTTTTATTTCTTGATATAAAAACAAGAAGAGTAGAATAGCAAGTATCATTTCCTCTAAATTGAATAAAGAGGCCAAAAGGACACCATTTTCAATTTTCAGCTTATAAATTTGGAAGACCTTAACTTTCAATTCCAATTTTTTTTCCCTTAAATTAAAAACTATAATCAAAGACTGGGAAAAATGTTGATATGTCCATCTGTATCAGTTTCTATGCAGGCATCATGCAAATTAAGTCTTGTTTACAGCATAAATTGGATGAAAATTAAATTTGGGTGGACAAAATTTTAATCTTCACTGTGTTTCTGACCTGGTAGATGATACTGGGCAAATCAACAATTCTATTTCCTCTTTGGTGTGTAAACTTTTGTTTTTCTTTTTAATTTAGAGGGAAAGAAATTGTTTATTCAGTATTTGTTTGCAGTGCCCAGCACAATGGGATCAGGATTTAAGATGCTAATGTAGTATAGCCATAGGTATATGTACACCCTTGTAATATGCCATGTGTGAAGTTTGGGTGACTTAAACTGACAACTGGAACAAACCTACCTATCCATATGCAAATTTTCCCTACAGAGCTAGCAAGTCTTCCAAATCCTACCTTTCTTCTGTCGCGTACCAGCTGCTACAGAACGTTAATTGGATCTTTCTTACTCCCAGCAGATTGAATCAGGGACTAAATCTTAGCATCACAGTGCCGGCTACCGCCTTGGGAAAACATTTTAAAAAATATACGCACCTCTACCCCTTTTCCCTGTCACTGTCAAACTGTATCACACACTTTTGTTTAAAAGAGAAACTCACATAAATTCTTAATATGGAGAGCGTAAGCAGAAAAATCAATGTTTTCTGTCAGACTTTTATGAAACACTGAGACAGAAAAGTTTTGAAGTCCTTTGAATTGCCTATAAACTGAGGATTTTTTTCTGTACCCTGGATTAGTGCTTGCCCAATGCTTACTAAAGCCAAGACACCAGATATGTCATCAGGTGTCTGGCAATAAGTTCTAAAATTTGGGGCTTGAGTGCAGAAAATCCAGAATCACATCTTTTTCCTTATAAATATTCAATACAATCATGTGAATCAAACTATATTTTCAATTTAAAAATAATGAATGATTAAATTTATTTTCATTGGTGTCTTTTATAAAGTTCAATTTCTCTGAGCCTTTGAGCTGAGTTTTCTTGCTAGTATTTTGGAATACTTCAATGAAAACACTTCAGGATACCCACAGACAGTTTAAGGCAAGCTGAGGGCACCAGGGATATGAAAATATTCTGTTAATTTTTAAGAAGAAAGAATTATTAAAAATGCCCAAGCATGAGCAACAGGGATGATAAAAAGACACTTGAGTAATAAATTTAGATTGAATATCAAAAAGCTGCAGCAAATATTTGGGAGGATGTATCCTCTCACTAAAGGGGAAATATAATCACATAGTATTAAACCAAACAATATACTTAATGGAACATTAATTAATTAATTAGAAACCTCATAGATTCTTCTAAATTTCTAAACATGTCACATTTATATTTACTTTTTCTTGTGCCAGCTATGTTCTAGGTAGCTCCTTTTTCCCATTGGTATTTGTGTCCCAAAGTAAATGTATGGAGATACTCCACGCATTTGGTAACTAAATAAGCAGAGCTTTTTTCAGCTGAATGTAGTCCTTTTTACAAGGCAAGCACAGCATCATGTTAAGTTGCCTAGTTTGTTTATAATTTCTGAAGTATATACAGGAAAGATTTGGGAGGCACAATTTCTGTTTTCCAGATCATCCCTCTAGATGATCATTTTTTGAACAGTTTTCCAGAAGTGTGCTCAATCTCCCTGGAAGTCTTTCAGTGACAAGGAGAAAAACTGTAGGGCAGGAGAAATCTCTTTCCTGGGAAGGTATTTGGTGTGACAGTAGTAAGCTGACGCATATCTTACAGCACATCACACAACAGGACTTTGATCTTGACTTTGAAGTGTTACTTTAAAACAAAAACTTAAATAATATGTGAATAAACTAGTCCTTGATCCTTTAAATCATGGTTATGAAATTTGGCATTTGGATACTTATCACAGAGGCAAGTAATGAGCCCCTTATTTAACTTGAATGGCTGAATAGCCACTGCCCTGATTCTGCCTATTAGCCTCCAAGCATATTTTTACTTTACTTCCTCTTCTGCTAAACTTCTCCAGTTTGAAGGGTTTTAGTCAAACAGTAATTCTCTGAATGTCAAAATACACCAGAAATAAGAAGAAAAAGAACATATAAAGCTGTGAAATAATTTCACATAAAATCAACAAACAGAAACACACATTAAATGTTTTAGCTACCTCTCAGAAATTACACAAACCCACAAGGGACCTCAGGGTTCGATGAAAATGTATACAATTAAAGGAAAGAGCCTGAGGCGGTAGTTGCCTAAGTACCATGAGGCTGTACATGGAGATAGTTCGGAGGTTTGGGACAAGTTTTTCATCAGAAAATGTCAGTTCATTGGGACTGAAACTCTTCACAAAAATGTATTGGTCTTGGTGAATCTTCTACTGGGAAAAGTATCTAAGCTCAAATACAGAACTTTTGTAAAAAGAATACACGGGCAAACATTTGAATATTGGGGGAGTCTTGCCCAGCTTCATGTAATTCAAATGCAACTGTAAACACTTTTAGAGCTTACTCAGCAAAATACACACTTCAGTAACTTGTTTTTATAACATTTTTCATTCTCTCATTTCTTCATTTCTCTAGCAGAATCCAGATATTCCATCTGCAAATGTGAAATTTATCGAGAAAATATGTACAGCTTTAAGCTTCTGAATGTTATGTAACTATGAAAATTGGCTAGGCTACCAAAAAAAAGCAGATTTGCAGATTCAAGAACAGGTCAAAACTTCTGGTTTCCTGCTCTACAAGGAAAAACTACCAAGGAAGCTCAGGGAGGCTGAAGGATTTTTTTCATAAAAGCTTTCACCTCGCAGCTGAAAACAAAGTTTTGGAGGAGTGGAGTGGGGGTAAAGAGAACGGAAAGCAGGGAGCAGTGATTAGATTTCAATTTAAATAAAACAGGAGTAGAACTGGGAAAGGCAGGGCCAGAACAATCCCAACAAGTACCAAAAGTGGGAATTGTTTGATGTTTGCCATAGGTAAATACAGTGCGATCTTTTTGGGTGGTCTCACTAGGGTTTCATTTTCATTTTAAGTGACTTTTGAAATGAATGGGAAACATGTACAAAAGAGTATAAAACTAGATATTATTTAAAATCAAAAGTATTTTTCTACATATTTGTTTAATAGAGCGGTGTTCTTAAATGAAGCTAAGACCCACTGTTATGAGATTTTGTGTATAAGCATTAAGATAGTCTCTGTACTGGAAAACATCCAATATACATAGAGAACTGAGTCAAAGTGTTACAGTAATATTCAATGGCTCACACTGGGAGCCAACTGCAAAACCAGGAATTTATCCTAGAGCTCTTGAACTTTATTCTAGTTCTTGTGTCAAGTAGAAAACCATCCTTCCTCTTCAACCTTGCTTACTTTCAATGTTACTATGTGTATCTGTAAGTGACTGAAACCCTCCCACTTTCATCTATGATTGCAAGTAAGATTGCGTATGCGGTATTGCAAATTAGATCTATTACAGGTCACTTGTTCCCCAGTGACTTACATCTTGTTAGCACTTGTTATTACATTTCTGTGCTCTTCCCACATGACACAATGCTCCGTCACTACGTTAGTTTTAACATATTTTTTATAGACTATCTTCCTTGTCGGTTTATTGTTCTTATACACCTTGTATGTCTGAACCCTTGACTTTGCTAGCAAGATAAAGAATCACGTGTTGAAGCTCCGTGCTGTGGTGGCTCTGGGCTCAAGCTGTGTTTGGGAAAAATACCACACACAATCTAAGCTGCCTTCCATCATGTCAAGGCAGTAGCCCCCTGGCAGTAGACATTCTGCAGGGTTAAGTAACAGTAATTGTCACCCTCCCAGCCTCTTGTCAACCTCATCTCTTGATACATGTCAGTGGACATTTATGAGATAAGAAATCTCATCTATATATAGTGATCTATGTCAATAATAATGATGAAGAATCAAAGTTAATTAACTGGTAATGGTGACATTTACCTCTTTGTAACTGACTCTCAGATTTTCAACAAAAAACATCAAAGTTTATATATTTCTGTGAATAAAGATGACCTCTGCACTTAATACTATCCCATTTAGAAAATTGACAGGAGTTATCAGTCCTACCCCTCATCAGATTATATTTTGTTCACCATATGGCAGGAAAAAAATAGTATTTCATGCCCATTTCATAACTGAAGCAGTGCAGCAGAGGAAAGAGAGGTGTGACAGCCTGCTGAGACAGATGCCAGTGATTTTGTGCCGCTTGCAAATCTTCAGCCTACCTTCAGCAGGTTATCTTTTTTAAGCTCCTTTAAGTCTTGACATCACAATTTTTCCATGGGATATTACCTGAGTGATCTGACTTGAAAAATCTACGACTTATTTAAAAGCTAACATTTTGGTGTCTTTTTTTTTTTTTTTTCCCAAAACTGAGGCCCAAGGTGGCATGTTAAGAATGTTTAATAGTTGTGCTACTGCTTTTTGCATGCTGGGGAAATTCTTTGCTCCCTTGATTTCTTTGGTCATTTTTTCAATTATAATTCTTAAACTTAGGGAGTATTTTTCTTTTATTTGATTTTCTTCTAGTTTCAGTTGGAATTTTTTACAGGCAAAGAAGATGGCTGCTACCTTTAAGCACATCTATCTGTTGCAGTATGGCTAAAGGTTTTATTTCTTGTTCCAGTAAAGGTGGCATAATGATTGCAGTAGAACTGAGCCTTACAGGCAGCAGAGTGAATCCAGCAGTTACTGGAGATGGTTCAAGAACTTCATCATAACAAATTTCCCAAATTACTTAACAAATTACTTAACAAAAATTTTGGTTAACTCTCTGGCATTTGCTTTCCAGTTTGGGGTCTCTTTGTATTGCCTTGGACTGGAAAAAAGAGGTGTAAAAAGTTGTGGCCCCAAGGTTATCACTGAGTATTTGTCTTCCTAAAGTTTGTTCTCAGTGTACACTTAGTGAGAACAGGGAGGACTGAAAATAATTTAGCTAAACAATCAAGCTGTTGGTTGCTTCATCAAATTGAAGTAGATTCACACATTTGTGAATTAAGTTTCTATAAACAGGAGTTACAAGATAATAGATGTTGCTAATGATCCTTGCAGGGAAGCTTGCACTTCAGAATATAAATTCTTCATGTCTTTTTGCCAAAACCACTAGATTCAAAATATCTGTTGAGGAAACTGACTGATGTCTTGAAATTACATGTTATGAAAATATACTTGTTGAACACTGATTAGCAAGCAAGGACAGAACTGATAGGTGGCAGAAAGAATGCAATGGATATTACCAGTTGCAACTGGTACAAATTTAAAAGAAATAACAATGGCAAAACAAAGCTTGCATAAATCTTCTGTTTGTGTTACTGATGGAAATTTTAAACTGCACTTTTTAACTTCTGTTTAAAGTGCATAACTATTTTTTTTTCTCATTCATCCTCTCCTGTTGATGCCTCGTTGGGAAGCCTGTAACACTTCTCTGGGCATTTTTTACTTATATTTTGGGTTTTGTCTGGTTGAGCAGCAGCCCTTTATGCTGCTATGGGTAATCTTTACTCAGAATTCCCAGATGATCAGATCTCACTGCCTAGCTGATTGCATTGATTTTGCTGAATATGTGGTCATTCTACTGTACAGCTGGTAATAGGAGGGTGAAACAACGCTGGATTTTGGATATGTGTGAATCCCTAGATACATTTCCATGCACACCCACCCTCTCCTTCACCTAACCACTCTCACACGTGCACACAGCCACACACGTCCATTATATTCGATTAGATCAGGCAGAGAATTAATACATTTGTTTATAGTGTTCCCTATCTGTTAATTACCTTTGGATAAGGTGTGCTTCATTTAGGTATTTATGTCAATAGTCTTGTGAAACCCTGGACTTCACGTTTGCTACTCGTTTGTCTGCACCCGGACTGTCCTCCCAGGGCTCTGCATTGACCAGCAGTCTGCATTCAACTGCGAGTAAAGGGCAGCATGTATTTGCTTTTCCCCAGAAGAAGAGCAGAGATCAAATTATAGCCACTTCTCAGTTACTCCCTGGGGAAACCCAGCCCAGCTCTTCTCTCCCAGCTAAGCTTTACCTTCTCCCTGCACCTCCAGACAGGAGGCAGCGGTTCGGACAAATTTACCTCTCATGGAGCTTTCTGTTCCTTTATTTCCCTATTTAGCTACACATATATATGTAGATATGTGTAGAGGGTGGTTTGGGGACCTATGGGAGTCGCTGCAGTTCTGCAGTTCGGTTTCATACAGCATCCATGGAGCAAATTCATTGCTGGCCCTCAGGAGGTAAGAAATATTTCTGGCACCCAGACCCTGCAATTCCCATGGGGCACAGAGCCGTTACTGGGATGTGTGCTTCGAGAAGGGTTTTTACTTTAATGTCCATTTAATGAGCAAACGTCAGCTGAAATGAAGTCACTCTTCCAGCCTGCTGCTCACACTTAATTGTGGGTGGTGTCTTCCATTTTCTTAATTTGCTTTTAACTTCTTCAAATCTTTTGAAGTTTGCCGACATACAAATATTGGAATTCACCCTCTTTGAAGATCAGGGCTGCTCATTTTACCTTTGTTTTACATGTGTAGAGAAACCTTATTTATTTCATTTTTAGTATTGTGTCTGTGCTGCTTATCATATGTCTTTTCTTTTTTAAAATTTTTTTTATTAAAGGATAAGGAAACTGGAAAAAGGATTTATCTTCCTGTATTAACTTCAAAACACATTAGTAAGTAATTATTTGCAAACAGTCTTTGAAAAAGTTCATCTGCAATCTGTTCTTTAATACAATTTATTTTCCTCTACTCTTGATGTGAACGGGTTTATCATACTAATGTTTCTGTACACAGCAGCTCAGCTGCTGTTTGTTAGAAAAACAAACATTGAAGTATTTCCTTTGGGGAAAAGATAGATGCACCAAATTTCATGGGTTTTAAAAAAACTGGAGAAGGAATAGGCCAGACTTTGTTCTGACCAAGCTAGAAAAGTCCTTCAGCTAAGTCCTCCCTCAGCCGAGCTTCTTTTAAGCTTGTATTTTAAACTAGAATGAGTTGTGGCATATACATCCATTAAAAGTTGGGTAGCGTAGATCATGTTTAAACCCCTCAAGCTCTGAAGACCTGTTGTCTGTGCTCAACTTCTTTTTTTGAAGGAGTTAAACCAGATACATTGCCGTGGACTTTTCTTTAGTCACATTTAAAGTACTGGCAAAAATGTGTATGTAGGGTACAACAGGAATAAACAGCCTGCAAAAAAATGATTTTGTCTTTTTCCCTCCTAATTATTTAAGATTTAACAAGTTTTATCAGGTAAAAGTAGTTTACCCTAATTATTTAAGATTTGACAAGTACTGTAAGGAACAAAGCTGTCTGAATAAAATTATGAGACTCATACATGTTCACGTTCCCTGCTGATGGGACCTGAGTCGTTGCTGGCTGAGGTGTACTAATTAATCCCAACAAAGGATTTGTCCTCTCAGTTAGCAGCCCCTTAGATGTGCTGTCTGGTTGATCTATGGCTGCCTTGTGGGAAATAACCAGGTTATGCAAGTTTTATTATTCTGACCCTCCAGGCCAGTTACAAAGTTCTCTCCAGGAGGGGAGCTGATCTGTTTTGCAGAGAGTAATGGCTGCATGTGCTGCATTAGGGCAAATCCCCAGCAGGTAACCACGACAGAAGGCTGGAGCTAGCACCCAAAGTAAGAGAAGTGTGCCCTCAGCCTGGCACGCTGCAAATTTCACCTCTGAACCACACAAAGTCCCTCTCGTAATGTCTGCATTGCTGGAAACCTGGAAAAGGGCATTTATGCTCCTGTGACTATCAGAGAAATTGTTTCTGTAGCTGTCTTAAAATTTTTTAATTCCACCTGTAAAATATATGTTTGTGTGTAAACATGTCTATGGTTGCTTCATAGACATGGCTCACACACACGATCAGAACTCTGAAGAGTGTTAGGGACCCTTTCAGTATATATTATTTACTAACATGAAGGTACAACACACCTTATCTGTACAAGGATTATCACAGGGTACCAACGGGACACATACTTTCTTTGGAGACGGGCTCAGGATACGGAACTTGAAGACGGTTTAGTTGTGTTAATCTGCCCCTCCATTTTCTTCTCTTCAGATTCAGTTTTCTCCTATTTCTCCCTGGCATTGTTATTACCCTTAATTTCTGTCAGTGGCTTTGCAGAAGAGTGAGCTTAGCCCTGGGATACGACACACACAGAAGCAGCCTGTCTCCCCTGTTTATCCAGGCTAGGACAAGAGGCCAGATCCTGTGCTTACTTAAACTAACCCTGTAGAAATTGAAGACATTAAACTAAAGTGAATTTGGAGCGATGGAGTGGAGAATGTTGCTCTGAAATCTGTTGTGACTCTCTCCGAGGAAGATGCTCGTCCTTCCTCACCACTCACGAACGGAGTCTGAGCTTATCACTTCTCTCTTGCTCCAAGCCCCGGCTGCCCCGAGAGACCAAGGCATAAAAGTGCTGGGATTAAACTGTATGCTTTAATACTTTTCTATCCTATTAGCACGGTGCTTAAATATGCTGGGGAATTTAAGGATGATTCAAATTACACACTTAAGGACTTTTTAGGGCTTGGGAAGAAAATAGAATTTTTGACTGATGGAGCCCAAATCTTTTCCCAGCTGTAGCTTTGCAACAGGCACACGCTGGTAATGTAATGGAGGGGGCTGCAGAGCCTCCAAGGGATTTTTAATTTCAAAAGGGATGGCAAATATCCATTCACTAATAATAATAAATCATCTATAGCAGTTCTGCAAGAAAGAAAAAAGGCTTAAGGCATCTAATTTTGGTCTTGTGTACGTTTGCCCACCCTCTGGGTTCATAGAGTTAACAGTTTGAAGTAGGTGCGGGCAGATGGCCAGCCACATTAATAGTTGAGTCTTGTTGTTCATATAAATTTCATTTTAATTGAGTGCATAGTGAGAGATGTATCAGTCAGTATGATTTTCCCTAGGACCTTATTCTTGCGCTTCTGTTCCATGGCAGTAGTTTCTTTTGGGCAAGAAAACTGATAGATTTATTGCCTTTCTCGTTCCTGCGCAACCTTGCCTAATAAGACTGTTGCAGTGGCTGCAGCCTGTAAAATTAGCCTCCGAACTCTTTGTATCCTTGTCTGTCTGTTTCAATCTCCCTCAGATCAGCCTAGTAAGAAGACTTAACTGTGAGCATATCTGTCTTTTTTTGTTATAGACTAGTGTTGGTTTAGGTGGCAGACTGATGAAATGCAGCAGGGGTTTCTGCTTCACATTCAGCTTGCAGTGAATTTCTTTCTTTCCCTTTCCATTCAGCGGGGTACCCACTACTATCCCTAAACCCAACAATTATAATGTGCATGTGCAACACATAACTATGATGTGCCTATGACTTTCCAAATGGTACTGCCAGAGTAATTTAATTGTTCCATCGCAATGATGCCCATTTGCACAAATTCCCATTTTATATCTACAGTTTGGCTGTGGCAATAGAGACAAAAGAGAATTAACGGGTTTAGATCCAATGTAGTGATAAATATTGGCAGTAAAGTGATTTACTGGTTATCTGCTGAGGTTTTTAATTGATCTACAGGTGTTTTATATACTTACAGCTTGCTCTTCAGCTTAGATACTGAATGTAAGCTCATGGTATCACCCTGTTCAATATCACTCTTTCAGTTGCTATATGCTGGATAAAATAAACTGACACCTCTGCACAAATGACTGGGATGCCAGGGCTTTATTAAATATTCAGACGTCTGGACTCTACAGATGCGTATCAGTTTATGCCTTATTTAGTTCAAACAAATCCCCAAAGTCTCCTTTCCTATGCATATAAGTGCTATGAGATCTCTCTATCTCCTAGTTTGCATGCATGATTTGTACTAGGCTCATGAGAACTAACATATGCTCGTGGACGAGGAGAATTGATCCATTTTAAAATTATGTAGCCTGTTATTTTTTGGAGTTATAGAGTGAGTCCTGTGGCTTTTTTCACCCTTGACTACAGTATTTTGGATAGTTACTCTCAAACTTTAATATGGTGCATAATGCCCGTATAGGGAACTTGCTTTTCTAATGAGTGTTTGCACCCCTTAATAATGCCTGTATTAGCCATACCCCTGCTGAGTAAGGTGACATCCAGAATAACTTTTTGTTTCAGACTAACAGAATGAGGATGGATGCTTTGTGCTGCAGGCGCTGGCCTGGTGTTGAAAAAATTGGAGCTCAGTTCCTGGCAGTGTCACACAATGTATAATGGTAGGCGAGTCTTCTAGGGCCAATTTTTTTACAATGCCTAAAGTATCAAGCAAATATCTACTGGCATTTTCAAAAGCAGCAAGGAATTGGCTTCCATGGGGCTTTTCAGCATTCCTCTGGAAAGCACAGCTCCGAGCCCAGCAAACTTCCCAGGAGGAGTCACCCTCACTGCCCTTCTCCCTGCTGGCTGATGCCATGCCCAGCACAAGGGCATCCCAGACATCTTTGGAGCTTCAGATTTAACTCTGAAAACCAACAGAAAAGGTAAACAGAGAGCTCTTAAGTCTACAGGCATCCCAGAAGCTACCGCAGTAAAATTTCCTTTTTAAACCAGACACAAGGTAAAGGTGTGGTTAATATCACATCCCTGTGCCTAGATTACCACTTGGAGTGACTGGTGGCAATTTCCACTGCAAGCTCTGAATGACTTGCAAAGCAGTCCTCCATGGTAGAGGACTGCATTCCTAAAGACACCAGGGTAATAAGCTCATAATTACACATAACAAAAGGTATCTGACACTGTTCTCCTGTATAATGTCTGATTTTCCGTCATGAGGAATGAGTTAATAAGAGTATTTTTGTTGATTTAAGCTGATGTGACAGGTGAAAACCATTTTCATTATTTTCTTGCACTAGTTTTGTCACTCTTAGACTGCTAACAACAACAACAACAACAACAACAATAATAATAATAATTCCATCATTTTAATGCTAAATATTCACAGTAGAAACAAATGACCTATTACCCTAAAGAGCTTGCAAGTAACTATTTAACTTGAGACAAAAGGAAAGTTACTTCATGTACAGGACAGACAGAACTCCTGTGCTTTTGTTTCCTGCTAATCTTGCAGTGATTTGGAATTCATTGCGCTTGAGTTACCGCAGCCCGTGTTTAGGTAGCGTGTTTCACATCTGACTGCACTGTCAGGTACGCCGAAGTAGTTGCTGAAATAAGATGCCCGAGAACCCACTCAGCCAAGACATACCATCTGCTTCCCGATGACTGACAACAACAAAAGTGTCTTGTGCTACTGCCAGCGGTATTCTCCCTTTTAAATAACGTTGTGCAGTGCCAGAGTCATTCCATGCCACGTCATTAAAGCTGGGAAGGACTCAGACTTTCTGTTTCACTAGCAATTTTGCAGTTTCTAGTCTTGTTCCTTTGGTCCAAAAAAATGTGGACAACTCAAGTACTTCTTTCTTATTTTTTACATCTAAGGTTTTTGCAATTTTTTTTATTCGATGAAAGAGTAATATTTTGAAAAGTGATTTTAACTGAAAAATAGAAAGGTTTAATGTTGATATAAGTACAATGCTTATTTTTCTAAATGATGTGGGAAAATGGTTTTTTTTTAGTGCCTTCTTACGCAAAATATTTAAATGAAAATATTCACTCAGTTCTGACTCTGGTGTTGCTATGTAAGTCTCTGCTTCAGTGCAGTGGTGATGCACACTGTGGATTGTTCACATATCAAGGGTCAATTGGTCAAAAATAGTAGGTAAAAATTGTACTAGATTCTATGGATTTTTAACAGAAAATATATAAGACAGAATAACCTGCTTGCAGAAATCATTTAACTTCTGTCAGTCTCCAGCACCCCAAGAGAGGGACTGCCCTAGTGGAACTCACATTAATTTCCTATCAGATTTCTGAAAAACAGAATAAGTCAGTAGTCTTAAATTGGGAGCTTAAGAGGGGAATCACAGAAACACCTTGTTTCCTGGACCAGCACTTGCTTAACAAACTGATGACATTCGTTGAAATGAATATCAAAGGGGGCATTTGTCAGCCATGGCTGAGGAAAATCAAATTGCAAGTAGACACCAAAAGAGATGGTGTCACTCCCTCTGGGTCCCTTCTGCTCTCCATGCCTCTTTGCACACTCCCACCTTTTGCCTTGCACCAGGATTGGGTCTTGTTTCACTTGGTGAGCCTGTTTCGAACTCTAAATAAACAGAAAGCAAATTGTTTTGGTTTTGTTTTGGACGGTGGGGTTTTTTTGTTAGTTTGGTGTAAATTGCTAAACCTATTTAGCAGGGTGAGAAGTTGATTGCAAATGCTGCCTGCCTGTTTCTGTTCCTTCATCTCCTACTCAGCTGTGCTAGCACAGATATTTTTGCATCCATGCCTTGAACTACCTCAAGGGATTGGTACAGGTTTAAAATAACCCAGTAAAAAATGTCTATTATTATTCTGGAGCAGTTCTCCCCACAGTGTCACTAACAATTGTACCAGGATGCCTAAAGGGGAGATGTTGGAAGAAGCTGCGTGGTCGGGAGAGGGAGAGGAGAAGGGCACAGGCTGCGGAAACAAATGGATGTCAAGTCTGCCCTTAGCACGCACTTGGACATCCACACAGGGAGGTAACGAGCAGAGATGGTATGACACAAATTCACATCCGAGCTTGGCATGCGTTTTACCCCCAATGCAGATGAAGCCTTAACTACTGTGATAATAAAAAGTTTCACTGATGGCGCGGCTGCGAAACACTTGAAAGGGTTTGCGGTTCTTTAGTGCATCTGGAGCTAGAATCACAAAGGGAGCTATGCTAATACACTGTTACGTGTTCTGTTCGTCAGGATTTATTTATTTTTCCATTTAAAACACATCTTGCAGCTGCCAGGAGCTGAAGTGTGGACTTAAAAATAGAAAGAGACTAAGTATATTACATGAAATAACCTCTAAGTAGACTACCATGTCTGGCTTGTTTCTTTGCAGTGCATTGTGTGTCTAATAAAACATCATATATTTTGAACTCTACAGTGTTTTCAGCCGGAAACTTCTGTATATGTCCCATTATGGACCATGACAGGGAATCCTACACAAGTTCTGAATTTTATGAATACATAAAACTACATACAGAAAAAGACTGAAAGTAATCTCGACTTAGAGCTCTCAGGAACAGATATAGAAGCCATATTACTAAGAGTCTCTGAGCACTGGCAGCACCTCTTAGGTCGCTTACCGGAATCTGTTGGATCGTTTAAGACTGTTGTTTCATTTAAATACGAAATGGCTTCAATCCCATGAGAAGTGGATGCAAGCAAAGCACTTTATTCAGCTCCATCAGTGGGATGTGGGGAAGCTGACAGTCAGACTCTTGCCTAAGATTTCTCTTCCGCTCCTCACTAAGTGGATTTACTATTTTAACATACTTTAAAAAATTTTTTTCTTAATTTTTTTTGGTTGCATATTTGTTACTTCTGCTCCCCAAGACTCGCTCACAGTCATCTGCTAATAGTATTAAGTGGTTTTCACATTGTGTGGTCATACTGCTCTTTGCTCTACTTGTACAGTTACACAAGTATCTGTCCCTCCCACACGAAATGCTGGGAGCTGAAATGCACACCAGCTTCATCATCTGCAAGATTGTCCTAAAGAAATTTGGCTAAAGTGGTCAAAGTTGCTCTAGATTAAATGAAACTGCCACATGTTTTTGACAGCTGAGATGACAGTCTAACGCGTCTCTCATAGCTCAGGATGGTATGCACCATTAGATTTACAAAATGTGAAAGAGAAGCATATGCCAGAACCTACTGTCCTTCAGGCTTTCACATTGTTTTTCCACTTTCCTTGAAATTCAAACAAAGTAGAAGCCTTGAAAGATCAACCATGCACAGATATGGTTTGTCAGCTACTTAAAAAACAAAAGCCAAAAAAGCAAATATTCAAAAAGCAACTGGTGGTATTTTGCTCTTTAAAGAAAATCCTGTTGTATTTATTTTCAGGGGAGCGGGAAGAATTGCAAAGGGAAAAAAATGCAGACAACAGCGACTGGTGTTGGTGTAAGGTCCAGAGCAGGAGATGAAAGGCTGTTGAGGACTTTCCTCTTTGGGCACCTTTCCATACTGTTTTACAGTCTTTCAGCTGGCTGTCCACATTGAAGTGAAATGTTTGTCTAATTGAATAACCCAGACTATATTTTATAGGTGAACTTCTAATGCAATAGCTCAGCTGGACAGCCAGACATCACACAGCATCCACTTCACTCCAGGGTTGCAATCTGAAATCATGGAGTAAGAACAGTACAACTGTAAGTCTTTAATATATCTTCCATGCCTTGTAAGTCTCCTTGAAGGCCCCAGAGCTCACAAATCTGTCATCCTGCAATCAGCAAGTGTACGGTGAAGAAAGAAGTGTCCTATCACATGGGAATTTTCTTCTCAAGGCGGTAAGGACCTTACATTCAGTAGAGTACTATGTCAGATGTGACTCGTTTTAGAAGTTATCTTTAACAATAGCACTCTGCATATCTACCATCACTACCCTCCCCTAAGTATTTGTAAGAAATATTTACAAATCTTAATCTCTCCTATTTTTCTTTGAGACGACAGATGTATTAAAAAGAAAATGTGACAAAAGCTCTTCACTTCTGCTATGCAAATGATTGTGGAAAGAACATGCAAAAACTAGAGATATATATTTTTTGTGGCTTTAGTAAATGGATGTTTGGAGAAACGAGTAATAAAGTAATCGTAAATCTCTCTCAGCGTGAGGTGATGGTGAGCAGACTCCTGAGATGGAGTAAAAAGCCCGTCTCCATTCATGCCAAAGGAATTGGTCTGATTGACACCACTGCAGGTGGGAAGGGCCTGGGGATGTACACCAAATATATTCTACAACAAAAATGGAGAAGGAAACAAAAATCAACCTCTGAAAAATTCCCTCCTGGTTAGAAAAGTGCACTGGGGAAAGTAGCTATAAATAATAAATCTTTAGCTCTAGAGAACAGTGTTTTTCACTTAATTTTCTGCAAAGTGAAATATTTCCATCTATTTCTTTAAGACCTTAATTTCCCCTCCCCCATGTGCTCTGCCCTTGAGGAAAGCTCATAAATATTTCCGTGTTATTTCACTCTTTCTTAAGTTGGTCCCTGTGAAGAGCTTGCAGGAATTTGTTTATTCACTGTGAATCCTTTCTCTCATCTCTTTTGTTCCTTTGGTCCTGAATGTGAAGAAGCAGCACAGGGGTTTTTTAATTCTGTTTGTTCTTTAATTTCCTTTCTTTTTCTTGTTGCTTTGTTATGTTCAGTATTTCACCCTTGAGCTGTCTGTTCAAACTGCATCCTCAGCACACGGGCCACTTAGATTTAGCATGTCATTTCCCATGAAATCGTTACACATTTATTCATATTCTGACATTAATTTTATATGCCCATTTTTTTATCCCTGACTGTTATTATAGAAGAATTGTCTCACCTACTATCAGTTCATTCAATTTATGTTTAGGATGCTGTTGTGTTCCTCCTTTGAGAAGCAGTAGCACTTTGTGCATCGCACCCCCCGGTATTTGGCTGGAGGAAGGGCCCTGATCGAAAAGGATCTCTTTTTTTAATCCTGCAAAATTCTTTTTAGTTTGGGTTAGCAAACAGTTAAAAATGTTGATTTTCCCTTTATTGCCTCTTTACTGACTTTCTGAGGAACTTACAAAAAGCCACTCAATTGTGGATGCTCCACACCCAAAGCGTTGGGCCAAGGCTGAGACCAGAGACCGTGTCCTGCTGCCGGCTGCTTGTGGTTTTGCCCACTTTTGTATTTAACTTTGGCTTGAAGCTCAGGCTCCAGCCCAGAAAAACCAACCAGCTCAGCACTCTTCTGTCCAAAGGCAGCTGGGAGCAGCAGGCAGCAGGCCGGCCAAGAAATGGCGGCTCTCCACGGTTACCCTGTCTCAGCCAAAACCAGCTCTGGATTACAAATCCTCCTGCTCTGCTTCAGTAGTGATGAGGCCTAAATTGCCTGCAGATAATAATATCACGCGGGAGGTGTCTCTGCCTCCCAGCTGGTCTCCGCGCTGCAGTCAGGCTCTTCATCTTCACCCCGGCGGCACGAAGCAATCGAGAACTTGTGGAGACAAGCTGGGCTGTGGGGACTGATCCTACCCGTCCCCACGCAGGCAGAAAACACCGTCCGCTTCCCTGCCGGCCTGTGCGGCACGGCTGCAGGCAAGGTGAAGGAAAAACACGCTCAGCCTCTCGTGGTCGCAGCAAGGGGACAGCAACTAAAGCCTCTTCCTCTCAGAAGCACAGCGCAGGAGGAACACGGGTAAAATTCGGGTGAATCCTGGAGTAAAGTGCTCGTGGAAGTGCCAGGTGTCCGTCCTGGAGCAGCGCGGTCCCACAAGGGGCTGATGTGGGCCATTTCTGCGCTTGAGCAGACGAGTGCTCTGCTCCTTTCAGACCTTCCCCTCACGGGTTTGGACTACCTTCACAGAGAGAGACATGCTTCATTTTTAAGAGTTAAGAGCGACAATTGTGATTCTTTTCCTCTAGCAAAAATGTGACAATTCTGTCAGAAATGAGTCTTATTTGTCACAACATTACAGTCCTCAGTTGTCCAAGGAAAATGTAAAGTTACTAAAAACCACAGCAGCCCTTTAGAAGTGCCCTTATCCTATTAAACAAATCAGAAATGTTTGCATTCTCCAAAGGACTATTGCATTCATGAACAAGAATTATGGGAACTAGTTCTTGGGCTTTAAAAATTTGCAGGGAATTTGCAAACAGATGGTTTAATGCAATCATCCCTGGTAGCAGAACAAAGCAGTTCTAGTTCCTAACTATCAACATCAATAACTCTGGTAGATGAAGAGAGTTGCCTTCCTCAGAGAATCAAATCCTCTCACAGCATCCTTCTAAAATAATTCCAGCACCTTTATTATTTATTTTTTCTAAGTACAAGCGGTGGCCTGATCCAAACCTTGTTGCAGCCTGGGGAAAAATCCAGTCTCATTGGAGCTGGAATAACTTCTTGAAGAGTTTGGCAGCATGAGTGCAGAAAAGCTCTTTTTGGTTTTATTCTGGGACTTCTTCAAAATATTCTTCTATTTTCTATGGGAGTTTGCCTGCTCTGTAGTCCAAACACCCCATCTGTACACATATTAGCATCCAGGTTGTCTCTTTTTTTCCCTCCAGCTGTACTGAGAGACTTTCCAGTTGCTAGTTGGAAGTTGGTTTCACCCCTGATCTCACTTTATTCTTGACATCACTTCACCTCTTTAAAATACAAAAAAAGATTTTTGCATCACATCTTTCATTAGGCAGTAGCATCTTGACATTTAAAACAGTCCATATTCTCACAATAAAGGCACACAGATCAAGGAAAGACGTATCTGCCTTTGCTTTGGAAAAGAAAACAAGAAATACAGAATAGTGTGCAAATTCAAAGGACTTAAATTGATTATAAAACGCAACCCACCTGTTAGAAATATTTTTTCAGGATAACTTTTTTCCTTTTCCCAAGTGAATTTGATATTAATGTGGGACTTTGCTTCATCGTAACCCTACTCCTCCCCCCTAAATTAAAAATGAAACTGGACGCAGAGCGTGTATTGCTACAGACAGTAGCTGCATGGAAAACTTAACACGGTTTCAGAGCTGCAAGCTTATCCGCTTAAGGATATTACTAAGAAACCAGATGGAGGATAGTTTTCCATAGCTAACCATCTGGGCCCTGCAATGATACACTCTGCCCTAAGCATTACTATGGGAATTGACTTCATGATGGGAAAAAGCAGAGAAAAAGAGACAAGCAGAAAGAAAGAGCATAATATTTTATATTGCAAAATGTGCAGCCAAAGAGTCACCATTTTGTCACACATTGCGGTTTCCTTATCTCTGTGTTTATAATATGTGGGATAAAAGGAACAGAAAATGAGAGTTTAGCGGTTAATATAGCAACACAGCCAGCTGTGAAGGAAATCAGAGATGGTATATCGTTTTTAGTGGAACTTTGATTGCGTTATTGGAGGTCAAAGTGCAAAAGAATAGGGCAACACTTTCTGATAGGGCTAATAATTGTTTACACGGATATGTAATTTTATATCTGCTGGGTTATTTTTTTGAGTTCTGCACTTCAGGGCTTCCAGCCCATTCTGTGTCCACTGCTGAGAACTGCAGTGGTTTGCGGAGACCAGCGAAAGGTAAGAAATACGGGATGCTCCATTAGGCTTGTGGAAAACACCAAATGCCTGATAACTAGATGGAGTCAAAGCAAAACCTGGAACAAATGGTTTTTTGAGCAGTCCTGCTGTATGGTCTTAACATGAAAACTCTAGTTGAAAGGTTTTAAGGTGTTAGATATACGATTGTCCTGGAACCAGAAGACCTAACTAAGGTCTTTTTTCTCTGGTGTTCATGAGGGCCTATGACCTGCCTTGTTGACTGCAAACTTTAGCTGAAGTTTTCCATTCAGTTCAGGCATTCTGGTTTTTTTTTTTTTCCTGCTGTGTTGATTCTCCAGCATCTAATGCTATGTAACTTTATGCTATGGGCTTTTCTCTACCAGGGCAATTATAGGATCTTTATCCTCTAGCTATTCACCTGCTTTTGCAAAGCCTGTAACAACCTATTGGAGACCTTTTTCCTTCTGTCACTTTTTGAATGAAATTTGACAATGGCTTTACTTTCCTTAGTAAGTTTCGCTAAAATGGTAGACTTCAAAAAAAAAAAAAAAGTAACTAATCCAATAAATATGATTCACCTTGAAGTTCTGCTGAGTTTTGAAATAACCAGAGATTGCAGGTTAGCTCCAGCGGACTCTTTCATAGTGGATAACAAGTTACTGAAAGTCACTAAGCAAATGTCATCAACCTCCATTGAATATTAGGACCTTACATAGGGTTTCCAACAGGAGCTGCTCCTTTTATGTGTATGACAGGCCAAGAGAAGTGTTAAATAGTCATAAAAACCCAGAGACCAGTCTGTTCAGCACATTTCTAGTTTGGATCCCTGGAAAGAAAAAGTTTAAAATTTTCATGTCCTTTACCTAGATAGAACTGTCAATTCTTCTTATGTATTTATGTTACAGCTGGTCTGTAAAGGGAAACAAAATTCCCTGTAATGGTTTAAATCACTGTTGTATCTTATACTTTAACAAAGTCCCACAACACTTCAGCCTGGCACTGTGTGTGTGTTTATGTGTGTTTATTGCATCTGGATGTTCACAAGCAAGTAACAGAGGTAGGACTGGATGTCAGGTAATCATCAGTTTGTGAACAGATTTTTTTCTTTTCCCAAAAGAAAATCTAGATGGGAAAATCTTTGATAATTCTTTTTTTTGTTAGTGTGTGTCACTGCTGTGGAACAGGCTGCGTGCTTTGTTTAATATTGAGATTGGCTTCAGGTATTAATGGCACGAAATAGTTTACATGGGTGCATATCACAGATAGCTGCTTATCTCACTCTTAAATTACTTTTGGATGAGAATAAAATAATAATAATAATTATTATTATTATTAATAATAATAATAATAATAATAACAACCAGCAGAACTTCCCTGCTTCCCCTCATCAGTCCTCTTCATCATCTTCATTGCACTGAAAAAACTTGTGACTTGTATGAAAAGCTTGCCTTGGCAACCATAATACATGGCTTGCAAAAGATGAGGAGTTCATGTAGATAAATAGATCACTGTTTTGCAAAATATTTGCTCCACCTTATTATTAGTACATTATCTTCTTCTGGTATGTATTGATTCATTGGAAGTTTGTGCAGGTAAGGCATGTTGGAAAAAAGAGGGATTGCCCTCTCTGGACTGATACTTTTCCCAGCCGTCTGGAGAGCAGAGCTTTCATCTGAACCCATGGTGCTCCTTACTTGTTGGCAGTTGGTCTGTTGGTGACCAAGCAGTGAGCTCTGTTTCTTAATGAGCAAAAAATAACGATCCTAATTTATATCTTAGAGCACAGAATACCATGAGAATCGTAAAGAAAATTATTCTGGCTATAAGAAGAAAAGCTGTTTGTTAGGTTGCAAAGAGAGACAGAAATCTACCCTAAACAAGGAGAAACGTCTGTTCTTGCTTTTCTTACGTGCAAGCCTTGAGCTAAAAAGGATGTGGCAGTGCAAACAGCTGCTCTGAGGCAGCTCAAAGAAAACACCGAAAAGTTGCCTTTATGTCTGAAAAGGTATTATTTTCAGTAGCTTTTCCCTAGAATTTTATTTGTCCATAGGCCTGTTCCTCTCCTGTAAATCTGACTCTGCCCTATTCTACCCACATTGCGCACAAGTTATAGCTCATAAAATGCATAATTGAATCGCTAATGACATCATTCAGGAAATATCTTTTTTAAACACAGCTTTAAACACTGTTTGCATTGTGTACTCAAACCGTGCTTGGCTTTTAGTCAGAATCTGCCAAATAGATCTGTTCTGCAAGAGCTGGCCTGCAGCCTTTCACCAGGAACACATGACCCTTAGCCTGATGTTTCTCAGTCCTGCATTACTACAGCACTACTCCTTCGGGAGCCCAGCTAGGATGACAACCTCATTCAATAAAAAGGGAAGGTGACATGTAAATTAAAGTGGCAGTAAAAAATCCAAATAAGACAGTGTCACCTATGAATATTTTTCTGAAAGAAAAGCAAGCAAGGTATTGAAGATTTCTATGAAAACGTACCCCATGGTTCTTTTGTTTGCCTGCTCTGGAAAACTGTGTTTTTCCTTGTACAAATAGTTCTGTGCAAGGGACAGTTCATTGTTTCAAGCCTTAAGCAATACCTCACAGATGGCTTCTTAAGAGATGGCGATAGATTCTTGGTCTCTCTGCCTGACCCTGCTGTACACTAACAGCAAGCCAAAAGTCTACCTGCGCTACACGTCTCCTCATCCTGCAAGAAGATCCATGGGAAGGTCTCGAAGGGCCAAACCCTGCAGTAGAGTTATGAAGATGTTGAATTCAGAAGTCAGCACAACCCTTATTCTGGTTTGTTTTTTTTTTTTTTCTTTTAAATGCAGTTCTCTGGCTGCAATCAGGCCCCAACTCTTTCAGTTGAAAAATAAACTCATTTAGAGAGATTTTTTGTGAACAGAGGAGACAGCCTTTCTCAAGAAGCACTTTATATAAGTTGCCTTTTTGCCATTCATGACTCTTCAGAAATGGTTGCTGAATGTGTGACACTGAAGTGATATAAGGCCTGCATTAGATCAGCTTCAGCAGTGTGCAATACGCTGCCCTCGGAGGGTGAGTGCTCAATGAGGTAAGCTCAGTTTGCTCAGAGGGTCCGTTTGCACTAATGGGAAGTGGCATGAGATTCTCAATCATCATTAAGTGGTCAAAGATTTGAATCTGTTCATAAAATTGCATTGAGAGTAATTAAGGGGCTGAGTGTGAGTGTCTCTGATTGTCTTATCGCAGTGTTCCTCTGGCTCTGAAAAATGAGAAAAATAACAAGTTTTGTTAAAAGACAGAATTTACAGTAATTTGAATCTAGAAGCCTAAAGCCTGCACAGACTCATACTGTGTTACAGGGACTGTAGATTTATTCTTTCTGATGTTTGTTTAAATGTACTGTGAACGTATTAAAAAAAAAAAAAAAGCTAATGCTACATCTAGAAGTTGTCTGATTTTAGTTTTACAAGCAGTATAGGAAGCATGATCAGACTTTTTTTTATCCTTGAAACAGATGTGGAACTGAATACTCTAGAATTTGTGGATACTTGAAACAAGGTTTGATATCAGAGATGATTTAAAAATCCTGAACCAAACACCCAGTGAAAATGGAGCTCCTGCTTTTGATTGTGATTTCTTTTCATGAACTATAGAGCTAAGCCAGGGGAATCATTGACACACAATGCTGTGTGCCCAAAAAAAGTTTACTTGTGGTAAAAAAGTGCCAGGACATGGGGGGGGAAATGTTTCCTGGCTGACTGTTAAACACAAGTTACCTTGGGCTTGGGTTTGACTAACAAACTTCTGCAGCTGAGAAAATGGCAGGGGTGGGGGGGATCATGGTTGTGTCATGGCATAGCTCTGATCCTCTTCCCTCAACCTCCACTGCTACCTGCTGTTTGGGACATGAAACTGAGCTAAAAACATCTTTCTCATGGGGTGGACACTGCTGGTGGAACATGGTACCATTAAAGCACCTGAAAATCTTTTTGTGACATGCAGAATTCACTAATGACAGGTTTTAACTATTTATTTCCCCTTAATAGTGTTAGGCAAGATTTGTCCTTTTAGTTTCAATTTTCTACAGTCTTGTGTTTTCCGTTATCTTTTTTTTCCTCTGATCCTCCATATTGTGCTGTTTTCTGTTCTATTTTTATTTTTTCTCTTCACATTCACCTTCTTTACTTCAGTTTGGCTGGTAAGATTCCTCAAACAGGAATGATCATATAAAAAGTATAGTGTGAACACTTACCTTTTATTCTTGGACAAATTGCTCACCGCAAGGTAGAGTACTACAGAATTGCTATACATAAAACAATGGCATTTTTATTGTGTTGTGATGAGAATAGTTCACCTTGCTGATGACCTCAGGAAAGCAGGCTGTTTCATGCATGCAATTTTAGCTCATTGAGATTTCAAAGATCTCTTTCGAACATATATCACAAAAAGCCTTCTTTTAGCACATTGACTCTTCGCTCTTCTCTCCTATCATTGAGTTTAACATGCTGATGAAGGCCTGCAGAGAAGGCGGCAATGCCAATATATTGCGCTTGGAGAGAAGTGGACTTTGAAGGAATGCGAAATGAGTAAAGAGAAACTTGGCTGAAATTCAGCACCACATAGAGGAAGGGGGAAAGGACTAGCATTCTCAGATGTTAACAGCAAGGCCACAGTTAACTTTCAGGCTACCAAAACCAAATAAATAAAAAGCTCAGAGCCAGATTGCAGAAGCCATATTTTTGTTTGTGCATTCATACGGATCACACTTTAAGTGTTATTCACTTCTATGAGATTGCTCAATCATAGACATAAAAATTAAACCTGTGCTCTCTACGTGGTTATTTAGCAGGTTCACATCCTCCGGAGACTGGGGTAGTGGGTGCCAGCAACAGAAACAGAGGTTTACGCTAGCTCTTGTGGAGCCGATGGAACATTATTCACACAAGAGAGTACTCAACAGGACGGGTGAGAATGGCAGCTTAAGACAAGTTACTGTGGTATCCTCAGGATTAGAGACAAACATGGCAAAACCTATACAAAGCAGAAGCATATAACTTGAAAGATCTTTTGATGCTCCCAGTTGCAGTTGGGGAACGCCTGGGAGGTTGTCTAAACTATGTTCTGCAATTCATTCCTTACAATGTAGCTCTGGCCTGTATTTTTTCTAGCTTTGTTTTAAAAGTCCCAGCTGAAGGGAATAGCATTGTTTCCACTTTAAAGCACTCATGCATGGCTTAATTTTCAAATTTGATTCTGCCTCTTCTGTACAAGAAAGGGAAAAGAAAGAATCAAATTCACTCACAGTGCCAAAGAAATGCATATGAATGTTTACTTCATATAAATGGACAAGTGGTCTCGTTAAAATGTCAGGATAAAATGGGTAAGAATGTAGTTTTCCTTTCAGTTTTTTACACTGGAGCCTCTTTAGAGGTTTCCAGCCTCTTTTTTTCAGGAGCTGCTGGAAATACAAAACTTCCAGGCTGTGTTCCCTCCTTACCACTGGAGTGAAACTCCTAATATCCTCATAAATCAATTCTGTTCTCACAATGTCCACATTATCAATGAAGGGAAAAGAGAAAGGAAGGAAGATACTTTGTTTATTTAGAGTGTATTTTTATATTATTGAGACCCTGCATATAGAGTCTTTGTTCTGCTACATCTTAAGCATTTGTGCTGGAAGACACTGATGTATGCAAATGCCATTGGAAAAAAAAAGGGAGTCACAAAGCACTGAAGGCAACCAGGAGTTTTTTCTGAAGTGGTAAAAGGAGATAAAAGCAAGCAAATGACAAACTGAAATTGAAATCTCAAAGGTAAGGAATTTTCAAATCCATATATACTCAATAAACAAGAGAAAGAAAACATAACCTTGTTTTAAAATTTACAAAAAGTTTATCTCAACTGTTAAATGATCAGTAAAATGTATTAGTTTTTTTCTGTTGAAGTCACAGATCAATCTTTGAAAGGCAGCAGGGAAAGAACAGGATATTATAGTAGTGGACAGAAGTGCAAAGTTGTTGCTTACAGAGTGGCTAGGAAGGATTAGCTAAGGCAACAGGCCCAGAGAACACGCACACACTTTGGTTTTAGGAAATGAGCAAAGAAATCAGTGAACCTTTTAACTGACATTTAGAAAAGTTCACCATTTCAAGAGTGATTCCTGAGAACTGCAAAGCAGAAAATAAATCTATATCTAGAGAATAGGCACCAGATTCTGCTTTAGATTTATGGCTTTCAAGCAATAAAAGAATTTAGGTTGGAAAACTAATCTGGCCGTGACCCTTCATGCAATTAGTTAGATTGACTGACTGCAGAATTAGGTCCTTGCTTGCGACACATGTTTCCTTGTTCCACAGGATCTGATTTAAATACTCCAGAATCAGTTCATTCACTTAGTCCCACTCAAGCCAGGCGGAGCAAAGTGTAGAGCTGTGACCTGTTTTTCATCTTTCTGAAGGCAAATTGGTCAATGCACTTAATGTGACTGAGAGGCCTTAGTCAGAAACCAAGGAGCAAAAAGCTGCTTCAACAACGTGCTGTTTCCCTGTGCCGTGAATACAGGCCAGTAATTTGTCCGCCCCCCACAAGCTACAGCAGAGTCTGAGAGACACGACCCCATCACGCCTCGAATTAAAGCCTCATCGCAGCTGGTGTGTGACCCCAGAACACGTATTGACAGCTTTACAGAGGAAATCCAGGAGTGGTGCCACAGGTGTGTGTTAGGCCCAGGGGGATGATGCGCCGCTGCTGATGCCCTATGGCCGGAGAGCCTTGTGAGACGCTTCCCGGGTTCAAGCCGCTGTGTATCACGGCGTTTCACATGGTTTTACTCTCAGCTGTAAGCTTCCGTGGAAACTGGACCAGTCTGGCAACAACTGCTGTGCCCGGTCGTTCACTTCACAGCACAAAGCAAATGAGATGTTTAGGGCAGGCATGGAATGAAAGGCGGTTTGACCCAAGCACAGGCAAAGGAAAACCGATACCCAGCCTGGCAAGGTTAATACGGTGGCAAGAACAGACCTGTGTTACTGCTGTCAGGTCATGCTCTGGAGGTGTTCAGGAAACATGCACAAGCTAAACCTTAGTACATTTTATGAGGGCTCCCAAAGTTGGTAGAGATTTCAAAGATGTGGATGTACACAGGCCAGAAATTATGAAACTGCTGCCACTGGTTTCCAGCCTTGGCTGTTGGGACACTCAAAAATTGAGTATTCATTTTAAGTGTTTCCACTTGTCCCGGAATTAGAAATGCGTTCCTAGGTAGCTGATCCAGCACAGAGCCTTCTGTTACCGCAGTTTCTTTAGAAATATTAATAATTTGCCACCAGGTATGACCATTGTGAAGCTAAATAAGCTAATGTGCTATCCTCACACATTAATCTTAGTGGAGGCCCAGGGGGAAGGCAGAAGCAAAATACTTCAATGAGAGATTAGCCTGGGTTATTCTCAATGGAAAATTAATCCAGAAATAGTCTCTACATTTTCTACCCATTTACCCAGCACAAGAATTTATTAAATAGTTCCTAAAACTGCAAGAGTTGGGGATCTTTCCTGTGACAGTTGCGGTATACTTTATTCCTTTCTTTTTCTGTTCTACTATTTTTCTGCTTTACATAATAACTTCACTGAAAAAAAGTTGAGTGTAAAAGACTTGGGAGGTTCATATTTTTCAGTAGACTTAAGAAAATAAAGATGAAAAGGACTTAATATTTTTTATTAGTCTCACTTTGAGAAAAGTTCTTTTTTGGCTGAATCATTACTTTGCCTTGCTTAAAAAAATGTTAGGGAAGGATTTTTTCCAGAAGTATATAGATTTTATTGGCTTTTAATAGGGCTACAAAATTCTACAGAATGTGACAGGTTTTTTTTTCCATGGGGAAATGGATTTTAGACCTATCTGTAAAAATTTGGCTCAATGTCCCATGAAAAAGCTTAACGAAATTTACTGTGCATTGATTCCCATAGATACACACAGATGTTTTGTTTGTCATAAGGAGTTGCTAGGATGCTGTCACCTTGGGACAATGAATACGAGATATTGTATCATTGTGTAATTTTTTGTCATGGAGTTGTGTACTCTTAAGACTAATCGGAAAAAATGACTTTCTTTTGCTGTTGAGAGGAGTTATTGGTGATTTGGCGGTCTGGAAAAATCCTTCCATTCCTAGAAAATCCTACTATTCTTTGGATCCCTTGGTATTATTGAGGTTGTGGCTAAGGAGTAACGGGAAGGTAGGATGCTCTGCTGATGAAGCCCTGGGTCTGAGATGTCCACACTCAGGTCCCTGTATATGCGTACTTATTCACCTGATGTTAGTCCCATAGGTACAGACCTACAAAGAGGGATCTGGAAGAGGGATTAGGTCTCTTAGCATCCTTGGGAATCTCTTCATCTGTGCTTTTGAGGCTAACAGTACTTCCCTGACCTCACGTCAGTGTTACAAGAATAAACACATTAAGTGTTACAGAGAATTCAGGAAAGGGACCATCTGTATACATGGGCAGATAGAGAGAAAGATGATTCACATTTACCTTAAAAATGAACACCGACATGCTGGGATTTAAGGGTAAAGAGGTAAACAGCCCTGTGCTGTCATGGAAGAGTATGCAGCACATCACACAAATCTACACTTATCCTAAAACCTGATCGCATTGATATTAACGAAAAAATTTTCTCTGACTTAAAGGGTGCAGGATTTAACTCTCAGAACAGGAAATACTGACATTTGCTGATTTTCCTGGTAATCATTTTTCTTAAGGTTGTTTGGCATTCTGCAAAGTAAGCAGCTGTGTAGATGTCTTTCTCCATGTGTATAATTATTTTGTTATAAAAACACGAAGGACAGAGTTGGGTTTGAACAGCCAGATGGACTTCATCACTTTTTTGATAATCTTGGATAATTTGCTGTACTATTTATTGTGCTTAGGCTACTGCTTACAGGGCTTTAACATCTTGCTGTGATTTAAACAACATTTGGAATACCAGTGTGATAGTACTTCCATACAAATTCAAGAAACTACCCTTAATTTATAGGCTCAAACTCAAAGTCATCTTAAAAAAAAAAAAAGGCTAAAAGAGCCAACAGTTTTCAGAAGCAGTTATTCCTTATTCACCTTGGGAAAAGGACAAGAGGGACTTCACTTGCCCCAAGTAAAGAACAGGTGACCTGCGCAGCTTCTTTTCCTACATTTTTCTGAGTTACCATGGCTTTACCCGTGGCTCCAGACCAGAACCAGTTACTACCCTGCCCCAGAACGGAGGAGTCGGATTGTGAATCTGTCTGCCTCTAAATTTCTTCTTGTACAGTTGAGTGAATTCCCCACAGTCCCTGGGGAGACGTCTACAGCCTCTCACTGCCCCTCAGAGCAGGGACTTCAGCTCCAGGCAGTCCCTTCAATGAGTCAAAACCCCACCGTATATACGCCTTTTGGCTCCCACATATGACTGTGCGAGGAAGCCATTTGTTTTCTGTATGCCAATGTACTAAAATGGTATTATCTCACGTGGACTTTACTGCTCAGTAGTCATCACTGTAGTGGTGGCAGCTTGAAATGATACCAGCTGTAATGGTTTCTATCCGGCTTTCCCACCGAATGCTCAAACCTTACAGTTTGCAGCCTCTGTTCCCCCCACCCCCTC
>JANXJC010000001.1:44389729-44416252 GCA_027564655.1 Leptodon cayanensis
AGGAAGAGGCTTCTCCCCCTTCTTATTTATACATCTGGGTCACGTGAAAAATCGTATGGAATACTGGGAACATGACCGCTTCCTTGGTTGTACCCTGGTTGCCAAGGAAGTCCTAGAACCATAACCACTACACCAGCCAACCAGAAAAAAAAGGACTTTCTTACACGCTACACCCACTCCTATTCTTTAAACATTTTGGGGAAACACAAATATTTCTTTAGCATCTCATTTTTCTCTGTTTACAAATATTTGTATAAGTGAATTTTTTGCTTGTACAGATCAGTAGAAAAGCCAGGCTTTTCCTCCTGTGTTAAAACTCATTTGGAGATTGTCACTTGTGTAAACATGTAAATGCAACTTGTGCAAAATAATACTTGGTCCTCAAGACAGTTACTGGTTTTAATAGTTTTTGGTTTCCTTAGTGGCAGTTATCAGAAAGATGTTATGCTTTAGACGAACAGTTCACATTGCATTACATGTAATTAATGGCAAATACCTAAAAAAGACAGTTGTTAAATGCATTATAGGTTAAAACAGGCATGCATAAACTAGTAAATTTGGAAAAAGCAAACACATTTCACAGTCTATTTGGGCTGGCTAACTACAGAGAATTGTTTATTGAGTAATAACAGTTTGATGATTTCCATTGCATATTTATTTCAGGTTATAATTGATGGGGATATTTTTCCATTAAACATCTCCCTAAATCTTTCAGCTGATGGAGTCACAGTGTAACACTATGAACTTGCCAACAAAGTGACTCAACTGAAAGCTTACAAAGAGATTTAGAGACGGAGATTTAAAAGGAGTTTAAATGTGTAAAAGATGTTTGCTATAAATGCTAGAATGTCTGTGTGCTAGCTTTTAAGTAAATATCCACATGTAGATCCTTTTAACCATGATCTCTTTTAGCACTGTTTTCTTTATTTCTTCACTGTGTCAGAAGGTTGTTTAGATGCTCCATGGTAGGAGCTGTTTGAGCACGTAATGGAATCTATGTGGTTTCCCATGAAACTTGTGTTTTACACAGGTGTAAACAAATGTACAGAGTCTTCTGCAATCATTAACAAAAAATGAAATAGTTATTTTCTGTATGTTAAGAGTCTCAGAGCACAGTCCACGTTAAAATTCATCATCATTTCATTATAAGTAGATTTTTGCCTCATTCAACATTAAGCTACGAATATGGTATGACACCATCAGCCCATAGATTAAAAAAGGCACAGCTATAAACATCAGTTACCAGGGAATGAACATCATATCAGAGTTTTGCCTTTTAAATAACCAGGTTATCTGCAACCCTGACTGGTAATGACAGATGCCAATAGGATTATTCACTCAGTTTACCAAACAAGTAAAAAACTTATTAAAAATGCTAATAAGTTCTTTAACTGGTACAGTGTCATTAAAATAATACTCTGGAGATGTGCTGTAGTATAAGCATTAACATTCAGCCTAAACCCTTGTCAAGGTATTTGCTTCCCGTGAATGAGCACTAGTCAAACATTTTAGTATTGAACTCATTGTTCCCATTTGTACCATTTTATTGTGAATGTTATTGCAGCACTTTTTCGAAGTGAACAGAATAGAAATTTGAATAACTGGGGATGGAACTTGGAAACCATAATGTGCTAGTAATGTATTTTTCTGATATTCATCAAGATGGGTAAGCTATATGGGCGGTAAAACTAGATGACACTTAATCCTTATTCTGGAAAGTACAGTTTGAAATAGGGAATGCACATGACCAATATGTTGTAACCTTCAGACCTATCTTGTATAATAGTATTTGTCAGATCCTAGAGACTGAAAATCAATTTTTAGTTAGATGTAACTCTTTTGCCTGCTACCGATAACAAGATTTGGGACCCTACGCAGTTGTTTCGCTATGTCAGGTTAAGCCTGTTTAATCTCCTTATGACCAAACTTCATCTTTCAGAGAAGATAGTTAAGGCTGAGTTTATCATGGCTAGGATTATTTTTTGGTTTTTTTTTTTTTTTCCTAAAGGGCAAAGCTTCATATCACCGTTTAAGTAGTAAAGAATAGAGTCTGTAGAAGGCTGCAATGGGAGTAAAGGGAACTAGACGTGACTGTTTAGACATGTGTACACACACATCTGAGTACCTGCAGACATCTCACAGACTTTTTACCTGCTAGAATAGCGCTGTAAGAGAAGGCAGGAGTTCATGGCTCTGGAATCAAGAGCCCCCGACTGCCGTGGCAAAGCCCTCCATACAATCCAAGAATGGCTCTTGCAGCAACACCAGCTCCCATGCACGTCCCCATCGACTTTGTCTCGGCAAAGACAGAAAGCAGAATTAACTTCTGCACCCAAGAGAGAAAGGTGCTGGAGAGGGAATCCTGAAAGGTAACTTCCTTGCAGCAGAGTTATAGCTCAACTGTGTGCCTTCAGTGACAGGAATATTTTCTTCCTTCCTTCTGAAATGATACCTTAGGGGACCATTGGTAAGCATATATTGCCAGCTGGGATGGAGGAGCTGTCTGGCTGACAGGTCACTTCCCTTTGGTGAGTGCTGTAGCAATTGGTATAGCAGCCAGGTCTTAATTGCCTTTTCTTTTTTTTTTTTTTTTTTTTTTGGAGCACATGAGATAGATGTTCCATGCAAAAGTGAAGTGCGTTCAAGGATTAGAAATAAGACCTTGGGTGCTCTCTGATTTTTATCTGTCCCGCACAGCCCTGCCCCATGAAGCATTTCTCTATAGAGTAATTTTTATCTGCGACATCAGAATTTTCTTGAATGATAAACATCATTTGGCAAAGAAACTGGGATTTTCTGGGGTGCTTATTATTTCTGTTGGTGAAACAGCAACCTCTTTGCCTAGTATATCTTGGCAAAGTGCTTAACAATATGTGTATGGCAATGTGTATTTCATTTCACTTGTCAGAAGTCAGAAGGATTTAGATATTTACGTGGTGCTAACAGCAAAAAAACCCCAAGCACAACAGAATTGCCCTGAATCCTCCCAAGAGCCCATCGCTACCTCCTGAGGTAAATGAAGCAATTTATGGAAGAAAGAGATGAACTTTCTATTTTAAAAGATGAACCTTATTGAACTCATGGAACTTTCTTAATTCTTGTTTAGTTACAGGCAGGTCTGGTCCTATATCTATACGTCAAGGTACAGTGTCAGGGATTTACCAAAACTATTGATCTTGCAATGTACACTGAAGAGGATCAGGAATTCTGATTAGTCAGATTTGTTTGGAGAGCTCATACCTCTGCTAGGTCTCTTTGCCTGATCGTGCTTTATCTTTGGCTCTCACATCTTTGTCTTGGGCTCTGTAAACTGCATTATCCTGAGGAGCAGAGCAACCTTGGCAGTTCTCATTACATTATATTGCTGTTCCTGTAAAACAATTAAGCTTGAACAGCAAAATTAAGAGCTTGTGCCAAGTAGAGATAACAACTGGAGGTGAGCACCTGGCAAACAGCAGGGACCTTAATTGATAAATATCAGCCCCTTTTTTTTGTCATCCCAGAGTAATTGTGAGTGATTTTTCCTGATATACTTGACATTTAGCTTATCTCTTAAATTATACCACAGACTGACCATGAAGAATCAGATTCTAATCCACATTGTTTAGTTACAATATGTAGTTTGTGCTGTAAGATATATTTTCCGTTCTCTGAATTGATAAATACGGAGATGATAAATACGCATTTCTGATATTTTTCCATATGTCACATCAACATGTTTTTCTGCATACTACTATGCCAGCTAAACTCCACTGCTTAAGGTTTATTCAGATTAAACAAAAGGCAAGAATCTGGTTTCAGCAAATGTTTTAAACGATATTGAAATAACAGCGTTGAAATTTTCACCCTATTCTGAACCTGGTAAATGTTTGAGGCATTCAGTGGCAGAACACACCACTTCCACATGTTTCCAGTGACACTATTTTACTTTTTTTTTTCAATTCTATGCATTAGGACAAATTTCCAAAAAGATTATTTGCTCATTTTGGGAAAGAAGGGTATTAGGATGCTTACAAACCCTTACAAACAGATGTAAGATTTCAGTTGAAGGTTTTTGCTAACTTACACAGAAGTGTAATCATATGCGTATAGGAAAAATCATATAATCAATCTCATTTCACATTGTGAAATCCTTGCACAATACAGAATGGTTTTGCAACTAATGATAAAGGAGTCAGGATTTCACAAGATCAAAAAATAATTGCCAGATTTGTCATTTTCTTCTCATTCTTATGCATCACTATATTTTTTTGCAGAACCCTGATAAGGAGAAGCTACAATTTATGTACTGAAGGCAGATTTTGAGATGCACATGGCATTTAGTAAACAAAGCTCTGTGTATACAACGTTATGAGGCTGTCATGGCGCCTTTCATATTCTAGATTTAGCATATTAAAATCAACATTAAAAATGCAATAAATACCCTTCTCTAACCAAGCACATAAGAATTCTGAATACAAAACAAGAAGGAAAGTATATTGGAAGTACATCAAGAATTAGTAAGTAAATCAAAGATTTCTTAATTAAATTTTGAACATAAAATAGAGAATATGGGCATTTTATAACCCGAACAGAGTTCCAAAAAGTACTGTGTGTCCCTATACACATACATACTCTTTATTATCATGCAAATAAGTGAGCTTCTCAAATCAAAGCCCCCTGTGAGCATTTATTCTGTTACTCTGCTGGAGATGTCATTCATGCGTGGTTTATGTTTTTTCACAAAATTTTGTTTTCTTTTTTTCTTTTTTTAAATTAAACTGAATATAAGCTCCCTCACATTTGCAAATAGAAGGTGCCAATTTAGTTTGTGGTATTTCATTTTGCATAATGTCAACAGAGTATTTCCCCCGTCTCATACTTTTACCTACTGCAGGGTAGAAAAAAGTGAAAAAAAATTGCAGCTTGACATAACTGTCAATTTTTGTCACTTAGCTGACAAGGTCAGTCAGACTCCTCAGGCTCCCTGTGCTGTGAGTCCAACCGCGAGAGGAAAAAGCTCTCCTCAAGAATCAGAGACACAGTCCTAAGTACCCTGTGACCATGTCCCCTTCCCACTTCCCGGCTTCTTGCCCCTTAGGTTGGCACAAGAAGCAGAAATGTAAAATCCTTTCCTTTTTCTCTCAGCTCTGTCACACATGACATACCAGGTTTCCCTGGCACATTTGCCCATACAGAAGAACTGGAGCAGGCACCTGAGGACCAGGTTTGAGGCACTCACCGCAAATGTCACCAGTTCCACAGCATAGCCGTAGATCAACTCACTTTTCGATGGGTGTCTGAAAGAGATATCCTACGTTCATTGACTATAAAGAGAGCACAGGGATATTAGCTGGGCACACTAAGTAGGTCAAACGAAGCAATTTCAATGTGCATTTGCAAATGAACTACGAATTTGTTTTCCTTTGGCGCATGGTATGCCAAAGGCATGGAAGTCACTGAGATTTCTAAATAGATGCCTGGTGTTAGCTTACACACCTGTTGCTTCTGCTGATTGCAAGTCCCAATCAGAGGGTTTAAATACAGATTAAAGAAATTATTAACTTGCAAACTTTGGTCAGCAGTAATTTAGGGACAGATGTTCTGAAGAAAATAAGATTCTTCTATACGCTCTATTTGCAGGTACAACTAGTCTCAGCACAGATAGTGGACTCTCTGTGGACCAAATCAAACTGAAAGATACACTCCACCTGTGCACCCAGTGTGTTCCAGCTGTGCACCTAATGCCTTCCAGCTGTGCACCTGATATATTCCAAACTGAGTCAGGTCCAGAGCAAAACCATGTAGAGGCACACAGTGTGGATCTTGAGTTATCTTCTGCTTGCCAAATGATATAGTCGCAAGTGTGAAGCTAATGTCGTCTAGGAAAGGTTTTCTAGGAAAAGCAGCAAGAATTCTTGGAAGATCTGGCTTAAAGGGCAAATTTAAGGAATTATAGTATTACAGTCTTCAGCAGAAGAAACCTATGTTGTACTAGGAGGTGCTTTAAAGAGAAGAATACCATGTAAGTGTGTTGAGCACCTTGGCGAGTAAATATGTCACTTTTAATACATTGTCTCCTACTATGTTGATACATATGTGCTGATACTTTTTAATTACATAATGTGTAGGTATACCTCCTGATTGTGTGCTACAACGTTAAGTTTGGGACTGAGAGGTTCACAATTTATAAAGCATCTTCAATTATCAATGTATATGGATGTATAAACTATGTTCTTAAAGTCAGCTGCTGCCTGGTATGTATCTTCTATATGAAGAGAATTATATTAAAATGTGACTTGTGAAGCAATAAAAAGTGCAGTATTCAGAAAAAGAAATAAAACAAGAAGATAACAAAAACAGAGCATAGAAAATGAGATAAACAAGACTGCTGCCACAATAGACTCCCATCCACCATTACCCACACACTTCATAAATATGCAATGGGATATATAGCACAGATAACTTATTACTGAGAAGAATGAACTGCTTGTGCCCACACACTCTTATGTGTATTTTCCAAGTGTGTGGGTAATGGTTGCTGAGAATCTGGTCTGGCATTGTTCTCAAATTTCTCCTGAGCAGAGTGAACTATGAGTGAACTTCAGAAGTGATTTAAACTCATACATCACATCTGTACATCCTATTCGGACATGCTCACTGTAGCCACTGACAAGAAAAAAGGATGATGTTTAACAGTAACCAGTGAGGGGAAGACAGAAGAGCTGAAAAGTGATACATTTCTCAGTTTAGTAATTCACAGGCAAAACACATGCAGTGTACATTGAAATGAAAAGGAAAGATTTCTAGGGTAGTATTAAAGCAGAGAACCAGCCACAAAAATAATCACTTAAATCACCTCAAAATGCTGTTTTTTTCCAAAGCAATCTTTCTTTTCAGTTGCATAGTCCCCAGTTTTAATCTTTTTTTTTTTTTCCTCCTTTTGGTTTGTGTCACTTTTGAATGAAAAATGCTTTTTCAAAACTCAAATGCTGTTTCATTTAGAAATGTGGAAATGAAATATATTTTAACTTGAAAAATATTCATAGCAAATATTTCAATCCTTCTTTGTGTCCTTATTCCTTCTGCCTTGTTTTTCTCAGCCAGAGTGCCAATTTGGGAAAAAAATTATTATCCATCATAAGGACCTTCTTTTTTTAGGGGTTAGAGTCCTCAGTTTCTGTGGAAGCAGTTCAGGTGCCCAAATAGCTGTGATAATGCCATCGCAGCCATGTGCACGTACGCAAGCCTTCCAGATAGGCCCAGCTAGTACATGTACATATCCAGATGTGTCAAAAAATGGCATTAGAAGGTTATATTTAGACAGCATTTTTCTTCTGGCTGAGCCAGGTCAAAATGTTCTTCACAGACTTCCATGTCACCTGTATCCTGAAATAACTCCAGGGGTTGTTTTACCTTCATTTGCCTTCCAACACCAGGGATTTATGTTGTTCTTCCTTTACTTTTGTTGCTAAGACGGAAAACCCTGAATGCCCAAATGGAAAGATTTTTAGGCCTTGTGTCTTGTGAGTTTTGCTCTCCCTAAATTGGGTATACTGTTGTAGTCTAATCTGAGAGCATCCGTGCATTTTTGACGAGCCAGAGCCCTCAGCTGTTTTTCAGATTGGCAGGCACCAAGTAACTTGTAGCAAAAGTGAAGTGCTTGTTCTCACTGACATGATTCATTATTATTTTTCCCAGTCATTATGAATTGAAATAAGCCATCTGTTATAATAACAGTGTGCCTTGTACTAAGAAACATGGCTCTAACTAGAAGTAGAAAAAAATGTCTATAAAAATTAGTTTGGGGATCCACATACACATCCAAATTAGATAGTGCAATAATAACAGCAATGGATATGTACATAAAACTTGTTTTGTGAGAATATTTACTGTTGTTTTCAAAATGAGACACAGTAGGCTGATACCATTTTAAATTGATAAAACCCAATCTATTCTCTTGAAAAGAATAAATTTTATTCACTGTCCTTCAATATTAAATCTATGTATTGTTAGACTAATAAGGCAAGTAAATCCAAAATTGGATACTAAGTAAGTTTTTCTTTATCATTTTAGATCAGTATTAAAGTCATTTCCAAAAGAGCTTAACAAAAGCTGAAAAGCACTGAAAATCTCTAAAGCCTTTTAACCTGAAAAAGTTTTTTCAATTATGCACTGAAAGTAATCTACAAAACAAATTGCCATGTCTGTGACAACAGATCTTAACTCTCCTGCAGAGCTCAGCTGGATGGTCTATTCTTCGGGGTTTCTGTCATGCTGCCTTGTCTGTTCTTTGAAAGGTTTATACCTGACACTTAAATAGGGCTAAGAATTTTATCACAGTTGTACTTTTTCTCATTTTTTTACAAATATTTATATAATCAAGTTGTATAAGAAAAAAATTTAAAACGTGTTCTAAGGATGTGGTTTTCACAAGTACCGTTAGGTTTTGCAATGCTGTATCCTGTCTTCCCAATTACTATTTTGCCATTGTTTCCTCATGCTTGTCCTCACCTTTATTTTTCCAAGTATGATTCCTTTAGGTCAGAATTGGCATTTGTTCTGTGTTCATGAAGCATTCATCCTATATGGAGACATCACCAGGAGTTTAAAGGTCTATTTCAATACAGTAATAGAGAAGTGCTGTGAGATCTCGTCCAATAAACATCTGCAATGCTTGTAAATTAAGCTCCCTGCCAACAAACTCTTTGGGTACCTGCCCTTTCAGGATGGTTTTCTTTAGCTCTGTGTGAGGAACCCACACGCCCAATAGATGGCATGGTGCACCTGGGTCAAAACATGCACCGCAGCAGACAGACAGTCCAACTCAACTCTGCAAGGTGTAACAGAAGGGACAAATGGGTACAACGTGAATTTAAAACCTTATACTTAAGGTATTGTAGGCAGGTTCAAGAAGATGGGGTCCTACTGAAGACCTGAGGAAAGACCTTTTTTTTTTTTTTTTCCTCTTAAACTTGACCTGTAGAGCATTAGAAAAGGAGGCATGGGGTCAGTTCCTTCCTCTGGTTAAGGGAATTTTAATCCATGCCTTTTTCTTTCTTTTGTTAAGTAAGATAAAGCCTGAAACTAAACTTCCAACTGCAGGTATGTTATGGAATGTATTTACAAAGTGATTTACAAAAGATTATGATAAAATTCTGCAGCAGAGCCAATAAGTGCAGGACATTAAACACAAGACTTATCTTTTCCCTCTTATGTTTGGATTTGTCATTTAAATCAATGGGAATTTTTACCTTGAATTTGCTGGGGAAAAGGCCTCAGTTGTTCTCTTCACTAGCACCTTTAGGTTTGGGGTTTTTCTGAGTAACGGATTTCTGTTAACAGCCTGTTAACATTCTTACCAAACAACTGATGACAAACTGATTTCAGTAGTAGGACATAGGCTTTGTCACAAGCTACAGCTGGAATATGAATGATGTACTCTGGGAGAGATTGTGCTGTAAACTGAAGAATAGCTCAGGATCCTTATCAAGATATGCTAGATCTTGTAAATTTCTGAAAAAAATACCAGTATGTATTTGCCAAGTGAGACCGAGGTCTGCATTGGACCTGGTGAAATTCCACCAGTCAGCAGCTTACTTTAATCAGGAGACCCCTGTAAGCAAGCAGACCACCCTGTCTCACCATCCCAGGTGTGGTAGACCAATTTTTTGACTTTTAGACTAGGAACATAGGTGTCTGTGCAGCACATAATGCTCTTACTATCAGATGCTTTATGTGATTCCTCTCCAAATCACTTATTCCAAAGGAAAAACAGCCTCAGAGGGGTTATGTGAGTTTTTCAGGCCTCACAGGCTGAGGCACAGGCTGCAAACTTGACAGACAGTCCTCTCAATGGCAGTACCAATTTTTGCAACTCTTGTCCCTGGCTGTTCTTTGTTATTTTATTTGTTATATTCAACAGATCCATTCGCTATGTGGCCCCTAATTCAATTATACCAGCTCTGTAATAGAGCAGCATGAAGGGCATGTGCTGCTTATGAAAGAAGGAAAGAAATGTCTGTGGTATCATGGGTTGTTTTGGTTTGCAGAAGGGATAGAAATATTTCTGAAGAGCAACGTGCAATCAGACTGGATTTGGAGAAACTGGAAGATGGTGGACAGAAAAAATAATGGGAAAATATAGAAAGGAAGAACTGGGGGTTATATTCTGTGTCACCAGTGAAGAATCACACTCTCTCCTTTTTGCCAGTCAAGGGACATGCAGTCAGGTTCAAAGTAACTGAAGAGAAATTAGTCTAGAAGCTTTCTTCCTTTCACACCATTTGCAACTCAATGTTGAAAGGGTCTTTCAGGCAACACAACCTTCTCCATAGTAAAGCCCTCCCTGGTAGGAGAGATGATGGAGCATCCTACACATGGGCACTTGGAGTGAGAGGTCCCAATTTGAATATTCTTCTTTCTTGAACTTTTCTGGATCCAAATAGAATTTTATATGCATTCCAGCAGATGTAAAAATCCTTCTCTGGTAACATCGTACTTCTGTTCCCATCAGGGATATAGATATTCAAAAAGGGATGTGTGAACCTAAGATTTGATTTAACACAAGGAAATAAGTCCATCTTCTTATTTTTTTTAAAAAAGTACTTAAGGGGTAACAGTCAGTTCATTGAACTAGAAGTGGCAATTCTGACCTAAAGAGGTTACACTATCATTTTAAGTGTGAGATGACCTGAAGAATAAAAATTAGTAAGGGCATGTTAGCACGTTACGATCAGATTATTATTTCAGAAGGGCACACTTGGAAAATACATTTCATTCATTATATAATATCTGCAAAGATTGACTTTGCAATTCTGATCTGCAGGTATTTCCTTCCTACCAAATTTTAGGTTGGTAAATCAGCTAACAGCCTTCTTCCTCAGTGCTCTACTTGGGAATGGGAAATAGTAGTTTACTGGAATGGTGAAAGGATGTGATATACAAGGTGCTTGCATATCTGTTGAAAAGAACTTATGAATACGTAGATAGATGTGACATTTTCCCTTGAAAACTATTTATTATCCGTATATTGAATACCCACAGGTTAGTTTGGCAAACACCCACACGCACACACACAGGCATATATAAATCCTTAAGGCAGAGAATAATAACCACCTCCATAGAGCATGCACAAAACCAAAATGGTCTCAGACATGGTAACCCATCTTATAAATGACAAGCTAGCCTCAGGACCTGTAACCAAATTCTGGTCCTGAGATTGAAAGCAGACGATGGGGGTTATCGTCAATTGTAGTGCTTCTCTTCAAATGCTGCTAATATTTGGTAATCTCAAAATATGTCAGTCATCCCTCAGGTGTGCACAACTATCTGCACATACACACATTCTGTGTTCTCCAGACCCACCTAAATTAATGGAAATCCTTGGAATGGAAAGGGTACCCTAACAGGGCATTGCTGTTGTACCTCGTTGTTAGCTATCACACTATTACATTAGACATTCATCTTTTATCCTTGTTCAGCTCCAGTAATAATGTATCATCTAAGACTCCTGACTCTTAATTAGAAATCATACTGCTATTCTTCACCTTGCTCTGTTATGCCCTGCTGTGACTTTTCTGTCAGTTTGCTCTTTCCTGTGATATGATACAAGGTGGGGGAGCACAGGGGTTAATGCAATTATTTACATATGGTAATACAGTGTATAGCGGTGAATTAATAGAACAGTTTGCAGCATTTCAGAGCTAAAAAGCAATTAGACACCATCTCATCACTGATTTTCCAACTGAAGTATGCTACATTTAACTTTTAAACTTTATGCTCCTTGCACAATTCCAATGTCACCTGGGTTTTTTTTCCAAGAACAATGTGCAATCACGCTGGATTTGGAGGGACATAAAAAATATTCCTTTACAGTTCTCTTTGTGAATTTCATGGCTTGTTGATGAAATCAGGCATATAAAATTGTCTCCCCTTGTATACTTCCCACCCCTTTTTATACTTTGCATTTCTCCAAAGTGGTCACTGTACAAAAACAAAGAAATAATGATGTATGGTTACCCTTTTGAAAGTAATTGCGAGTATTAAGTGCTGAGTGCTATCTTTATGGAGAATCCAGACCTACTGAAGCAAGAGGGAAAATGGACCTGACTTGCAGGAGGCCAGATTACCACCCACAGAGGTGCCTGATTGCCAGACAACACTGGGTTCCCGCTGTCTGAAAATCACTGTTGTCTCTGATATCTAACACTGGGCAGTCAAAAGGTAAGACAGTGAAATAACCAGTTCAGGCTGAAAAAGCCAGATCCTTAGCTCATGCAGAATGGTGTCACTCTGACAGCAATTATGCAATGATGATTTATACCAGATACATGATTTTGCATGTGCATACACATGTTGTTTTCTTTATATTTACGGCTATACCTTTGAGGAAACGTTGATTAAGAATATAAATATTTATGCACAATAATGATTTTAATAAGCAATTACATTCATTATTTAAATATTTTCAGAATTGCTCCGTTCATAAAACTGAGCACTAAAAAAGAACATCTGATGATATTATACCATTATTCCTAATAACATCTCATCCACAGACAAATTAATGTTCTTTCTGATACTGTTAATTTAAAATCTATCAGATTGTAACTGCAAACATAGAGACATAGCATCTCAATGAAAGTTGTAATGGAAGGGGATGAATCCCAGAGCTTAGAGCATGTTCTTATCAGTTACAAGCACAAGGCAATATAGAAAGAAGCAGATAGGAAAGGCAGGCAGTAGTCTTAAGGCTGTTTTCAAAATGCAAGAACATATGTGGATAGAAACATATTCTATGACAGAGTTTGTATTAAGGGTAATGCTTTACTAAGTATTTAAGAGAAGAAAATGGGAAAAACATGTTCTGCTCACTTTGTGAGTCTAAATGACAGTATCTCAGTATGGCAAACCTGATTCAGGTCAGGATGAAATTTACTCTGACGTAGACATCATGAGAAAACATCAGGAGCTATTCAATCCCCCGCTGTCCCCCAGCTGGCTGATGCTACATCCAAATGAGTAAGAATCCCAGCCAGCTTCTCAAAGCAGCAAAAATTTCAAGATTATAGTCTCCAGCCATCCTGGGGACGTTCCTGTCCCAGGTGTGAGACAGAATTTGCCTCACCAGTTTGTTCAAGCCTGGGTTGACATAGAATCATGGAATAGTTTGGGTTGGAAGGGACCTTTAAAAGTCATCTAGTCCACCCTGCCCTGCAATGAGCAGGGACATCTTCAACTAGATCAGGTTGCTCAGAGCCCCGTCCAACCTGACCTTGAATGTTTCCAGGGTTGGGGTGTCCATAACCTCTCTGGGCAACTTGTTCCAGCTTGTTCAGGTCCCTCGGGATGGCATCCCGTCCCTCAGGCATGTCAGCTGCACAACTCAACCGCATTGAGAGCCTAGTGCCAAAAAAAGGAAGATCCATTAGAAAACCTTGCCCCGGTTGCACTGGCACTACAAGGTAGAGCTGACTGTGGTGTGGCGCTGACGTAACAGAAGTGCAGGACCATCTTTTTTGCAGATTTAAGAACCTACCAAGAGTGCCCTGGCTGAGTACCACTCAGCAGCTCTCTGCAACCAGAAAAGCCAAAAGGTGATGCTGCACCCGGGGAATGGGTGAGGGGTGGCAGGGGAAGAAGGAGAGTTCTTTAACAAGACCTTATCTATTGGATCAGGTCACTAGATTTTTTTGCACACTGGGACTTGAGTATATATTAATGATAATGGATTTTCCTGGAAATATAATTTCCTCTTCTTAAGCTTGATTCTGCCATGTCTTAGATTAATAAATATCAAAACTGTGGTAATGACAGAAATAACATTGCCAATTTAGATCAGAATGAATATTGCCCTGAAAAGATTCCAAAGCAAACAAATTTATGCTGTGTTCAGAAACCTGTCAGAAAGAGGTTGGAATGTGCATTAGTCCTTAGCAGAAGTGACTGCAGAGTTTATCCATCATAGTCTAGTCCAGGGATGCTGAAGTCACAAGAATTTATGGAAAACAGAGAAGGACCCCATAGGCATGCATGAGCAGAGGCAGGGATCCATTTTTCAGTGGAGGCCATACAGTCACTTAAACTAAGAAAAAAACCAATAAACAAAACCAGGCAGTGACAGCCATTAAAGTTCTGAATCATTACCATTCTGAATGCAGAATAAATAAGTAGTATTATTTAGTATGTAGAATAAGCAATAGGTAAGTATTTGTGTGTTTTATCAACGATGGTGAAGCTGAGGAACAGCATCTTGGTTCTGAGCCATGCAAAACGTGACAAGAGACACCAGGTGAAATCCCAGTCCAAATGAAATTAATGAGACTTCTACCATTGATTTCAGCTGGATTAGGATTTAACGCCTTGTTCCCTCCAAGAATCTTACACTGTAAATTAATTTCAGGGCAGTCTAATACTGGCTGTTATTAGAGCACATCTCGTCACATTGGTATAGGATGGCCAGTCTATGCTCACAGTAAAGTAAAATGGCATGAGTGGTGAAAAAATGTGAGGCATTCTTATACATTAAACAGCTCCTTAGGACTACAGAGCTAAAGCTAGGCGGGGGAATTTATCTGCAATCTGGCTTCGCTGAAAAGTCCCAATAATCTGCTCTAAATGTTGGTATAACCATGCATCTCCTCCCCCCTTTAGTTCAGACTTGTAAATGCAATGAAATCTTCCATGGTTTATTCTGAGAAAGGAGAATTACTATACTTTTATGGTGGTGTAATTGCTCTATAATAGCTAATAATGATACATCTGCAATATCATAAGCACAGTGTTATAAAATCCAGTGCAAACAATTAGATCCTGTGTTATATCTCACTAAGTTATTTCAGAAATGGGATGAGGTTCAGTCATTCGTGTAGACAGATGCTATTTTACATTTGGTAATGTAGTGAAGAAGATAGCTTATCTAACCCTTTGCAGTCACGATCACTTGTTTTAGAAGGTCTGTCAAAACAAAAACACTGTAAAAACTACCTACGACTTCAACATAAAAAGCATAGAAAAAGAGTGAGAAGACAACTGAATAGGGGGAAAGCAGGCGTCCTTGAAAAGCATTTGTTCAAGTCTTTTGTGCTAGCAACTCTGTCGCTTTAAACCCCAGTACTGCAATTTGAGACCCATTGCCTTTTGAGGACGCTGGCAGTAATCAGCTCCTATGCAATGTGGTGTACCCTCAGATCCTGGACTACACTAGTTTGGTTAATGGACAGCATTAAAGAAAGGTTTTCATTAGGATGCTGAATTGAAATGTAGTTTTTAACAAATAGTCTTTAAAAAAAAGATGCATTTCTTTTTGGAAGGATCAGGGTTATGCAAAATGTCACACATTCAGTGCACTGCTAATGGCTGCCCTGCTGAAAGTGCTGTTGGCTGTTGTGCTTAAATCGATCCACCTCAAACTCTTACTGGTAATTCCTTTGTACCACAGCAGTTTGGTTTGTATTCACTTTTCCACATATACAGAATCTATAAATGGCTCTTACAGATTCATATTCCTGGGACCTGGAAGGTCCCCACATCGCAGCATTGTGTCAGTTTGCATAAATAAACCTCTAGAAGCTCAAGGCTCAACTCTTCCTCAGGGAATCAGTTCACCACAAGTACAGGCTGGGCGATGAGTGGATTGAGAGCAGCCCTGCCGAGAAGGACTTGGGGATGTTGGTTGATGAGAAGCTCAACATGACCTGACAGTGCACGCTTGCAGCCCAGAAAGCCAACCGTATCCTGGGCTGCATCCAAAGAAGTGTGACCAGCAGGTCGAGGGAGGTGATTCTCCCCCTCTGCTCTGCTCTTGTGAGACCCCCCCTGGAGTACTGTGTTCAGCTCTGGGGCCCTCAACACAAGAAGGACATGGACCTGTTGGAGTGGGTCCAGAGGAGGGCCATGAAGATGACCAGGGGCCTGGAGCACCTCTCCTGTGAAGACAGGCTGAGAGAGTTGGGGTTGTTCAGCCTGGAGAAGAGAAGGCTCCAGGGAGACCTTAGAGCAGCGTTCCAGTACTTAAAGGGGGCTTATAAGAAAGATGGGGACAAACTTTTTAGTAGGCCCTGTTGTGATAGGATAAGGGGTAACAGTTTTAAACTAAAAGAGGGCAGATTTAGATTAGATGTAAGGAAGAAGTTCTTCACTGTGCAGGTGGTGAGGCACTGAAGGAACAGGTTGCCCAGAGAAGTTGTGGATTCCCCATCCCTGGCAGTGTTCCAGGCCAGGTTGGATGGGGCTTGGAGCAACCTGGTCTAGTGGAAGGTGTCCATGCCCATGGCAGGGGGTTGGAACTGGATGATCTTTAAGGTCCTTTCCAACCCAAACCATCCTATGATTCTATGATATCCATTACTGTTTTTCTGTTGTGCTTTTTCCTTGTCTTTTGAGGAGCAGAGGAGCTCTTAGCAAACAGTCACAGAGGAAAGAAAGATTTTATGTGAAAAAATAGTTCTATAGGTAGCATTGCTCAATTTGGACATAATTATGATCTGGTTTATTCTGCAGTAGATAAAGTCTCAGAAGGGGATGGCATACAGGGCATGATGAGAAAGCCTGCCTACGGAAAAAGAAAGAGACACATTCCTTTCAGCTCCTCTCTTGTTGATATTGTGCAGTGTTGTTAGGAAGAGGGTTGGTTTGGGTTTTTTTCCTTTATTATCCTTTTCTGGCAGCCAGAAATAATGGTCAGACCTGAAACACAGTGGGAGCTTAGAAACAAAACGTGACAATGAAGGAAAGAAGGACTGCAGAAAAAAGATCAAGCAGAATGTCTTGTGTGAGTGAACTTGAAAAGGACTGACAGAAACTGAGCCTGGCCAAGGCTGTCCTGTGATGAGGACTGAAATGGCAAACATATTGTGCTATGTACACTATCTAGATAAGCCTCTGCTGACATAGTGGGACTGGAAACACAGGGACTGTTATTGCAGTCTCAGGTCTATGGGTTTGGCATTAAGGAAATGTCATATACTGTTTAAATTATGCCCTGCTTGCAAAATCCCTTACTCTTTGAAGACTTCTACAGAAAAAGGCGATGTAGCCTTTATAGGCCTCAGAGGGCAGCTGTAGGTTTAAGTTTTATTTTCTCCTTTGCCCTGGGGAAATCTCCTATTGACTGTGGATGACGGCTACACTACAGACCAAAATTTTTCTTATATCATGCTGTGAGTTAAGTGCATGCTTCTTCATTTGCAACCACCTTCTAACACTTTGCTTCATTGGAGGACACTACTCTTCCCACAGCCACAGCAAGCACTGGGAAAAAGCAAGGTGCCAAATGGGGCACACATGACCATGCTGCCTCTTAGGAAGACAGGTGGGGACCAAAGTTGTATTTCATTAAATGCGATTCTTACCTCTGCCAGAAAAGTCATTTACTTCGAGGGCTGTCCCATTTTCTGAGCAGGTGTCCTGCTGTCTCTAGAAAGCAGCTGTCTCTTATTTTGATTGAAAGATGAGCATTTAAAAATATTTCTCCTCTTCACAATGTGGGTGGCTTTGCTTGCCACATACAAGCTCCTTTCAGATAGACAAGCTATTCGCTGTCTTAAAATACTTATTTCAGGTAGCTGGTTTATAAACTGCTCCCTAGAAGCTCTTTATATAATGCTGCATCTATTAGCATGAGAAGAAAAATTTTATCCTCCTAGGAAGTTTTCCATTGTGAGCCTTTCTGGCTCCCACACAAAAAGATACCCTCTTTTTAAAAAATAATTTTGCTACACGGCCTCTTCTGAATTGGTCTTCCAGTGCTGGGAGTCCTATAAATTCAAGAGGAACATTAACATTAGACATTACACATTAAATTCCTTTAAACTGGCTGAGATTATAATTCTTGTGTTAGAGCCTGTCTGTAAATCCCACCTTGTCCACCGATCTGATATGCTCAGCCTTGCCTTGCCATGTAGGTTGACTTGATGTAGGATTTGTCAGGTGGGTTTCTTTTTTCAGGGCAGTCTGAACACCAGGTTGCTATCAAATCAAGCACAGCAGTTTGCACACTGTGCAGTGGAGTCAAAGGGCAAGATTTAGTGTTTGAAAATAGGCCATTTATTTTTCTGCAGGGTGTCTTGCCTGGCCTTCACTTGCCATTCAAGGAGGGTGTAGATCTCCTATCCATCCCACGTCACTCCTGCCATGGCAGATGGTATGCCTTCCCAGTACAATGCCCACACACAGGCCAGTGAATCCAGCCCTGACTGTCCAGCACCTCAAACCAATGAAGGCAAGTAACAGTTTTCCTTTACATAACTTGAAAGACTTCTTTGTACCTTACATAATGCATTATCTATTGGTAACCACGTTCTATTCAGGTATCTGCCATTTGCTTTGGCTAGTTACATTATTTCATAAACTCAGAGCACTCCCAAACATTGGCAGCTACACATCTTCAGGCTACGTATCTCTAAGTGATATATTTATTCATTTTTCTCAGTTTGTACTGCAACACCAAAGACATCTTGTAGAAGCTTTGACACAGAAAGTTCAGCTTGATATGATGGGAGTGGTGCTTATTGGTCACACTCAAGTTCTTATTAAGACGGCCAATGGCAATAATTAGAGCTGGCATTCTTAAGACTTTTTATTGCCTTGTTTAAGCCTGGTGCTGGTATTCCTGTCTCTCTCCCTATTACTTTTTTGGAGAAGCAGCTGTAGCCCATGTCCAAATGCCTTTCTTATTCTATCCTTCTATATTTAAAAGGATTTTATAACCTTCAGGTCAGATATGAAGTTATGTGTTTTCCACATCTGCACTCCTGAGTAAGAAAAAGATACTAAGGAGGAGAAAATTGAATAAAACCCAGAAACAGCAAGAAATAGCAATATCATGTTCTCGAGGCAGTATCTCCAATTATTCATTCACTTTTAATTATTTCTTATCTTCATCTTTCTTGACAGCTTGTGAAATGAAATTCTTCAGATCATGTTGCTTTTTTTGCATTTACATTTTTTCTATTTTAAAAAATTATGCATTGCAGAACAGAATATTTACTAGTTAGCAAGAATAATCATTTATTTTACTGCAATTTCACATCATTCTCCATTAGTCAGTAACAATGATTAGCAATGCAATTTTCTTTGCAATAAAACTAATTAATATTCACCTCATTATCTGCTGTTCAGATACTTCTAAAAGCGAAAGTTGAGATTTTTTTAGCAAGCAGGCCATTAAAAGAAAAAAAAATCATATGACATGTTAAAAATGGCATTTGAATACATGAAAATTATGAGTGAAAACTGGCTTTAGAATGACTATTTCAATTAGGAAATAAAAAAAAAAAAGAAACAGTCTCCCCTTTTAGGTAGCCCTGGTGCATTTGTTCTGGAGAATTAGACTAGTTTTAGCCAATCGTAATAACATAATATGTCAGCAAAAGGAGGAGATAGTTTTATGACTTTTCAACAAGTGCAGATGACTTCACCTTTGAAATGGAGCACATTTTCTTAGCAATGTATGTCAGTGCTTTCTCTATTGCACCATCAAAATCAATCTTGTACAGAACTGTCTGAGAAAGTTCTTAAAGGTTTTATGACTAATTCCCTCTCACTTCTAAAACAGAAACATCATAAATATAATATTAGTAGTATCAGGTGACTGAGTGCCAAGACATCTGACAAACTCCAGTTATTTTTCACTTTCTTACTCACCAGTTTGTTTCCTGATGATATTGTAATATTCTAAACTTCAACAAAGCTCCAGAAAGCCCCAACAAAAACTTCATAGGCAAAAGAAAATGGGAAAAATAGCCAGAAAAATGTATTTGCATCTTGAATGGAGAATATATCCATCACATCACTCAACCTATAGCATAGGAACAAACTGAGAATCTGGAAGTGGGTTGCTGGTAACTGATAACCATTTCTTGAATGACTTAATTACAATTGGTGGCATATTTAATCTTAATACAATGCCCATTAATAACCAGTTTAGATTAGTAGGACTGGTTATCTGTAAGGTTATATAAATAGCTTGTTCAAATAACTTCTCTATGTTTAGCAGCACCTCTGTAATGGTATGTTACTTGTACAAAAAAAATGAGGGATGACCAGTGTTGCAGTCAAAAAGCATGTTTCACAGTTCTGAGGGCTACTTTCTGCCTCAATATGTTTTCAGTATGTTGAGGATTCAAGAGCTGGCAGCTCTAAAGAACGCAGCTTTCACATTGAAATCATCCTGGGTATTTATTGGCTTTGAAGGAATCGTGAAAATGTTCACAGATCTTTTGCCCAACAACAAACATTTTAGATAACAAATGGTGGAAACTTTGAGAGTGTTTTGTTTGCCATCCCAAAATGTGAGTATATGTGTGTCTACGTATGTAAGCACAGAAGCAACTATGATTGCCACGTTTTCCCACATAACGTGGTTTTAAAAGCATTTTTGATTGCCATTGTTTTTTAAGCATCTGAGGAGTAAGGATTTTCAAGGTCCATGTGGTAGAAGCTGTGTGTTGCTTGTAGAAACTCCACAGGAGCAACGGCCACCTTCTCTTTTGTTGTAAATTGATGGAGTTCCATTAACTTCCACAGTGTTTTGCCATGTCTACCAGAAGGGAATTCACTGTGGTCTCTTTCTTACCTAAATATTTTTAACGTTGTCTAAATGGGATTAATCCATATATTGTTTTCTCTTATTAACATAAAGAAAGCAGAAATAAGAGTATCTCATAGGACCCAACCACCTAATGATACCCAGATTAACTCGCAAATATAGCTAATATATTGTCCTCAGTGGAAGGTCATGGTAATTTTCCTGTGCTGTTTTGGACATCTTACCTTTCTCATTCAGAGCAAGTTTAAGTTTTTCCACATGGTACTGCAGTCTATTATATTAAGACCCTATCTGTAAGCATTTCCAGGTGCCTAACAGTGTGACGCCCTGGATCTCCAAGATGTAGGACCTCATGGAGTCTGAACGTTTACATGACTTCAGGAGGAGACCGGACAGGTTCATGTTGGAACAAAACATTTATTGCCGAATACATCCAAATGATTTTCAGCTGAGGAAGTCTCAAAGGTACCAGAAGGAGTACTCTGGGAAAATACCACACCTGCTTGTCTCCTTAAAGAAGTACCTAGGTATGTTCTTCAGGTCATCTCACAATCCGATCAGAGATGGTGAGCCACTCAACTCTTCCCATCTTCTAGTTTAGGGCATGTCATGACAAGATTTTTGTTTGGTTTGTTTTTCTTCTGTGATTCAGAGTACCTTGCACATGGTGGGTCTTAAAGGTCTCCAGTAGAAAGCAGTGCAAGAAACTTCACACTTCTTGGTATGGCCATCAAAAAAGTGCTCCTAGAAATTCCCTGCAACATAGCTGCATTCTGGAAGTGGTAAGTGGTAGATAACGGACTCCGTAAAAACTACATTCCTTAAACCAGATGAAACATGACTCTTATCAGAATGATATAAAAATGTAACTATTAATCCTGTTACATTTTTAGTTGATGAGCAGTCAAAAGTTTCACACCAATTTATCATATCAAAGCACAGATGTATCATTTAAAAAAATGTGAAAATGGTAATTTTTCTCTATAGCTATGCAGCTGCTAATGCTAAGGATAGATCACAGAGACCCACGTTCTGGTGAGTCAGCCTAAAAAACCTGGAACATTATGTTTGGTTTACATTTCAGAACTTGAACACCTACTATACCATCAAATGTAGAATTAATAAAATTATATCATCGTTCTCAAATTAAGACCCCATATAAGAGAGTCCATGCACTTTTTGGCACTTCTCACTTACATTTTACTAACTTCCCATCAGATAATTTGAACACTGAAGATTATGCTCAAATGAGGAAAAATGTTGCATTCTGTCAAAGCCAAATAGTTTTTGAATGAATTGCAGGAACACGTTAGCTGCTTACAACTACCTAAAATGGTAGGTTCCAATTTCCTGAACTCTTAAATAAATTCCTGTGTATGATTATGAATATCTGATGCAACTTTTTCCTATGAAAAAATTTAGACACATTAGAAGGAATATCAGAGAAAAACTAAGCAATTCTGGCATTTAATGCACAGCAATTCTTCTCTGTTTAAGAAATTTTTATTCAAACAGACAGTATTCACTTATATTCTTAGCTTCTGTAAGAGAAGCTGTTAATGAAGAAACAATATACTATTTATTTTCCTTCATTATAGTCAGTGAATTACCTTACATGAATTGTAGTCATGTAAATGATGAATCATAAGGATTTCTGTTCCACAGTCAGTGTTTCCAGTGTTAGTATTTTGGCTTATATTGCTTAAGTTATCACTGCACTGTGGATATAAATTATTTGTGTCTGTGTATCCTATTATTACTCAGAGGGATTATAGTAATAAGTACCTTCATCGTCAGCCAGAGGAATGTATGATTTTCCTAAATGAATGAGGGTAATCCTGCTCTTCCTTCTTACAGTTTCATCATAGCCAGGGACAGAAAGTGCCCTGCAAGAGCCCACTTTGCTCAGAGAGGTACCCAGAAACCCAGCTGCAGGAAAGGAATTCCACAGATGAAACATCCAGCAGGGTTTACGGCTTTCATAAGGAAAGCAGCTAGCATGTGGATGTACTTATTGTACATGGACTAACTCACCTCACTGTGACCCAATGCAATATTTCGCAAACATTTGTTAGACACTTGAAGCTAACAATTTCTAATAAAAATTCTGCCTGAATTTTGTTCACTTTGAATGTTCATAAGGTATTATTCATATGAATCTGACACCTATATCATGGATTAAGTTCTGCTTTTGAAATGGCATGATTGAATCTTAAATAGATGAAAAAAGGCTAACAGAGATAAACAAAAAAACCCAAGTGAAAAATAACATAAGACAAAAAGACTATTTTTTGCTTGTAAAGGTTTATGCTGCACAGCTATTCAAATATTCTTGTAAACAAAACCTCCCAAACCACAAACACCTGTCAGAATGTTAATGAATAGAGAATAAAAAGGGGCACAATCATAGTCAAACCAAACAGCTGCTCAAAATTCAAGTACACATTGCAAACATTGCTTTGCAGAATTCAAAGAGCTTATCTATTTTGCCACATCATAATCAAAGAAACCTGAAGCCCTCCTTGTGCTGCATGCTTGTAAGGATGTTGACCCATGACATTCAGGGTGGCTAGCAAAGGATTTTAGAGAAATGTCGACAGCAGGTTGATATATTTATTAAAACTTTCCTTTGTACTTGGTAAACAAAAAAAAATGTGAACAAGTTCCCAGTGATTTGAGAGGCTGCCGTCTTAAGAAGATGGCAGAAGATTGTTTAGAAAATACAATTTATTAACTAATTGTATTGCTTTTCCATGTATTATTGTCTGACAAGGTTGATATTAAAAATGGTAGTCAAGAATTTAGAATAATTTAGAAACTAGGATGTCATCATCTGTCCAGGTGCCCACTGACAAAGGTCATCAGACCTTTATGTTCAGTAGCCCACCCCCCAAATAGGCACTTGCTCTCCAAGGCAAGTGTATTGCATATTGAACTTATGTCTAGCTTACAATTTCTCTGTTTTATAACTTAGCGGCATATGTAGCTCTCTCACCTGTAATTTTCCTGACCTGTAGATTTTAGTCTGTTCATTATACTAGAAACCCACATTTCCCAAGCATAGCCCTGTAGTCTTGTAAAATCTACCAAGACCTGGTCTGTAACTCCAGGTTAAAAATGTTATTTATATTTGGTTTTGTTTTTTCCTAACAGTAAATGCAAGAAATCCGTTTCACTACAGATTCACTACAGCAAACACAGATAAGTGCTGTGGTGTTTTATATTTAATTTCATTAAAAAGTAACTTTATGAATATTTATAAATTTAAGCATGCAGAGACACACATAAAGTACGCTACAAAGTCACTTTTCTGCCAAGCTGTATTGCAAAGAGTGGGTCACTTGCCAGAGTGAAGTTCTGGAAGGAATAAGCAGATGGCACAGTAGACAAAGCAGAAAGCAAGCTTTTGATAGTGACTGTTCAATGTGTTACCCAGTGGAGCTGCGATTATGTTTTCTTTATAGCAAAGGAAGCCATTAAATAATTTACTTAACTCTTATGTTATTGAAGTTGTTCCAGAGCCTAACAGCACATCGGTGCCTTTGGACCCTTGACTCTTTAGAGTGCTTTGTTCATTAAAATTGGAGAAGGGCTTTCATTCTTTGTGTGTATTGTGCACCATACATGTTCTGTGTAACTTTGTAGGTTTTGCTATGTAGAAACAGAGAGTCCTGGCTTTAGGGTTTTCATTGCTCAAGGCAAATTGGAAATAATGCCTACCATCACTCATGCTAAATGATCAGATTTCCTGAATGATGTGTATGGATAATGTTCCTAAGGTATCTAGGAACCTTAATGTTTTCTTCTGAGTGATGCCAGTGAAAGGAAACATCTTTTACTGCGTGACAATGGACTGATGAAAGTTTTGCAGCCCCTTAAGAAAGTCAGTCAAAGGAGAGAATCTGATAATAATAGAGGTTAACTTTAATTACTTAGCTATTGTGAAAGAAGCAGCAGACTCTGGAATATGTTGGGTGTTCCTGAAATACTTGAGGACAGTTTTTCTGTTCAGAAGCTTGCAAAACTTACTAGAATGAGTTAGTTTTGAATTGGATTCTAAATGATGAGAAAGAATTGATTAAATTCAAGTTGTGGGGTATAGGATTTTCTGTTCTTATTGAAATGTTATTTATGTGAAAGTGGTCAACTAGAGAAGGACTCAGGACGAAAAAGTAAAGACAGAAAACTTTTTTTTTTTTTAAAAACAACAAACTTCATGAAGATCAAAAACCAGCTAAAGATATTCCCTTGGATGACAGTCTTAACAGACAAAGAAGAACAGCTAGTTTTATAACAACATTAATACATTTCCATTAAAACTCCATAGAAAGAAGAAAAAAAAAAGAAGAAAATTAAAAATTTGCTAAAATGGAAGCAGATACATTATTTAGAAATGGTACAAATGACAATGAGAAAATGTTCTGCAAGTGCATTAAAAGCAAGAGAAATACAAAGTGAGGTGTTTCTGTAGAACAGGGAGGAGAGCAAATATATTCATGAAGAAATGTAATTGTGACAAGTAGTTAGATAATGAGAGATAAGAGCAAAGGCCAGAACACAGGAAAGACATATTCTTTTATTTTACCAGAGAAACACATTCACAGCACCAGGGCCTGGAAAAATTTACCCTTAAGTACTTAAGAAATGAGCCAAAGGAATTCCTCCACAGATTTGAGAACTCTTGGCGAACAAGAACTGGAAAATAGCAAAAGATTGTGTCTAGATAGACTAAAAAGACTTGGAAAAATACGTACAGGCCAACTTCATTTTGATTCCAGAAATGATACTGAAAAAAAAAAATTATGAAACAATCAGTTTGTGAGCAGGGAAAAAGAAGGTAATAAAGTCAATGAAACTAGGTCTGTCAAAAACAATTATGTCTAAACAAGCTATTTTTTTTCTTTGACAATGTAACTTGCATACTGGATAAGGAGACATTCAGTGTAAAATATACATATATTGATTCCAGAAAGCATTTTAACACTTTTCAGTGTCTGACTAGCAAAATAAGACAATACAGATTTGGTGAAATCACCGTAGTATTTTGGATCTGGCTACACAGGACATCAAACAGGGAAAGGGGACAATCACTTTGGAGAATGAGATTAGAACTCAATGTTTTCAGTAGATAGGGAGGTGAAATCAATCAGCTCTAATTCAACCCACGTCCTACACTTCAGAAAGCAAAATGGAAACATGTAAACTGTAGAACAAGCTGTTGCACTGCCTCTAGAAAGCTTGCAGAAAATAATCCTCAGGTTATAAAAGACAAGTCAACAAATACGGCTTGGAAGGCTTTTTGGAGGGGGGGCTTTGGAGGGGGGTTCTTCTGCACTGCAAGAATAAAAAGGTCTTGGGTAAAGACTAGCTGCTTAAACTGCTCTTTAAGCATTGGAATCACATCAGGTTGAATACAAGCTTCAGTCTTTGGAAAGTGATTGATGAACTGGAGAAAATTATCTATGACAAAACCAGAAATAAATTACCTAGAAAATATAAGCTATGAGGAAAGGCTGAAGGACTTGTAATATTAAGCTTAGAAAAAGAAAGCTGGAGGAAGGATAACAGCCTTCTTGTATACAATAAGTTTTAATAAATTAGGCAAAGATCAACTGCTCTTGGGCAAGTAGACAACATGAGTTTACAGGAGTACACATTACGATAATTTGGTCCTATACAAGGTAAAGTGGATTTTTTAGTTATTCAATTGTGTAAATGAAAAGGGATGGACATTCCAAAAAAACCCCAAACCTCAAATTCACATTTGCTTTTGTCTTTCCTTTTGTCTTTCTGGAGCTAGTATGAGATTGAATTTGACAGTGTGGTCCTTACCATCTCCTACCAAGAGCTGTCATAGAATTTGTGCTGACTCCAGTGACTGTAATTTCCACCCATCAGCCTCACTTACCAGTCAGACGCTGCCGCAGCCCGCGGGAATGGAGGGTAGGCTCACTCCGGGGTCGAGCAGGTGTTGTTCCACGGCTAGCAGGCAGGCT
>JANXJC010000001.1:44426467-44448242 GCA_027564655.1 Leptodon cayanensis
CTCCAGCCTTCTTGCTGGCTGGGCATGAGAAGCTGAAAAACCCTTGACTTAGTCTAAACACTACTTAGCAACAACTGAAACCATCAGTGTGTTATCTACATTCTTCTCACACTGAATCCAAAACATAGCACTGTACCAGCTACTAGGAAGAAAATTAACTCTATCCCAGCCAAAACCAGGACAATGGTCCTCTACAGGGTTGACTATGAAGGTAGTCCACAGTAAAGACATCAAATCATTGGGCCAAATATCCTAAAGATACCTGAAGTTTGACAAGTAACAGCAAACTTGATAATGCAAAATTCTGTTATGTCATTATTTGATATAATTATTTTTATAAGTATTACTATTTTGTGTGCTGTTGAACCCACAGATCCATAAATAAGTATCAAAAGGATTTCCAATATTGGATGAGAAACATGATGGCTTCAATAAATTCTAGAGGCAACTCTTTTCCAAGAGAGTTTTTGCTGAACAAAAAGGTGTATTTGAGTGTCATGTCTGCATGAGTCTCTAGTTGGACTTTTCCATTTCTGCAGCCTTTTCTATTCTCTGTGCTCAGAGGATACAGGCTGTGAATTTCACCAACCACCTTTACAAGCAGGCTGAGCTCCAGGTAGTTTCTTTCCCCTTAGCCGCTTGCCAGATTAAAATCTTTCCATGTCTCCTCACAAACACTGACCTCCTCTCTGGCCTCCAGCTGTGACTGCTTATGCTGTATAACAGCATGGCACCACAGTAAGGGATGTGCGAAGGATAAAGACAAGGCTTGCTCCTATTCTGTCTGTATAAACTCTTTACTTCAGTTATGCTCATCTGGCAGATGAAACACCTTGCTAATTCAAAAAAAGAATTTTTACATGAAGGGCATAGCTTCCTCAAGGCTTCCCAAACTGAATTAGTATTCAATTTAAATCTTTCTTCACCTTCTAATCTTTGAAAATCTAATAATGCATTTTTCCTTTCATTGCATTACCACATCAAAGCAAAACTTGTTGTGGATACTTATTATTCTAAGTTCACTGTCTTTGCTTACAACAATACTTTCATGAACAGCCTTAGCTGCCAGTAACCTCATCTGCACTGTGAATTTTTATTTATTTATTTATCTATCTATCTATCTACCTATCTATCTATCTATCTATTTATTTATTTGTTTATTGTGGTAGAGAACATTGAAACCCTTTTCAAAGAATCTACCAACCAAGGACAATTCTTTAGCCAATGTAAATTGTCCTAAGCAGATTGATTTCATCAGGCAATTGTAAAATGCAATCTGGGTATATTTACAACTTACCTGTTACCTCTATCAGCCTCATACAATCTTAATTGTGTATTGACTTGTGAAGAAGATTCAGCAAGGTCAAACTCCAGCCAAAATTTTGAAGAGCATTTGAAGATATTAATTATGTTTATTGATTTCATAAGTATTTGGTAACACTGTCTAATATATGAACTCAAGAGGTTCAATCTTACAGAGGCTTTCAGCAGACATGCAGCAAGTCAAAAATGTTTTAAAATATTTGTTCTTACTGTTAGTATAGAAACTTGTGAAGCTTTGCCTGTAACTGAACTGACCTCAAAATACTTAGCCTGGGATTGCAGAGTAGCCCTTGAACTGGGCAATCTTGAACAGAGAAGATATTCAATCCTCATTTGAATGAGGATCACCAAGGGCAGGAGGCTGAGGGCAACCCAGCTCCAAAAGCACCCTCAGATCAGCTGGCCTGTCTAAGCTCTGGGCAAAATGAGTGACCTTGGCATGCATATGAGCTTTCCTTTTCTTTCCTTCTTTTTTCAGATAGCTGTGTTAATATGGACATGTAATTGACAACTTGGCTTGAGAGAAGGTGTTATTAATCACCGCATTTTCCATAATCATCAACACTCCTCACAAGTACCAAAGTCACCTCTAACACCAAAGAAAACTTCTAGAAAAAAACAAAAGTCCTGTAGCTAATGACTGGCTGTTCAGAGAAGAATATGGGTTCTGCCCTGAAATAAATGCTTTTACAGGAGTCAAAGGTGCTGCAAACTCTGTAACTGTAACAGTACCTTGTAGAGCACTTGCTTGTTTAAATCAGGTTTTTCATTTGCAACACTGCAGAGACCACGTGTTTCCACGGGCTTAGCAAAGACCATCCTTTATTCTCATAAAGACAGTGACATGAAACTGGAAATTCTTGTCAAAGCAGGGTAAACAGACACCATCTGATCTGTGGGGAAAAAAAACCCACCAACCAAAACGAAAACCAAACGTCTCTTTCTGGGTTCCCAAAAAGCTACAAGAAATTTTGAGGATGTGTCAGAGCAAAAGCTCAGGAAATGCTGTAGTTTGTTGAGTAGAGAAATAGATGTTCGCTAAAAACTGTATCATGCTGTGAGAGACTGAAAGAGTTAATGTCTCAAACATTGTGGTGGGGCAAGTTCTGCCTCAGGACGAACTCTGCATAACAAGGAACCCAGCATAGCCAGGAACCCCAGGTGAAAAGAAGCCGATCAGCACAGATGAGCAGCAGGATGGGGAGTTCGGGAGGGAGCATGCACAGCTCCTGGTTCTGATGTGCTGTTCTGGTATGCTGAGCAGGACGGCTCACCACGTATGGCCAAAGATCACCCCTGCAGGGAAGGGGAAGGTACTCCCCAAACAACCCCCCAGCCCACCGAAAGGTCCTGAAAGCACAAATCACACGTGACACCTAATTAGCCTAATGAGTTCGAGTGCCCACCTGAAGGAGGGGCAAGGATGATAAAAGGACACAGACTGAAGACATACAAGCCCACCAGAACCAGACCCCTCGGCTGACTGGACCAACGCTGCAACCAGGACTGGTGAAATCTTTCTCTTTTCTCTGTCTCTCTCTCTCTCTCTCTTTTCCATAATCCCTACACCTCATCCCTTTAGACATAAACTGTTGACCAAGTCTGGGACTAGGAGTGGATCCAGCTGCCCCCAGGCCCTTCTCTGAGAAAGAGTCTAGAAAGCCAGGGGGTCTGCTCTGAACCTCCTGACTCAGCAGGAGGGATCTCCTTGTTGTCTTCCTTGAACTGATCCCCAAATAAGCAAGGCCTGTAGTATATGTTTGGTGACGTATGGTTAGCACAAGTTATACAGTTTACTGATGTAGTTTCATGCCAATTCTTGTTGTGAGCATACCAATTCTTGTTGCGAGCATGTCAGTTCTTGTTGTGAGTGAATAAAAGTTGAGTTTTGTGAGTTAAAGGATCCCTGGTGTCATTTCACCTTAATCCTGAGCTGGGAATCAGCAAACCTAAGTCATTATCCTGAGAAATTGGGGCATGACACATGTCTATTTTATTCCTTACTGACCAAAGCCCATGAACATTCTTGAGAAGTTACAGGTCTTACATGGTCTAGTTAAAACTCCTGTCAGCACTGTCTTGGTTGAATTTTAACAGGATCAGCCTCAGATATGGTACTTTCTGTGTTAGGCTCAGGGCCAGAGAAAGCAGAGCTGCCATGGTCACTGGACATCTCCTAGGATGTAACCCAAAAACTTACAGCGCTGACCTTTTTTCCATCACTATCGTATCTGAGATCCCAGAGTATTTCCTTTTATATAGAATAGAGTGTTTCTGGCAATGGAGTAAAGGCTTTTGCTTCCGGCAGTCCCTATGCCGGGCTGGTGGCAAGGCAGGCCAGGGAGGTTGGACACCAGAAGTCGGACACCACTGGAAGAGTCTGTCAATAGTTTTTTAAGTCTGTGAGACTTTGTTAGATGTTAACCGTGAGGCCACTATAAAGTCCTTCACAAAGAAATAATTCTTACGCTGTAGGACATGAGGAAACTCACAGTCATAAAACAAAGGAAAAAGAGGAGATTTTGCAACTTGGATCTTTGTTTGAAAGTATCTGAAGAAATAAACATATTTCCCCTAGACAGCTGTTTAAAATGTATTAGAGTACCCACTTGCATTATTTATCTCAGTCTGTGTGTCTGAGCTGATTGTGCCATGTAACTTCTCAAAGCAGGAGAGGAAGGTTTGATTAAACGATGTGTGCCTAACTGCCTGTTTTTTGAACTCAATACCAACTACTGTGCAATCACATCTAACTCTTTTCACCTCATCATTTATGAGCCACAGTTTACTTCAATTTCCATATCTATTTCAGTCAGTCAGTCTTACACAAACACAGCCTATTTTTCACTTTATATTTGGACACGTGAACTATTTTATTATATTTCAATCTAAGGTTATATTCTGAAAAGCATTGGAAAATGCTACAAAAACATTTCAGATCTTGTATTTAGCTACAACTGACAAATTTTAAGGTAGATTACCATATATTCCTATGTGACAGAGATCAATTATGTCTAATAAGATAAAATTACAGTAATTTTTTTAAACAATTCATATTAAAGAGAAACTGAATCATAAATTTTATATTACAGTCACATTTACCATTTTGGAAGCACGTGTTTTTCAAAGTCTGTCTTGCCTAGTAGGTTCTTTAAATTACAGAATTACTGACCTCAGCTGAAATCTCAGTCATGTTGAAATCACTTGTATCTTACCCTGACTCCAAGGAAGACAAGTCCCACCTGGATAAAGCCCTGAACGACCTGGTTTTATCTCCTAGCTGACCCTACTTGGACAAGGAGCTTGCACAAGAGTTCCCCTCCTGAGTTCCTCTCCAAGCTTAAGTATGCTATGACCCTTTATGCACAATAATTCTGTCTTTTCTTGGACTGTTTTTTACTGAAAAAAGCTAGCAAACAGAATAAATTATTAAATTAATTCCTGCATTCATGCACTAAATAACACTTCTCAACAAAAAGTTCTCCTACCTACGCTTACTGAAAAAAAGTACCTTCATGAGGTCCCCCGGGAATTTCTCAGTGGTCTCTTGCTTTTACATACTTATTTTTCCAAATAGCTGTGAACCACATTGGACCCCTGTCTAGTGTCTGTGATACTCCATCATCAGTCTTTTGCCATGATGCACTTCTTGCATTCCCACTTCTTGTATTCTCCCTTTTATCCAGCTTTTTATCTCTGCAAGTGCTTTACTTCCCTCCAAAACAGTTGCTTAGTTTTCATAATTGCCTCTTGAAGCCACCACTATAATCACAGGAAGAGAAGAGTCCGTGAAAAAATTGTGAATGAGAAGGAAAGAACAAGAAGGGAAGAATAAGTGAAGAATAAGAAGGGAAAACAAAAGGCCACCTTTGAACTTGGATGCCTTCCATACTGCATCCACCTCCACTGCCAAGAAGCCACAGATGTTCATCAAATAAGCAGATGAAAGTGTTACTGTGACGTGATTGTTTGTTGCTAGTTCAGAATCTTAATAACGCATATTGTCCCCAGCTGCACTAGTATATTTTTTCCTCTAATTTTTAATCCAAAAACTTTAAAAACACTGCAGTAGGAATAAGGAAACAAAAGAGATGGTAAACTTATAGAAACCTCTTTAAAAGAAATTCCATACACTTTCTTCTCTTCTCTTTTCCTTTCTCTTGTTCACTTTCCCTTAAAAAGCTGAAATCGAATGAAGCACTCTCACAGGCCTTGGGTTGCTAAGACTTCATGGAAGCTCCTATTCAGAAAGTGTGGGGTAAGACTGATAAATCATTTCTTCCAGCACTTCAGCTAAGTCATTTCAAATATTGGAATAAGGAGTTACTGCTTAGTAATGCTAACATGGTTTGTTCAGAGGGAATAGTGAATATATCCTGTCCCGATCCAATGTTGGGGAAGGTAGCTATATGATATGAGCAAGATTAAGACACAAATGAGGTCGAATGCTGTATACCCATAAAAAGCTTTTATTATCAAAGGTAGAAAATAGTAGCAATAGGATAGAATGGAAGAAAAGGCAGAAATCAAGCAAGCAGTCGGGATAGAGTTACAATGATAGTCACCACCATGGATCCAGAGGCGTCCCGCTGGTCCTCAGTCTTCAGTTCTTCGGTGATGGGTGCACACCACGGCTTGTCTCCACAGTTTTTTTATAGGGCATAGTCTGATGAATGCACATACGTACTGTTCATGTACCGTTCACGCGCTGTAGGTTTCGTCTATCGCACGACCTGTGCGTGATCAACACCAGAAACCAGTAGCTTATCTCAGAGACTACAGTTTCCATGAGAATGGTAGTCTCCAGATTCTTCACTGGATCCGACCTGCCTCCTCCCCTGGGTGTCTCAGCGGCCTGATAATCATCCTTTTGGACAGAGGAGTGCCCTGCTTAAACAAGCCATCTCTGGGATAAGTGGCTCGTCACAGCAAACAATCCTTGAGACAAATGGCTTGAGATGACAGTCCAGTCTCTCAATCTTTGAGGCAAATAGCTCGAGATAACAGTTCAGTCTCTCACATATCCACTAACTGATTACAGTATTGTTCTCATCTCAGTTGTATTTCTTTCCACATGTTACAGAAGACAACGTTATTTAAAAAAATATCTATTATTACTTAATTGCTTAGGAAGACCCCTATTAGCCATCTCATTGAAAATCATCAGGAAAAGTAATCTTTTCCAAGACCATACCAGTTTGGGCTAGCCAAGTACTAACAGATTTCCTTAAAGATATATCTAAAGTCTTCTGACCAGTTGCATCTGGTTGAAGCATGACAAGTAGCACGAAAAACTAACGTCTTGATGGTAGGTATGAATCTTCCATGATCATTTCCCATGGAAAGCTTTTAGAGGTTCAAAAATCAATCAATCAGGTTCTTCATTTCTGATTCATTGAGTTAGTCAATATGGCAAATAGGAGAAGACTTCTCTGGCCTTTACCCGTACAGGATCTCCCTGCAGCCAGCATCCACTGAAGGCAAATGCGCAACCGCCTTGTTTCACAGAAGAGATTAAGACATGCAAAGAGCATCTTAGAATTAGTGTGCGTCTTCCTTTGTCTAAACAGTTCAGGAGTGTGATAGTCATTATGGAAGTTGGTCAAGTCAATTTTAGCCATTCTGGTCATCTGTGTCATTAAATGACATATAAGTTTGTTGTGTGTGAAACTTAATAATATCAGAAACTATTACTGGCAAGAAGAGAGAGTATTAAAAATTTCTAATAAGCTGAGTCTTACTTTGAGCTGTTGAATGAATTCATTTTATTTCTTCCTGAGACATTCTGCTGAGGGGAAAGGAAAGGTTCCTCTCTGTATTGGGCAAAATTGTCTATATTATACCAAACAGCTGTCTGAGGTTAACCTTAGTCACTGCCAAACAAACGTAGTGTGAGAGCATCTCACATACTGCCTGCTACCTAGCACACCAAATAAAATGGCCAGTCTTTGAAGAAGCTCTGTGCTCTGGTTTGTATCAGAACTTTATTTGTCTGAGATATGACATCAGTAAGAAGTACTGCACTAAAAATTAGAGATATTTCATAAAGCTAAACTAATCAGGAAATTAGAAATATTAGACAAAAATGGATTATGTAAAAATAGCAACACATCAAGGATTTTTTACAAGGCACATGCTCAAGAGATGTTCCAATTAAAGAATGGATTCATAGAGCCTGTACTTATTGTTTTTAAAGGATCCTAGTGAATTTATGCAGCCTGTAGCTAATGACAAAGGCAAATTTAAACCTGAATGAAATTACAAAATGCTTAGAGATCTGCTAGTGACAGCGTTGGTAAAAGATATGTCATAAAAATCAGTATTTTGAATATGAAACTGCTATTACGTTGTGGCCCAGAATCATTTAGGGACACATCAAACTGTTTCTAATATATCTGAACACTGAAAACCAGAGAAATAGATTTCAAATCCAGATGCATGTAAGGACCTCCTAGAAGTAAAAGCTTGCCATATTCCATTAGCAATGAAAATGAAGATGAAAAATTCTTTCATAAGGTAGTTGCTAAGGTTTTGTGTGATGGACCACTACCAAGATAATCAGCCTTCAGATGTGAGATGTGATCAAACCTCCATTTAAATCAGTGGAACCCTGTTGATTTACTGTAGTTAAGCATTTGGGAGCAGATGATTTTTTTCTTCGATTAATAGATGCAGGGAAAAATAATTGCATAGTTTATACAATCTGCTGCTACAGAATGGTTTAAAAGTGATTTGCAGCAAGTGACCAAAAGAGAGTGGCTCATGGCACTGTGTACTCCATGGGGCAAGGTATGTGTCAGTGAGCTCCGGAGAAACAGATATACATGGTCAGGAATTTGTTGTGATAGTGAGGGACACAACTAAAGTAAGTAAGTGTGGAAAGTGGTGCACAGCCCAAAAAGGAAAACTGAGACGCCTGCTTCCTTTCTCTCCTGCCCTTGGTAAAACGACTACTAACACACACATCTGGGTAGAAAGGCAGACAAGGGAGGCATGTTTTGAAGGGCATTTAGTTCTAGATAAGAAAACATGCCGACGTATAAATAGAGCCACAAGGGAGATGAAACGTTGCATAGTGTTGTGGTTTGATTCAGCTGAAATGGAAAGTAAGGTCTCTCCATGCTTGTCTGAGTAAATATTAACAGATGCTGAATCGAGAGGAGAGTCAAAATGCTCTTCTTGACGGGTTCTCCACTGCTGAGGTTCAAAGACTTGACAGTTCCCCATGCAAAGGTGCAGGACCTGTGAAACTGCAGACATTTAATACGCCATGGGGCAAAGGAAGAGTCACTATGTGACCTGAAGAGGATAACTTTTCAGTAGTTATGTGAGAGTCCAGTAATGATCCTGAGATACTTAGGGGGAAAAAATTTGCCTGTGTATGTTGCAATGTTTTTAGACAACAGGATATTTAGAATAATATATTATGAATATATATTGAGAGAAAGAGAGTGATATCATCACATTTGCTTATCAGCTGGGGTTCTGCCCAATATACTCAGGCTAGCCGTAAAAATGATTAGGCTGTGTTTCTTCCCTAGCTGGAGCAGATGTGGGGAGTATGACTGACACTCCTTCTATGCTATTATCACAGATAGCTATCAGAAAGTCAATCTCTTCCCAGCTTTGCCATGTGTCTCCAGGCTGTGACGGCACTGACATGAGGCATATTTTAAGCTGCCTGTAGATTCCAGAATGAATGAGAGATTTAATATGGGGGAATGTTCGCTGGTAGAAGTGACTTATTTACCATGCCCACTCTGTGTGCTGCATTCCAAAAAGGACCAGATAAAAAGCAAAAAATAATGATAAAAAAATATATAGGTGGATTTATTCCAATGTGATGTTGTCTATCACCAGAAAATATTTGCCTCACTGCAGGACAGAAAACTAGGGGAAAAGGTACGTGTCCTGTTAAGCAGAAGTTGGAGCAAGAAGAAATGATTTATAGAGAGAGCACTAATGTCCATGAAGATCATGAGAAAGCCAGAATGTGTTAGGACATACCTGTAACCCAATCTGCCCTGTGTTTGCAACAAGGACAATCATTTATTAGTCTTTTCAGGATTAGCTTATGTAACTATGAAAACTATGCATCTTTTATGTGTTATTAAAGACATATGGGGATGTCTCAAAATTCTTCTTTAAATTAAATACATACACCTAGAACCAGTTGTAGCCGGTGATAAAGAAGTAAGCAGCTGTCTAGGGCAACAGCCGTAGGTTCTGCTGCCCATCCAGTCATGGCCCTGAGAAGCCGAGCACTGCACTGCTGCCCCGGGGGAGAGCTGCAGGTGTTTGCATTAGGGAGGTGACTTATTCCGGCAATAGGAAACTCCACCACCACTTTAATCATCCCTCCACTAACAGCAGGAAAAACCACACATATGTTCAGAGCTCTACTTTGGACTGTGTTCTTGCACCACTCCTTCCTATATCAATTCTTATCAATGAAAACTAGAGCGCTGTTGGATTTGAGATGGGAATAGTTTGGTGCCAGGTGATGGGGAAAGGTTAGCTCTTTTATGTCTTGAAATGCATTACCAAAACCTTTGCTGTTATCACAAATAAGCTGAATTTATGACTGTAAGGATGGTACCAAAAAAGCAATACAGATCACATAATCTTGTTTTCTAGCCAGACCACTTAGCAATGCACATAAAAATATCACATAAAAAGGAGTCTGATGCCTCAGATCTTTACAAATGTCTAACAAATAACAGTTTGAGAGAGAGAGGAAAAAACATTATGCATAAAACATCATCAATACAGGTTGCCTTATTCAAAGAATATATTTATGTATTTTGAACATTTGTGTTTTACAGTTTACCATTAAATATTCTCTTTCCTTCATTTCAGAGAAGAGGCAGACAGCTAGTGGAGTCACAGATATAAGAATGTTTTCCCATTTAAATGGCTTAAACAGTTGTCTTTCACGAGGACAGAGACCAACTAAGAGAAGCAGCAAAATTTATCTATGCTTTGTTAGACTGTAGCAAAGGGTGTACATTCTTGGAAGCACTACAATCTATAGAGGTATAGTATTAGACATATGCCAGAGCTATGCTTTGGACTAGGCAATGTGTTAAAAATGGCTTTGCAGCATGATCTCCCTATTGGGGTTTTTTTGTGAGCTTCAACTGAATGCTTAATGTGGTCTTAACCCTTTCATTGTGGGGCTGCAGGCAGAAGACTTGATTATGAACGAGTGGTAATTTTTATTACTAATTTTAAATTATAATTATGAAATATTTTATTATAATTTTAAAATTATTGCATAACTATATATAATACAATTATATAAACATATATTTAAATATTTATAAATTATTAATTAAAAAGCGGTAAAAAGAAGGTCACATTGCATACTGTCCTTTTTCGTGAATTAAAAAGAAAACTTAGACAAGTTAAAGAGAAATTGTTGGGAAGAGAGGGATGAATATTATTATGAGCAAAGAGACTATAACTGTCCACTTTTAGATGGAATCAAAGAATAGGTTCATCATTTTTCCCTGTGGCAATTTAATTCACATTTTGTACTGTTCAGGTAGAAGCATATTAATGGCAAATTACAGAAAGCAAGTCTTTGTAATGCAGTGAATAGCTAATTCCATTGTTAAAATGTATCAGTGATTCTCAGTCAAGGATAAATGACGTTGTCTTTTCTATGCATAAAGAAAGATCCTCAGTGCAGTCAGGAAACTAATGAAAGTTGAAGATACTCTGTCTTCTTAGAACTCACATCCTCATCTGAATAGCTCATGCCCATGCTCCTGCAAGCCAGGCCTGTTAAAAAAAAAAAAAAAAAAATAAAAAATTACAAAATTCACAAAGGACAAGTGCTGTTTTTCCACATCATGCTGGTTGTTTTGTTAATTTGTCAGCACTCAGGGTATATTGTTCTCACCAATTTCCTTGTACATTTAGTAAAATGGTCCTAACACCCCAGTGACTGTGGGATCAACCAAGCCACAGTCAGTTTCTGGGGTGTGCACAAATCCACAGAGTGTGGGGGAGGAGAGCATTTAAAAGGACTAAGAGAATTGAACTACAAAACTTCACAGTCACTGTAAAATGAGGGAAAAAATCCTAAAATCGGGGGTGTTTTTTATGCAAAATAATTTCAGGTCGATGTGCTTTGTTTAACCCAGTTTCCCACCCTTCTGCAATACTGGGGATCAGTACGTTGTGCTAAGTAACCTTCAGGCTCACAAAGAAACAAAACCCAAAAGGATTCCTCTAGTTCCTCTGCAAGTCGATGGCATCTGACTCTGAAGAAGAAAGGGAGAGCTGTGGCAAAAGAAAGCAAGCAAATTGATTTTACCTCCTGGACGTCATTTAAGTTTTACTTCGCATCAAGCACAGCCCTTCAGACAGCCAAAAGCAAATGCTCTAGTCACCAAAGATATCCTTCCAGGGTGGTATTAATTTTTGCAAAGTTACAACCCTCAGGAACCACAAATATTTTCTTCTTGCTGTGATATTACTACTCTCGCAATTACAAAGAGCTATATGCATGCATATTTTTTATCCCTATGAGTTAATAAAAGCTCTTACTCTTTGCTCTGAATCTCAATAGCTACTAGGAGTCTTTTCTTTCACTTCATCGTCCTCTTGATAGTTTCCCAGAAGCTCTGACCAGACTACACACATACAGAAACTGGAGAGCTGTTGAATAAGGTATTTTTTGTTATACAGAAGCACTGTACAACAAATTTTCTGGTCTAGCTCAACAACTTACCATCTTGAGACATGTTAATAAAAGTGAAATGCAATCCAAAGCTAAAGGCAAATTTTCTGTTTCTCATCAGTCTAATTTTCCCATATTTATCATCCCTTGTTTTCATTCTTTTCACTTTCTGAAGATGTTCTACTTAGTTGTACCTCAGTAGTAAAAAAAAAAAAAAAAGGAAGGATATTTGAGCTTGGGAAAGATTCAGTATCGCTCTGTTGGCTTCATAGGTACACACAAATGTAGGAACAAAATAGCTTAGGAAAGTTTCCTGTTGCCATGGCAAATTCAAATAACATACTTGTCAATTACTAGAACTGGTTAAATAGTTTTCCTTAACAATAAGGCTTTAATATTGAAAAGATGTTCAAGCATTATCATATTAATAGAAATGGAGATAAAAATCTTACTAGATAGTACAACTGGAGCTAATATTTCCATCTGTTCTGCTAGGGAAAAGAGGAGTTGAGGATTTGCTGCTTTTCAGGTAAAGATCAGGCAAGGTCACAAAAAAGGCCCTGAGGCTAATCTCATGGGTTGCTTTATTTATCCCTTCCTAGCAGTGGCAGGTCAAACCTGCTTAGTTTAAAAGTCAGAAGTATAGGGTAAGGTTGATGTCTTTGTTTCGACTTCCACCTCCACGACTTAAAGCTGGGGTTTAAAAATCAGTTTGTTTTCTTTTCCTATTAAAGATTCTTCCACAAGAGTCTGGCTCACTCTTTTGTTCTCAAGGGAAAAAGACAAGGAAAATATTGCAGATCTAAGAGCTAACAGTAATTCCTTCTCTTGCTGAGAGGACTCCCAGGACTTGTCCTTCACACAGGCTCCCTGATATCTGTCATATTCCCCAGCAGCTGAAGCAGCTCTCCATTATTGCGGTCTTTATGCACTCAGGCTGTAAAATCCTCACAAAGACAGATTTTTCTTACCTGTTTTGAGTTGTACGTAGTGTAGTTTTTAGTTACTGCTTTAAACGGTCTCTCAGTATACCTTTACACATCGTGCGCACCGTACAGATATAGCCACGTCTACTGTCTTGTGCTTTGCTATATGGCATTCTCAATTCTCTATTAAATTTCTCATCACTTCTTCTGTCATATTAATCTGCAGAATTGTCATGAAAGGGAGTGGTTTGGACCACTTAAACAATTGCTTCCAATGGTATTAGTAAAACAAAAATTATTTAATAGGAATTTATGTAAAAGCGCGACTTCACAGAATTTGATGGCAAGGCTCGCTCTATTACTTGGTACTCGGATGAAATGCACACAGGAAAATTGTTAGAATCAGACTAAAATTAGGTATACAGAGACTGAAGATGCAGTAGGATAAAAGAGAAATATATAAAGAAAAAATCAAGTTAGAATTGATTTCTCATGATTTGTAGAGAGATCAGGGATGTCAAAAGGGTACAGGAGACCCTCCCATTGAGTCACGAGGTTCAGAGAAGACCCCCTTGCTTTCTAAACTCCTGTTGGAGTCTAGGTGTGGCTGGATCCACTACTCGTCCCAGACTTGGTCAACAGTTTGTATCTAAAGGGATTATGAGTATAATAACAGCCTGAGATTCACTCACAGTTGAATAAAGTTCATGACAGTAATTTAAGTACAGATTTGAAAAGCAATAACTTGTAATATACTTGAATATTCAGGTTAGTACACACATACATGCACAAAAGCACTAAGAGATATACGTAAGCAAGTAAAAGAGGTATTCCTTTTAAAAATTCCCCTCGAGTTCAGTGAAAATATTTACTTTAAATGCTTCAGCATCTTTCTCAACGGGTGAAGGGTCGAGCCTCAAGCAGCGGGAAGTATCAGCCCATCTTGTCGGCTTTCGGTGACAGACTGCCAATCTTTGCCAACCGAAGAGTTCGTGAGCTCTGAGAGGTGTCCCGCTCAGAGGGAGATCCTGGTCGCAGCCCGTTGTGGTCCAGGAGAGCTCAAAGGGTCTCACTCAGTACCGCTGCTTATAGGTTTGGGATATGATTGGCTTTAGTCACCAGCAAATTACTGGGTTTCCAGCTTAGCTGGTACTGTTTCACGTGAGTTACGATTTAGATAAGGAAGGCTCCGTGGCTGTCAGAGAATGACTTATGATTCAGATACGGGATGCCCCAATATTGTCAGGCGAGGGCTGGGATGTCTCAAGGTTGTTATGAGAGAAATAGTTCTCCCTACTTCTGGTTTTTTTTTTTTTCGCTGGGCAGCAGGAGTCCTTGAGGCGGGCCGCATGACTCCCTGTCTGAGACGTGTGAGTGCCTGGTACGGTCAAGGGACGCTTTACCGCCCAACTCATTACACTTAGTTGTGTTGACTAAGTGTAGTGCTGTGTTGTGTTGACTAGTGGAACTTCCAGAGTTCGTAAATCAGCCCAGAAAGGGGAAAGAAATGCACCACCACAAGAAGTTCCTGTTTAAATTCGGTGTGACTATTCACAGAAAAAGATACCCCTCAGCATAAGTAACGATCAGCAAACTTTGACAATAGCAATTAGAGCTGCCCATTTAGCACCACAATTCTGAGAGGCCTGCACGCATTTCATGGGCACTGCTGTGCTGTTTCAGGTATCCTAGTTTCACTTGGCTTCAGTAACTACCTCCAAGACAGTCTTCATCTAGTGGTCTGGCAGTCAGGAGAAAAAAAAAACCCACAAGTCGTGTGCAGAACAATTTACGCGAAAAAGTTGCAATGCAAATTGCAAACTCTTCAATTACCATGTATTACATTTGTATATACCATCTATATATGCATACACAAAATACTTTGCACTGTATCTACTATCCTTTCCTTTCTTTTTATAAATAATTTTGAAAACTGGCAAGTAAAATTTAAGTCAGTCCTTTGCTGACAGTTTCTGTGTGACTCATGCAACACATCATCCATCACAGATTGCTCCTACTGCAGGGTCAATCACCAGTGAAAGGCTGTGGGATTTGACACCGGGTCATTTTTATATATTATTAATTTTGCTTGTTAGTCTTTCATAGCATAATGTGGAGAATTGGGGGTGGGGGGAAGACAACAAAGTTTTTTAACCCTTTTAAATAGCTTGGGTTTCAAGATGAAAATGTCCCTCTCGAAGCCCTGAATCTTCTCTGCTTAGAAATAATAGCTAACTTGCCTACTGCCAATCTATTAAATCATGGATAATGACAAGCCACAGACCAAAATCTCCATATGGCTGCACATGTGGGAGAGCTGAAAGACGTGGAATTGCTTGGGTTGTATCTCGAGCACCCACGCATGGCCAGCCTCTGCAGCTGCCCCAGTCCTGGCATGAGATTTGCTGCAGCCGCTGCACAGCTCTGCCCGAGTCACTTGGCGTAGCACCATGTGGAGGGAGAATTTGATCTGCTGGCAGATTAAATGAAGCTCGAGAGCCAGGTTAAGTACCTACGTTCAGATATGTATCTACAGGACCAGATCTGTCAGCATCTGACATTTCCTGTTGAAGACAATCTTTGGGAAGTGCCTGAAAATCAAGACACTCCTTTCCATGAGAATAAAGACTTGGTATCCACCCATTGAGGGTGGAAGAGGGAATGGAGTCTAGATATGAAAGAGAAAAGAAGATAAAATTGTGAAAATTGTCCTCTTTTTCTATTTTATATAATTTGAAATCCAAGCCAGTACTTTGACAGTCCAATCAATTTAACAGATATGGCCAGACCATGGACATTCATATTAGTTCTCTTGTTCAATTGGTGGAGATTTTTCTGTCAAAAGAACTTTTCCATAAAAAAATCTAGTGGCAACCCAAAGAAGATTTCTTTTTCCTTTTTCCTCTCTTTTTCTTAATGGGAGTTTTCTAGTCTCAGTCCTCAGGGATTGTTGTCTGGATTTATTTCACCATCCATCTCCAATGTAAGATAGTAATGATTGACAATAGGAGCAATAATAATGAGAGTAGTACCATTTTGCTTTTAGCTAATAGGATACATTTTTCCCCTAGAAGCTTTATTGTTCCATGTCATGTATCTATATATTGGTTGCTAAAATAAATATATTACATAAAAATAACGTTGGCAGTTTTATGTTTCTAGAAATTCTGTTTAAATTGATTTGTTAAAAGAACCAATGTTATTTCACTGTATTTTACCTTCTGCTACAACATCTGATATCCTCTTAAACATTACAGTCTTAAGTATGCATCATTTGATGCAAATATTGCTACTTAGGTGGTTGGGCACATTTTTAAGAAAGCATATATCAAAATGAAACTTGCATTTCTACAGCTATAACATTGCATTATCTCAAGAAATAGAACACAGTGAAATTACTTATTTTCCATAGATTTGCAATGTATTTTTTAAAAGTCCTGACAACGCTACAGAAAATGGTTCCCCCCCCCTCGTTTTTACAAGAACCAATCAGATTTTGCAAACACACACACACACTCACAATAGGAAGCTTTGTTCTGAACAGAAATATCTTTTCATGCTCCTGTTGCACTCAGCAGAATTGCACTTGTGCCCTTTTTTTTCCTACTTGTTTGAATAAATATGAATAGTGTCAATCCACTCTCAGGGCTGCCTGCTTCTTGGGCGATTCTCCGTGCTTGACTTGCCCACATTTCAGCAAATTCGCCACTAAATGGAAAGAGCCATGTTTTGGGGAAAGAGAGGGGAGTTGGTACAAGAGCCGTATCTGTACTTTAAAAGGTGACCTTGCCACCTGCACTGTGAAACACCAGGGCTAAAAATAAGTATACTGTGGAAGTTTACAGTTTGTCATTTATATTTCTAAAGGGGCATAGTTTTTAAATTTCTGGGCCAAGATTCTCATAGATCATCAAACTTTTGAATCCATGCACGCAGATAAACCATTACATTCACTCCTCTCGAAAAAAACAATGTGCACTCAGCATCCTTGGCACGGCTTACTTGTCTTATGGTCTGCAAACTGGCACACATTTATTTTATACCTGGCTATTTGGATCAAACATAAAGCAAATCACTAAATCTACATACACCGGTTCAGGCATATTCCCCAGACTATTCTGGATTAGGAAAAAAAAAAAATGAAAAAAAAAAATCTTTCTTTCCTTAAAAGGCTGTTCTCCCATGCCAGCTGCACGTAACAATTTCCAGTGCAGGGAGTCCAGTCCACCATTAAGTCCAAAGTTCAAAGTTCTGCGGTCCAGCAACCACTTACAGGTATGAAGTCTCAGGGTGGGGGGTTTGAAGAGGGACAACAAATTTAGTAGGTTAGCATCACAAACCAGGTACCTTTAAAGCAATTCAAACTCATAAATAGCTTTCCTGTCCTTCATTTCACAGAAAATGTCTAGTCTTATTCCATAATTTCTCACTTTAAATTTCATTATTCACTTTCTGTGCAAAATTACAACCTTTTTAAAAGCAGTAGAATTGCAGTTGCACAAGTTAAATTCAGCTACTTATTAAAAATAGAGAACTATTTCAACACTTTTTTTTTTTTTCCTCAGAATGCTCTTTAAAATGTCCTTTGATGTAAAAAATAAACCTCGGAAATTTTCAAGGCAGATCAATTTTTGTAAATAAAGTTATTAGGAGCTAAACATAAGGTTTATAATGGAATTTAGCTGAACTGGAAAGGATTTATGCCTGTAATTAATTACAAAGGCTGCAACATCGCTCTATAGAAAAAAAAAAAGGAAAAAAAGGCAAAAGAAGACAAAAGCAAAAGCTTGTCTGATAAGCTGAAAATAACAGCTTTGCCACCAAGTTAGGCAAGTAAGAAGGTTAAATATCACAACAGGAAAAAGCTGTCTAAACTACCAGACAATTTTAGCTGAGAGTCCTTAGGGAATATTTATAAAGGGTATGTCAAGTAAAAATAACTTCTTCACAGAGGAGGAAGTACTTCAGAGAAAACAACGGAGGGAAAAAAGGAAAGGCACAAAGGCCCTCTTCAGCCTTCTCTAGCAAGCAGGAGGATGCTGGGACCCTGGATTCAGTTCTTCCTTACTTTGCTGGGGAGTGGGGGGGCAATCACTTTGATGCTGTGAGAGACTGAATTGTTCTCTTGAGCTGTTTGCCTCAAAGATTGCCAGGTGTGAGAGATCGTGAGCTGTTTGCCTCAAAGATTGCCAGGTGTGAGAGACTTCTCAAGCCATTCATCTCAAGAATTGTGGGCTGCTTATCTCAAGCCTTTGTCTCTGAGATGGCCTGTCTAAGCAGGACATTCCTCTGTCCATATGGACAATTCAGGAGAGGAAACAGGCTGAAGTCGACAAGGATGTGGAGGCTACCATTCCCATGGGAACTGTAGTCTTTGAGATAAGATTTGGTCATGTAAAGATCGTGTGATAGACGACACCTGCAGCATGTAAACAGTGCACAAACAATACATATGTGCATACCTCATCGAAACATGCCCTATAAAAAGCCATGGAAACAAGCTGTGGTGTGTGCCCACCATCGAAGAGTTGAAGACTGAGGACCAACGGGACGCTGCTGGATCCATGGTGGTGACTATCATTGCAACTCTATCCCGACTGCTTGCTTGATTTCTGCCTTTTCTTCCATTCTATCCTATCGCTACTATTTTCTACATTTGATACTTTTGATACTAAAAACTCTCTTGGGTATACAGCATTTGACCTCGTTTGTGTCTTAATCTCGCTTTTGGGATCATATCAAAACCTTGCCTGACATTGGATCGGGACAATATCTCCTGCTTTTCCCTCTCTTATATTAATTTTTAATTTACCAAAATCTTAAATGTGGTAATTTCTGCACAGCACTTCAACAACAAGCTTCCAAGCCTGGAAGGAAGATCTCAGGGTAAAAAAAAAAAAGGGGGGGTGTGTGTCTTGTTCTTTTTGACCATTTTCATTTTTTAAAAGAAATATTATAAACCATATTTTCATCTGCTGCAAATTTGTCTAGATTCTGGAGGTATGATTGTTGCACATTCCTGAAGTAACATAAATGGCTCAGCACTACCATGAAATAACATAGTAAGGAAGGAACTTTAAGTTAATAGGTTGCTATAGTATGTGCGCTAATCCTCAACTTTTGAAATAATTGAGCAATGGCCAATGCAAAATCCAACTGAGGAGGAAAAAAATTCTTCTTCTGTGTGTGCACATTGAGATACCACTGATATAAGCACAGTTTTAAGTGTACAACTGTTCTAAACTGACCCATCAAACTAAATTACTGCTGAATATTGAATTCCAGGCAACCACAAAAGCACATAATGAATTTGTTTTCCATATATTGATATGGATATGATGATCACAAACACTTTCTTAAATTTTTAAATATTTTCATAATCTTGGGTTTAAAGTTCTTCTAAGATGAAGGAGCTGGGCTTAAATCTTTGCAGCCTTCAGGTAGGCTACGTAATGACATTTTGAGGCATAAAGCAAACGCACATCACTTTACAGAAAAGACCTGAGAAAAAGGAAGAAGGTATGGCTGAACTGCTGGGGAAGGTAGGTCATTCAAGTTGAGTAGTAGCTTTCAGAAAATCTAAGGTTCTCTTCAAATGAGGGAAATAGATAGAATACAGGTGCTGGCAAGCTGAATGTAAGAGGCAGTAAGACGGACCAAAAAGAGTTTGTGCTTGAAAAGTACTTTCCGGTAGTTTTTATACAATTAATACATTATTCCTCAAACACATTAGAAGTAAAAACCCTTCCAGAAGGTCTCTAGAGTCAATAGAAAATAAAGGCATAAAAGGAGCACTCAGAGAAAAAAGGGCCAACCAGAAAATTAAATTAATTTTCTGTCTTTGTATTCATTGTGGAAGAGCTTGGGGAGGTTCCCACATTGGAACCCTTCATTACTGGGTATTCACTGAAGATCTGAATCAACTTGAAGTGTCAATAAATCTTACAGAGCAAACAACAAAACACGAACAAATTGCATCAATCAGCATTTACCTAAGAATTCAAAAGGAGTTCATGGACCAGAAAGGTGAACAACTGTCAGAGGTATATAAAGTATCACTTAAAACCACTTTCATACCTGTGAACAAGAAAGCAGCAGATACAGTAAAGATGACAAATTTTCAAGAAATATACTATGAATAATCCAGGAAATTACAAGCCATTAAACGTAACATAAAACCAGCAAATCTGGAGTCCATCTGATTTTTTGAAAAGGAACTCCTTAATGTATATGATAAATTTTTCTGAAAATACAGTTATAAGGTTGTGAGAACAAAAGATTGTGGCTGCAAAGATTGGCCTAGGGATACTACAAAACTGTATCTGGGCAATAAAATGGGCGAATATAAGTCAATCTAGGTAAATATTATGTAATGCACATGGGTGAAAAAAAGGTTATACATATAAAATGAGGGGATCTGCATTGAACAATGTAGCTGAGGAGTGAGATGTGTAGTTCGGTTACCTTCCGTAGCTCAGAGAGAGTGAAAAAAGAAAATAGCATGCTAGAAGTTATTAGAGAAGGAATAAAGAACAAATAGAAAACATTTATGCACCTGCATAAATCCATACTATGCGGTTGTCATCCTACTCTACAAAAAGGCTCAAAGAAGGGCAACAAAGATGAAAAGGAATATTGAGTACTTTCCTTACTTTGACTGAGTAGACAAGGACTTATCCTACTGGAGAAAAGACAGCTGAAGGAGAACTTGATAGCAGTCTGGAAAATCATGCCTGGCGAGGGCAAAAAGAGATTGATTATCCAGCGTCTCTTCCAGCACAATAACTAGGAGGCATCAAACGCAATTAGCTGTGAGCAGATTAAAAAAAAAAAAACCTCAGAAAAGCATCTTCCCTTACATCTCATGTGTTTGAGCTGCAGAGCTCCTTGCTGCAGTACATTGTGGATGCTAAAAGTTACAGGAACCAAAGGGAAACAAGTTCATGGGGAAGAAATACATCAAGGTGTGTTAAATAGATACTATTACCTCTGGCTCAGGAGGTACCCGAAACATACGTTTTTGGAGGCTACCTTGGGGAAATAGCCCATTCTCAAAGAAAATCTTTCCTAAGCTGTTGACTTCTTGTCATGTTAGAAAAAAAAAATATGCATTTTGACAGATCTTTGGTCTGACATAATGTCACTTTTTTCTTTATCCTACAATTTTCATCCTCACTTTCAAACATTAAAGACAATAACAAATCAATATTTCTATTTCTTTCAGAGGCCAGTTAAAGAAAATTTTGACTGCCCTCTTTACAAGGAAAGTTGTTCAAACATGCTTATTGTTCAAGCTGGAGGGAGTGAGAGAAGAGTGTAAGCAATATAACAAGAAGTAAGTTTGAAAATATATTATTTTAATTTCACAAAGATAGCAAGGCAAACAATTATGTCATTGTTTAAAATAAAATGGTAATTAAAATAATATTTTAAAAGAAAGATATAGAGAACAGGATGATCCAAGAAGCAACATGAATAGGGCTGAATAAAAAGAAAAATCCCTAATGCCCATAGATACATGAAAAAGAAACATTTTGGAGATCTATCTCACACCATTAATTTCTGCAATATATTTCTCTACTTGGAAGACATCATCTGTGCAAGCACACATACAGAGTAGTGAACAGCATGTTATTAGTAAGCTGAAATCCAGACGGTCAAACCTGCACACTCCTACATCCCTGAAAAGTGCTGGTTTCCTCTTGCTCCCAGCAGCTGCGGCAGAGCAGCGGGCTCAGGTTGAAGTGAATACAGCAGCGTCTTGTGGAGAACCATTGTAAGGACAGAGACATGGAACTTTACAATCAGTTCAAAAATAATCTAAAAAGTTCTCTTT
>JANXJC010000001.1:44448342-44475697 GCA_027564655.1 Leptodon cayanensis
TCTATCCTGACTGCTTGCTTGATTTCTGCCTTTTCTTCCATTCTATCCTATCGCTACTATTTTCTACTTTTGATACTAAAAACTCTCTTGGGTATACAGCATTTGACCTCGTTTGTCTTAATCTCGCTCTTGGGATCATATCAAAACCTTCCCTGACATTAGATCGGGATAGATGCATAGGCAGGAAAGTCAAAAGTGCTTTCTCCCCTCACCCCAGAATACTAAAATATCATTACATTCTCCAATCCCTTTCAGACTAGGTACTCAAGCCCGACAGCAAGGTAACAAGGATTATTGCTCAGAAAACAGAGAAGACATTGATTGGAAAAGATCCCTTTGCATGTGACAGAAATAAATGTGCTGGGTGCATGGGGTAAGGATGAATTAATTGCGTTTTTCAGCTCCTGAACTCAATCGACAGTTTAGTAATACAAGAAAAGAAGAAGGAAAGGGAAAAAAAAAGAAGGATTCATAGTAGTCCTGGGGAAGTAACACCTAGGAAGAGGTATTTCTGTAGGAAAAGCTGTTTCCATACAAAGGACTATCCAGATAATATAATTACCCACATTACAGCGAAAGAGAGAGTTTTGATTTTAAATGAAAGTGGATAATACATGTAAGTCTTGAATTAGTGGGTTGTTGCCAGGTGGAGACCTTCCCAGGTGATTTTTCAAAGGGTTGAACTGTATGATAGGGATTTATTTAAAAACAATAGCTTTTGTTCTGTTCTGAGGGGGCTGAAGTATATTGCAAACATATTAAATCTTCACAAGCACGGTAGAAGCCCCATGTCCGTCAGAAATGCTGACACGAGCGACGCAGAGCTTGGTGCCTAAAGAAAACTTTCCAAAACTACCTGACGTAGTAAGTTCAAACTCACAAGCATTCAGCCCTGTGGTACTGATGAAAGAGCCTCTGTCTGTGTGCCAACGTGCTCTCTTGGGACGCGGGCAGGTACCTGGCATTTGTCTTTTAGTTTATTTTAAGCCTTCGGATTAGTGTTTTGGAGCATCATCCTCACGTGCTTCCAACACCAAGCGTTCCCATTGCACACAGCAGGAATGGCCGTCAGCCGAGCTCGAAAACTCATTAGGTTGAAATTGCATGAAAATATCCAAAGACATTTTTAGCTGTTTTATAGAAAGCTTGATTAACACATGGTTGGCTTAGCTGAATGGCATCTTTCAAGATATACCCCTCAGTTGTGGTTCCCATACACAGTGGGTGGGTGGTACTTTCAGGATAGATGGCTTACTGCACTAAAGGGAAACAGCAAAGAACAAATATAAAACACCTCCATGAAGAAGAAAGCAGTGTTTGTGTTTCTGTCCCTGAAAGTATTCAAACTGTTTAACAGCTTTAGCAGCAGGCACATAACTTTTAAGATTTATAAGGATGGCATGCAGAGTGCAGGCCTGTGGATACAAATGCCACCTTCCTAATTATATTCTGCTCTTTCTATTTCAAATTTGTGATTTCACTTGTGAGCATGATCACAATGCTGCAATAAATGCCTTCATAGCACATTTCAAACATTTTGTAGATCTCACTCTTATTTTTCTATTAAGGAAATTAAGTATTTTGAAAACATTGCGATATATAGGTCCTAATACCTACAGAACCGTCTCATCATCTTTATAAATATCACAGTAAGATACACCCAAACATTGTCTGCAAATTTGCAGAGATGTCCTCAGCCTGCACATTTGGCCTTCAGAGGGGTAAGGACATTTTAGTCATACTCGCTACCTATGCTTTGGCTTACACCAGCTCCCTGCAAGCTGGTCCTGAGGGATGTAGCCTTAAGCCTTCCTCTTCCTCTGCCTTTGGGCTGGAACCGGACTGGTCCTGCAGCACCACAGCATGCGCCTGGCCTGCAGAAACGGACACGGGTAAAACCAGTCTGAGGAGTGGAGTCCCTTGCTTCAAAGGCAGCATAGTGTAAATGCCACCAGCTGCATCATCTAAGCGAATGTTTTTTAATGCTTCCAAAGACAGACCATGAAATATGGACCCTTACAGATTAAAAAAAAATGCAATCACTCCTCCAAATAAGACATTTCTACTTAGCTTTGTTAATAACTTTTTCATCTGCAGTTTCAGCTCTCGGGGAAGAACTGTGTACATGCAGGCGGAGGATCATGCTGAAAATGTCATGCTGAAATATCACCATGACATACACCATTTTGATGCATCAAAATAGAATCAGCGATAAAATGCCAAAAGAAAGGTTTTACTGATTTCCAGTGAAGATATTTGAGTAATTATTTCAGTGTGGCTGCAGTGAAGTCAGTTGGTACAACCTCAGGAAATCCCTTCCTAAATGACATACTGAACAAAAGCGCTTACAGGATCCTTAATGTGCATATCTTATGATAGAGAACATTATGAAAACTTCAATAAATTACCATGAAAAATCTTTAGTAATTTATTTAAAAATAGTAGCAAACCTTTCTGGATACCATTTCTTTATAGTTGATGAGCAAAGCCTACACAAAATCTTTACAAAAAGCTGCCAGCACTCTGCAGTGTTCTTGTGTGCTAATTACTGCTAGATTACAGTTGAGATTAACTTCCAGAGTTTCTTCTATTTCTTTCATCACATACTTCTCTTCCTACTCGGAAGGTTTTTGTCCCATCCATATGCTGTGTTCATTTACACGAGACTAGAATGGGAATGTGTATTCCGATCAGCAAAGAAAACTATAGCTTGCTCCTGGGCTCACTAAGGAGGGTTATTAGTGTATTTATAGCTAGCAAGAATGATGCTTTTTTCCGCACAATTATTGGAATCCATTGGAAACTTGCAGTGTTTACAGTTAGTGGTATTCGGGGGCCAGACATGTCAAGAGCTTTGGCTAATAGTGTAACAGTCATTCATCAACATACACACGGCCATGTTCAGCTCGGTGAAGGAAAAGATTTCACTCCATATCTGCGAGCTACATGACAAGGAAATCATTATGGTTTCCTACTATCAGGCAGATGCAGATAGTTGTGTTGGTGTCTGGTGAAAGGCTATTTAGGAGCAGGCTGTATGTCGCTTCTTCATAACATTTATTAAGAGGTTTGTCAGATGGTATTGTGCTGTTGCAGGGTCCCAGATTAATCCATTCTGGATTTCCAACTGCAAGTCGCAGATGTAATGAAGGAGAGAAAAATATTCTGCAGTGAAGCAGCCATAGGGCCTAATGAAATGTGGCACATTAATTTCTGAGCTATGAAATTATATAATCCCAGTGGATTCATGTTTCCAGCTGAAGGATCTCAAGGAAGACAAGAGACAGTCACTTCTGTGAAATGTCTGTTTACTCCACACGTCCCTTGTGGCTCGGTTTCTCTTTCTGTAATTGTCTCTAGGAGCAATCTCTTTCTTGAAAAACTAGAACTCACGAATTATTGAGTGCATTTGTCCAAGAAATGTTCAAGAAATGTCCACCTTGTTGCTTTATGAAACAGGCCAAAGGACTGATAGATAGATAGATAGACAGACAGATAGCTATGCAGAGCCCAAGTTTAACCGTTTGATCTGACAGAAAGCCCTGGAAGAAAATACGAGTAATTCATGCCTTGTCTTGTTATTAAACTGATCAGTGATGCTGGGGAATAAATTTAATTTCATTTGCTTGAGAATTAAACTCAAATACTTCTGACTGATTAAAAAAATCCCGGCATTTTAAACTGGATGCATCTGCAGCCTTATTTGTGATACTGCCATCAAGCTGTCAGCTGCCTCACTTCACATTAGGTTTATTCTGATGTATGACAAGCAACCATGAAAAAAAGAAGTGATAAATTCCCATTTGAGATTGTAGGTACGGTGAACATGAATGATATTACCATGAATAAGCTTAACTTTTTGTCTCTCTGTCCCAAAGACCCCCAGCAAGCCAACAGCCTTGAAGCATTTTGCTGGCTAGGGGCTCAGTTTTCAGCCCCTGGCAGATCAAAGCAAGGATGCACCAGAAAGAGCAGACAGTGCTTTCATCTTCACAGTATGAGCCATGCAATTGTCCTGGACCTTCTTACATGCAGGCAATACAATTTCTTCTGTCATGAGTTCCAAACCAAGTGTGTTTCTGAAGCAGAGGAAGAGAATCAAAGCGATGTCGCTTGTTGAGGCAGGGGCTCAGGTGAAGAGGGCCCGTGCAGCAGCAGGACGTGTTCGCGCTGGTGGGACCTGGGAGAAAATAAAACACAGAACCAAAGTCCCACGATCCGTGTGTATGGAAGGGCCCCTCTCAGCCACCACTGGAGCAGAGAGAGATTCATTTAAGCACAGTCAGGGCTAATGATTTCAGAAATACAGCTAGTCTGGGGCTGGCCAGCTTGGAGCACGGACAGGGAGAGCTTGCAGCAGAAAAATAGCCCAGTCACAAGTTTGTAGCAGGCCCAGATCTCCCGGGTAACTTGCCATAACTTTACTGATGTAACATGTAGGTTGAATTTACTCCGCAGCATCCTAAAGGTACTGCAAATCCCAGTAACAGGGGAGCCTTTGGGTCCTCCATCGCTTTGCACCATAGGATTTTTTGTGCATATGTGCTGTATGTCACTAAATCAAAAGATAGTTGTCATCTTTTTTTTTTTATCTCATTTTTTAAAAAGAAGGAAATGGAATTAGCTTTTTCTTCACTTGAATTCCTCTTGTCTGAGTGGGCTATCACTGTGCTGAATATGGCAGGTTTTCCTCAAGCAATATAATTTCTGTATTTATTTGCCTTTTGTTATTGGTTTGCAGTGGATTATTGCAATAGAAATGTAAGTGCTCCAAAAAACCATCAACTTCATCCAGGATATGACAGTCAAGTAAAGTTTCAAACTGACATATCAAATTACACAGATTACATATTTACCATAATTTTGGCTTAATGTTTTCCCAGCACCAACATGAAGCAGGATGTAGAATTATGTCCAAGACTTCTGGGCAGCTATAAGAGTATTCAGTTGCTAAGTGTCATTCCTTAAACAAACCACGAAGACACTCTTTGCAGTTTAAGTTGGTTACGAGACTTCAAACTTATTTTGAAAGCTTCTCAAGACAGTTCTTATTTTCCTAGGTATTAGACTGGCAACATAATCTGGGCATTAAAAGCAATCTATTGTGCATGGCAATGAAAGCAGAATTATTCTGTTGGCATAGTGAGGTTCACTTGTCAGAAATGATAGCATAGGGAAAGGGATTCTTTGGAAGATACACTATGAGGAAATAAATACCAAATTCCCATGCAAATTGCCAGAAAAGATGATTAGTGTAGCAACTTACATTACTTTTAACACATCAATTTTAAGTGACGCTCTTTGAGATTGTCATGGTTTAACCCCAGCCAGCAACTAAGCACCACGCAACCGCTCACTCACTTCCCCCCCACCCAGTGGGATGGGGGAGAGAGTTGGGGAAAAATAAAGTAAAACTCGTGGGCTGAGATAAGAACAGTTTAATAGAACAGAAAGGAAGAAACTGATAATGATAACAATAACAATACTAAAATGACAATAATAATAGTAAAAGGATTGGAATATACAAAACAAGTGATGCACAATGCAATTGCTCACCACTCGCCGACCGATGCCCAGTTAGTTCCTGAGCAGTGATCTCCCCAGGCCAACTCCCCCCAGTTGATATACTGGGCATGATGTCCCATGGTCTGGAATACCCCTCTGGTCAGTTTGGCTCAGCTGCCCTGGCTGTGTCCCCTCCCAGCTTCCGGTGCCCCTCCAGCCTTCTTGCTGGCTGGGCATGAGAAGCTGAAAAATCCTTGACTTGTTGCAAAGCAGTGTTTAGACTAACTGAAAACATCAGTGTCTTATCAACATTCTTCTCATACTGAATCCAAACCATAGCACTGTACCAGCTACTAGAAAGAAAATTAACTCTATCCCAGCCAAAACCAGGACAGGGATGTACTGATTTTACTCTTCCTTCTCCCCAGAAACATGAAGTCTCCAATGCTCAGTTAAGACACTGAGACAAGTCCTTGTTGCTTTGCAAGAATTAATCATCCTTTGTCCCCATTTTTTTCCTCATTTCAACTTCCAAGTCAACTTCAAGTTTTTATTTGTTTTAACTTACATTAGAAGGAAAAGGAGATTTTAAAAAATCAACCCATTAATAAGGGCCTATTTTAAGCAGAGTTATGGGGAGTTGGCATTCTTTCCATAATACATCTCAGGTAGCATTGACAGTTTTTCAATACAGAGGAAAACTTGGGAAATGATAGTATCTATCAGGTGAGTCTGTCAGAAATGAGAAAGGATGGAAAGAGATTCATACTGAAAATAAAAACTAGTAAATACCAAAACACATACATTAGAAATCTAGCATCTCTATACCTTCGTTTTTGCCAAGGCTTGATTTATAACGCAAGACCTGAAATATGATAAAGGTAAATATATATATATATCTGTCTATCGATCTATTGATAGATAAGAGATATGAAATCATAGGCTGCTTCTTGGCTGTTATCTAAAGAAGTCCAGCTGGAGCTGGATCAAAAGTATATTAATCATTCGTGTTCATGTACAGATCAAAATGCTGAGAAACACTTTCATCTTTTTCTTAGAAATAATGTTCATATATCTTCCAGCCTGCTTGGTGTCTGCAAAAATCTCCTAAGACACTAGTAAGGATTAGTCTTTGTCTATTTTGATTTAAACACATGATGTACAATATAATAATATTATCTACTGACAACACTGTATGAAATGTTTGCTTATTAATTATGAATGGAAACGATGCCTGTGAAGTCACTGGTAAAACTCCCATAGTCCCAGATTAAAGTGCAGGAGCAAGGGTTACTTCTTGGGATGCAGGTTACATCTTGATCCACATGTCTGTAACTCGGATGAGGAGTCTGAAAATTGTAATATGGGTAAAAGATGTGGGAAGACACTTGAAATTATAAAGTTAAAATTATCTGCTTTCTTCCACAGGTATTAACCCAGGAAAAAATACTTAAAGACCTCCATGTTTAGTGTTGAATGTCTACTGGTTCTATTAATGCCATTTGGAATCAGAGCTATTTGGCGTGCCTGAAAATCAAATCCATGTTACTGCTTATTTTCAAACTATTTAGCAGACCCACCCATTGCCTCTTAGCATAAATAAGTATTTTATTTGCCATTTAACAGATGAAAGAGTTGAAATATAAAAGAAACCAGACCCAGAGAGGAATCTTTCTAAGTGAAAAGTAAAAGAAAAATGTGAAACACAGCTATTCTCTTCTGCTAAAAAATATAACTGTGTGAAATATTGTGTCATATATTTTGCTAGGCACAGGACATTATTTCAGATCAAAACAAGAGAGTGAATGCTTTAGCCTGGCTCAGACACAACATCAGTGCTGGGAAAGTTCATCTCCCTTGTACCAGCTTTAAGCACTAGCTGGATATACACACTAAAACATGCCCTTTCCAACAGGAGGAACATTTTTTCTTTCGTGAGACTGAGATTTCAGTTGTTCTGCCATTTATACCGCTTGGTTCTCAATAGAGATGAGCATTCTTGTCTAGACTTGCAATTTTGTGTCTCGCTTGAAACGGCACTTGGCTTTGGCCTCTTCAAATAGACTTTCTTCTTCTCTTCTCCGTTAGCCTCCTGGAGAGCTACTGTGTTGGTTTTGGTACGTCACCTCTCACCAGGTGTGACCCTGCCAGCTCGCCAGTCTCGATTACTTCAAATATAATACCCGCTTTCGAAGACTTCACAAGTTGTCTTCCTTTTCCTTCCATCATACCTGCCTGGGGGAGGACGCTTTCCCTGGCAGCAGCCTGCGATGAGAGGGTCACTGCAACTGCTGTGGAGCATGTCCCTGATGTCTTCAGCATCACAGCTCATCCCAGCAGGAGCACACGTCCATCAGGTTTCTCTTTGAAACTCTCCTTTGCTGAGAAGCCAAGGAAAAAGGCCGTGGGCTGCTGGGGTGGTAGAGTTGGCAAGCTCATCAGTAATACAGCACTATTTTTTGTTGTGCTCCAACTTTTTAATCTGCTCTGTACAGCACCAAGAAGCCCAGGGACCTAGGCCATGCCTAAGGACCCCACATGCTTCAGTAATAAAAATACCAAGAATTATTTATAGTAAACTTCACCCAGCCAAAAATAAATGTGCTGAAGCGGGCAGGTGGAAGGAAGGCAAGAAGCCATGAGATTTCCAGATCTCTTCACATCATTCCAAAACATCTCACTTTAATGACTTACCCTGAGTGATACATCACCCATTGGAGTAGCACCTTATCCAGTATGAAAGGGTTTCATCACACTTTCAAGTTAAACTATTAAGAAATACTTCTGTATCAAAAATTTTTACTGTAAATACCTCAAGATGGGCAAATCCTGGCACGAAAATCCTCTGATTTCTTCAGCCTGTTACAACTGTGCTTTTCTAAAAGACCTCTGTTGGTAATATGTATTGATTTCAAAGTTCCATTTGCAAGAAGATGAACCCAAAAGTATGCTAAAAAAGCCATATTTTCTAGAGATAATGGAGAATGTTCTTTGACTAAAATTATTTTTTTGCTGCTCTGTCAGTACTCCCTTTTATATATGCCCCACGGCACCTATTGTCAAACTAATATGGCCATTCAACATTTCATTGCTTAATTGTAAATTTTTAAATGAGATATTTTATTTTTATTACTGATCAATCAAGTAGAATTTATAGCTTGTATTCCCCTCACCATCCCCAAACACACTTACCCCCAATGGTAAAATAACTTGAAATGAGTCTAAAAATTGAATTAAATCAATATGTTTTTATTCTGCTCCAGCGCTTTTCCCACTGTTCTACAATTAAAATTCTATGAGGAATATAATATTGAAGAAATAAATCTTACAGTGTTTAATCAGACAAGATTCAAAGAAATAAATCACAAAGGAAACGGTGAAACATCTTCCAACGAATGCATAAAGGAAATGGTAACTATTCAGATGAATGGATAGATCTGTAAAAATGTTTTTCTTATTTTAACATGTAAAAATTAAGTTTCATGTCCTATTAACCAGGTCTGTAATGAAGTGTTCCAGCTGGTATACTTACTATACCTTAAATACAGGCAGTTGTGCATATGTTTAAATTCCTTCTTAAGCCAACCCCCAGAAGGTCTGGTCTTCACCACTTACTTATTGATTCCCTTCTACCTTGCCAGTAGGGCTGTCAGTCATGTGCTCGCACGGTGCAGCACAAAAGCGCTCTCCTAAGATCTAACCTGTGCAGAATTCACGACTGCTGAAGACCTGGCTCTGCCTGTCGTGGTGTCAGTGCAGGGGCTGGGGCTGTCGCTGTGCCCCTTGGCTGCACGGGGAAGCTGGAGATCTGCAGGCAAAAGAAATACCTGAGCTCATGGGGTGCTCGTGGTCGCAGCAGCACTTACGAGGCATGTTCGGGGCTGATACTGAGGACACACAAAGATAACTTGTGACTTCCTTAAGCCCCCATCCAGAAAAGCGCTTAAGCCTCATTAACCTGTAGGCACCTGAGTAATACTACTGAAATCAGTGGATTTTCCTTCAGGTTTGCACAGAACCCCTGAAGGTTTGTGCTGAAATCCTCTCTACTTCTTTGAGACTTTACTCACGCAAGTGGCAAACCAGGTGAATGGCAAACATAGAAAGAGGAACGCTGGAGCAGTGCAACATCTGCAGACCGAGGATAACATTCCCATTCCTGCTCTTCTGCAGGAATGAGGGGACCACAGGTCTGCTGTTACATTTCTAGCACAGATGTGAGACAATGAGAGTAGCACTGCGGGAGTCAAAACCAGCAAATAAAGTACCTGCATTTAGGAAAAGGGATGAGCGAGGAAAGCGGTTCAGGAAATCACTTCTGACCTTGGTCTATTAGTCTCACTTTGATCCATTACTCTGAAAGAATAATTAAAAACATGAAGGTAAATGGCAAATAATACAAGCAAAAGCAACAGGACTGGACAGAAAGATACAGCTAGATGAACCAGAATCTTTTTTTTTTTTTCCAGTATGTTAACTCTCTGAAGGAAACAGGGTAACTCATCTGTGTCTGAATTCCATGGAGCATTTGATGAGATTCTACATGACATCTTTTTGGTTGGAGACTATGGGAGATAGTTGAAAGAATAGCAAAAGGTGAGGTATCAAAGCAAAAGTATCAGATGAGAGGAAAGGTTGAAAAGTGAATTTGCCAAGGACTGGTTCCATGACAATCTGGTCATACTATGCCTTTCACTAACCTCCATGTACTTCATCAGCACAAAAATAAGAGTCTGAGATTTGCTGATGATACAAAGGTGGGAGGCATCGTCAACACTGATAATAATCACTGTACTATACTGACTGCACAGCCCTGAGGAATGAGATCATAGATTTGGGGATTAAAGTGCAAGTTCAAGAGCATGGTGCTCAACAGTATGCATTTCTGCTGTAAAATGGACTTTATCACTTGGAAATGACAAAAGTGATAAAGATCTGGCAATACTAGCTCAAGGAAGGTCTGCAGTATTAGTGGATTACAGGATGACTATGAACCTCGACTCCATCAGCCATGAAAGTGTCACCTATCAGAGGGTGAAGTGACAGAGAAGCACAAGGTGGTATGTCCTCTGCAACACAGGCTGAGAGTAAAGGTGAATTTTCACAGGAAATTGTACAGAAAGAGTTATTAGAATGATCCGAGGGATAAAGAACTCATCTGAAAATGCAAGACAAAAGCACCTCCTTCCACTTGTTTAGCTTAGGAAAATTCAGATTGAAAGAGGATGTGATTATAGTCTGCAGAAAAACTAACATAAACTTTAAGGAAAAAAAAAACAAAACAAAAACAAAACAAAAAACCCCAACTATTAATCTAAAAAAACCCATGCTGGTAAATGAACAAATTAATACTATTTTTCTTACTATATTTAATCTGGAAATTAGTAAAAAAACCCCACCTAAAGATCAAAGCAGCAAGAGTATGTCACAGTCTTCCCATCGGAGTAAAAGTAAACAAGTTCTACTTTTAAGAGACTGCTTGAGCTGTTTATAAAAGGGATTATATCACGGGGGTGTCTGGATTTAGGGATTTAAGAATTCTATATTAGTCCTGTGTGTCTCAAGAAAGTACTGTGAGATAGACATGCTACAATCCACTTGCTTATCAGACCACAGGGTTTGTCCCAATATTTAAAGGCCGTGTAGTTTTTCATAAGGATGTCACCACATGTGGAACATCCCAGGAAAGTGCAAAGCAAACTAGTATCTGGAAAATGCCAAGACTTATTTAATTATTCAAGAGTGAATGAAACAAAGAAATACATTTTGCCTATGAAATACAAATTATTCAGTTGTCTTCTGGCACAAATTTGTAGTGTTTTTTTTCTCTAGAGAGGGTTTTGTAATTGCAACAAAAGGAAAATTTGCATCATGGTTTTTCTTTTTTGTGTGTCTGTTTTAGGAGTTTTCTGTTTGACTGTGTATGATTAGATTTAGAAGGCAAATCAAGTCAAACAATAGATATTATCTAGATTTAGAAGGCAAATCAAACAATAGATATTATCTATAATAAAATATTTCAGGAATAAGAGTGAAATATTTCAGAACTTATTTCAGTAACTGAATATAATAATGACTTGAATTACACATTTTTAATTATTGGCATAATTAATATTAAATATTAATTGAATATCCATGTAGACATAAGTACCTGCTCTACACTGTACAGAGTTAGACCTGATCAGCAACTGGAATGCTCATAGGTTTGATTTTTGCATTTTTATTTCTATAATTGCAGGTTAACTCAATTTACAGGACATCTGTTTATACACACACCATGAGGTTGCCAAGCAATTTACAGCTGAGAGGCAGCTGTTTGGGCCATGATTCGATGGGTAGTGCTTTGGGAATGTCATGGCTGGATTTCTAGGAGCTTCGTTCAAATAAACCAAATGAATAATTGTTACCAAGCAAACATTTTAACAACTTCAAGTGAAACAGGCTTTACAAAATATAAAAGATGTATCAGTTACAGAGGAGTTAGGTCATTTTCAGGGATGATTCAAGGCCAAGCATCAGTTCCTGGGGAGCCCAGACAGAACAGGCTTTTCTAGCACAGGTGATTATCTTCCATTATTAGGTCATAAAAGCAGAATTGCTCTCATTTCTTGCCTGTTGATGTACCCTGAATTAAAAAAAGATGACTTATTCTCTTCACTATTTTGCTTCTTATATAAGAATTGCTGAGAATCATATAGCCATTAAGGAAATTAAGATGGTATTATTTACTGTTGTTTAGCTGACCCGATGAAGAGTGGTGTAAAATAGACCGTATTGCTATTTTGGACAGAATTACTTCAGATGTTTTTCTTTTTTTTCCTCAGCATCAACAAAATGTCTCTCTAAACCTCTTGCAGTTCTGGTTGTGTTGCTCGGGCAATGGGGCAAAAAAGAGACCTAAAATCAATTTTTTTTCCAATAAAACAACTCATCTTCACATCATTAAAGTCTGCTATTGCAAAATATACTGTCTAGAATTTTGTTGAAATATATCTTCCCAACAAGAAACACTTCCATACTGCAATTTATGCTATTAAAAATATTGTTATTAAAATAATCCAAAAATAATTAAACAAATACCATTACATCAATAAAAACAAACAAACAAACAAAATCAAATACATACTTCCTATTCATATTGCATGTAGAAGATAAATACACAAGTTTTAAAAAAAATTGAACAGATACAAAAAGTCAGAACTGGTAGTGTTCAGGAATAAAAAGAATAACAATGTTGAAGTGGTAGTGTTGTAGATTATCACAGAACAAAGAGTTCAGATGAATTCTAAAGTCTGGCAGCTGTAATAGCAGACTTGACATCTTCTCCCTTTAAATCTGGCATTTTGGTACATTATTTTATATGTTAAAGTTTATAGAAACAGATGGAATGAGAAACAAAGAAAACGTATCCTAAAACCTTATATAACAGGCCTTAAAGAATTTGCATGATTTCAATATTAAATTTCCTTTTCAATGAAAGTATCGGGGCCCCCTGGGAAATTAAAAAGTCATCTTTCTGAGGGTTTTGTAATGCCTTCTGACATTTAGACTGATAAAGTGCGTAAGCCAATAGTTTAGAAGAAGATAATCAACTGTTGACTTCAAATAAAACTCCAACCTCAGACTTGTTTTTATTCACAGATTTTCTGGGCTATAGAAGCAGTATTTTCATCAAAGGGCATTTCTTGCAGGCTTGTATTTTCAGCCTTGAGCTCGCCTGTTTCTCACGTTGTGCAATACTACTGCTCCATTTCCTCTGGTTACCTGCCAACATTCAACACCTCTTTGGCCTGAGCCTGACTGCAGAATAAGGACTTCATTAGAACATTTCTTGGAGGATTTGTTTGGTACGTACATCTTTGGTTGGAGCAGTATCCCTGTCAACAGTGAAGTCCAGCAGAAATTTTTCTTCAGCTTGGCATTTCCAAACCTTTAATGCTTCACTGTTTTTTAATTTCTCTATTTTAACAGCTGACGGTACTCTTGGGTCTATAAAAGGGGTATTTTTCTCCTAATCGTTGATCCTTTGTTCATAAACACACAACTTCTTTTGCTGGGACTACGGGGTGCAACTGCACAGTTTGCCATAAGAACTGAGTCTATTTGGTCCCTGAGTTAACAAAACAACTAAGTATGTACTTAAGCTTAATTGACTTGAGTAAAACAAGGTGACTTTGTGTTTTGTGGAACAGTGAAGCTTAAACACATCAATGTTCATTTGATGTACAGCTTAGATTACACTCTTGGCACATCACAGCAATGCCATCTATGACAGAGTTATTTGAGATAAAGTTTTCATGTATGTGTTTTTGCTACAAGTCATCAGGATTAAAAACAGTGGGAAATTCACTAATCCTCACATGTGGGCTGTCTCTATATTGTCAGTAATATTTGAATGAAATAGGAGTTTCCTATAGGTTTTGGTTTGGTTTTGGTTTTTTTTTTGTATGCAATGAAAACCAGAGTCTGCATCTGCTTTGCACTGAGGAATAGATGCAGCTAACAGCGGAATTTCAAAATCTGGACTATGCAAAAGAACAAGATGTTTATGGAGAAAACTAGTGTCTGGTTTGGTAAATCGTTACCACTAATGCATATGCAAGTACATCTTTCCTGATTTTTGAAAAAGACCTTTCACATCACCTGAGATGAAAGGGTCAAATTTCACATTAGAGATCCTACTCTAATTTAGCTGCCAATAATGGAAAGAGTAACTGAATTTCAAGATTCAGTAAGAACATGAAAATAGTCAGTTGATGAGTAATTTGCTTTAACTGGGTGTTTCTACTAAACAGCTTGGAATAGTGATAATTATAATTTACACTTGTATTTCATTTTTCATCTGAGGATTTCAAAGTCCTTTACAAACATTATAATAAATCTTTTCAAACAGTAGCTAAGCTTCACAACACCCAGTGTAGCAGGTAGGACATGGGAAGCAGCTGGAAAACAGTGAGCAGAGAGTTGTGAATGACTTGGTGAAGTTCACAAGCAGATTGGTGAATCCTCGCTTGCATTCCCCTTCCTCACCACGAGCAAGCACAGACTCTGTATAACAATGATTCACAAAGTGTCCTAGATTAACATTTTAAAAATGTCCTGAAGTAAGAATAGCTTAGAGTGGGGACTCTGAACTTCTTTTCCTAGCAGATATTTAGCAATGGAAGTAAGAATCTGAAAGGCACAAGTGGGAGTTAAACACCCATTGATTTGTTGATATGCGGCTACCTGATTGCCTTTGAACCTTAGAAATTAGCTAAAATCAAAATAATTCAGTAGACATCTGATTCAGCAAAGTCAGTAAAGAACACTTCACTTTAAAAGACTGGGAAAACTTGATCAACTGTAATTCCTATTTCCACACCTTTCCCAGCTGGAATTTTTATGAAGATTGAAGCCTGAAAATAAAAAAAGCCTTTCTTAAGACATGGTAAATAGCATCTGACAAAAATAGAAGCTGACTAATCTAATGTAACAGACACATTAATGAAGGATCACTAATTTCTTTCATTTCACGTTAATTACTGTAAGATATATAGTCAAATGACCTTTGAATGCTAAGTCTTTGTGAGGAAGCTGAAAACTTATTAACTTTTCCTCCTTCTTCCCACACAAATTAACATATTTCTGAATCCAACCACTGCTTTTACAAAGGGTATTTTAAGAAAATACCTTCCCGTTTGCTCTCTTCAGCTAAGGACCAACATTCCTGAAGGACACATTCTTTCTTCTCCTCTGTCATCTCAAATCTTCCTGAAAAGGTGATTTTTTTTCCCCTTGTGTTTCCTATATCTCATAGGAACTTCTCTGAAGCTGAAAATGAAAACCTTTGTGAAAGTTTATTTTCATAAGTAATTTTGTTGTATACTATTTTTATTGCAGTGTGCCTCACCAAATCCATCATACTTTCGGCTTAATTATTTTTTTTCTCCTGAAAGCATCTGCCAATACTCTCCCCTCATCAGTCAAAACTGCCTTGACTGTTATATATCAAGGTCCTCTTTTAAATTTTGCCTTTTCCTACGCTCAAATCTTGTATTTGTTGCTGATTTTTCCATTGTTGCCAGCCAAAAAAAAAGCTAGAGATTAACTTAGGTATTAATTCAGTACAGATCTGAAAGTGAATTACTAACTACTGCATTTTTAGAGGTACAAAGCCTGGTGCCTTCAGTGGGCTGATTAAGTCTTAAATCTTTTTGCTTCTTATCTCCTTTTCACTGCTCTGTCTTGATTAACTATTCAGATCAATCAACTCCAAATTAATTTTCACCTTCACTGCTTGGTGTGAAATATCTTTGTGGCTCACACAGCCATCCATTATGTTTGGGGCATTTCATATAGGTGACCACCTCAGTCACTCTCTTCTTATCTGACAGCAAGGAGTTCCGTTACACCAAACTCCAGTTATAAGCTGTAATATTAGCCTCGCTTCTTAATGGAAGGGGTCTTAAAACACACCATCTACAATTACCATGGGAGCAGGATCTCTGCAGAGAAAGTCCGGGCAAGCAGAGCCATTTGGTGGCACAGTTTTGCAAAGCCTTGGTGGGCATCTGCTCTTGGTGCGCGAGCGGTGAAAGCTTTCGGTGTGCAGTCTTTGACGCACATCAGCTGTGGGAGAGCAGAAGGTGTCTAGTGGCAGCTGGGTTAACTTTTTATTTCATTCTCACTGAGGTTTATGTTCTTTCTGTGGCATCTGGTACCTAAGCCTGCATTAAAATTCTCAGTCTGTATTTATTTTATAGCTATATACTTGTATAACAACAACGTAAAGCTACAGTGCTCAATTTTATAGAAATGTGACACCTAACAACCCTGTAGAAAGAAAAAAAAAATCAATGCCTTTATCCATGAATGAAGAAAAAGTTCAATTTTTGCGACTCAAGTGATTAAAAAAAACTTCCTTTATATCCAGTTGTAATCTTTCAACGTATGTTTAGCATCCATTTTACTACTGTAGTAAAGTAAAAGGTAACTCACCCTTTCAGCAGAAATTAAATTTAACAGTTGCTCTATAATGGTTGGTTTAGGTGGGGAAGGCCTCTCTAGAAAGTTTTAAGACATTCTACAAATAGTCCCAATATGAAGCGCAAATAAACAAAGCATACTTGTTCCTGAAAGGAACAGCAAATGCAACGATTGATTCTGCCAGCATTATCACAATTGCACTGCAAAGTCTGCTCCACCCCAAGGTTATTGCTGAGGATGTTATGGAGGAAGCACAGAAGGGAGGTGAGAGAGAGGGTTTACACTTCTTTTGTTAGTGAGTAGCATTTCCAGGTACCATTAAAATAATTTATCCATCATTTTTTGTTCTCAGCAATTGCCAGATGAGATGAACATCTCATCTTTATGAGGGGCTCACTAGGAGTGCTGCCTTACAATCTTGCCCAAGGCTGTTTCAATACCATAAAAAGAATGCTGTAACACAAGGCATTCAACCTAGAATCACGAGTAATGAGTGCTTTATAAATCCAGTTCATTTTACAGTTAAAAGGTTTAATGAAAGAAATTAAGTTTCTTAAAAAACAGACAAAGGCCCAGCAGTTTGGCTGAGCAGGACGAATCATGGGAAGCACCATTTCAGCGCTCTAATTAGGGGCCCAGACCTGGAGGCTGATGTAAACTTTAATTTCTGTGATGCCCAAGAACCGGTACACTGTTGGTGCTGTTACACATGTCAGGAAACTCAGTGGAGAAGGGTGAAATACTACCAAAACCAGGCTTTCAAAATTCAGGAATCTGGCCTCTAAAATCAGGTTTTATGTAATAGTAAATCTGGAGACCTTTTTATTTATCTCAATGTTTTTGAGTTTACTGGAGAAGGCAGGTCAAATATATAAGTTCCCTTTTACCCACAAGTACACAACATATAAGTAAACTGAGGTTATTCATTTTTTCAGCATAAGTCCATGCCTCCCGGCTTTGAGAGGAATACTTGGTATCATAATAGCTGACCACAGCAAGTGGTCTCTGACTCTTGTTCCCCTAAGACTTCTTTGTAGGGCACAAAGGCCATTTTACCTTCACAACTTACTTACCTCAGGGCAACATCTTCAAAATCCATGTCCTGTGCATTTCATTTTCAAGGTACCATCATATTACTGGAACCTCACGCAATGATGATGTTAAAAACACAAAGACTGCAAAAGCAGCAAGTGAAAACAAGAAATTTTTAAATTGGGAATTTCAGTAAAAGTTTATGACGGAAAATACAGTCCTCGGAACCTGTGTAAAGGCTTCTGCTAGAAAAAAAAAAAAGTAATAAATTGACCAGTTCAATGAGAAATGTTCCATGGATTTGGGGTTGATTACAAATGAAAAGTTACCATTGTTAAGTCATTGCCTCAAATTCTCATTTCTCAGACTCCATAAGATGTACCTGCAGTTGACACATTTTGCAAACTGAAGAAGCTCTCCTCTCTTCAGCTTCCAAAAATTTTGGGGGAAACAAGACAGCATGAAATCAAAGCCCCAGAGTTTTTCAACATCAAGAAAAGTACAGTGTTTTACCCACAGAAATAAGTTTATATGTTCTTTGTTTTGATTGTTCCATAGCTGTAAAATCTGATTTCTAACAATGCTTTAGGTGCAGACTAGCTGGACTGTAAAGATATTTCTGACTGTTTTTCTTGTTGCTTAAAACAGAATGAAATACAGAAGGTCATGACAAGGCTCACCTCCACTGACCATGTCTGTATAGATTCTCCCGAATGACAACATAAAATAATTCTGGTTCGATAGCTGGAAAAGTTACGTGGTAGCTATCAGGTCTCTTTTTTTTTAAGGATTTTATAAGGATTTAATTACCATTACGTAATGCTGTATCTGCAGACTTCTTTTAACTATGATTTCCAAATCAAGCATTTCTCCAAAACTGCAAAAACTATTCAAACCTTGTCAACCTAAACCCTGTTCTGCATGTCCAATCCTTCTGCAAACATTGCTTTCACACCTGTTTCTTGACTTGCCACAGAAAAATCTTGCAAAGACACGTCTACAGGAAGGGGAAGGAGATGCACAGGCAAATCTCAGCAAGAGTCAAGGATCAATGAGTGATCTGTTGCATTTACTGTTCCTTATAAATCTCTGGCTCTCAGTTCATAGCTTTCACTAATATCTCAGAGAACTCTTTAAAGGTTTGACCCTGGGCAGACCTCAGCAAAAGTGAGAGTGTATCTTGGGACGGCACAACATTTCCTGCTGTCAGGAGCTAGAGCTGAGGAGAAAGTTGTGGAACTTCCTAGCTTCTTTGCAAGACAGCACCTTTGCAACCTAGGAACTAATCTGGACCATTAAAAAATGCCATCTTCAGAAAATTAGGGAAAAAAAGATCTAATTCATAACAAAAGGGAAGAATGGGACCATAAAAGAGTGAAAACCAGGTCAGAAAAGCTGAAAAGGAGAACAGTAAGAAAATGAAGAGCTGCCAGGAACAAGTCCCTTCAGCAAAGCACACTAGTGTAAGATGGTGCCTGTATCTATACTTACTATATAAACACAGTAGGATTCCTTGCTCTGAACTTGACTCTCTGCAACGAGCTCTGTTGAGCTCCACAATAAGCTCAATGAGTTTTTACTCTTGACCACAGCGAAGCAGGAGTTGGTTATTTCTCTGGAGTGATAACACACAAACTTCAAGAGGTACAAATGCTGGGGAAGTTGCTTCTCAGTAGGACATTTCCCACTAAATAAAATTTCATAAGAAACAAACAGTTAGGACTTGTGAGGGTTTAAGCAAAATTTCTATTTTTATGTGATAGTACGTAAATAGAAAATATAGCACTGAATGTGCTCCAAAATGCAGTCAGGTGAGCCAGACCTTGAGGGATTTTTGTCTACATTCTGCAAAGCTTTCTCTTGGCAGTTCAGAGTCAGAGAAGCTGGTTTTATTTAACTATTCTCAAGCTGATTTAGCAGATGCTTCTCACTCATTTTCCTTTTTATTTTATACATTGATTTTTTTTTTTTTGATAAAGCAGTGCTTTTTATGTCTGAATGTAACCGTGTAGTAAGACTGCGCTATTTAGAATTATAGGGCTTTGCTCTGCTGCTTTTTAAGTTATGCTGCATAACTGCTTCAGAGCAGGAACTAGACAATAATGTACTACACACCTCTACAGTGTCCTTGGATAATTACAATAACCATATTTTGAATTAAAAGCAAAGAATCCGGTGTAACAAGCAGACAATCCTATAGATTCATTTCAGTAAGCCGCTGTGAGTCTTAGACAGGAAGGATGTTTTGTAGTTCTTTGTAAGTATCAAATGTTAAAAAACATTTCCATAAGGCAATCAATATATGACTTGGTTTTATATAATTTATAAAGAGAATAAGCCAAAGACAAATGAGTTTTCTTATCTCGCTTTGCTTTGGCAGTGACATTATGGGAGGAGAGCACAGCGGCCATTTCTGAAAAACACAACCTCCAATAACACATTTTATGGGTTTTGATTTTAGACTCTCATCCATGAGCATGCATAATTTTTTGAGGTATCATTTTTTTACACCAATAGAAAACTTGATATAAGATTTTATGTATGGTATTTTGTCACATGGATGGTGAAATGTTAAAATAAGATCAGTTGAAACATTTACCACATACTTCATTATCTCCTGTGAAACGAATATCTGGATAATTGGGAAAGCAAAAATCTTTGGTATAAGGATTTATGAATTGAATAAAATTACCTTCTGCAACATGAATTTCTCTGAGACGGGGATTTTCTTTTCTGTTGAAAAACATTAGGAGTTATGAAGTGTATCCTAACATATTTCTTCCAAGAATGACACTTTTTTCCTACTTTGTATTTAATACAGAAACTTTCTTTTCCCATCCTCTCTTGACTTCCAGCTTATTAATGTTTAGTTTAAAATAATCTTAAAATCTCAAATTCAAATTCTCTGTCAGTTCTCAAACCAGCCTCCTTTGTAGATCATTTAATTAGTAACCCTGTTTACCAAAATCTTTGCCCTGTATTAGTAAGCACAAAATATTCAAAGGGGACTGCACCTTCTGATGTCTTTCCCCATAGCTGATACCTGCCCTTTCATACCCTTGGACTGTAAATCTTTCATTGCCAGATTAAAACGGACAGCAAAATTCTGATTAACTTAAGTGGGATTTAAAGCCAGAGTTTTATGATAGGACTCTTTCGGCCTTTTCAGTTTCTCTCCTCTGAATCATTATCTTGTTTAGTCAGAACTCAATGAATTGACAGTTTATTTTTTCTAAAGTGTAATAGCTCTTACTGGCATCACTGACATCTGTGGATGGTATCCTGACTTGGAAATCAAGGTATATATCAGTAACTTTAAGGAATCGACTATGCGTAAGAGGTGTCTCTGGACTTTTCCCCATATTAAACACTTCTTTTCCATAATTTTCTAGGTAATGTAAATATATATCATTTACTGTAATTGCAGAATATGACAAAATGGGCTAAATTATTCCTTTAACAGTATATGGCGCCATGCATTTCTGACTCAGATTGTTTGTTCTCTTAACATATCTTGAATACAACATCCCGTGTGCTGCAATTTCAGGCCGCAGGCAGCAGCCATAGTTGTGTATTTTGCAACATCTTCCATCAAAAGTCATATCAATAGCAGAAGAAGTTCTTACTTATGTGTGTTCCTGGTTTAGTTACCTCTGCAGACATTCCTCTCCCAACAGAGAGTAGAGCCTCCCCATGTAGCAAGTCACACACAACAGAGGATTAAACAAATAGAAAACAAAACATTTGTGTGCAGCTCAGCGTTAACACGTCTTCTGCACCTAGACACTTGAGAGTTTTACTGGACTAGCTTTATAAAATGTTTTATATGATGATGGATGTGAGACTGCAAGTTCTCTGGGAAAGACCTCAAGGAGAAGCTGCGCTTTCTTGTAGAGTCTCCTTTAGGTCAGTGCCATTGCTTGCAGGGTCACTCTCAACGTGTTTGCTTAAGTAAATAGGGCATATTCAGGGCTGTTGCATTTCTGAAAAAAATGCTTTTGGGCCAGGCTTACCGGTTCCTTTCCTAAAGAATGAGCAAGATGCAAAGTCAGTGCTGAATCTTTCCACTGCCACAAGAGGCATCCGTGTCACTGAAGGCAAAAGATCATTTTAATTTAGTGGCTCTTTTATTTTATATTTTCCCCTTTTATTTTATTATCTAAAACTGTAGATAGCCTGGACTGGAAGTAATTTTGGATTTTAGCTCCCTGCAGACAAAACCAAAGATTACTTTTCTCGCCTTTACTGTCTTTGGATCCCCAAATTTACATTCTTTGTACAGGGTTATTATCTTGCCAGAGCCAGAACAGCTACATCTGGGGATAGTGCTCAAGTAAAACAGGCACCAAGTCTAAAAACTTTAAAAAAACACCCTACCAAACAAAACTTGTTCATGTTTACAGCTTCAACACATTTCACAGAAAACTCTTTCGGCTTCATTTCTAGCACTGATCAAAATAGAAAAAGAAAAAAAAACATCAACCTGTAAGTAAATGGATCTGTTGTCATATCTACTAAAATGTTAGTCTAAACTACTTCATGTTCTACCATAAAGCTCTTTCATTATTACTTTCTACATTCTTGAGGTTTGCTCATTTAGGATCAGAACAAAGATGCCTGTTCCCTGTTTGTGTAGTGCCTGTAAAATACAATAAAATGGGCTTCAGGTATATGTTTATTGTGTGAAATCACTATGAAAACACAAATAAGAAATGAATTAGGATCTGTGATTTCCTTATCGGTTTGACACAGATCACCTTTGTTATACAGGCAATTTTTTGAAACATTACTGTTTTTAAAATACATCTAATAACATTTCACATTTTTTTTGACAAATGCTTAGATGGAAGATATAAAAGAGTACTTCAATACCAAAATAACATTGACCATAAACCATTCTTCATTATTCATTTGTGTATTTCCCAGGGTCATGTTTCATATAAAAATTTTCCACTTCAAATGGAAATTAATTATGGCAGCCAAAAAAAGTTTTAATTCATTGATGAATAATCACAGATTTTTTCACATACACCAATAGTTTCCTTGCTGTGATCATATCATGCTCTGGATTTTTTTACAACAAAAATAATACAGTAAATAAGGGACTAAGAGTAATGTCCAATATTTGGAAAGGCAACATCGGTGTTGATTATACAGTATGTTTACATATCACTTATATAGCTAATACATCCTTACACCTTAACCTTTTCCCTGTTGATATAAACCAAGACTAACATACCGCATGGGCAGAACTCACTGGAGTGGAAATTAGTGCCTTGGCAAGCTGATGAGCAGTATGATAACACAGGCATCGTACATCACCATCTCTCTGAAACTTCTCCTCCAAAATCTGCCAGGCATCCTCTTTCAAAGGGAAAAGGATCTTTGGGAGAACTCAGTGCTGACTGTACCAACCCCTTTTGCCCATGCCCAAGGCTGTAATTTCTCCAACAGCAATTGCAATTGCTATCAGTCACTGGTAAGACCATAAGCTTGTGATGAGCAGGAGTATTTTGAAATGTGGGATTTGTTTCACATTCAGTCCATAGCATTTGAAAGACGCACCTTTAATGACATCGCCATTGACTTATAAATTACGAGGAAGCAGTAGTTTAGTTGGAAATTACTGACTACAAACTGAGCTGATCATTATGCAGATGTATAACCTTGCGCAAAAGGCTGATCATTCAGCAAGTGCTCTGGCAGGCTCTGCAGGGCAAAATAAATAAATAATTGATTCAGCTTGCATTACTGAGTCTTTTTTGACATCCTAGACAGTTGTCTTTACTGGACACAAGAAAAAAAGTGTTAGGAATCAATTCAGTTTAAACTCCTTAAAGACAGTAAAATCCAACTGCATTTTGCAATTTTTAACTTTTGTAGGCCAAAACATCTTGGTTTAAGGAAACTCCCTTTTTCAACACCAGATTACATAGATTTCTGCATTTTTAAATACCTAAATTATGTGACACTGTAAATATCTCCAGAACAAGGAACAAAATTTGCTACATATCAAAACAAACTAACAAAAAAAGCGTTTGAGCTTGAGGTTAAGAAAACAATCAGAGATGGGGATGACTTCTTGTGCCTTTCTTGCACAAGGTATTCTTACCTAGAAAGACCACTGTATTTCATAGGAGGATCCAATACTTTTCCTATGAGCCAACAACAGCAGCAAGGGATCCAAGGGGAAGATGAAGTCTGCACAGATGCAGAGCATCCAGCAAGAAGGGAGCTTTTCCAAGTCTTCAGCAACAAGCACCTGGGGACGTCATTACGTTTTGTTTGACAGGCTAGACAAAAGCATGAGCTTTCTGAATTATACTAGAAAATTTTTTTAGCCAGATACATTATATAAACCACCGTAAAACCAGAGTGAAGTGCACAGAAGACAATTGAGGAAGGAGGGGTTTTAAAAGGAAGGAGTTTTAAAGGGCGAGGAAAAGTATAAAAATTAAGCTTGCTCTGGAGAAATTGGGGGAAAATTAGCGTGGATAGTTCAGAGAAAATATGCATGTGGGCAGGTATTTCAAAAAAGGATAAAGGCCATTTAAACTACCCTGATCGTACTTTAGTACACAGTAATGACAAGAAATTAAGGGCAGGTGCATTGCAACTAGGGTGCACATGATTAAAGGTTTCCAATGGTGTACCCAGGTTAGTTAGGAATGCAATAATTTGCCATTAGATGTAGTTACAGAACCAGTACTGGAGTGTTCAGAAGTGGTGTAAAGAAGACATTTAGAAGATTAAAGCAATTCCTGCACTAACCACATAGGAGGTGAATTAGGGGGGAAAGGAGGAGCGTCCTTCCACTCACATCAGCTCTGGCTGTACAGATCAACAGCACAAGAGAGCTCAACTGCTTTGTAGAATACAAACACTTCTATGTGAGATTTATTAATAAAAGAAAAGAAGCAGCTGATAAAATCAAAAGCTGTTAACTCAGAGTCCTATTCAAAACTCTATGATACTGTTGGAAAAATTCACAGTGCTTTAAGGAAGTGTTAGTCTTGGTCCAGAGTATTTATGCAAGGATGACAAGTTTTCAGCACTTAGTTCATTACATCCCACTCTCAAGCAGGCCAATTCACTGCACGAAGAGTACTACAAGTACACAGCTTTCAATAACAGGAAAACACTAGGAAAGTTGCTGAATATTTTAGGTGTGTAACTGTCACTCTACTGCTGCTTCTGCTTTTCCCATGGTTTCCAATCCTTGATGACAGAGGACCTGACAGTCTGATCTTATGGCCATGCCTATGCAGAGCGCTTTGTTCTGAGGACCAGCCAATGGTATAGACTAACCACCTGGCTGTGAGTGATAATGAACTCCTTTGCTTCTTTCTTATCCTAAGGACAAGTCAGCTTTTACACTACCCAAGATTATGTCATATTTACTCTACAGCTGGTCCTTATAGGCATTTTTCTCTGAACGTCACAGGGCAAGTCACATGGTTGCATTTTTTTCACCGCATTTATACAAATACCTTTGTTTCACACTATAGCATAAGCAAGATTTCCTTCAGCTTAGCATAAATTAAATTTAGGTACAGGACATAACAGACGCACTGTAGAAATAGAAGCTTCATAGAGAGAAAGGAAACCTATTATTTACTCCCTGTAAGTTTTTCCTAACATAATACATATCTCTGAAACCCAGAGGTCATTTATTGTGAATATAACGAATATATTCATATCCACCAAGGGTAATAAATATTGCAAATTAAGTTGAATCATGACTATACTGTCTATTTCATTTCTACATGAGACGCACACATGGGACTTACTGTAAGTCAGTATTTATAATGCAATATATGGTATGAGTCTCATTCAAAGTTAGAATTGCAGAAGTGTCACGAACATTAATTTACTGTTACTGCCTGAGGAACAAGCAAAAAAAAAAATCATTGCAAACAACCAATGTGTATGGAATTTATAATGAACATCTTAATCATGAACCTACTTTATTTCAAGTTATGACTTTTTTTCTTGTAAGAAGATCTTGGGATTTAAAAGGCTAAAGGAGAAAGGTAATGCAGTACAGCAGTTACTAGAAAAATGCTACTTGCCATGTTTTTAACTGGATTGATTGTTTCAAATGTACTCAAGGTTACACGAATCCTCAAAATATTTCTATAAGCAACAACCAGGACGTCAAAAATGGAACCACAATTTTTGGTGAAGAAAGGATGACAGGAGGGAAAAAAAGGCAGTCATTGCCATAAATAAGCATAAATAACTATAATCTAAAATGAGTTCCAGGATGCTGACATGTATACAATGTATACAACTGAGTTTCTAAGATTTTTGGTGACAAAAATGGAGCACATAAAAATTATATATCTGCTGTTCCAACCAGCTACTTAAGTTAAACAGATCTGTGACAGGCTGGTTGATTTTAGCTTCTTGTGGGAGCTATAGGGAGGCGAAGGAGCGTGAACAATCAACTGCCTTGGTTGGTATAATAGTGAATGAAATTAATTCTTGGGATAAGAATATGAAGATAAGATATTAATAAAAAATAGAGGAAGTCAGATCTTTACCAAAGATCTAGTGATCTTACTTATCACATCAGACAAAGCTGGGAGTCATTGCATTTCCTTCTAGTGTGAATTTTTGTAGGCTATTAACTCCACAAATGTATATGATAATTTTTTGATTCCCAAAAAATTATGCCCGGATAGTGAACAGGGACCAAGGTTGCTTAATTGGGTAATTCTTGGTTTACAAAATTAAAAGACATATTTTCTGCTCACCTGATTTCCACACCCAGAACTTTAGCAGTTCTTTGAGGACCATAGATGTCCAGCATCAGCGGTGAATATCTCTTGCTGGCATCCAGCACTCTTCCAAGAACAGAGCTCTCCATATTTGGATAGCAGCACTGAGGCAGTAGGAAACTGAAAACATCCTGTCGTTTGTTTTCTTTGATAATATATACCCTTTACTAAATTTTTGTTCTGATTGTCTGCTTCAGGAAATAAAGACATCCCCAGGTTCATGACAACAGATTACTTACACTGTTAGAAACATGGTAATTAATCCAGATTCTGAAGTCAGCATTAGCGTTCTCGTTCCTAAATCCTGAATTATTTTTATGTCTTGCCCAAGGTATCTCGTTGCATAATTTCAGGGCAAACAAGGTGTGTGTCTAGAAAATACATTTCACTGTATACACCATGTAAAAAGCCTTGCATCTGTTATGGAAATAGGAATTATATTGGAACAGTTAGTTATAAGGAACCTGATAAAGACTTTGTTATTGATAAAAGTCCTTGCTATGTTAACATTACAAGCAGAGGTCATCCTTAAGTCTGGTACATAAGAGAAGACCAAGCAATCCACTTCACTGTAATAGATGCCCAGCAGCGTTCAGCACAGCTTAGGAAGACACAGTGGCAAATGTCACCTTAGAGTCACCATTACTGCTCTTTTCATTATGGACAAATCTACTCAAGCTATTTGCTCACCCCAGTGTAAAACATCTCCAGGATTTTTTTTTTTAAGCAGTCGCTGGTAACGAAACAATATAGCAAGTAGGAAATGTTACCAGATCAGAGTAATTTATGCATATCCTCCAATTAGATCTCTTACACAGGTTAAAGAGTTAAAGGTGTAAGAATTTCCTCATTAGAATGACAGTAAAGCAGAAGCACCTGGACATTGTTGCTCCATGATGGAATCAGTGTGGTGGGTCCATTCCTCTGGCAAGTTATAAGAGGCTTCCCTTTCAGGGGGGACTTTGAATGTCTAGGCAGTTTTTTAATGTGTATATATATGAATGTGTATGTGTGTGTGTATATATAAAAAATATATCTAGAGAGTGATATATATCTCTCCACATACA
>JANXJC010000001.1:44475797-44502200 GCA_027564655.1 Leptodon cayanensis
TATATATATGAATGTGTATGTGTGTGTGTATATATAAAAAATATATCTAGAGAGTGATATATATCTCTCCACATACAAGTACATATATTTATTTTATATATATACATATTTATAGCTTGGGGTAATAGCCTTACTTGAAGAAATCTGGGCCATACGGAAAAGTAAACCAGCATTTACTAAAGACATTCTCTGGAGCAACTTTGGTTTTCAAGGCTTGTCAGGGTTTCAGTGCTTTCCCAACCATAAAGGCATGTACAGTCAATCTTCCTGGAACCCAGGGAGTGAGCATTAATGAAATTTGACAACTGATTGATGCCAGATGCAGCTTTGAATTTGGAAGCCCAATTACCTCTTTCCCTTTCAAAGCAGAGGTCATTCCAGTCAACACAACCGTACTGCCATACTTTGCAATTCAATCTGAGAGGTTGCAGGAGATTCTGCTCTTCAGAACAGCCTAACGCACAGGGAGCAAAATTTGCAGATGAAGAAGACATACATTGACTAACAACTGGTGACATGAGCCAGGTGGAAATATGAACATACCCTTTCTCCATGAGGACAAAGGTTATTTCTGTTAGTAAGCTGGTTGTCTGTGGTTGAAGGTGCAACCACAATACTCTATTGCAATATCTCAGTTTCTTAACTCCATGCCTTTTTCCCAATGGTAAATCTTTTTGTCCAGAATTTCCATGGTTCATACAGATTTTTGTGCTAAAGGTTCGGGGGAATTACAGCTCTATACTTCACTTGGTGCGCTGAAGATGATATAAATTAGATAGAGGTGGGACAAATTACACCAGCAGAAAAAACTAGCCAATTACTTATAAACTTTAACGACCAGCTTTCCAATCTCACACTCAGCTCATTAGGCTCTGCTTGTCTAAAAATAGAACTTGTTGTGCAGATAGCTGAGAGCAGAAATCACTGTGTTGCAATCAGACAGGCAGAAATGAAGATACGGTGATTTCTGTCCTTTCTCCATTCCTTAACTTGTTAGAGTGGAATAAATGGGCACTAAGCAGTCAGGTGGATGTACACCTGCTTGGCATCTGCCCTGGACTTAGTTTTTAGTAATTAAGCATCATTTAAAGATGCTGTAATGTTAAAGTTTACAAAAGCGATTTTATTAGAAAATGTAGAATAGTTCCCAAAGCCCCTTGAGGGGAAATAAGAAGAACGAGGAGAACAACCAGGCCTATGGCAGAGAAGGACCACAACCATTACATTTGACATCCCAGGTTTCTCCAGGATGCTTGACGTAGTAAATCAGAGCACTGATCTGTAAAAAGGGAGCTGGCTTTTTATTATAAGCACTTTCAAGTACTCTCTGGATGAAAGGAGTGAAAGCAATGCAGCTCAGCAACCCAGTCTCAGGCCTGATTCTCCTCGCTCGCCCACCAATATAAATCAGAATCACTCTGGGGAAGGATTTACACTGCAATTTTGTGCATGTAGCAAAAACTGGGCATGCAAGGTAATGAGGATGCCAGTTTTTTAGAGATCTTCCTATCTTAGTTTTATTTCAGTTTTAAACAGGTAGAAATCTCATCAGCCCTGAAAGAAATGAGACTGCCCCTAAAAACATGTCACCTTTCTGGTCATCTATAAAGATGTTACAGATCACTTGTTTATTCAATCCCATGCATTTTAGGATTAACCTGGCAGTTTCCAAGGTTCCTCTTTGAGAGCATTTACCATAATATCTGCTTATCTACATTGCGAAGCTCTGCATATCAAGAATCATGAATACCTTCATAAACACAATCCTCGCTTTGCCCGTGCCAAATTCTGCTCCGTGCAGCACAGCCCTGCAGAAGCATCACCCTGCTGGCTGTAGGGGGACTGTGAAGGGGAAAGGAGTCTGCAGACTCCTATACCACTCCGCTGGGATGTATGGACCAGTTGCAGATTTAAAAAGACTCACTGGCTGCTGTGTCTTACAGAATAGCAATATCTTTATCACCATGACATTGTGGTAGCTGCCAGTGGTGAGTCAGGCTAAATCCTGTTGTGCCAAGTGCTGCTTATAATAAATACAGCTCTTACCCTGAAAGGCTGGCTTTTAAAGAGGAAGGGTGTAACAGCAGGTGGATGCTAAAGGTATAGAGAGTAATGAAATCAGAGGCATCGCCCTTTCCAAGGAGTAACTGAGATCCCACGGGTCCTCATGAGTAAGTTGTACCCAGAGCACAGCTGATGCGCTTCAGCGTTGCGGCAGAGGAGCTCTGCCTCTCTGCTGTAGCCCGAGGTGAACAAATTCCCATCTCCAGCCCTTCAGAAACACCTCAGCAGTGCGGCCGTTCGGCTTGGTACCAGGGCCAGGCTGTGATCCTCTGTGCTGCAGAAACCCAGGTGAGAGCCCATTTCTTCCCCTACCATCAAATAGCAAAACGTTCCTCTCTGCAGTTCAGTGCTTAAACGCATAATTGTCTCCAAAATCCACATCAAATACATCATAACCCAAATAATTACTACAGTACCTGGTAACAGCTGCTTCATCTAGAATACTTAATGGGAAAAAACATTCAAGGAAAGAATAGAGAAAACTTAAACAGTTGTTAAGGTTTTGATCCAATATTAACTTGCACATCTGCACTGGATTTAGTGAAATGAGGAGACACGGACAGCAAAAAGTGACGAGAAGATGAATTTTTTTCTTTCCTTTTCTATTTTTCAGTGAGTTTAAAAACACAGTACACCAGCCTTTCTGGTGGCCCTGCAGCAATGCTGCCTGCTGCACCACCTGAGAATGACCCTTCAGAAAACAGCCAGGTTTCACGTTTGGGCATTTATATGCTTTGAGGCGCAGGTTTCTCATTTCAACCTCCCTTTGGCATGTGGCTGCAAATATTTGGGTCTTCCACTGTGTGGCAAGACAGAATCTCAGCAGTTTTTACCTGGAGTAACTTTGCTGAAGGGGAGCAAATAAATAGCGGTCACTCCTTGGAAAGTGAAGAGTTGGTCCTGAGCTCCCTTCTGCTGGGGGGACACCAGATCAGCAGCAGCTCTGGGGACAACTGGTCTGATCCTTTCCCTCCTCTTGCAGAGCAGACACTGCCCTTGTAAAAACTGCATGGAAACGGCTTTCAGAAAATGCATCTAGTAGCAAACACTAGCAGAATTTCACGTGAATGACATTGGATAAACCTTCAGTTCCTTATGAGCCTGCTCAAATTTGGGGTAAATGCTGATGAGTCTCCAGTCCTTCCCCACAGCTCTTCATCACCACCAGGCAAGACAGGCCCATGACTAAACAAGCTACAAAAGGTTTCCCCAGATAAAAAAATCTCGGAAATACGCCTGTTGGCACAGATGTCAGGAGTGGCTGGGAGCTCTGTTCACAGGAGGAGCAGGCTGGACCAGCGCGTGGGCTACAGGTGCTGGCTTCTCACCTCTCGCTGCAGCACGGAGCGGCCGGGAAAGCCCGCTCCGCCGGGATGGGAGGACGAAAAGGGACAGGGACTGGGGGCCTTCCCGCTGGAGGATACCTGCTAAGTGCCAGGCATCTCAGTTTAGGGAAAAAAGTACTTGGTGTAAGCTCAGGCAACTGAAAAATTCTTTGTGCGTGTGTGTGTTTGTGTCTGTCGATAGTTGCTATCCTTTTGCGTAAAGGAATGGGTTTTGGAATGACACACATGAAGAGCAGTATTCATCTGCATCAGTTGTCTGCCCCTTAACTTAAACAATTTTTTTCAGTAGTTTTTCCAGTCGAATTAGTTATTGTGGGCACCAAGTGGAAGACAACACAAACCTAACACATGCAACACTAGCTGCGGTTTGTGATCGCCACTTCCAGTTTTGTTAAGGAGGAGGAGGGAGAGCATGTGGTTATTCCAACCCAGGTGAGGCCAGAGGTAACCCAACGCTGCAAATCCTCCTCCCGGAGGGGGACATGGGTAAGCCACCTCCCATCACATTCCTGCAGGTCTCAGTGGGGCAGCGAGCGCCTCACAGCAATACAAAATTTGATTATTTTTTTTTCTTGCATTTTATGTATAGCACAAAAAAAATCCAGCCAATAAATGAAACTGAGCAGAGGGACAGTCTCCTTCAGTGCTAGCCAAAATTCCTGATTACCTGTTTCATGGACGATGAGAAAGCTTCCCTTCAGCCAGCACATGAATCAAGACATAAATATCTCTTCAGAGCACACGGGACTGCTTAGTTTTATGTTTCTTATGTATGGGAGACGTGATTACACGGTGTGCACCCTCTTTTGAATTTGCATTTCTATAATTAATTATTAAGAAAGAACAATAACGTGGAAGAAAGTAATATAGCCATATTATCTCATAATTTGTTAATGATGTTAAATTATTGGCAAAGGGTATCTACCTGCTCTTTGACAAATATGTACTATAGCTAATTAACTCAGGTAAAACACAGAGTATCCCTCAGGCACCTGGCCTTCAACCTCACATGTCCGATGCAATAATCCTTTTGCTCATTTAAAAACATATAAAAAAAATCCTAAGGTCCAGGTCATCTGTCTGGATTCAGGAGTAGCTCCACTCTGAATAAGTGCTGAGATAGATAGATCTATGCACCATTTCAGGGGAGTTTGTTTTGAACTAGTCATGTTATTTAATAAAATATCATTTTAGCAATTTCCTCTAATCCTTTACACTAGTATTAAAAGTTTAGGATTAACAAAGTCTGTCCTTTGAAAAAAATGAAATTAAGGGAACCGTCAATGCCTTTTGTCTAGGCTTTTGGCAATATCGGTAGGCTTTTCAGGGCAAAACACAACTTTAAGAACTCAGAATCTTCCTTTTGCCAGGATTTTAAAATTTCACCCCATTCCAAAATGCCACTTTTTCATTTAAGTCAATACCTCGAGGGTTTACAAACCTGCAGATACAAATTTATATTCCTTTTTAAGCAGAGTGTAGAATTTGAATATACTGCTTCACATTAGAATATATAAAGGCTTAACTAGATGGCATAATCTACCCTTCTCTTGTATAGGGGAAAAAAAAAATAAAAAAATTGAACAGAATTACATTACTCCAAGCCTCCTTTGTGCTCTACATATATTACTGATATAATTTTCTGCCAGAGATATTAATCATTTTGAGAAGTTTATCTCTTGGAAAGCGCCAGTTACAGCAGACCAAATTGCATTTTCCAAGAGTAAATGAAGGAGTAGCTTTTTCCTTGTTTAGGCTGCATAATTTGCATGTCAATTGAGATTATCCTCACGATTTTAAAGTTACTCCGCTCATCTCAAGGAAGATAGTTTCCTGCAGCTGATGGTAAAGTTTTGCTTTTTCACACTACGCAGCATTTGAAGGAAGACAGTAAACGCTAACTTTAAAAGCCCATCCCATATAACTGTGATAAGCCTTCTGGCTGTTTGTTTAGCATGGCTTAGTCTTACAAAAGACTAACCTTGCATGGGATGAATTTTCATAACAAGTAAACATTCCTAGAAATAATTTTCATTAATGTTACAGAAGTTGCTTTGTTGTAAATTGGAACCACGCCATACAGATCAGTTCACAATTTCCTCCTTTATTTACACCAGCTAGGGATGTATTACCCTACACTGATACATGGCTGTGAAAATGGTCTCAATGGGGTTTCTTTCGCCTTTGTTAGATTTTTCTCTGCTAGCAAAAAAATAAATAACAAAGATAACTTTGTCGTTTTTCTTTCTCTCCCCTAGCCTGCTCAGACAAAGGCCTGGAAGAGGGATCAGAGATTTAAAACAAAATCTAAAGGACTATCGTGTCTGTAGCCGAGTGGAGATTTTACAGTGAAGTGTTTTCTGAGCAGCAAATGTCAGTTCATAAACAGAAACACTCTGCAGCAATTTGCCAGATTCAGTGAAGTTTCATTTAGGGAAAAAATAGCTCTTGCAGGGCTTCGCCGAGGAAGAACCCACAGACAGAGCTGTGCTGCTGTGAGCTGAGCAAGACAGACGTGAAAGGAGAAAAGGACAAAATCAGATAACTCAAAGAAACGTAAAAAAAAAAAAAAAAACATAAATTTGTCTTTTGGAAAGTGACAAAGAGGGGAGAATTGCTAAAAGCCTGCAAGAAACAGGCAAGACGACATCTCTGTGGGAAGACAAGCGTCGGGACACACTGGGATGTCGCTGTGTTCTTCTTCTGAGCCCCGTTCCCAAATGATCAGGCAACAGGGGTAGGGTTCATACGGCCATAGAAGAGCATTGCTTGATCTGAAAGCAGCAGGGTTGTGGCAGGAGAGTGCCGGGATATCCCGCGCTGCTTTCCTCATGTACCTGCCGCAGGCACCGAGGCGGCCGCAGCAGCTCCTATCTCCTCGCCGCTCCCCGCCTGGCTCACGCAGCACCGAGGCAGAAGATCTCTGCTATTTGTACGGAAAATCAAACAAATGGTGCTATTTTCCCGGCCTCTTGTGCTTTGATTCTTCCTGCCTGTGTACTCGCAATGGAAAAAAAAAAGCATAATAAAATGTACGGGGAGATTGATCATGGGAGATCTGTTTCCCCTAATGCAGTCTATTACTTTGAGCAGTCTTGTTTCATATGACTCATGTAATGCAATTACACCCATTTCCTTACCAACACACCCCTAATAACATTATTTTGCTACCTTTGTAGCTGAGGCTTTCTCAGGATCAAAAAGAATTTAAGCGCAATTAGGTTAAATGGATTTGGAGCACTGAAACACAGCAAAACCCAGCGAAAAAGCAAACAAATACGGGGCAAATGATGCAGTAGGCCAGAGCTGGATGTGCTGCTTTGCACTGAATCCAAAATTTGTATAACAAGATGTTGCTTAGTATCACTAAACGTTAGTGCCTCAGACCCTCTTGGGCCTTGAAGAAGAGAAGACTTGTTCAGCCTAATTTAGGTGGGATTTTTTTAAACATTTTATTTCTCCATCAGCCACTTCAAGGAGTAAAATTTGCTTCTCACCCTTCCCACTCTAATAACAAATGAGAAGCCGTCTTGCAATTAGTCCTAATTACACTGAAAATGTATCCTATTGTAAATGTTAGCTAAGAAAAAATATAGTTGTGTACAATTTTTTTTTTAACCTTGGATTAAAATTATTATTACTTTAAAATATCGTTAGGCTCTAACCATAATTACAAAAGCTCATAGTATTTCTTTTTATTACCCTTTTCTTGTAGTTTGCCAGCAATATGGAAACTCATGACTATCAGCCTTTGAATGTTTCTGTGTGTTTATAGCTGTCTTGATTAATGGGCTGGTACACTACAAGCCCTGGGAGATTCTAGACTTAATCATAAATAGCTTATTTATAGGGAAGGTATTTTAAAATCCTGATTTTTTATTTATTTTTAAAGAACACAAGCTTTTTTGACGTCTACATTACTTCCTGTAATGGATGCAGTATAATCCCATACTTACAGGCTTCTAATATGCTACAAGATATTTCAGAAGTCACTTAGTGTTTTGAGTCCACTTGATGAAGAATTTGCATATCTTTTAAGTATCTGAGTTTCTTCTGGCCTAAACACAGAAGAATCTCTAGGGGCACAAATCTCAGAAAGTGTATAATGAATAAATGGAAAGCACTTTGCATACTAATACAATCCTATTCTTACATTTTGTCTGATGAGACGGCAACTATTTATTGCAACCAGTTTTGGCACATGTTGGTAACTGCAGCGAATAGCTGCATTGTCAGTGTTGCACAAAAGAAACCTTATCAAGTCCTGTTTTTTTCTGAATTACTTACATAATGCAAAACCCGAAAAGCTTTCAGAAAACCACCAAAGAACTACAATTTACCTAAGTGGAAATTCGTCTTCCTTTTTTTCCCTGTTGCTCCTGTTCTATAATTACATCCTAAACACTGTAATACCCATTTAAGGGAACAGAAATGATAGGACAATCTATTACTTGTGAAAAATACTGCCTGGGGAACATAAGCAACAAGCAACCTGGGAAGTGATGTTCTGAACATACAAGTATCTTTAATAGTAATGTGTACATATTTCGGTCACTGCCTTATTCTTTAAGTGCTCTCACTCTGAAACTCTTGGTGTCAGTAGGAAGTTCCTGAGTAAACACAACGTAAACTGTATTAAGGGAAAAAATCTCTCCATATTCTTTGCACATCACTGAGGTAAAGAGACTAAAAGATCAGCTGAAACTCTCCATTAAAATAACATTTCTAGGAAACATTTTTCACTAAGCAGGAACACCACTGAAAATTTACAATCTCAAAATTTCCATATAAATGAAACCAAACCATCAGCTGCCCTGTTCTCAAGAATCTGTTGCTAGTCATAAATACATGTTTTGAGAAAACGCTTAATAAAGGAAAAGCACAACGAACCTTCCTAAAACATCTTTAAAACCCAACTGTACAAAAGATGAAAACTACACTGAAAATCCAAAGCAAAAATAGAAAAGCATTGAACATGGGGTGAAAGGGATTTCTAGAGGTGAAAGGTGTCACCCCTTAAGAGAGGCTGTGCTACAACTAAACTACTAAGGACAGAGGTTTGTCTAAACTGGCATCTCCAGTGATGGAGAGTCCAAAGGGTTTTTTTTTTTTTACTACTACCTATGCTCAGTATTACAAAGTTCTTTTAAAGCCCAAGCTAAATCTTACTTGATGAAGATTAATCTCGTTATTTCTTATACTGTTCTAAGTGGACATGGAGAATAATTTATTACCCTCTCTTTGCAATAACTCTAGAATGTCTCTAATTATACCACATATGATTTTTGATGGTTATAATTTTAACTAAATCAGGTAATTGGAAGGTTAACTACTGACTGAAAATTATCACAGCTTAAATAAAATATAGATAATGAGTCCCACTCCTAAAAATTATACTTATAAAATATGGAGCCATGTTAAGAAATTCTTTAGTTTAATTAATTACCAAGAAGGATAACCACAGTGAATTTACTTTGCAATTGCAGTATTATTCCCACATATTTACAGTTGGGTGATTCAAAATTAGTGGGATACAAGGCAACAACTGATTCAAAATAAAATAAACATGATTACGAAAAAAGGCTGTAATAACAATTTGTGAACTTATAACTACTCCATGAAAATGGAGGTAATGCTTAGTTTGCATACGTAGATGGCTATTATGATTTTGAGTAAGAAAGCTACTTAAGCACATTGATTAAAACGAGGCTGGCACTTAATTTATTCCCTGGGCTGCGCATATCTGTCAAAATTAGTTTCCCCCATTTCTGAGTGGAAAGCAGTAATGGGTTCATAAAGCCTGAATATTGAGGGTCTCCGTGGGCTGGAAGGTGATGAAATACCTGCCTCCAACTCACCTCCTGCCTTCAGGCTGACCTCCCAGCCTCGCCACTTGGCAGCTTAGCCTCCAGCTTAGCCACCGCGGCTCAGACCTCCTTCTGCAGCTATGGGGCCAGCGACCAGAGCCACACACTCCTGCGGCCGTGCCCTCGCCCTCCCCGGCACATCCAGGACTGGCACCGACTCCAGGATGCACAAAGGTACGTCTGCTCCTCCCAACCTGCCCAGCTAGAAAACCCCCAGGCACCCGCTCACCCACCGCCCTGGCACCTCCAGTACCACCCCCAGGCCACCCCCAGGCTCAGGCGGGTTTCAGCAGCCCAGGAGTCGGGAAAAGCTCCGTGTATTGCTAAATCGGCAGCACCACCACGGCCTGGGACGCTTCTGCCAAGGGAGGTTGTGCTACGGGAGGTTGGTGGTGAGGTGCAGATTCTCGTCCAGCGGGTGTTTGCTCAGCCGCTGGTGGTGCTTACGACCGTAACACCAAAACCTAGTCAGGTGTTTGAAAGGGTGCAGGTAGCCGTAAGCAACTACGGGGACATTTAGCCACCTTGCTTAGCAATCAAGTATCTCTGTCTTTCCTTCTGTCCCTGGGAGAGGAGGAATTATCCCTCCCTGAAGCCTACCTCTGGCTGGGCACCGCACTCCCAGCCTCCGCGTAGGAGAGGTTGCTGAGCACCGCAGCTGCTGCAGGACTGAAACCCTGCACAAGGATCAAGTCTTGCCCTTTCTCCTTCAGCCCCTCCTTTCCCACAGATCCCTGGGGAAAAAGTAGTGCTTGGAGCGTTTAGTATTCTCCCATTAGTGCATCGGGAAAACAAATTGAGTTGATTTTTGCAGTTACCTTAGATTTTTTTAAGTAGGATGAACTAAAGTGTATGATGTCAAAGGGCGATTTTCCATCTGAGCATCAAAAATGGAAAGGGACAATGCTCAAATTCCTCACAGCCTGAAAGCAAGAAGTGGCACGGCTTCTGGGGTTGGTAAAAGAGAAAGCTGTAACGAGGAATTAAAGAATCTGGGCTAGACTCAAGTGACGAGCTCTGACTCCCACAGACACAATACACATTTTGTGCAGTTCTGTCAAAAACAAGGACATATCAACAAAGAAAAATTTTTCAGGTTGCTATTCTCAAGATAAAGGTCTGTAATTGGCCTTTAACAATATTGTCTATAAATGTATTATCCTTATCCATTTCTATTGTTATAGCACATTAGGTAAATACCCAGAGAGGGTTTTTAGTATGAGCTGTTACTTTAGAGGATTAAGAATTTTTCGTACAAATATAAATAGATATAATATATACTCACATGTATGTATGCACACATATGTATAGCTGAATAAAGATTTTTTCAAGGCAAGTTAAGATCCCATTATTTTCCAAGCAGAGACTGGACTGGGAATATGAAAAGGATCCAAGAATGTGAGAAGAAATGTATTAGCTGTTTAAAAGTATATGTATTGCTAAGGAGGAAAAAAAAAAAAGGTAGGGGAATAGTTTTCATCTAAAGGCTTAATCTTTCTTTCCTTGAAATTAAAGTGCATTGGTATCAGCAGTCTGGGGTAATGGGCATTAAAAGAGGTGAATCAACAACACTCAAATGGGATGGCTGCATTTGGAAAAATAGTGAATTTCTGTGCATCTCTAAACTGCAAGGCAAATAATTACATAAGCAAAATGCCTGGCTTCATCCTATGCCCTGAAGAGCTGAAGCTCACCATTGATTTGCCGCCCAGACTGCATTCCTTCCTGGCCTGTTGACCTATCTTCTACGTATATCACCATATGCTTTATGTAAAAAGTCAATATTTAGCTTAAGGGTTTGCACAGACCAACTCAAAGAGACATAATAAAGGCTGACAGATTCTAATGTATAAAGTACTTTCTATAGAAATACCAGGTGACAGATTTGATTTTCTCTCTTACATACAAGAAAAATATTTATTCTGCTTAAGGCTTGTGCAACATCTTTGATACCAACTTCATTTGTGGTATGCCTGCTGATGTGGGAGAGAACCTGACCTTACGGGAAGACTGAATTGTCTCCTAGCCCCAAGACACAATAGGAATATTTCTTTTGACCTCCTTGACCATAGAGCAGGCTCAGAGGTTTCTTTGTTGAAGTACAATAAAAGGTGACTCTCTCTAGGTTTTCTTTGTGATTAAGGTTTGATGGTATTAGGCTGGCTGGTACCAGTTTCTCCATATTTAGTGTTGCAATAGAGTTATATTGGGCAGAGGAAAAATTACTGATTGCCTCATGGGCATGGTAAAAAGCCCAAACCCTGAATCTCTTAAGCAGCTATGGAGGGTGTCTTGTACATCCAAAAAATAAGAGGAAAGAGAGGGTGGAAGCTGGAAATTTCTGCATTCCCTTCTGCTTGTCTCTCTCCTCTCTTTAGACCTGAGCGCGGCCCAGGCTCAGTTACAGTGGTTTACTTGCTTACCAGGCAGAACAAGGGGTACGTTCCTCAGGGGTATTTAGAAGTAGTACCCCCTCCTTCATTTCAAGATCTGTACTCAGATACTCTGATGCCTATTACTGATACATAGTGCTAAGTCTTTAATACACGGCTAGTATTTGGTTTTGTTTTGGGTTTTTTTTTTTTTGCACAGCCTCAGATAGATTCAGCTTTGTTTTGTGTTTGCTTTGCCTGGAAGAAATCCTGGCACAGGGCCTTTGGGGCAGAAACTCTACCACAAGAAGACTGTGCTGGCAGAAGTAAGGGGCTGCTTCTGCCAGGGGAGTAATGCGGGGGCAGAGCTTCTCACAGATGAATATATCTATGGAATTTAAGGACAGGACAATAAAATCACCAGACATGACCTCCTGTGTGCGACTAACTATTACGTACCAGCTGTGGACTGAGCACAATAACTTGCTTTTGGTCAAAGTATAACCCGTTCTTGGTTAACGTACACCTTCCAGGGAGTTATCCAGTTGTCATCTGAGGAGATGGAGGGCTCTGCTACCCACCATTGCCTATAATAGCTTGTTCTGATGGTTAATTCCCTCCACACATATAAAATTATTTGCTTCTTCTTTCCTTCCATCTCTGCAAACACCGTCCCAAAAAAACCCATATGTCTAATTTAGGGTTTACATCTTTGCCTAATGTCTAATTTGTGTTTATCCTATAAATGTAGGGTTTTTTCTGCCTTTCACTACCAAGTAGTAGTGTAGTCAGTACAACAGATTGGCTTCTTTTTGTCTCTCTGGCTGCCAGACATTGCAAATAATGTCTTTGTGGCTCTTCTGTGCCACCTCTCCATTTTTCAGCAGCGTTTAACAAATGTGTGCTGTATGCAGAAGTGTGTGCAGTTTATACTAAAAATTGAACCACTTTAGACAGAAAGGCTATGACCAGGCCAGCTGTCAGATGCTGTGATTCACTGCAGTCTCCCAGCTGCCTTTAAAAATGTGAGTACTCATCTTCCCCCATGTAAAGCCAGCAGGGCTTTGCAGGAGCAGGAGGACAGCTTGGACACACACTCTTATATGGCATGGCATTGCACAGACATAAAAAAGTATTACTTTTATCTCCCTACAGTTCTGGAAATCAAGCTGCAAAACCTGGAAATGCTACTTCTTTTCTCCCTCTTTTTTTTTTTTTTTTTTAAATTGGTACAATTTAGCTCGTGGTTGAGAAGTCCAAGATCCCAAAATCTGGAATTTCTCTTCCTATTTTCCCTAAGGAGCTGATCTGTCAGACCTGCCCTCTGCATGCCTAGCATGAATGACCCTGACACAAAACACAGCTCTGACCACAGCATTCAGAAAAGCCACTACTTTGGGAGAAGATGAATGATTTGAACACTCATCCAGGACACGGGAGACTGAGCTTCATCATTCATAAGACACATAAGGCCAAGAGAAAGGCAAGGACCTCCTCTCATCCTGCATGTTTCACTATGGCTACTTTAACCTGATGGCTCTGGATCCCACACTGAAGAGTTTAGTTCCTCTCATGCACTATCCAGAGTGTACAGATACTTAAAGCTGGTTTCCGTGTTCAACTCTGAGAGATAAAGACCTAAAATTTGGATGCTGCAACAGTCACTCCATCAGCAAGTAAATCTGTTGGGAACATAGACCTAAATGCAATGATAGAAAGTCATTTATCATTTAGCAAGAGCAGAAAACAAACTTTAAATCCTTATATGTATTAAATTTTCTGCACATAAAATCAGTCATCTTAATCAATGAATATTGATTGGCTCATCAAATGGTAAAAGAGCAGAGGAAAGCATCTCATCTTCTAAAACTAAAAAGTGTGCTGGGACAAGTGCAGCCTCTTTTCTAGATAATTTCTGAGGCAGAATAGGCTTAGCACTGTCACTAACACAGTCTGTGAAGTACTTGTTCTCATTCAGTGCATCGAAACACATATTTAAAGACGGAGATGAGTCTCTGCACACCACAGCGAATGAAGGACTTAACTCTGTCATTGAACATCTGACTCTAAAAGTGACATGAGTGGTTGTTGATAAGTTGTTGGACTTGATTTCACCAGGATGGTTTTGCCCAGAATTGCTTGACTCATGACTACCTGCACATTGCCAATCATCTTGTATACAGCTCAGGACCCGATCTAAATCAGTCATCATTAGTGCACTCACCTAATACCAACTGTTTTGACTCTGGGTTTAAGCAACAGGCAGAAGACAGACCGGCCTTTTTGCATTGTGAAGGGATTGTACTGCCAATTCCCCTCAGATTTCTTCACCCGCCTGAGCTCCATTTTTAGTGCATCAAAAGTTCTTTCAATTACAGATTTAGAAGATGATGTGCTGCATTTTAATGATAATCTTATGGAGTTTGAGGGCTAGGAACAAGAGGCTTTCTTGACTTCAGTTGTATCTTAAGGGAATGAAGCGCTGTCAGCTGAAAAGGAAAAAAATATTATTTCAATTTTATTAAAATTGTTCCTAAAGGGATATATTCTCCTCTCAGAATAACTGAATTGATCTACAAAGAGGTGCTCTGCATTGACGGTGGCAGTAGCGAAAGAGGGACTTAGCCCATGAGCTGTACTGTGAGATATTTTAATTCCAGAAATACCGTAAGGAGCAAGGGAGCCAAAAGTTCTGCTTTGATGGTATTTTGTCCCCAGACAAACAATTGACTTTTTTTCTGGTTTAGTTCTGCTTCCATCTTTGCATGCCTGAACAAGTGAAAATGTCTCCACTTCCCTTATCTTCAGTTGTTTCCAGAAAGAAGGTGGCAGGGAATAACATAAAAGATACCCCAAGATCATGGTCTAAGAGAGGTATAGTGGTAAGGAAAGAGTAGCTGGTTATTTTCTCAAGAAATCACTTTTGTTCCCACAAAAAGAGACATAACTCTTGAAAAACTGGATTTCCTTCCTTCTTGCATCTTTCTTAAATGTGTGCTACAGTATCATAGTCTTAGCTATGTCTTAAGTCTTTCATCGTTCAGATGAATCAGTCTGTTTAAATTTAGGATTAAACACTATGAGAAGAGCTTAAGTTGCCGTTTCCTCTCTTGACTAACAATACAGAAGCTTTTCTCCATAGCAGTCCAATGAAGGCTTTTGCCTCAGAAACAGTTAATTTTATAATCCAGCTTTTGAACACTTTTATGCTGGGATGTCATTTTGAATTCTGGAAGTCAGGCTGATGCAGAAGTCATGGCAGTACTTTTATTCATAATGAATCGCCCCTCACTTCACAAGCAGTCCCTGGGGACCGCGAGGCTCTTCCTAATTCACAGGGGAAGGAAACGTGACTGCGTCTTCCTCTTACCCAACACCTACCACCTCCTGTTGCCATTCATAAATCCATGACGACCTATTTGGGATTACAGCTGGGGTTTTTTACAGACAAAAATGTCTTTCCCTGTCTTAATTTGGTGCTCCACGACATTAGGCAACTTATCACATCCCTTGTCACACAGGGTGTTTCGCAATGCCGATATCAAACTGTCCAGGCAATGCTGCTGATAAATTTAGATAAGTATGTATGGCTTTCTATAGTTATCAAATTCAGTTACTCTCCAAAAGTCTCTCAGGATCTGAACAAGGAAATAACACAAACTAGAAAGACAGATTCTAAATTATTATCCCTCATGCTTTAAAAGAATTGAATTTACTTTTTTTTGGTGGGGAGGATTTCTCTAACTCTGGCTGTAGAACAGAATTTCTGTCTTGGAGATGTCTATTTCCCCATGCCTGCCATGCCCTTTCCAATCTCTGCCAAGTCTTTTTCCTATTAACATATTAAGAAAAGAAGAAGAAGAAAAAAAAAAAGACAGTTTACACATAATAAAGTTTTCTCTGCAGAGGCAAAAGCACCAAATGTCTGTAAAAAAAATGCAGGTAAATAAAGATAAACAGTGGCTTGGGACCTCTCCAACTGGATGATTCATCATCTAGCTGTTTCTCTGAGATATGTTTGATGCTAACAACATTTATGCAATATACTCGGGCTCAGGCATGACACAGCCTGCCACAAAAGAATAAACAACCTCCTGCTCTACTTGAGAACTCTATCTATCTAAGCTGCATTACTATCTGCTATTACTACATTAAATTGGCAGAAAATGAGTCTTTTCCAATATGATTACACATCAGCCTCAGTAACTTATTTTTGCCTATGTAAAATGCTAGTGCTTCCTAATCTTTTAACTGTAACTGTCCTAGGATTTTTTTATTATTATTATTCATTCAATGCCTCACATAAAAAATAAGATGACAGGTCTTTCTTTAGTGAAGGGACCATGAGAAAGAATGAGGACACTATCAAGCACTGGCAATACAATTTGAATTAACATTTCCTCAGTTATGACACTGATAATTCAGGTGTAAACTGCAACTAACAAAAAAAATATCAAAAAAGTATACTAAAAGGCTTTGATCCAACATATTCCACCAGCTACAAACACAGGTTTTAACGTCTTTCTTGAGTGACATAAGATTATGTGCAAGAACGGTTCAAACAATTCATGCCATCTTGATCAGGCTGGAGACCTAAATGAGATTTTTCATGAATGTAAGTTCAGGACTGGGCATCTGCATCCCTTTTCATGTCGATGACACATAAGAATGGTTCTCCTGGGAAGACCAGAAAGCTGTATAGTTTAGTATCCTGTTGCTGAGAATTACCATTTCATACGTATTCTTTTAGTACACACAAAAAATTAAAATTAAGTTTATCACCTATCTAAAGCTGCTTGAGATTCACTTTGTGCTTAAGTATTGCTATGAAAAATGCCAAACCCAACTATTATTGCTGTGTAACTGCAGTAATGAGGAAACTGAGAGACGGAAGAGCAGTTTAAACACTAAAGAACAAGATATTATAGTTCACCATAACGTTAATGAAGGTCTATAGATGCAGAGGTGGTATTGAATGGAGGAGGATGCACAGATCAGGGAGCATGCAAATGCAGCATAATAGGCTGAGAGAGTTGGGGTTGTTCAGCCTGGAGAAAAGAAGGCTCCAGGGAGACCTTAGAGCAGCCTGCCAGTACCTAACGGGGGCCTATGAGAAAGCTGGGGAGGGACTTTTTCCAAGGGCATGTAGTGATAGGACAAGGGCTAATAGCTTTAAACTGAAAGAAGGCAGATTTAGATTAGATGTAAAAGGAAGTTCTTCACTGTGAGGACGATGAGGCACTGGAAGAGGTTGCCCAGAGAGGCTGTGGATTCCCCATCCCTGGCAGTGTTCCAGGCCAGGTTGGATGGGGCTTGGAGCAACCTGGTCTAGTGGAAGGTGTCCCTGCCCATGGCAGGGGGGTTGGAACTAGGTGATCTTTAAGGTCCCTCCCAACCCAAACCATTCTATGATTCTATGATGTATAGCATGGACTGAACACATGGTGCTGTTAATAACTGGACCCATATGGAAAAAGGAAAAACCAAAAAGAATAATAAAAGATGATAACCGGTAGGAACATATATGAAATAAATATATAAGAAACTGGTTAAATCTACATGAAGTGAAATTCTAGCTTGAACTCTTTCCACTCAGCCACACTGTGCTGAGGGTTCAGTTGAACACTTGCCATATTTCAAATGCATATATATTGTACACATATACATAGTATATTGACCATGTAACAGAGCTCTCAATAAAAAAGCCTCCAGATTTGTTTGGGTTAGAGTCTGAACCTGGCTCCTGGGTGAAAAAACATGACCTGGGAGCAGCAAGCAGACCCTGAAGGGGTTGGTGAATGGGGGTCAGGATCCCTCACCAGCTGCAGCCCCTGGCAGGTCTCAGCCTGCAACAGCCCCAGGGTGAGCAGGAGTTGCAGGTTTTCTGCAGCACGAAGGTGTCGGAGCAAGAACCGCTCCTATGTACAGACCAAGTGTTAACCTGAAAACTGGTTGATAACTCACTCAGTGCTGGGACAGGCCATGTTGATCGGCGATGAGCGTGCTGAAAGATTTCTGCAAGGTGAAGAGCAATAGCAGTTGCAAGGCAAAAGATTAATAAGCTGTTCAGTATGAAGACTCCAGTTACCGAACAATTTCCCTACCCAGCAGGATAAAGACCAGCCGGAGCGGCAGCGCCTTCCAGCTTTCCTGTTAACTTTAACAAATGTGCAAACATCAGCACATTGTTGGATTGAAGTTTTCCAACATATTTAGTAAAGATGAAGAAAAGCTGCTAAATTATTTCACCTGTGTAACGAAGTACAGCTGTTAATGCTGTGTAATTCACAGTGTTTTGCTTCCAATGCTTCATGAAACACTGCTGTCATAAAGTGGGCTTTCAAGCTCTGGTCTCTGATGCCGCCTTTGAATTCTGTCAAATATGCAGTTCTCCCCAAATCTTCCCCGCCCAGCTGAGGGTCAGCCCAGGAACTGGATTAGAAAGTCTTCATTGGGCCCCAAACCTGGTCTTTATTTGTCACATAAATGCGCACCCTTTCATACACTGATCAAAGTCTGGTTTTAAACTAGTTCAAGTTCTCCTTGCTCATATTGGCTGTCCCAGAGCCTCACCTTCAAAGACTAGCAAGTTTCTTCTCCCTTTGTGTTTGTATAGACTGAAACAGCTTATCTTCTAGATAAAAGCATCTCTGATTTTTGCACAGTGAGTTAGAATTTGAAATTTTCCCTTCATACTTAAAAAAAAATAAATTGCATATTTGACTGCTCTAGCATCATGTTGGCTATATATCTGGAGCACATGGCAACAAATGTAAGGTGTTTTTTTCCTCCCAATCATTGATCCCAGCAGTATACAAGTTATTTCCAACCAAAAATCATATTTTCACCTTCCCCAGGGTACACGTCTGGTCTTACTATCAGCCCCACAGAAACTGCAGCAATGTCTCACAGGAGACTCTGTGGTGCTTTAAACTAGATCACAGACAACCTCTGAACACAACATTTAATAAAATACAACATTTCCTGGAGAGGGGGAAAAGGTGTCTTATTTGATGGGAAGATGAATGGGCTTGAGTAAACATTGAACACACTGTAACTAAAACCTCACAGCCTGGTAGAAGCACAGCTCTTGTCTCTTCAGCTCACAGAAATGATGTTTGCAGGTGGTGGCAATGCGCTGACCCGCCTGGGATGCTGTGGGCCCTGGCCCCACACCTTCTCCCGGCCACTCCGTGCAACAGAAACCAGGGTGCACAACCTGGACATCACTTGTGGTGTGCCCTCATGGTTTCCCAGACCGCGCAGGGCTGAGAGACTTGCCAAAGAAATCCCCTCTCTTCCACAGCGCAGATAAGCCAAAGCTCTCACAGGAAAAAAAATTTCCAGATCATTATGGCTTTGAGGCAAGCAGAAGAAATCCCTTTAGGCGCAGAGTCCTGTTTCAGTCATCTTTCATCCCAGCTTGACTGCTCCTCGCAGCGCTCCCAGCCCGACTAGCAGCTGTAATTGAAGTTTGAGAAAGCATCAGACTTTGTGTAACAACACCCTGTTTTTATGGCACTTCAAGGAAAATTTTGTAGCTGCGCCAAGACTTCGTACAAAACAACTTTTCAATGCTGTAATGTTTGGAAACTTTTGCGTAACAAACTTGCCAAGGAATGCAACTTTTACTGCTTTAGGTACAGGAGACTCGGTCCTCCGCAGGTGTGGATAGGATCAGGCCTATCAATTGATATTCACATCCTTCAAAATTTGCCCAAAGAAGGACATCATTCTACTTCCAATTATGGATAGAATATATTGTTTCATTACAAATTATAGCATTTCCTGAAATATTTTACTTTTAACAATTTGATAAAGCCAACAAGGTGGGATCTCAAGCATTTTCTGGTCAAATATGAATAAATCATATTGCATTACTCTATTATCTCTCTCACCAGCTTTCTTATATGTCTATAATTTTCACAGCAACATGGTTTATTTTTCTTTAAACTTGTTTGTTCCAAACAAATCTTCTTTTTGGGCTTCTAAAGAATCTCTCCTCTGAATTTGAAAAATATTCTTTGAGTCATACTTCCCAATGTTTCTAAAGCTGCTTTTTGGCCACTTTCCTTTCAGTTATCACCTCTGTCTTCATTTGGCTTGACTGGGTTTCCTGTTAATGCCGTCAGTTCTAATGAGCATCTTTCCATCTCATTTTGTTGGATATCAGCACATTCAAATCGAGCTCTTTGTGAACAGCCGTGTGTTAACTCCTGTCTGTTTCAGTTGGCATCAAAGCCTGAGCATTTTCTAGCCTCCACTAACTCTGTTACTCAGCATTTTGTAGGATTTGCCCTGAAAGGCATATGTATTTGTGACTGCCCCCAAGCAGGAAAATCTTCAGAGTCAATCTCTACTTTAGAAAGGAGTGAGAAGAAGATACAAGTAGCTGCAAGCAAATAGGTCTTCCAAAGCCTCAGCTCATTTCCTTTACTAGTCTATGAGGCACCACTCATTTGTTGTGAGAGGATGTAAGAAATGTTTTGCAGCTATCACAGCTTTGTAAGTGACAGACCAAGACTGAGACGCTGGAGTCGCAGCTCCCTCTTGGCTGTGGGAAACTCCTCAAACAGCTGTACTCACGTGTTCCAACGGGTGGTTCCTCTCCCATGTCCACCTCTTCCTCCTCTGAAATGAAAGTATTTTGTTCAGTGGACCTTGAAAAGTACAGCTTCATCACAACATCTCTGTTTCCAATGGAGAAACATGGAGTGGTCTTCCATTTTCCATTTGTAAGATATGGCATAAGCCAGCAGTCATTGAATTTCATGAGTGTTGATGCAAGTCCTGACTCCTTCCATGTTTTATCATTAAAATTATCTCAAACTTCTTATCCCAAAATAAGCAATTGGGGAAAGCAACCACTTCTGGTTTATTTTCCTTAACCTTGGGAATGAGAACATTTCTGTTTTTTCTTAAATAATTAACTTTTTGTCTGCAAGATCATTACTATACTCTGTGTAAAATCTATGACTCTTCCTAGGTATCCCTTAATGTTTTCTGAACCCAGCCTATATGTACATTAGGCACTTGGGATTCATAACTGGTGTTAATCTACAGCCGTTAAAAATGCAAGCTCATTTTGAAAATGGAAAAAATCAGGCAAGCATCTTTCAAATCCATGCCTCGTTCTTTTCACTTCTCATTAAATTTCAATTGGTGAAATCTATTGGTCTTCCTTAATCTTTTATCAGGGGGGACTATACCATACACAGACCATCTGCTGGTGAGTAACAGGTTAGCCACAGTGGGCTTTTAGGGGTTCATAACAAACTAGCCTAATATTGCCCAAGAGCTGTCAATTCTGTTTATGAAAGGCAAGCTTACATTTGTGTGATCCCATTCCTTGGACTGACCCTTTCAAACAAGTTGTATAATAGTCCAAAAGTGTTGGGAGGATTTTCTACAAGAATCAATTATAAGCAGGTTCCCTGTGAGAGTGAATGAACTTGGTTGTTCACATGGTAAATTATAATATCTTTTCCCTGGCAAGCTCTGTTTTTCATCACTTGAGCATCTATTGCCTACTTTAGAAACTCTAGGGTGACAAAGCTGTCTGGGGCAGATTCACCTCACCATCGTAAAGCACAAAACAAGTAGTTCAACTAGCGAGGCTAGGTGAGAACATCTTTAATGTTAACAAGCCAACCTTTTAAAAATATCATTTGTCACATCAATCAACAAAAACACTAAAACATTTCAGGTATTCCTGATAATTAAAATGATTACATTTAATTGATTAATTCAGCAATCAAAAAGTGGTAAATTTAATGTCGTAGGTTTAGCATACAGGATGCATGTATTTCACAACATCATTTTAACTGGTCCTCCATTTTCCATTTGTAAGATATTATGTGAATGACCCTTGTTTTTGTCATCATATTTTATGGTTCGGAGAGATAAAAGCTTCACTACTACTTTACTTACTGTCTTTTAAGGACATACATCTTTATATGTTGTTTGTGAGGCAGAAAGACCTGGATACTTAGAGATGGAGTTATGTTAGCTTAAAAAATATTTATAGCATCCTTTCTTCTTTTAAATTACACCCGTCAGTCAAACACAGCACTCACTGAAGAAGCCTCAATCCAAAACCTGTGCAGTTTGAACTAATTTCTGTATTTCTGCAAAAGAACATGGATTGCTTTTTTTTGCCTGCAGAGCAACTGATGACCTTGTATTGATCACATACATTTTCTTTATTTGACTACTCTTTTTTTGTTTGTCTTCCAGACATCAGCATGCTTTACAGATGGGCAGAGGATATTATCCGTCCCATTTCACTCTAGGAAATCTAAGCTCCAGGTGGCAGAAGTGACCCAAGTCACCGCCAATGCCAATGGAGCCATGTAGCAAGGCCACTAGCAGAGCCTGAGAGAGACAAGAGCCATCACACCAGCCACTCCCCAGGACGCATGGCAAAGCTCCCTGACTCTCTCTTTGCAGTATCTCAGCCATTCGTCCCACAGAAAAGTTTTCCACCGAGTACTGAGTGAGAAAGGTGATTCTTACCGCTCATCGCGTGATACATAATGCGGCCAGCTGGTTGTGGCATGCAAAAGCTTTCAGTGTGTGGACTTATCAGAAGGCTAAGTTATGCCATCTCAAGAGATTTTAGTATTTATACATTTCTTACAGTACCCGCCAGTGTTTATCGGCCCTCAAGCAATCATCCTTGAAAACAGCAGAAGCCACAACGTGGTCTTTAACGTACTGGAGAGTGATGGAGGTTTTAGGTTCGACAGTACAACACTATAAAAGATATAACCCACTTCTAAAATCCCATATGATAGGGAAATACTAACAATCATGTCATCATAACACTGCTATTTGGGCTGCACTGATTCTACCAGTATCCCCAAAGGTGCAGCGGCCACATGCTTTATCGCTTCATCTGTATTGAGTGGCTGTGTGGCACCTTTTCCCTTGGCTACAGCAGGAAGGATGTGTGGTTGGCACATACGTACACCTATTCTGATCGCTAAACCAACTATATGCATGGCCCAGCTACAGCAGTTAAATCATTTTCCAATGGCAGCTTTTTGCCTACCCTTGGAGAACAGCTTTCCAAGATGACTATAAACAACTTCTTCTGCTGCCTTTTGGTTGCTAAAACAGTGTTCTCCAAGTCACAGATATGATAATATTTTTCTTCGTTCCTCCTCACAGTGAAACTGGAAACAAGAAATACTGTCTTATCATCAGTGGGCTGAAAGTAGCTCATTAAATCACAGTGGAACTGCCACAGGATTTTTCTTGCTTTGGTTTTGTCATCTGTTGGCTCTAGAAATACACAGACCTGTCTAAGGGGATGAAGGAGACAAAAAATTTTAACAGCTTGTTCACCTTATGCCTCTTAGATATGACAGAAACATAGAATAACTTTGATTGGAAATGACGCCTAGAAGTTCTCCTGCCTGAAGCAGGACAAGTAGAGCACCTTGCTCAGGGCCTTCTCCAGTCAAGTCTTAAGCATCTCCAGGGATGGAGACTCCACCAGCTCTTTGGCATCCTGTTCCCGTGTCCAGCCACCCTTGGGATGAAAAATACCCCCTCCACATTTTCCAGTTACATTATTTTGCCCATTAGTAAAATAACTCAAACAGAATAACAACTTCCAAAACTTATATCGAGGTTAACTGCTGGCTTACTGTCAGCAAGTGTATTCCAAAGGCTAAATTAGTGTTCGACATCTCCATTTTCAAACATGTCTTAGGGCTTGAAGGTCATCTAAGGCACTGGGGATTTAGGGAGGCTGGTTAAGAAAGGCTTCAACTACTGACCTCTAAAATTTCCTTTTTTTAAAAAAGATGTTAGGTGGGAAGGACAAAACAATGGAATGGCATCTTTGGAAGTATAATCCTTGACTGGCTCATCAAAAAGACCATATATGATTAAAGGTGTGGTTTCTGCATTTAGCTTAATTAAGCTAGATTCTGAGTGTGGCTGTTTCTTTAAACCTGTACGAGAAAGCCAAGTGAAGCGAGACAGAGAAAAATACCATGAAATTTTTTTTTGTTCGTTCAGAAAAAGGAAAAGAAAAGAGGGAAAGTAGCTGTAGGGCTAATACTGTTTCCCTTTTTCTAATAAATTTCTTGGGTCAGTTTTATAGCAGAAAGTGATTTTCTGGGATCCTGTGCCGTTGTCATAATTGACACAGTGGCAGAAGGTGATTCATTTTGAACCACCAAAAATAAGAAGCCAAAGAAAAACTAATTGCCAAAGTTCAACTCCTGACATGACTTTCGATTTGAGAAGGGTTCACAGCAAACCGAGCAACGGTAGCGCTCACACTCCTCCACCCCCAAGCAGAGCGTAATGCAGACAGCAGCAGAAGTCACCTTGTTAACTTAGACATATTTTCACCATTGCAGAAATTATCTGCCTATAGAGGAATGGAAATAACAATTGCTTTGTTATTGTATTTAAGAGAAAGAAAATTTCAGTCTGAACACAGAAAGCACATGTGGAATTACAGAAAGAGGAGGGAAGCGCTGTATACCAGTAAAGTCTGAATTCCTGTATATTCATCTCACCTGACAGAAACCTCAGCCTATTCTCAGCCACCACCGGGAGCACTTTGCTCAGCACAGAGCCCTGTGCTCTCGCTCTCATGTGATGGATGGTGCTGTGAATTCTCTAAGCACTCCCCAGATTCAGCAACGACTTCACGCAGGCTGGGGAGAAAGGCTGCGTCCGTCCAGCACATGCTTGCCTCTCCTATCACATTTCTACCATGCAGCCTTAAGAAGCATTGTGAAACATCTCTTTGGAGCCTGGGTTTCTCTTATTTTCCTCCAGTCCATTGTCATGACCAGAGACTGTCACACTGTCACACACACCTTCCAGCCTGCCCTTTGCACGCATCCACCTTCCAATTAGTCCTTTTCCCCAGAGATGAGGATGAGTACCGCAGACAAGGGAGGGGGGCTGAGGAAGGGAAAAAAAACGAAAGAAACATTTTTTATGTTTCCTGCTACCTCAGTTGATGTGGTTGAGGGGCTCATCGTTACCCCAAGGGAAGAAGATAATGGGGTGTCATGTGGCCCCAGCAGCAACCATTGCTTTTGTAATCGAAGAGCAAATGAGCTGTACAGACCCAGGGTGGATGATTGCATTCAGGCAAACAGGGTGTTGAGGGACATTTCAGGAAGAGAAGTGTGAGTGGGCTTGTTCACAGAGAGAGTACCACACTGGATCCCCAGGGAATACATTGGAATGTTATTACAGAAGCACCTGGGTACAAGTAATGGCACTTATTTTTGTCATCATTTATTGTAAGCAATATTGAAGACCACAATAAAGCCCCTGGCACTTCCCCGGCAGTACAACAGCTCTCGGACGAGCTAGGCTATTTCAGGAGTGCAACCCTCGAGCTCGGACCCCCAACAGCAGGGGGGTCACAAGCCACCAGTGTTTGGGTCACTGAGTGCAAGGACAGGCTCAGGTGCAGGGGCAGGGTGCTCAGATGGGGAATTCTTCCTCTGATGAAAAGAATGGGGAAAGAATTGCATTCACTCCATGTTGCTTGTGTTGGAGGAAATAATAGGTCTGCATAGAGCATCCTCCGTTACTTGTCAGAAGGGTCAGGGAGACACACAGGGGATTTCTGGGGTGAGAACCTGAGTTTTTCAGTCAAAGAAGGAGCTCTAACTTGCACACTCCCTGCCTCTGCCTCTACCCTTCCCCTTCTAGCCTGGTGTTGCTGGATGCCTTCTGACAAAGTAATATTTTAATCTGTCTTATGCTTCTAGAGATTTGAACCATGCCCAGCAACGGACGTGCCCACATTTTTAGCATAAATAAATTTCAGTAAAGGTAAGGCAGGAAGTTTGATTTCTATAACATATGCACAAACACTATATTTGGTTTTCAGGAAAGAGCCCGATGTTCTGTACGAACACCAATAATGAGCCCCTGTAAGCTCACCACGCAGCCCAGGAAGGCAAAAGCACGAGGCGTCTCCAAAGGGACCTTGTGCACCACACCAAGCGTGAGCAGCGCAGAGCTCTAAGTGGCACCTCCGTCCTGACCAGGTGAATTCCTTCCACCTCAAACACCTCCTCATATCCTCGCACACACCGGACAGGCCACGGCGCACCTCAGTTACGTGCACGACGTCAATCACACCGGTCAGCGAGCACTGGGGGCTTGCTTTCAGGCTGCTACAGGCGTACTTCACCCATGGGATGCTTTCAGCTGCGGCGGGCAGAGGAAGAGTAGGTGCACGCTGTCAGCAAGCCCAGAAGAGCTGGGCAGCCCTGTCCCTCCAGCTCCTTGTGTTCACATACATACACAATATTAGTATCCTTGCAACTCTTCACCACCACTGTCCTAAGCCTGGATTTACCTATCCTGAAGTGTTTCCAGCATCTCTGCTATAGCCTGAGGTGCCCCGCAGGTTACCAGTGTGCCTCTTACAAACAACAAGACCTCCTACTTCTGTGCTTGGCCAAATCTTTTCACCTGGTATGTTTGCAGGTTCCTCCAGCTAGTGATTGAGAACTTATTTCAGTGTTCACAGCTGAGCACTGTACCTGGATTTTCTTTTATATCTGTGCTGGTTTTGGCTGGGGTACAGTTAATTTTCTTCACAGTAGCTAGTACGGGGCTGTGTTTTGGATTTGTGCTGGAAACAGTGCTAAAAATTCAGGGATGTTTTAGCTGTTGCTGCGCAGTGCTTACCCAGAGCCAAGGCCTTTTCTGCTCCTCACCCCACCCCACCAGCGAGGAGGCTGGGGGGGCACAAGA
>JANXJC010000001.1:44502360-44512647 GCA_027564655.1 Leptodon cayanensis
GAGCCCTGCTGTCCTGGAGATGGCTCAACACCTGCCTGCCCATGGGAAGTGCTGAATGAATTCCTTGCTTTGCTTTGTTTGTGTGCATGGCTTTTGCTTTCCCTATTCAACTGTCTGTATCTCAGCGCATGAGTTTTCTCACTTCTACTCTTGCGATTCTCTCCCCCATCTTGATGTGAAGGGATGAGCAAGCGGCTGTGTGGGGATTAGATGCCAGCTGGGGTTAAACCACGACAATGTCCATTAACCGCTCAGGCAGGGAAAAGAAAACCAGTTAAAAGACTGTGATCTACACCTGGATCTTCCTAAGAAACAGGGACATTATATTCCTCTGGCTCATTTATTCCTGTGTCTTATTCACTCACACAGTCCCCAATAGCTAGCAGTCCCCAGCAGCTAAATTATAGATGGTGTTACAAAATATGCATAGCTATAAAACTTACAGCAAGCACTAAGAAGAAAGGAGAGATTTTAAGAATTTTTTTCTTGCTTGTGTGAGAATCTTCTCTTTTCTCTGCTCTGTGAGCTAATATGATTTAGGAATATTTTAAAAATAAATATCCCACTGTATACCAGGCTTTAAGCAACATAACTCCATAAGATCTGTTAGGATAAATTAAAGATTAAGAAGTTTTTGGAAAACTGTGACCAATTTTTTTTTTCCTAAAAAAAAAAAAAAAAAGGCAGCATGTGCTGGTGTTTATGCAAAGCAAGCTACACCACATCCAAATTGTATTGATGAATTGCAAATCTGCCAGCTGCATTAAAATGGGTCAATTCCTGGAATTTCTTATTAGGCAAACCTCAGTGCAGCAAATAAAGCAGCTGATTTGCCTGCATACTGGTAAAATAAACTTTTCAGCACTTGTGGGTCTACGAAAAGCTGAAAGAAAAGTACCCAGTAAAACCTAATGGTGAAGCAGAGCGGGGATGCTGCGCCCCAGGCCTCGGTGTCAGCCCCGGAGCCTCATCAGCCGATCCAGAAGTCCCCTGGGCAGCCAGAGATGCTCCTCCGCACTCCCCGGCTCCTTCCCGGTGCCCTGCGTGGCCAGCCGCAGGGGCCATCCCTGTGAACAAATTCCAGGTATTGCCGTAAAGATGCACCAACAGACAGAAAGTGATTCAAGAGTCAGTGGGAAAGAAAGGTGAATAAGGAGCAAGAGGCCATAGAGCCTGGTGAGAAGAGATCCCTCAGAAAGACAGAAATCAGAGGTTTTGTTCCCTCATGCTGCCTTAAATTATTGAGTGGTTGCTTTAGATATTTAAGCCAGCAAATTAGAATTAAATTCCATTTAAAAAAAAAAAAAAAAAAAAGGATTTCATGAGTATTCCTGTTAGAACTGGCACAAACCTCCCTCAGAACCATCCTCCAGAAAGAGTTGTGGCACATATGGTTTGTCTTCAATGCCTGTGTAAAATGCTTATCACAACTATAAAAGCACATAATGGGAAGCATGAGGCTGGAGACCAAAACCCGAGAAGGATACCTTTTTCTTTCCGTGACATGGCCTTCCAGCCATAGTCCCGCCTTCCAGCAGGCTGTGCAGCACGCTACCTGGATGCACATTTGTCCCAGTGCATCTGATTTATTAGTTATGGGAAAAGGAAAGGACTAACACCATTTCTGAATAATGCAAATAATGGACAAAGAGGATTGTGAACTGATCACAGACTTTTGAGATCCAAGCCATCCATCTAACTTACTCCTCCTCCTATTCTTGTAATCCACCACCCTTTCCTTTAGGTAGGCTGTTGATAAATTCTGTGTCAGCAGGTCAGAAGGGATGACAGAGTTCCCAGCTTCAAAGGGCGAAATAAGACCCCCAAAAAAGGCAAAGGACATCAGGAAAACTATAAAATACTTTTTTTGCTACATCGTCAACTGCAATTGTCCGTATTGAACACAGGTAACAACACCAACTAGATCAAAAAACTAGAAGATAAATAGATAGATAGATATACTATATTCATATATAGGAGATATATACAGATAAATAGATATAGATATATAGAGATATAAAAAAAACTAGAATAATAACACAACTAGGTCAAACATGTCACTTACTTAATGAAGCAATTTTGGTTTTTTCTTTCTAAGAATGTTTCATACATCACAATTCTTAGAGACCCTTCAAACATCCAGAACTAGAAATATTGTATACCTTAGTAATGACTGACTCAATCAAACTTAAGGAAAATGTGAAGAGGTATACTTGTAGAGGATCCTGAGTAGGAATATAGTCATAAGAGTTCAATGTGATGCAAAATAAAACCAGAATAGCCAGGCATGGTGGGCCAGATAATGACCTGCAGCACTTACATATGTAAGAAACATTCAGCAAAGTATTCATGAGCTCATACAAAATCAGCAAATAGATTCACTGCAGTTTGACTTCACGAATTACAGTAAAAATCCAGAGCAATTCCCCAGACAGATGTATACAAATATATAATCTAAAGCAAAATCAAATCAGAATCTGTCCCTAGACCTTTCCCTTTGACAATACCAGCTTCCACTCAAACTACTGGTGTGTACTGCACAAGACATCTTTAATAAAGAAAAAATGTACTGTATGTGGTTTCCAAGATTGAAGACGACATTCTATCAACATGCAAAATGAACTAATTCAGCCATTGCAAATGAACAGATTCACAAAACAAAAGATAAACTTTCCACATCTCATTTAATTTATGCTATTATGTTTCCATTCTTCACTGCACTCAGAAAACAGCTTTACCCATTCTCTAAAGTACTCAAATGTTATAAACTTTAATAATCAAAACAAAAACAAATAAACATTATTAACTGCTTGAGAGAATATTTTAAATGAGCAGGAGAATAAAGGAAATATTCCTAACTCACAAGTGTTTGCAGTTTCTGCACTAGAAGTCTCCCTAAGGGTGCATATGAAAAAAATGTGCAAGAACTGGATGCAGTAGGTACTAGAGACATACTGGTGAGGACAGAATTTGGTTTTCCACACACAATCCTTATTCTTACAAAGATTCCTAAGGGTATCTAAAACCTTTAAAAAATTAAAATCTTATTTACTGGGGTTTGGTTTTGTTATTTGTGCTAGATGCAGGTTGAGATACAGATCTCCGAGGATGGCTCTATACAGAAAACTAGATGTTTGAACAATTTATTATATCCACGTCATCTTTTCGAGGTTCAATTGCCTCTAGTGCTCTCACTTTCTAGTTTTGTTAGGCAATTTCAGATTTATCCCTTGTTTGCATCCTTGAGTTACACTTACAAAATGCAATGTTTGATTTAGCTGAATGTTCCTCAGTTGAGCACAGAGCAAGCAGGTGGAACTTCCTTAGCTGCCTCTTAAGGAGGGAGGGGATTTTTGAAGCACAAACATTTCACTACAGATTGCAACCGTGTACTACAAGAATCATTCTAAAATTTTACATAATCAAAGACTTTTATCCTGTGACTGGGGGAAAAAAAAAAAAAAAAAAAGGAAGCTATTTTCAATGACTCATACAGATCTTGAGCTGGAGTGATATCTTCAGACAGCCTAATCTCAGCCACCAAACTGTCATTAGATAGGAAGCCAACAACAAAACATGGTGATTTTCACTGCTTTTATAGCCAGGCCTTTCCCTAAGAAGCTGAGAAGAGGACAAAAGTCAAGAGTTTTGTAAATCGTGCCTTGAATTTCTGCAAGAAGCAGTAGAATTTTCTCATGGCACAGACATGAAGAAACTAGAACTATTATCCCATTGTCACAAAATACATAAGACTTTTTAATGATTTATTTTCTTAATGTCTTGATCTAAGGTCTATTTTTCAGTTTTGATCCATTGATTAAATCCTTGATTTACTATCAGGTATCTAGTAGTAATAACATTACCTGGCATGTTTCTGCCTTACAAGCTACAAAATACCAAACTCAACTTTCCTTGAAGTACCTCTCACGAAACGCATTTCTCTCTTTCTCGACATGTATAAATATGTATCTAAAGGTAGTAATTTCACAGCATCTTTTCCCTTTTGTGTAGGCAGTTTAAGTTGCCCACTCACCTAGAGGACTGTTTCCGTACTCTAATGCGGGTTTCAGTCCTACCTTGTCCTTGAGCACAAACCAGGAGAACACACATCAAAGATGCATTTTCTCTAAGGTTTTAGCTTGTCATCTACTTTAATTAAGCAACCGTTGGGGCGTTTTCAGCAGAAAGGAGGCTGGTTCTTTCTTGTGAAGCTCAGGCAAAGGACAACAAGCTTTGCACACTGTAACAATAAGCGCACTTCCTACGTCTTAAAATGCCCCAACAAACCGATTTGACAGCTGAGACATGTTAGTTTAAGCCTGCTGCTTTAGACAGCATCGTATATACAGTTTGTCTCACAGTGGGAGCTGCAAACCCACTGCAGAGTTGGCCAAAGTGCTCCCAGAGAAGGCTAAGTGCACTTTACCAGGAGCAGAATTAGCCCCATGGCCTTCTGCTGCCACAAGCTGTTTCTGCTGTACACTACCCACAAATCTGCTTGTGTCTAAAGCACCTGTGAATAATGATATATATTGCTGAGTGCCTTCTTTCATCATTATTTCATTTAGAGTGATTTTAGGAACGTTTCTTTTCTAGAACTGCCTTTACCCAGTCCAAAGCTGAGCCCTTTTGAAAAGGTCTTTTAAATAATTTTTTCCGGATCCCTTTAGTCTTCAAGAAATGATCCAAGCCAAAAAACTGCTGTTACTCTTTATCTCTGAAAGAACATAAGGTACGAAGAAAAAGAAATCTGGTTTCAAGAGCAAAATCTTTCAACAGCTAGTTGTTTTTAAGCATATGTAAAAATAAGACTGTTAAGTTGCCTTCTTTTTGTCTTTCTTCTTCAGTAATTTTTCAACTTTCATTCTTAGGATCGAGGTAAAGGGTAACAGGGGCACTTCTCCTTCATTTTGGTAGCAGTAAGAAATTAATTATGTCATATAGTGTTTTTTACCACAAGTCTGTTAAATTTATATACATTTTCAACTGGACAGAAATGTCCAGTCACCTAACCAACTGTTTTCTTAAGGAGAAACTGAATTCTGAGCCATGTTGCACTTCCAAGTCAACCCCATCTCACCATGATTCAGCAAGTCATGTCTCAGAGAGACACCACTAGAAAAAGAGACAATCAAATTCCTGCACACGAGAGAAGCAGCAACTGAACAGAAATGATGGAAATACCTGTGGTATCTAGAAAACTTCAGCTACCTTGTTACTTCAAGAGGTAAATAAGTCCTTAAATACATTTAAGATACTCTGATCCTAAACTGCGGAATGGCAATAACCACGTTGTCGTGAGGATTTGCTGAGCTGCTGAGGTTACAAGCATTGTACTCGAGCTACCTAGCTATAAGGTCACCTGGTTTGAGACATTTCTGTCAGGGGTTTTAAGCAGCCTGGTCTTCCCTTAGAGGATGCTGAATAGCAATTCTTTCTTACTTTTGTGTCAACAGGGCTTCAGCTCAAGAGTCCTAGCAAATGAAGGACACTTCACATTTCTAGGTGTATATATTTTGTCCAAATGCCACAGACCATGTCTATTTTACTTTTACTTGCAGTATAAACTGACCTTTTATTGTTCATTTGAAAAGTCTTTGCTTCTATATCTCATTTTCCTCAATTCATTTTTTGCTCCGTAACAGATAGGTGCTATTCAGTAGAGTACTTGAAAAATTACCGCTTTAATAATGTATTAACACTATGTAACAGCATGATGAAAGAGGCAGTTTAGAGCATGCTTTAGCATTTCTCCATTCTATTTTTATGGAATGGAAAACATTTCCAACTGTTTAATGTTGTATTAACTTCTAATTTGCGTCATCTACCTGCGATTTATCATATGATTCCATGCCACAACTGAGGATTCCTTATAAATCATAACATGCAAATCAATAAAATGAAATCAAACAAACCATAGTATTAAACAATGTTTCATAACCTAGATTTTTATTGGCTTATATAAACTTCAATTAAAGTTAAGTTTAATTCATTTTAGTTAGCTTATCTGCCATTGTATAGCAAAACAACTACTCTGCTGCTTGTTTTGTGTTTCTGTTTTATTTTGATATAAAAGTAAGACTTTTGCACAGTACAGTGCTGAAAAGTATGGAAATTACAGGAGAATATAAAGCATGGGGAACATCCTTGGCTATCGGTGAAGTAGTTTGATATTTACCGTAATGTTACACAGGGGACTAGAGCCTCTAACAGTGACACTCCAGGGAGCAGCATTGTACCACTTGGCATGTGCCTGACCTAGCAGGGGTTGAAAGACAGTATTTGTGGAAATAAACAGCAAGGAAAACAGCGCTAGACCATTAGAAAGTAATGCAAAAATGCAGCAGTCTTGAGGTTAGAACATTTCTCAGATCAAGTCTTTCCTTTAATCCTTAACATATTGTTAACTTTTCAGGTAATGCCAGCTATGCCAGTTCTCTCCTTTTATCTATCGTGTATCACCTCTCAGACAGCAGATCCTTCATGCCTGTTTGGTATAAAATTTTGGATAAAAATGCACAAATGGATAAATGCATTTTGGCTAAAAATGTATGAACTCTATCTGGAACAATGATCAACCTCATTAGACCAAATTTCTCCAAATTTCCACTTGGTTTAGTAACAGTCATAACAATTGACTATTATTTACTCACAATGTTGGCCAATTCTGACAAACTTACTTTCTGGGAAACATTTCTAGCAAATCTTTATTGAGTAAGGTCTCAAGATTTAGATGTTGAGAACATACATATTTACTTGCACTGTGCATCATATTTATAAAGTAAATATTCAAAATTTCTGACTACCAGTGTTTCTAGTTCTATCACATCTTTTTTTGAGGGAGGATAACAATACACATGGTATTCAAGATTTCGGGATGGCTTTCTGAAAACCTGATTTCTACAACTGCATAATAATGTTTTCCTTCTTAGCCTTTATGCCTCCTCTATAATCTCCAGTTCTTTACTTGCCCTTCGTGCCGTTGAACTTCACACAGTACCCAGAGAACTATCCAGAATGGCTTCAAGATCTCTCCGTTGCATAGTAATAGCGCAGTTAGAGCCTACCATGCACAGAAATAGAACAATTTTCCCCCTCTATGCATTAATTTGCATTATTGCCACTGAATTTCATCTGCAATTTTATTGCCCAGTCATCCAGGATTGCAGTATCCTTCTGGACGTGTTGGCAGTCAGCTTTGGATTTGTCAGAACAAAGCAATTTTCTATCATCAGCCTAGTTGTTTTCTTGGCTTCATATTTGTCTCTTTTTCTGATCATTTATGAATACCTTGAGTAGAACAGATCCCAAAAGAGTTTTTCTTGGGATAACTAAAACCTGATAATTCATCCTCACCTTTGTTTCTCATCTTTTAACTAGTTTTATTACTCTTCTATGACATAAAAATTCAAGTCAGTAAGAAAATTTGGTGAAGGGCCTTGGTAAAAATCCATGCACGTGGTGCTAACCAAACAGTCCTGTACACATACTTTGGCTCTTACTGCAATAGGGATTTCTCCAAAATTCATGGCACCCGTTCCCCACTGTTTCATCCCTATCCATGAGCCTTTCCATCCCTTTCTTTCCATAGCTCCTGTTTCTGTGTCAGATACAGAAATCAGGCTTCGTGCAATGCAGCCACCGCTCCTTACAGGCTTTTAAAGATTGGCAGGTTTTGCCATTTCCTCTTCTGCTACTAAGATATATTTAAACATTACATACTGCCAGTAATAGTTCATCAGTTTTACACTAAAGATCCTCAGAGAGCTTTAGGGCAAAAACAACTGGGCCTGGCAGTTTGTAACTGTAAATTTTATTGATTTGCTTTAAAAACATTTTTACTGAGGTCTCAGCATGGGATGGTTCCTCGGACTCAGCCCAGCGTGGGTCCCACCTCTGCCATGAACTCTTGTCCAGAGATTCATTGCACTTGCCCACGACGGTCCCTTCCACCCCCTCTTCCACCTCCAGCCCAGCCCCGCAGGCGTCCTGCAGGCTCTCTGCCCCGTCGGGTTTTCTGAAGGTTTCTATCATCAGCTTTTAGGCCTTCAGGAAGGCATGCCTCAAAATCTTTTCTGACCCATCTGCTGGGGTTATACATTTCAGAACTCAGTTTTTTTTCTACTTTTCCCATTCTTACATTTTATTCGTGTTTTGAAGGGTGTCTTTATTGCTCCTAATAACATTTTTTACACTGTTGTTTTACCTGGACAGCTTTTTTCCCCTTCTAAACTTTTTTTTCTTTTTAAACAAGGTATTTACATTTACTCCAGGCATCTAATAGAGCATCTTTAAACAACCTCCATGCCCCTGCAAGGTGCTCCTTTAATTGGTTTTCTTCTTTTTATGTTGTTCCCCCTACAAAAGGTAAAAGTTATTATATTGGGGGTTTAGTGTGTATATTTTTATCTCTGAGGATGTTGAATAGAAAAGTAGTATGTTTCCTGATATCGATAGCCTCTTCTACAGTTACATCATTTGCAAGGTTCAATGAACTACTCACAACTAAATCACCAGCTGATTTTCTTCCTTGGGCTTCCCTGACTACTTGGTCCAAGAAAGAAGCATTAACTTCTCTAAAAACGTCACCTCTTCACCAAATCCTGTAAGGTATTTATCCTCTTTGCTTAGGGAAAAGTGGAACAGAAAGTATCTCCTGATTCTTGCATATCAAGGCTGCTTTCCTTCCAGAAGCATATTCTCTAGACAGTCTTATACTTTAAATAACCCCAAGTTATTTGGATTAAACTCTGCTTATTTGGTAAATGAATGTAAGACAAGGAACAGGAATAAAAAGAAGGCCAAATTAATAGTTCCTCCTACATTAAACTTCGAGAGCCTACATTGCTTGCCGAAGTGTCACACACGCTGCTGTGCTCTTGAAACTTACTCAGCAAAGCAAAACCTCAGGGTACAATCAACTGTGTTGCTTCTGGATGCTGGAATGAACTGCAGATCTATATATCCTAAGATGAAAGTCATATCCAAGAGATCCAGGACCTAATTTACAAAGGATAATCATTTTGCACATATAAGCCATGGGTGTGCATGTTCAATGTGAACTCTTCTCTCCATTATGCCCACTGCTTTCCCAAATGGGGATTTACATTTGCAAATCGAGTAACAAGGGAACTAAATGGAAAAATTACACTAGGCAAACCAGTAACAGGATCAGTATGTTACACATAGGCATTAGCGTTTGGCAGCCTAAATTCACAAATCCACCCTAAAGCAGCGATTCTCACGAGGTATTGGAAAGAAGTTTGCTTTTTTGGAGGATTTCCTATATATTCCATCTGAAAACTAATTTAGATTCCTGCGGAGTATAATACAGCACCACTAATGCATTGTAGACATTTTGGGTGAAGCAGTTTCTGCTTTCAGGATTTTGCATCCTGAAATACCTACAGCAGATGGTAGAAAGCAGAGAATCCAGCTCAGAGCCATCACATCGACTATTGCTATTGACTGCAAGTAACAAGATTTGTGTCACTTCATCACTCAGCATAACTGTGCATAACGCATGGTTAGACTTTTTACTTACCCAGTAATAACAGGCTCTCTTCCCAAGACTCATACTGTAAACAGACCTGCAGGTACAAGTTGAGCAATTGCACCCCGTAAACCAGTTGAGAAGGGACTGTGTCAGAGCGGAGGACAGAATGTGTAGAAGCAGCTGGTGCCTCTGACTTCCTCCTTTTGCTGGCTATAGTGCTAATTCACATCCATGCAAAACACTGAATGAGACTTTGAAAAGAGGGAATCCAAAGGAAATCCATAGAGCTATTACTAATTTTCAGAGGAGTGAGTCTGTTATCCCCCTTTCTATCAAGCCCTCATCAGTGAGACAGAAGAACCTGAGTATAAAATTGTACCGTGCACAGGAGATGCAGAACGAATGAGATATCAAAAGCTGATAAATGGATCAAACAAGAGTAGGTGAATTTGCCCCCAAGGGCCTCTGTCACTTTCGTTATTAAAATAATTACTGACTCATCATCTTACATTCTTTTTACTACACCTTTTACCAAGCTGTATTTTCACATCCCTGTTGTACATAAGACCTCACTCACCTGTGAGTACCTGCGGTCCCGTGAGTACAAGCCTAAGCCATTAAAATGGTAGGCCAATTCTAGATTAACAGGTGAAGGAGGGGGGCTGAAATGTAAAGATATACAGCTGCTTGTTAGACATAATAAAAGTTAGACTAGAGCTTGATTCATGGTCAACATATACGGCCTGCTAAGCATCACACGTCAAAAGTCTGAGGAACAGGATGACCTGTAG
>JANXJC010000001.1:44512747-44568775 GCA_027564655.1 Leptodon cayanensis
CCCGTGCTGCCCGGCGCTGAATAAACATACCTACTTTACAATCTTACAGATTGTGGAGTCTGTTTTCCGCACGTCACAGGCGAACTAGAGTGTCTTCAAGGATCTCTACGCAAAGCCATTACAGGCAGAACAAACCCTGTCACTGCCCTCCCTCCGCCGCCTCTCTGAGGACATCTCTCCAAGGCACCAGGACACAGAGCCCCGTAGGCTTCCCAGCACAGCTGAAAACCAACGTGACCCTACCGGTATTCTGGCTATTTTGCTTTCCTGGATTGACCAGTATCATGAGAAGAGAGGTGGCTTACCCCAAGCCCCTGTGGCTCTGGCAAATCAGCGCAGCTGATCCACCGAAGTTAAGCAGGCTTTAGGACAAGATTGTAGTAGAAGCATAGTACAAAGTGGCCATAATTCCCAGGGAGTTTGGCTCATGGTACGTATTGCTGGGGGGACTATAAATGAATACAGCAGGAGGCTACAAGTTTTGAATGCCCATCAAATTCAAATGAGGGAGCATCAGCATATCTCATTAGTTTTCATCAGGATAAAGAGCTCAAAATATTATACAAGTGTGTTTGCTGAAAATAAATTTTTGGCAGAAAACAGAGATGTCAACAGCAGGAGAAAAAAATGTGTTCATCAAGAGATGCTTCCTAAAGAGACAGCAGGGATGTCACTGAGAGAAGCTTAAGGATGAACAGGTCTTGAAAACCATACTTCATTTTTTATACCACTGATTACTGGTGTCAGAAACCTTCAATCTGTTGAAGAGGCAGGGTTTCAATCTCTTATACGGGTAGAATTGACCATATAAATATGAAGGAAAGGGGTTTTCTTGAGTTTGGAGATGAAACACCGGTTTATCCCAACGAATCCAGAGAAGTTTTTCCCACTCATTCTGAAGAAGCGTCCTCAGAAACACCAGCTGAAGCCTCTACCTGCACAGAACATGAAAGGTACTCCACATAACCAAGACCAAACAGATTAACTCTCTGGTAATTTTGCTGCTAGATCAGGAACACCCTGACGCACGACAGCCACACTTCAAGTACGTTACACAGAAGGAGACACCCCGCTCCGGGATGCTTCACCTCTGGATCCCACATGCCTTTCCACACCAGGTAGGTGCCAGCAGCCCTAACACTGCCAAGGAGGAGGATAGTTTGGTTCCATGGAGACTGTTTAAAAACAGTCACTGATTACACATAGCAGACAGAGCCAAATTCTCCATTTACATGGCAGTGGTGCTGCCACAGGTAGCCTGCAAAACGGATTCGTTTAAACAGCCTATGTGATTCAGCATCAGAGATACAAATTAGAAGTCATTTATGTCCATGGGTAACAAGAAAAGTGCAGGAGCAGGTTATCCCACAGCATTTAGGCATTTGCGCTCCTGATTATTCTTCCTGGTCACCTCCCACCCATGACAGCTGGCAAGTACAGTCTCTCACCAAAAAACCCCAAAGGCATTGGGGAGGATGGAGGTGGAAAATCAAAGCAGTTACACAGAAGCTAGCACTGTGAGTTAGCCATGTCCTACTTACCCCATCAGGATGGCAAAGGGAAATTTAAAGGACCTGACTCCTCCTGACTAGTAAACAGGAGGGGGGAAATGTGGGCAACAGCAGGAGGGAGGGAAGTTAAGCAGTTATTTTTCTTTTCCAGCGAGTCTATGGTAAAATTTCAAAACTATGTTAAAACAAAGAGGAGTGAAAGAGGCAACAACCACAACAGGCACAGTATGAGACACCACAGCCACTGAAGGAAAAGGGTATTTTGTCTGGGAAGCTTTCTCTGGGCCACTTAGTTACCACGATAGCTGCTTATTCTGCCTTCTCTTCTCCTGCTAAACATTTACTATTCCGCACAGCACTCAACCTTGTCATCAGTGAGGATGGCCATCAATCAGGAGAAACCCACGTCAGTGTGTTTGTCTTCCATCCCATACTCCAGTCGCACCAGGCATCCGGGAGGAGATGCTCAGCTGGGAGTAGCAAGGCAGCAGTAAGTTCTTCCTGCTTTTTATTCCCACCTTCTGACAAAACAGAGTGCAATCAACAGTGGTAATGCATTGCACTTCTGCTGAACATAAATGCTCTAAGAATCAATACAAATAACGATTTAACCATACATATAATGCAGAGAGTTTATTTTGCTTAATCCCTTTGCCCTTGCCCCCACAAAAAAACTCTGTTCGTACAGCATAAATAGGTAATAAGACAATGCATTAGAGTTGAGTATAAGGTAAATAAATCACTCCTTTTTTGCGCTTTCTCATAGCACTTTGTGCCTATTCCTCTGCTTCATATGTGGGGAAACAGAAGTCCTAGTAGTTAAGTGCTCTTCTTATTGTGTTATAATGTAAGATGTCAAAAGTAAATCTGTGATACCTTTGGAAGTTTATGATGTAAACTGTTCTTCCGAACTAAGCTATCTTTGCAATTTCACTGGATACAGTAGCTTGGTCTTTCAGGTTGGAAGAGCTGTGCTTCACTATGGCCAGAAATGGATTAGGGAGACTGTTAACACAAGTCAGACAAAATTGGCTCGAAGCCTAGTAACCCTTATCATTCTTCTTTAGAGAGATTATTTACAAATGGGTTAGCAAGACTTGGACTCCCACGCTTTATATTTTCATTCTGGTAGAAAAAGTGTGCGCATAGCATACAGCAAAAGAGATCTCCCCAGTTCCAGAACAGAATAAACCATATAAGAAGTTATTGTCTCACATAAAGTATCTGCAGTGAGAGAACAATACTGTGTCCATCAATGCCCAAAATCCCCATCAGCGTTTGCACTCGCTTCATTCGAGTGCAGCTCACAAATCCCGAATCTCTAGTCTCCTCTAGCACATTCAGATGCCGAGAAAAGTCCCTTAGCAAATATAATAGGTGATTTTCTCCTCTCAAAGGAAATAAAAGAACTCCATAGTATTTGCTCAGTATTTTGTAGTAAGACCAACATGGTTCCTTCTGTGCTGTCACTGCACGATCTGCACCAGACTAGGGTAGAGACATTAGAACGGGAGAGCAGGACAGGTCTGATCCAAACCCATTGAAGGCAACTGAAAGGTACCTGCTGACTTCATGGGGCTTTGAATGCAACCCTTTGAGAATCCCTGACGCTGTTACAGGACTTCTTAAAAAGCCACCTGCCTCAAGCATAGCAGGAATTATGCCTGCTAAAACACCACTACGGAGCTCCTGGCTCGGAGCTGACGGTGGGGTGCAGCAAGGTTGACCATCCCGGCAGAATGCACAAGCACGGCGCTAAGTGGGGTTAACAGAGAGGGAGCGAGACAACGGTTTCCGTACTCCTCCCATTAGCTGCTCTAAATTTAAGTGACATGCTGAATGAGAGACTTGGAAAGGAAAGCTAGCTATTATTAACGTGCAGCAATCCAACTGCAAAGATGTCAAGGCAATCAGGCAGGATAATCTTTTGCTTGAATGTGTTTTAAGTGTAATTATATTGAGAAAAATTTAGCCTTAATGTTTTGTGCATTTTTTTTAACTAATTATTATAGAAACAAATTAAGTTGTCAGATTATCTCTTCCCCGAATTATCCATCAAAAGCCTCTGTGCTATGTATTTCTTGCATTGTAACAGGCTAAGGAGCTCATGTCAGAGCCCTCTCCAAAGGTTTTGAAGGACAAAAGGAGTGTATGTGTGCAGGGAGGGAGGGGGAACAGAACAGGCCAATTCTCCAGGTATTTTTCTTTGGGCACTGTACTTCATCATAAAAGTAGGGGTTTTACTGTTTATGATCTCCAGCAGAATTTTAGCTTCATGTTGTAGAAATTTGAGATGTATAATAAAGTGTTACTGCGTTCACCTGGAGAGAGTTAGAAGTTTCTTTCAGCCATGTTCTTTTGAAAAACTTTGTGAAAATGCTTTCACCCATAAAGATAAAAGTTCAGTTTCCATCTGTCTGAAAAGGAGTAGGATGCATGTTAAGGAAAAACACGGATGTCAAATAACAGGATAATTAAAATACAGAAAGAAAACTGAGAAGAGGGACTGTCAAGGAAGTGAGTGGCATAAACAACTCCTAAGTATTTTTTCAGCTATTTAGCAAGAGAGAATCTTGTTCCAGAGCTGCAAAACAAAACCGCATGTGACAAAAAAGGAGAAGACAAGACAGGAGTATTATGCACATTTTCACAGAGGAATTCAAGGAGCAGAGGAACGAGGGGGGGGTTGGATAAACAGGATGTTTATGAAGAGTGTAGGAAACTGGGATCTTGGGTGTGTTTCCCACAGGCTGAGGTAGCATTTTTGTCTTGGTACAGAGGAGACTACAACAGGACCTGCCTAAGTACAATCAGTGAATTTAAGGGGGCCCAGGGCAGGACGTCAGCTCTGAGTGAGCCCTGTGGTGGCAAAGTTACTACAGAAATAAACCTCTGAGCTGCAAGTTTTAAGGGATGTAGGAACCAAGTCCCTTTTCGGGGTGGGTAGATAACACAAAATTTTAAGAGAAGGCTCTCTGGCTTGCAGACTTGCTCCCCACCTACTTAGCTGAGTTTTTTTCTGCCTTCAGGTCCCCTGGCTCAGGCCTTAGTTTTAAATCAAGAAATCAAGATGGTGTGGGCACCCACACTGCAGTTTCAAATCCCTACGGCACTGAACACTGCCTTTGACTTCAGCTGACATGCTGCTTTTCTTGCAGCCTTTCAGCAGCTTGTCATTTGAAAGCTGGGCAACAGAAGCTGAAAACAGCTGGCTTAGCTGGCTTATTTGTATATTAGGTCTGGCCACTTGGCTTTTTCATCCAGGTGTGAACACAGGATTTGGAATCCTTCTTTCTGATAGTCAAGGCATTGTAGCCCACCCCAAATCAGTTGCATCACTTACCTTTGGTCCTCAAACTCATTTTTAGCACCAGCATTTCAGCTCTACTCAGTGCAACCATAGAATTTCTCCTTTTCAGGCAGAAATACGGCTGGAAGCCTAGAAGAAACCCCTTCTACAACTGTGTATTTTGGGGCTTGGTTCCTCGGAAGCAAGTACAGGGCAGGTCTTACCACTTCTCCTTCCTTTGCAAACAGTGATTAGCAGCGTGCAGAACTGAACACAAATGCGTCTTGTGCTCTGAAGGAAGGAAAAGTGCTGATGTTGTCAGAGTCACCCTCCAGAAGCCTCATTTCCCAGATTTTTGCCCTTTTTCACAAGAGGAGATGTATTACTTCAAAAAGAAATGTATCTTCCCAGTTTTACCACCTCTGTCTTACCATCCGGCCCCTGGTACCTGAGCATGTTATGTCCTGTACATCTACATCACAGGGATATATTATGGCCAGAATTAACTGGAAAAATCAAGACACAGAGAAGGCACATGCAGATACAGCAGATACCGTGACATGGGAGCGTCTCCATATTTTTAGCTAAAGACATCACAACACAGCAGCAGAACTAGATCTCCGTATCTCCGGCTTCTTATCAATCAACTTTGCTACAAGATCATCCAACCTTTTGTACTGCAAACTGATAGTTCTTATAAATATACTATTACATCAAATATAACCTTCCTCTCTAACATAAACCCCTGAGGTTTGGGTTTAGATTCTCCAGCAGTCTGGGTCCAGCACAGATTTCCCACAGAGCAGCAACTGTATAAAACCTCATTGCCTTTTTTTTCTCAACCATGTGAATCTATTCTGTATCTGTTGTACCTGCATCACCTGTAGATACATTTCTGCATCACCCAGTGGAGTCTGTAATTCTCTGCATCTCTTAAAACAGTCATATGTGCCAGTTCATATATTACATTATACAGCTAGAGATGCTTAAATGAGACATTGATAATCTGAATAATCAATTTACTTGGACAATCTGAAATCCCCCTCCTCAAGTTGGATGTGTTCTTTTACTTTCATGACATTATTGTAATTGCTTAAACCACTTTTGTTGGGATATTTTTTCCACCTTAATTACCTTGTCATTTATCATTAGGGATGTTAATATGGTCATTAAATGTCAGAAATAGCTTTCAGTTTTTGCTCTCTGTCCGGTTCACATTCCTGCAATTCAGAAATGTCCAGCCATATGCATTTTCTATACTTTGACATGTCTTAAACTATGCTCAGTACCAAGTTTATTACACCATTAAATTGATGAACTTGCTCTAATAATCAATGTATAAATACTCAATTTAATGCTATAATAAAGAAAACATAAAACAGCCAACTGTTGAGTGTGCTGAGCTGCAGTGACATTTGGTGGTCATGCACAGCAACATTTGTACAAGCTTCATTTAGAGAAGGTGGCAGGTTAATTGGAACAAAACACAAATGCAGTACAGCATCCATAATAAGCAGCCTGTAGCAGTGATCTAAAGAAGGGAAAAAGAACTGAAAACCTGTTTCCACTCCTTCCAGACATCCCCTCTCAAACTAACGTTCAGAATAAGCAGATATCTTGAATGAGTACCAAGATGTCTTTATACATTTATATGAAAATACAGTAAGAGATTGCAGCAGGCAACAAGTGGTTTTTCTTCCTCTACAAACAAAATGTTTGTAGCTCCAGACTCCTATTGCAGTGGCTGGATGAAGTGCAGGTTAATGAATGATATAGCTTGCCTGGATTCAAGAGTTGGTTCAAGAAAAAATTAAACTAATGGAAGCTGGAACCAGTATCGGAGGGGTAACACTCCACAGTGCGACACATCATAAGTGCGTGTTACAGCATTCCTTGGTTTTCAGCTAATGTATATTCATGTATTTTCCCCCACCCCAAAGTTTGCCACAGAGCCAAAGCCAAAACAGGAGCTGATGAAGAACTGAAGGCTCCTATGGCAACAACATCAGCGTTTACCTGTAGAAATTACAAGCTTCTGCTAGGACTCTAGAAAAGTGCTCTTAAAGCTTTCAAACTGATCACTAGCCATATTTTATAATGCAGTTTACGTATCAGTATTTCTGAGAGATGCTCTCTTACCTTTCCAGGGTGCCATACTCGCACTATGACAGTTACAGAGGAATCAAGACTGATACGCTGAAAAATGCTAATTGACAGTCAAAGTTAGCTCTGCAGATGGATTGAACTATAAAAGATACTGTTTTGCCAAAAAGTGGATACTTATCACTGAATTAATTTTTAACATGCTCAGGCTGATGGCATTATTTTTTTCATCAAAACCATAATCCTAAATTCAGGTATCAGAGGAGCTTGGGTTTGCTTTTTATCTTCCATCTTTCATGGACTGAAGGGGCTAGATATGGCAGATACCCTAATCCATCACCTCAGCAGAAGCAAAGCACACGAGGAGCGAGTGGTTCATCCTCTCCAGTATCAAGCAGCTGACAAACACAGGTCCTTACCAGCAGGGGCTGAGGACTCTCTACTTTGTACCACTTTGGCTGGCAATACTTAATGCAGGGCATATGCCACAACCCTGCTTGCAGGTCTGCGGTGGTGGGTTCCACCGCCCCCGGCCGCTCTACCACCTCAGGAATTCCCCTTAGGCCTTAGCCTTTGTGTAATGAGCTAGGCGGTTAAATGTCTCTTCACCCCAGCAGGAACTCTTGCATGGCTAAGGTGGGGAGCAGCACTGACCCTACCAAGAATTCCTGTTGCCTGGCTGAGGTGGGGAATGAGAGCAGGAGTAATTAGTCATCCCCTGTGAGACTTGGAACATGCCTCTCCTGGATTGTAGCTTGAGTGAAATGGTACCAGTGTTACTGGAATTACAGTAATTTGCTGGTGACTAAAGCCAATCATCTCTCGAATGTATAACCAGGGGTCCTAAGTGAGGCCCTTTGAGCTCTCCTGGACCACAGCGGGCTGCGACCAGCATCTCCCTCTGAGCGGGACGCCTCTCAGAGCTCACGAACTCTCCAGTTTGTGAAAATCGGAGGACCGTCGCCAAAAGCCAACGACAGGACCTGGGCTGATACCCTTCACTCCTTGAGGCTCAACCCTCTGCCCATTGAGAAAATGCCAAGACATTTGATGTGAATATTTCACTGAACTCGAGGGGAATTTTTAACAGGTATACCTTTGTTTACATATATATCTTAGTGTCTGTGTGCACGCGGGTGTGAATTGACCTGGGTATCCAATAGCAAGTATAGTATAAATACTGCCCTTTCGAATCTATAACTAAGTCACCATTGTGATTGTAGTTAATTTTATTGAATCTCTTTGTAAACGTTAAAATGATCAAATTCTGCTAAATCTCATATTCACTTCAAACTGTGAATGATCCTCAGACTGCTGCTATACACATAATCCCTTTAGACATAAACCGTTGACCAAGTCTGGGATTAGTAGTGGATCCAGCCACATCTAAGCTCCATCAGGAGTTTAGAAAGCAAGGGGGTCTTCCCTGAAACTCATGACTCAATGGGAGGGTCTCCCCTACCTTTTTACATCTCCGATTTCTGTGCAATCATGAAAAATCAATTCAAACTTTATTTTCCTTTGTATGTTTCTCCCTTACACTTTTGCATCTTCGGTCTCCGTATAAATCATTCTAGTTTGATCCCAACTTGATTTTTCCTTGTACATTTCATCCATGTATTAAGTAATAGAGTGAACCTTGCCATCGAACTTTGTGAAGTTGTGCTTTTATAAATTCCTATTAAATCGCTTTTGCCAATACCCTTGACGGGGATTCTTTAAGTGGTCCGAACCACTCATTCGTGACAAGGTCAACTGCCTATCTCATGGGGGCTTTGAAATACTACAGTCCTCCAAAATAAATTTACAATTTGCATTCTCTGAAGGCACTAAAAATAAATAAATGAGTAAGAGCTACGGGATTTGTACCAACAGCAGATAACTAGAACACTTGCAGAGTATTCGCCACCCTCTGCACAAACACACTAGATATCGTTACCCCATAGGGCTACTGCAGATTTACATTAAATATTAATATGCACCTCAGCAGCACACTCGGCCCAATTCAAAGTGAGATGCAGCAACACCTGGTGTTTGTGCGCAAACCACCCCAGAAGGTTCACAAATTGAATTAAGAAAAGAACGCAACGAGCTGCGGCAGGGAAGATAAGCGTTACACAGGCAGGAAGGCATTGCTTATAGTAACTAATCGGCAGGCACAGCTCAAGTGCCTGTGCCTACAGAAGTAGAGAGCGCAACAGAGATTCAACCCATGGCCACCATCTCACCAGCTCACGGCCGGCAGGCACATGGCATAAGCCCTGGGCGTTACACAGCCCCAGCCCCTCATCAAAATCACCCCAGCCCCCCATCGAAATCGCATCCCCTCTTCCCCATCGACATCGTCTCTGCAGACAAGTTTTGCCCTAGCTCTGGCTGTACCCAGGTGAGGATGCCACAGTCCCAAATGCTTAATAAGTGTTGTGATCAGGAGGAAGTGGGTATTACTGGTATACCGACAAAAAGTTCTTGTCTTTGTATGTGAGGTGTTTCCTCCTTGCGCTTAAACAAGATTTTGAGCAGAGCAGCAGTAGGGTTTCTTTGGGAAGATGGAGAGTCTAGCTATAATGGTGTGCACACAGGCTTTGAATATGGTAGGAAACCAATCCCTAACAGAAAAGTTATCATTTATAAACCTGAAACATTTTGAAAATGCGCTATATTTATGGGACTTACCCACAGCGATGTTTCTAGTCAAAGCACCATATGCCATTTAAACATGGAAGCTGTTTTTCCAAAACACACATTTACCTCAGATGGTTCTGCTGTCTTAAGGATCACGTGTAAAAGATGCACCGCACATTTCTCTGCCTTGCCATCACCATATTTCAAAAACTGCTTATAGAAATTATTGAACTGCCTATTGCAGCATATCCTTCTGAGCCTGGTAGCAGCTTTTCTAGAGGAGAAAGGAGGGGCTTCGGCCAGCATTTAAGTGATCTGCTCACCTCAACAGAAGACCACAGCATGGACCTTCCCTGCCATACCCCCCTCCCACCACCAGACCCAGAATGCTTCTGTATAATGGCTATACAGAGGGAAAATCTAAGAACTAAGTAAATCCTAAGCGTGGTCTCCAGCACTGCATCTGTCATCGGTTGTGGGTACCACCAGTAACACGCAGAGGGTGGCACCCAAGGCTGCAATGCATCTCTGTTAGATAGCAAGAGCCAAAATATCTGCTGCCTCTGCCCATTACCCACTTTTGGTGGGCATAATAGTATTAAGAGTTAACTGTAGAATAGTAACAACCTGGAAATATCTTCCATGAGTAATCCTGAGTCACAATTTAAGTCCTTATGTTTGAACAGAGATCTAGTTGTCAAATATCCCAATCAAAGCTTTTTTTTTAAAAAGAGAGGAAGGGGAAGCCTTCTGTTCAGGGATGGTTCAGTTCAGCTGTAGCTCTCTTCCACTACCCTCCGAGTAGGGTTTTTGAGGTTTTGAACTTTTCAGATACTCCACATGAAGGTCCCTCACTGAGAATTCACTATTGCTTAGTCCAACCATGACAGCTTGCATTTAAGGACTCTGCTTCCTGCCTCACCAAAGCATTTCTTTGATACTTTGCCAAAGAATAGCAGGTTGGATTTGTCATAGACCAGCTTGACAGCAGATTGCTGGCCTCTTCCTGTTTTAAAACAAGTGTTGGGGGGGTGGGGGGTAGAAACAGCCCATAATCCCCTTTTTTTTCAGGAGCATTTTCATTTTCACTCCATTTCTTGGTGTTTAAAATCTTATTTAAATCAGACTTGAAGGTTTCCTGCCTTTATTTTATTCTCTCCTTCAGTTTTGTCCTGTTTGGAATAAAAGGAAGAGTCAAAATTTCCTTTCCTGGCAATTTCTAAGCTTCCTCCTTCCAATCGGCCCTATTTGTTCCTATACTGGGTAGCAGACATCCTGTTCTTCAACTTTACACAGATTTCTGCATTTGTAGAGTTTCACAACCCCACCTATTGCATTTTAAATTGCTACTACTTGCTTTCATACGCACACTGATCCAGTTAAAATGTAGAACTAGTGTGATAGGTGTAAAGTTGTGATGCGTCTTAAGACTCAGAGAAAAAAATGTAATTATTGAAAACATTAAATAGTATTAAGAATGAGGAAAAAAATGGTAACCCATCCATGGTTAGACAAGCAGCAGCTCCCTCACAGCACTCTGCCTCCAGCTGGCTCGCAAGGCAGGGCAGAGAAGCGCTGGTCCTGTGTGGTTTCCACCAAGGTTTCTTGCTCTGCCGAGTACACGGTGAGCAAAGGGAAGAACTCTCAAAATCAAGCACCACCACCTCCGTCCCAAACACTTCAGGGTCATGAGCACATCCCCAGGCCCACTTCAGGAACCTCCACTCTCTCCTTTCTCCCCCAAAGAGCAGGATTTCATCATCCACCCCCTCCAGAACAGCCCCGTAGTGGCACAAGGGGAGACCCGAGAACTAGCTTCCTCCAACCTCAAATATCACCCCAAACCCTTCCCTTGAAAGACTCCCTGTTCCCCAAGGAGGGCAAGCAGAGGAGGAGGCTCTCCTTTCACCCACGCAGCTCCCTTTCTCTCCCTCCTTTCCCAAGGAGGCCTTTGGGCTGCTGCTCCCCCTCCCCGTGGGTGCTCTTCAACTCTCTCTTCTCCGGTGGCACGGCAAAGCAAGCCAACCATCAAGAGAAGACCCCGACGTAGTTTTGTGAGGTGTCGCGTTGTGCATCTACATTGCACCGGATGCATTTGGCACTCAGGCCCACAAGTTTAGTCTCTGCTGTAATTAACGAATACTCATTAGCATACCAAAGGAATTAAACCTTCTCATCCTATTCTCATTACATCATATTAAGACAGAGAAGAGTCTCATCCTAATGCTGTTTATGAACCACATTTCAATTTTCAATTTCAGGATAAATAGCACCTTGCTCTTTTTTCCTACTGTGGTGAGGCTTCTTCATGAAGCACTGTGCTGCTCATCACAATTAGCTGAATCTCGTGCTCTTCCAATTTGTTATTGCCAAGCTCTTAGCTTACACTCTGGGCTTTGATTCTTTTTTTTTTTAGTAAAGAAAATGTACTGATAGTCACTCAGGTCCTTGTTGGAAAAATCTGACCACAACCCTGCTTCCAGCCCCGCCTCAGAAGCAAGTTCATGAACCCAAAAATGCAGGACAAAACAAAGCTACAAAATTTGATACACTCTCTCGCTGTGCTCCTTTTAAGCCTGAAAGTTCTGCCTAAATCATTTTTCCACACTTCCTTTTCTTTTGTCTTGCTTAATTCCAATTACACTGCCAAATGATCGTACTTGTTCCTTCATTTGTGGTCCTCAGCTTCCTAGGGTAATGTATATTTTTCATATTATGTGCTATAAAACCTCCTTCAAATATTTCACTGGTATTCAGATTCACTGTATTTCCACAAGCAATTCTTACAAAAACAGATAAGCCCCTCTGTCCAAGTTCAGTACAATTTCCATTCCAATTAAAAAAATGCCAACCCATCAGTCCAACATATGTACTGTCTAGTACAACCCAAAAGGAAGAACAGTTAACTTGACAATGTAAATAGCTTTAAATGTAACAATTTGCACTGTTTTGCAAAACAAAAGAATTCACCGTAACTGCTTATTTCAAATGTGGAATTATATTTAACAATTCCTATCTTATAATGACTATGTGAAATGTAGGATATAAATTAAACACAGGACTAAAAATCCATAAGAAACCATGTAATTCATCATTCTTTTGTTGTGAAAATAACTGAATGTTCTGGCTTTCCTGCATTAGTTTAAAGTTTATTGAATCAAGCGTTGGCTACATTTGTCTCTAAGGTTACCGGGTTTTGTGGTACACGCTAACCCACTTTATTTTAGAGCGAAAGCTCTGAATAGAGCAACATACTGCAATAAAACATCTCTTTGCTTGTCTCCTCACAATACTCTTCTTTCTTACCTCTCTCCTAATGGTGCTGAAAACCTTCTGAAGAATGGATCCTAGACATTAGTTTATTTGTCAAATGCATATGCCGGGAAAAGGCTGACAGGTGCCGCTGCTGGAACAAACCAGTGCACTTCTTCAGGCTTGTTCTGCTCTGTTCAAAGATTTTGGGAGGATCCGCTTATTTTATAAAGGAACTCTTCTGTGATATTACCAGAGACGAAACATTCTGCCTATGAATATATTCCCCTTCCTCTTTTTCACAGTGATGACAGAGCATTTACAGACACTGCCGGAGCTGTAATTTCTGCCAGCTGGCCGCTCAGCTGGAGCGCGTTGGAGTGGATCACCGAGAGCCCGGCCCAAGCTCCCTACCTTCACCTTTGACTAACGAGAACAGCAAGACAACCACGCCGCTTAGTCATTTTATAAAGCACTGCTCTTATTCCTGATGGAACAATTCCCCGTCTTTGCTCATCGACTGTGCTCCTGTTCCAGTGTTCTGCTGGATCTTTTACTTTGGGGACTTTGACAGACTAAACTCGGCGTATAACCCTCCTTGGCAGAGAGCTGCAAAGGCTCTGCGCTGGGTGGAGGATGGGACCGCCGGCAAGTACAGGTACCTGCTCCCTACTTGAGCCCTCTGGGCATCAGCTGAACGTCAACATCTAAATTCTCTTAGAAGCACCCCCGACAGCTGTGCTCTGAGCTCACTTACGACACAAAATACGTTTTAGCAGAAAACATTTTTCTCATCACTTTCCTTAAGGAAGTATCTCCTGAGTATCTTCCTACCAATTATACTCCCGCTGCTGGTTTTATCAATCAATCAGAAGCTTTTTTTTTTTTTTTAATTTGGTCATGAAATCTAAAAATGGGCTGTTAGCACTTCATGAGATATTTTAATTAAAAAGAATTGTACATATAATTCATGTCCTCATGGGGTATGGCCATTATTAAATCAATTTTGTTGTTGTTAAGACTTATGTAAAGGCAGGATATTGGATTTCTAAACTAATTATACAGGCAAGAAGTCTAGTCCCCAGTTTAATGGAAACTTTGGGCTGCATACACTCAGGTGGTTTAATTTCCTTAATTCTATCCAAATACCTGATCAACTTCATCTACCAGCACTGTAATTTTCAGGCATTGGAAAACAGGCATTTCTTTTACTTACCACTGCACATTTTGGTACTAGGTTTGTAGGAAGCATGTTGTGTTACCTCCCTGGTGACTGAATCACCAACACTTGTCATCCACCTACCTCCTTGAAGCCAGGCTCCTTCTTGACTTTCATGTATGAAATGCAACAGATACATAGAAGTTTAACTAAATCCTTTCTTTCCTTTTCAAAGCTCCAGGCACCTTGGAGGTTGTGACTCTCCTTAGCCACATCCCACGAGCTCCCCATTCTCTGAAGCACTCTTCAAATTGTTCAAAGGAAAAAGAGAAGGGATCTGAACGGTACTGAAAGATGTTTTGCAGAAGATGCACCAGTAATCAATACCAGTGAGCTTCTTCCTTCCCCAGAGGCAACTGACTCAATAGCAGGAGTTAACTCGAAGTAAATATAAAACGCTACAACCACTGCACCTTGCCTATGTGTTTTTAGGCTGTGCAAAAGAAATTGGTATTCAGTCTCTTTGGGCCAGTCTTCCTCTTGCTTCAGTTTCTTCAGTAACATCTAACAAATCTGCAAGGAGGGATACTAGGTTATACCTTGTATCCTCTGCATTTCATTAAAGGAGCCAACACTCAACGCTCCCAAGTTTCCATGGAGAATCTTTGGCTTCCGATCAAATCCAGCTCTTCTGTCTTAAAAGGCACAATTTCTCAACTAAATGAACCTAACTGACTCCATACTCAAACTAAGTGCCAGAGCTGAGAGAGCAGAGGCAATCATCTTCATTTTCAGACACGGGTAGATCTACATATGCCAAAACCATAGGAACAATGAGCACTTGGTTATAGCAAATCATAGCAGACGTTGATCAAACTAGGTCATAAATAATTCTGTCCTCACTGCAAAAAGATATAAAAAAAAAGAATTTAAAAATAATCAGCCTTTCTTTGTACTCAACAATCTGGAAAAAATATTCCAATTGACATGCAGTTACTCCCGATCTTGTAATATAATTGAAACTTCAATATGACCTACAGGTTTCATAGATTTTGCAAGTCCTAATAGCAGGAAAAGGAGAGAGGGAATCAAGAAGGTAGAGATAAGCTCTAGCAAGCAGTAAATGGATGTGCTGATTCACTAGCTTTCCATAAATTAATGGGTCTAGTCTACTAAGTGTCATATTTTAAGGACAGCTGAATGAAACAGTCATTTTTCAGACCTAAAATGTCATCACAGTGCTTAACAATGGATAAGTTACAAAACCCCTATGTTTTTCGTGCCATTTCTGTGCAAGGCGTACTAACTCTTGATCAATACTGTAGATCACATAGACCAATTAAGGAGTGATTGCCATTAGTTATGTACGTAGGACCTGATAGATAACAATACTCAGTTGTGCGGTAAGGGGAAGAAATATTTCAACAGGTTAGCAAGAGTAGAGATACCCTGTACACCAAATTCTTTAGTCTAACTAGAATCAGAGGCTGCATCTGCAAATACTTTTGCAGTATCTGAATTTAACTCATACATAAAAATTTCAGAAAGACCAATTAATCTGGGTCTGATGCTCACCCTCATATACACGTTTATGTAAAAATACCTGTATTTGTAGGACAGTGTGAGAAATATGAAAAACATTAAAAGCATACCACGTTTCTACACAGATAATCCACATTTCAGGTAACACGCTTTTTAAACATACCAGTCCTGGCAAAAACACTCTTACAGAAGCCATGTCCTCATGCCACCTTCATATTCAGGTAAGTTGATCAAAATTGGAGGCGAGGTGCTGGGATAGAAAGAGTAGGGAATGGGGGCCTGAAGCAGTGAGCTGAACGGGGAAAGGAGGAGACAGGGTGTGGGTTCCACAGGTCTGGGATAACCCATTCCCTGAGCACATGCATAACGCTGTTGCCGAGACACAAGCCTTGTTTGTTTTCTTTTGCAGGTAACTAAAGGCTATACACGTGAAACGTAGTAAATATGAGCACATAGTGGCTGTCTCGCAGAGAAACAGCCAGCGCATATTGAGAAGAATTCGCCTTTTCACGTAGCCTCCGCATGCCGAGTCCACGCGGTACGCTCAACGCGTGCGCCCAGCCTGTGGTTTCTTCATCTGCATTTGGCTCAAATCGGGGAAAAAAGTCCCATTGAATTCAACTGGATTAGGACCTCATTTACCATGTTTGGTTAGGAAAAGCATCAATATTGTCAGGTGAGCTTTTATTAAGTAATGGGTGTAATTTATAAAATCACAATCTAGAAGTCCCAGCCAACAGAAGACTTCGAAATGTTTCTCCTCTATAGAAAACAGGATTTGCAAAACCTTGTTTGATTTCTCTTACTTTTTTTGTTGTTTTGTATGGTCTTATTGTAGTGCACATAGTAGCCTCCATACATATATACCGTACTTAATACTATACATAGGTACTCCATATGGACTATAAATGCCACAAAGCAAATCCATACTTTGTGGTGACACCGGGACCCAAACAAGATATCATTGCACATTAAAATTGTATTAAACTAATTGAAAAATAGTTAAACATTGCTAATAAAACAAGATAAATACTAAACATTAAAAGACAGAGACTTTCCAGTGTTCCACAAAACTGCCCCTTTCAGACAAATTAATTATTTGTATCATAAAAAAATGCTAACTGTAAAAGAAAATACTCCAGAACAAAGTAATGACTAAAAAGCTTTAGGTCATTTTTGATTACATTAAAAACAATTCCCATTCTCCATAAAATATGCAGAACTTTGCATCTTAAATAGTATAGTTACCTTCAAAAAATTACTTTCTTCTTAATCTTGGAAGAAATTAAACCTTAATTGGGTAGGAAAGTATTTGGAATATATCCAGAAAGAAAAAAAATACAGCTATTCTCATGTAAGCAGCACAGCATCTGTCAAGAGTTTTCACATACCTTCAGGAAGATATCTCAAATTAAGTCAACATTGTACTTGATTTCAGTGATCAGAGTTAATATTCTGCAAACCCAAACTGGCTGCCTTGTTTATTTCATAGTTTCAATTTCTATTGCTGTAATTCACCTTGGCAAATAAACGGATGTATGAGGGGCTCGCCCTCTGAATAAATAATAAAATTTAACTTGTCAGGAGCTTCCTTTGCCTTGAATGAAAAACATTTCATTTCTTTGTCGTGCTGTTGAAGCTAAATCCTGTTGCAAAAGACTTAATGAGCAGCCCTGGAATAAAAACTAATGGTGTGTTCCAGCTATGTGGCCACCTTGATGAATACTAGAATTACATCTGAGACCAGATGGAAGAAAAGGAAGATGCACTATACAAAATATGTCTTCATTTGAGGAGTAAAGTATTACCCAGTGGCATTATACATTGTTAATAAATTTTCTTTATCTGAAACTATAATTTAATATTTATGTATCTAATTTACATGTGACAAAGTAGCATATTCTAAAATTAGAGTGTAACCAGCAAACTATTAAGTACTATAAACAATACCAAAACACAACTCAAACATATTTTAAGGAAACAATAGATACATTTTGGACTGGGGAAAGATTTCGATTGCAGATATTGTTTTAAATACAGCTGTTAATTATGTCTTGAAAAAAATTATTCAAGGTGAGAAAGATTTTCTGCTTAGGGAGTCCTGGATATATACATAAAGACCAAGAGTACACTACCAAAAAGTCCCTTATTGGTTACTAGTAGGTACAGTAAATAGTAAATGCTGAAATTGGGGGAAAAAAAAAATCATTTTCAGTATCAATGTTATATGACGCACTAGACAATATATCCCCTTTGAGCAGAAACTAGAGAAAATATCGTGCCCTTTATTATCTCTGTGGTTTCTTATGTGTAATAGACAGCGGAAGAATTGCACTTATTGTAATGTTACAGTAAAGTGTTAGATTGCAGCTCACCTTTTAAAATATTAGTGGCCATAATACTTATGATAGGTTGTGCATTATGCAAAGATGAATAAAGATGTGCATTTAAATTAAAAAACGAGCAACCACTTACAGAACCAACAGTGAGGCTTAACATAACAAACATGCACTAACCCTACACTTATGCAAAACTAAGTTCTTCCAGGAAACTGTAACCAACTGTTGACCTTCCACAAAGGTAAAGGTTTTGTCCCTTGGTAATATGTTTGGACTTTGTAGTCGAATTCCAGTTTATTAGCTCATTGTCTGTAAATGTGCTGTTCCACTGTGATATCCTTTAGCTGCCCTTGAGCTTCTGCAGAATCTGCAATCTCACAGTCACTTTTATTTAAGGTTTTATTGAGCCGCAAAGTAAGTCCCCTTCAGTACTACACAAATAGGCTTCCTTATTCATCCTCTTCAGGTTCCTGTGGTAAAATTGGTGTCTCCTCCTTTAAACAAGCACTAAAAAACCCAAGGATTGTGCTGTAAAGGTGATATTTGCTTTTCTCAGAAGCAATGTTATGACCTTCATCCGGGTAGATCTAGCAGAGGAGAAAGGACAAAAGTAAATAGTTTTTTAAAGGCTCTTCAAATATTTAGGGCTCTAATTTTCTTTCTCTGATCTTCAAAATGTTTTAGATGACAACAGGATGATAACATTAGTTTTATGGCATCAAGGAAAGCTAATAAAACCCAAAGTAAAACTCATTCTCTTGGAATTTGAACTTACATCAAACAACCACTGCAGTGGGATCTGCAGAAGGGAAAAAATTTATATTCCCAGTCATTGAGCTTACAACAGTTTACTTAGCTGGCATTTTCAATAGTGTCTAGGCATCCAACTCCCATTAACGTCAACGAGGATTAATTACCTCATGCTTTTAGGGACCTCTCAATATCCCAGCTCCTAAAGTGTTCAGCGAAAAACCTTTTTATTCACATTTTTAACTATCTTCCTATCTTATCTAAAGCCCATCATCTTTCTCTCCTAGGGCGGATGTGGGCATTTTTATCTTTTAACTCAAATTCCACTGGAAATCTCTCCCCAGTGAGGCTGAACAAAAATCTGCAGGCTGAACGAAGAAATCCAGGCCACAGGGTTTAGGACAAGAGACTTGCAGTGGCCTGAGGCAAAAAGCTTCAGCTGCTTCCTCAGACTCAGGTTATCACAAGGTTGCCCGAGAACGGTTCGACAGGGCTCTTCCGAGAGACCTCTGTCATTCCTGCTTCTTCCTCCCTCCACCGGCCTTCACATCACCTCAGCTGAAATCACAGGGACAGCTGGAACAGATCCTGCCCCACTCAGATTTCACACATAAAGTCCTTTTCCCTTCAGAAGCGACGCTAACCCCCTCGCTACCGCCTCCTCCCCGATGTGAGCGCACACGCTTCGGTGGAAACTACAGGTTCACCTGCGGTTCAGCAAGGTCGAGGTTTGCAATGCGTAACATCAGAGATAGTTGGAGGAGTGACCCAAAACCACATCGTCTAAGATATTTAAGAAGGTTTAATGCAGTCAGAACCCTCGGCCAGCAACATCCACGCGCTCCGCAGTGGGTCCCGTGCAAGTCTGTACGACAGCAGCACGCCCTGTCCTGCTCTCCCCAGCCTGTCCCTCACAGCATCCTCATCCTCCGTACGGCTGTGGAGAGGGGGAACAGCACTCTTGCCTTTTAGCTGCCTTTTCATAAATTTAAACGTTGAAAATAAGGAGAAATTAGTTGCATGTGACCCAATACTTTTTTAGGTAAAAAGGGACTAAAGTACTGATATCTCCATATTACAAAGAGTGCATATAGACTCTAAAGCACTTTGTATAGCATTGTAGGATAAACAGGTGGAAAACAGAACGACGAGAGAGAGGAGAAAGAGCCCAGAAGAACGACAAGAAGATATGGTTCTTGACATCCACAGTAACAGTGAAGAAAATGGGATTAAACTGAGTTCTGACTGCAAACTGAGGTAATACTGGTGCGTTGTGGTAGGGAGGGTCCTTCTCAGGGAAGAAATAGCAATATGAGGTTAACTGTTGAACTAGGTTTATAAGAAATGTCACAGCTGCACATACCTGCATAGTGTAATTAACTCCAGCTTTTATTAGATGTTTAATTAGTTCTGCTGAATGTTGGAAGTGGACTTTAGCTGCAAGACAACAACATTTGGGTATTATTAGAAAAAGCTACGCTAATATGAAATCCTTATCTGTTAAAACAGCTTTGACTGAAAACATTTCCAACCTCTGTAATTAGCGGATCTGAAGTTGACTATCTTTCTCATCAGAAGCGCACAGCCCCACCAGTAAGAGCGACACAGGGTGTACCAGTGGAGTTTCTGGAGAAGGAGCTGGAAGCCCCACGGGAAGCCATGCTTTCCAGGCACGCCGGGACATCCCCTCTCTCTACCCTTGATTTACACACACTGTGATAGTTTAGAGGTGTGTAAAACCATTCTGTTTGAACATCATGACAATTTATAATTGTGTTAGAGGAAAGCACGTTGGATTTTCTGCTGCTTGCACAGGGTTATTACAGCCCACACTTCTTTAGGTAATGGACTTTCTGCAACAAATCAGTAACTTAATCTTTGTGTGGTAAAAACAGGCAACTTTATTACCATGACCTAACGCTGCAGAGCTCAGGCTGCAAGGGGGCTGGGCAGTGTCACTAGATGTGATACGAAGCAAGGGCAGCAAGCAATCAGAGTCCTAGTCTTGAACCCCCTGTATTGCTCAGACACCCGTCAGAGTCCCAATTCCCTCTAGCACCATGTTCAGAGGGGTAGAAATTGCTGCTGCCTTTTACAGCCAGCAAAGTCTGAGACCCTCGTGCCTGCTCAGTCACCCAGTGTATCTTCTCCGTCCCGCTCCCTCCTGCTCCGGGAAGAAACACCGGACAGCGTTTGCACCCCTCTGCACTTCGGATCCAGAACGTGGGTTTGACAAGTTAGGCCAGGATGACAGGCTGGTGGGTGCCCAACCGCACGCGTGGGCACTCTCACCTCAGCCATCGTCAGTGCCAGGTAGTTACGCCCCCAGGCTAAGAAACCTTGTATTATCCCACATTCACCAGGGGAATGCCAGGGAAAGAAGTATGCATGTGACGCTGTTCAGAGGAGCTTGTTGCAGCACTGTAATTTGTGCCTGCATCAAAGCTCGTTCTTCAGGCCTGCATCAGTTGAGAAAGTTCGGGAAAATATACTGCAGTTAAATTTAAATCTGTAATTACAAATTATCTCTTGATTGACACATCTTATGATTCCATTTGAAGTGCTACAACTTTCTCTGTTTTACTCATTCTCTGTCTTAAAGTACTGCTAAAAGTATTGGTGCTATTAAAAGGTTCCCTACAGCTTCAGCCTCAGATGCTTTGGCACTACCTTGTAATTAATTAGCTGAAAAGTTTACCTTCCCATTTGGTGCTGTACTTCACCAACTGTACTGATAATTCTTTCTTCAATTGCAGAATCTCTATTAATTTAAAATACCATTAAAAATGTATGTTGTTCTATTAATAATTCATGTAATACCTTTCACTAGCAAGACGGTGGTCCAGGAGACTTAAACAAATTAGAACTAACAGGAGCTAAAAGGTACAAATACTCAGCAAAGAAAAGCATGATCAGCTTAGAGTTAGAAGTGACAATTGAAATAAAATAAAAAATCCTATCAAAGGGATAATGAACCTAAAAATGTACTTGCTAGGTGTGTGCCTAATCAGGCTTTGAATGCCTGCCTGTTGGAACCTCAGACTCCAAATGTAACTGCATCTGTAAATACTTACCATCAGCTGTCCCATGAACTATTAGCAAATTTGCTTCTTTTAAACCATGAAGATTGTGTAATACGCTGGATGCCTAGTAAACAAACACACACAAAGTTGGAAGTGAACTGCATTTTAAGAGTAAAACAGTCGTTTTAAGTTTCTTGTTTATACTAACTTACCTGATAGGTATTTTCCTCTTTTGATGGAATACCAAGGTATCTTTCTGAAAAAGCTGATGCTGTGAAAGTAAAAACAAAAACTTGTGAATTCATCAAAATTAATTCCATTTTAAAATTCATCAGTTCTGACCTAGAGTCAGGAGAAGCTGTTTAAGCCACGAAGTCGACAAAGAGATGTTAATTTAAAACCAGTATGTACCATTTAAAACCATTTTTAAATATTTTAAAAAAAACCTAACCCCAAACAACAGCAACAAAAAACAACCCACAAAAAAACCCAAAACCCAAACCAAAGCAAACCAAAGAACCAAAACCCAAAGAAAAGACTAACAGACCATTAAAATAACCCAATTTCCTGTGTATCCCAGTCCATGGTCCGTAGCCTGTGCCCAAAACCTCACATACAGAACCCAATATCCTGTGACTGAATGACGACATGATACCATAAGGAATTCACCACTAACCTTAGAAGATTCATTCATATTTTAAGTCTTGATTCAGGCTGATATACCTAAAGGATTTTTAGGAAATGGGGTACCTGACTGCATTTCAGTGGAAAATGGGCAACACACCTCCTTTGCAAAAATCAGTGGTGTGAATAATATTGTATCTGTTGTGTGTTTTGGCAAACTCTCACAGTGTTAGCTGCCCTTTTGTTTAAAGGAGACAAGGAGACAGTGAGGTGAAATCTAGTTAATATGGTTACGTTATCTGCCCATAGTTAAAATGAATAGTAGCTCCATGAATAAAAGATATTTTGAATAGACTATCTCACAGGTGTAGGGCAGGAAATACTCACCATACAACTTCATATCTGTAATTGGTGCCACCACCGCTCCACACTTGAAGAGCCGTTCACTGGATTTCAGGATCATTGATGTAATGTAGCCCCCGTACCCCTAACAATAGAAATTATATTGACATTTTTGTTGATGCATTTCTTTTTTGCAACAATAGAGGTCATGGTGCTAATCCGACGGTATCATTTTACAGAATGTATTTATATCTGCAAGTTGCTTTTAAAGGAAATGTAAACCTACAGTTAAGAGTAAATAAAGATCTCATTTGACCTGGTCATGATCTTTAAACTATGCAATTAATAATGAGTATATTTCAGTTTAAGTTCCATAACTCCATCATGGCAGACTAACCTATTATATAAGTTAGCAGAAGATTTGAAAATTACTGAAAAAACAAAACCAAAACAAAAAACAACAGAAAGGATTTTGGGAACACAGTCCAGACAGGAAGATTTGTACTCAGTTTTTAATATATTTGATGTAAACATTTGCTAATGACCAAGATACACCGAGCATTTTGCTGACACGACACAGTGCTAGAATGGGGGAAACCTGTGAACTGATTGCAGTATGTCCTCCCCCCCCGACACCTGAACCTTCACAGATTGAATCCTATGCTATTAAAGTGGCTTCTGCTACAGCGTTGTCCAATATCCCACAGAGAGGTACAGATCCTGCACTGTTTTGCAGAAATAAGAGCTGTGCATAGCCACATCGCTCAATGTTATGTTAATCTCTGGATGCACTTTCTGGCTACAAGAACATCCATCAGGCTGCTTTGTTACAAAGCAGGGAGGACAGCATGAAGAAGCAGGGAGAGACGGGGCAGAAAGTGGGGAGATCTCTCCTTGCCTCACCACATTTATCTGTCCTTATGGCACATTTCTTCATCAGCTCCCCTGCAAAGTCTATAATACATCTCCCTAGGAAGAACTGTGACACAAAAGAGAGTCACGAAAGCTTCGCTTTGCATGAAAACTTGAAAGATTTAATTTGAGACCACAGATTTCCTTGGAATGACACTGGCAATCCATGTCTGTACACCTATAATCATTCTAGACCCACAGAAAATGAAATTCTGAACTGTGGAGTCTGCGATCAAGGATTTTCTCATATATTATGGGCTCTTCAAATTTCTCTATTTGCCGTCTTTGTTTTCCCTTCATCAGTGCTGGAAAATTGATTTTAGCAGTTACTTTTTTTGTTGCTGCTGTTTTGTGTTTGGCACAACACACTTCAGGAAGAAGAAATTATCCCATGGCAGGGAAAAGAAAAACGTAAAACACCAGCCAAACCCAAAAAGAATACTGTGTGTGAAATGCTCACAGAATTTTCTCATGGACTTTTTTGAATCCTGACTGCTCCTGTTCTTCATGTCTAAATATTTAATGAATAGATGATTTCTGTGGAAGAACAGGAATATTTGAAAATCCTTTAACCTTAGTTAAGAAAAATAAGCAAAGGAGAGTGTTCTTTGGAATCAACCTATAGTAAATATGAACAGATACATTAAAGGAAATACAGAATAAGAGCTGGAGTTTCAAGGGAGTGTGAGGAACTGACTTATCCCTTTCCCACAGAAATTCCAGCCCAGGAGGCCAAGAGCCACCCAGAATGGTCCACATGCAGGAGTAGATTTCACCTAAGAAAGAATTTCTGAGTGGGCACCAGTAACTTGTATAATTCAAAGAGTTTAAGAGAATAGCAACTTTCCTCTGCCTCTGGGTTCTCTACTGCTTTTGTTTAATATTCTGTTTGTGTCTTTCCCAGTGGCTCCACAGCACAATTTTAATCCTAGGATAGTTATTGCCAGGTTATTTATTATTTATGCCATGTATTCATTAAGAGCTTGGCTTAGTTCTCCTGGGAATTTCTTTCCTTTGTGCTTGTGCCCTTGCTTCCAGCCAGGCTTTCCAGGACAAAAACATTACACAGTGAGATCACATTTTTAGAAGCACTTCACAATGACAATGCAGAAAATAGTTCGTACATCCTGATGCAAGGAATACATGGTGCCTCACTCACCAGCTGATTTCTGTGGTTACAGCCTAATTGCCATATTTTCAAGAAGCTGGTTGGCTGTGAAGTTGCAACTTATTTTCAAGCTCTCTTTCTACTTCCATGAATAAAAATGCAAACTGCATGGCAGCGCAATTTGCTGTCTAACGGTTCAGAAAGGCCTTTGGATCGTGAATCACTTGGGCTTGTACCCCTCACAGAGATAAGCAAGGTGGCATTGGCAGATTGCCTGGCAGTCAGAAGTAGGTATTTTCCACACTGTGCCCTTCTGGACAATCTTGTTACTCTTCTGCCTAGTCTACATTACTGATTGAGACAACAATTTTATTTCTGTGTAGTTCTAAAACCTCTTAAAGAGCTCTCTGACAGTGTGCATGAGTCCAGCTTTATGAGATCAGCATTAAGCAATTCCAGTCATCTTATTTTCAAGCAAAGTGTCCCTTCTGTTCCCATCAGTAAGCCCAATTTAATGCATAGAAAGAAAAAAGTTTTCCTTTCACATTGTTGTACATAGTAAAAAGGAAATGAGTTTTAAAGAAGATTTTTAATTGACTCTAAAATAAGCAGAGTGGAGGAAAATACAATTAACCCTAGGAAGTTGTTAAATAGATTTTTTTTTTCTCCTAATTCTAAAACTGACTTTTAAATTTTATGAATTTTTTACATTAGAAAACAACTCTGAGAGGTTAACTTGGAAAGGGTAAATTTCCTTGAATTCAAAGCAGCGTTGAAGCTTATCAAATTTCCCAGATTTTGCTCTTTGCTTTCTCACATTTCCACTTTTCATTCCTCAATCTTTCTTTCAGAATATAAATGCAGGAATATCATCATCAATAATACTTGGTGAATGAAAAAAAAATTTGGGGGTAGGCTTCAGCAGGTATGTAAAACCATGTTTACATGTATGCTCTATGGTAACTGTCTCATCACATCACTGTTAGGAAACAAGACACTGCTGAATCTCCTACAGAAAGCAAGTGGAAATTTTCAAGTAGCAACGAAAAGAATTTCTGAAGTCAAGAAACAAGTGAGCAATTCGGGGTGCTTATTGGTTTCATTTTAGAAATAACATTTTCAGTCATTTGTGGGAAGAGGATATGGAGAAATGTAGATGCTTCTATGCATGTGTACTTTCAGATAAATCGGTAACAGGCACTAAAACCTGCATAGAAATGTGTGCCACAATCATTTGGTGGATGGAATCAGCCCTGCTTATACATCCTCAGCCAAAAAACCTTTGGCTGCTGCCCTACAAACCAAATACTGCTTTTGATGCTACTGGAATTCTTGCAATGACAGTTTCTTTAGCTCAAGGAGTGTGGCAGGAGCTCAAATCTTTGAGGAAGGTCATGTTCATATGGAACGCTAATGTCACAAACATTAACTAGTCCTCAGAATGCTACCACGCAGGAGGCAAATATCAACACCCTCATCTCGCATTCCGAGAGCGACATGCAGGTTAAATGCCTTGCCCAAGGCCATGCAGCAAGTCAGTAGCAGAGTGGGGATGGGAACTAAGGCATTTCATACTGGAACACATCCTGCTCTTATAACTGATGACTGAGGGCTTTGTCTACATACTCTGTCATAGTTTGTTGTTACCCTTAGGTCAAAGGCACAAAACATCTTAATTTTTAAGAAAACACTTTAAAAAAAAAAAAAGGTTGCACATGCTAGTTCATATAAGCAACAGAAATTATGTGGTGTTTCTAACTGCTTTTTTTTACTAGACATCAGTAAAATGCTATTGAGTTTGTTACTAAAGGTTAAGCCTTTGCCTTGTTCTATCTCATGCTAGGGGCAACGACATGCCACACAGTGAAGCCAGCTGACGAAATAGCAAAGGTGAGATTTCCAGATGGCACAAAAAGGAAGTTGATGACAGTACCATGGGGTTGTTACTCAGCTAACTTCAAGGGTCAGTAAAACATTCAGATATAAGAGTTGTAGTAGAAGGACATTGTCAGTTTAACTGCAGCCCAAATATAAAAGTGTAAGAAAGAAGCTTTCACAAAACCTAAGCCCATATTAAAAATGTCTAAAGAAAGCAGATGGTTTTTAACAAATACTTTCTCCTGAAGATTCTGAAACACAAATACTGCAGTACCATAAAACTGAACTGATTGATAGCAAATACGCGTTCTGAGAAAAAAATAATATACTGAACATACAGTAAATTATGGAAGGTTTTTTCCCTCTTTTAGTAACTGAAATTGTCTTAGGAAAATAGATAAATATGTTTGTTTCTGAACTGACAGTACTTTCTCAAAGAATCACAATGATACACCCTGCTATTTTTGCACATTACCTTTCCAAATATACTCAGTCTCTTAGGATCTATGAAGGGCTGTTGCAATAGTGATCTGAAAGAAAAAAAAAAGTTTTTTTTACTTTGGTAAAGTAAAATGGTGAATTTTAATTGTCGAATCCAGTATGTAAAGAAAATTATTTGTACAGTAAGGAATTATCATATATGCAGATCAGGTGGAAGAACAAATTACACCAATAAAAGTATTATTGCACTGGGAAATGTGATTTGCTTTCTAATTCCTGCTCTAGATGGCAAACAGTTGGTGTTGGGCTCATCTCACCTAACTTTAGATATCTGAATTTGAGCATCTTGTCTAAATTGCCCATTTACATCTGCTCGTCAGTTGAAGGACAGTAGAAAGAGAGCCTCAAACAGCCGTTCCTTCCCACCCATTTTGGAAACCTCTCTCAGTCTGGGGAGAATCACCCCCCCGAAATGCCAGGATTTTCTACCGACTAGAGCTTAAATGACTGGCTTTGACCAGGTGCCTAGTTTTTCGATAGATAAAGGAAGGTAAGATGAATGCAACTTCTTGAATCTAGGTGATTATCCAAATAATTAATCCTCTCATCAAGGCCATTAATCGGCAATGGTGAATTTTATACATAAAAGTCAGAGCAACCCGAGGGCAAAATCCAACTGCTTTTGAGACAAAACCAGCTGCCGTGCCTCCTCTCAGCCAAGGGCACCCTCCCTTTTTTCCCACGCAGTGCATCCAAAAAGAGGCCAGATGTAATTTAGCCTAAAACACCTTAGTATTTGAGCAGAGAGCTCAGTTCTCACAGCACAGCTTATGGCCTGCTTCTGATGGCCCTTTTGCAAGGGTCTCCTTGAATTGCTCTGCTCAGCGCAGCCCATTCCTGACCAACATGAACGCTAGGAGCCCTATTGCGCAGGTATGTCATGTCAGAGACAGTTGCCTACTCATGCAATGGTTGAAGCATCAACCCCTTTCAAAAGAAAAAAAAAAAAAAAAACAAACCAAAAACCAAGTCTGGCTTAAAATCTGTGTTTCCTTGCAAAACCCTAGCAAAAGTCCATCCAGACCTTGATATTGGCCATTTTGACATGTCCACCTTGAGTAAAGAGTGTTGTCAAAGCCATGTGTGATTACTCCACAGATGGAAATGACTCTTTTCTGCAGCTGGTGGATTTATATCAGTCTAAGAACAGTAATGGAAATGAGAAATAACAGGCATTTGCCCAAATTTTGCTCTCATCTACACCATTATAACTCCATTTGCTTTGTAAGATTACTCCAGAACTCTGTGATGGAAGTGAGAGCAGTATCCTATCGTATAGGCCTAAAATATTGTAACACAAATGCAGTTAAACATTAACATGTGCGCTGCGAGAAATTTTCCTAAGGAATATAGACAAATACAAATTAGCTCAGATGGCATATTTAGATTGTACATGGAAGGACAGCTTTATCAAAGAGAAGCACCAACACAAAAAGCAAACACCTCTTTGATCTTTTATTTGCTGTTTGTAATGAAAAGATTGTTGTTTCAAAATTTGCAACTGCATTAAAAATGAACTTTAACAGTATTCACTATGCAAAGAAAACATTCTGGGCAGTTTCAGTTAAAAAGGCTCATTCATCAAGGTGGAAGCAGGTAAAAATGAAGAAAAGGTTGCACATACGTACTCTATGGCTGCTATTTGGTCCTTCACTTCCACTGATCCTAAGCATCGGTGGACCTCCTGTAGAATCTTGAGGCCTTGAAATCCACTCCCTCTGCCATCAAATCGAGCTATGATGACATTATCAGAGTTGACAAGCACTGAGTCCCAGTCAATGTGAAACTTATCTGTAACCAACTGGCTGCCTGGAGCTTCGTCACTGCAAATACCAACACACCAGACACAAACGAAGACTATTGACAATGTGATGCACTTTGCCGTTCTCCGATACTTTATTTAACCTAGATGGCAGAGTTCAGTCGGTTATGCAAGCCTGTTGAATTATTGTCACTTCCATCAATACCATCACATTAGCTAGTGCTGGTATCCCTCCAGCAGTAGGAAGCAAAATAATATCTTTAACTTTATAACCGCTATGTTGCCGTGTTGTCGATACCTGAATATATTTTATAGAAAGAAACAGGAAACTCAAGCACATAGTGCTGCTTATAGGTTAATAAAGTGAAAAAAAAAACAAAAACCAAAACCATAATCACTAATGGCTAGCTCAGTTCTGAGAAGGCTCATGTAGAATTTCTTAAGTCACAATAAACAGACAAAAAGGAAAATTCATGCAGTACCCCGGTTATGATTTTGTAGGATATATAATACTATTAAGAAGGATGTAATCTTAGAAAACAAAAATAATTGCATTATTGTATCCTTGAATGGATTTTTTGAAATAGGGTACAAAGAAGACTAAAGTACACACTGGAGAAAATTATATTTTCTCCATCCAAATTCATAGCAAGAAATGGATGCAGGCAGGAGTTATAAGTTTATTTTATGACTAAAAAAAAAAGGTGGTTTACAGCAGAAAAGGTGGAATAGAAGGGGAGAATGCAGTTTCTAAAGGAACAATAAGCATTTTCCATTGAAGCCAAATATACTATTTTCCTTCCAAAGAAAATAAAATGTCAGTTTTAAAAGGGAAGCTTGTCATTATTTTTCCCCCAAGATAAACACAGAATAAGAAAGCAGGCTACCATGAAGTTGTACAAAATGCAAAATACTTCTATACAGGCTGCATCTGCCAGTTGAATGCAAATGAAAATATAAAAATGTCTGTGCTGGCTGTATGGAAATTAGATTGGACAGTGTCTGTGGGAATATCCTGTCTAAGGTGAAAGAAAGATGAAGACAGAAATTATTATTTTGCCAAAGAGACTTGTATAAACCTGGGGGGAGGAAAGAGACAAAAATCTCCTACAATAACTACTGTCTTACATGTACAATAATGTGCTGATTCAGTATCAGGTTTTGGCTGTGGATAACATAGACCATCTTCAAGTCAATCACTCTATTAATTAGCAAGCATATGATGAATACATACGTTCTCAAATTCAGTCAGACCTACCTATGTAGTTGCTATATCACGCACTGAAATCAGGATTACTTGGTTATAGACTCAGCCACATGTTATGCTCGATTCACCATTATCTTGTGCATCAAGTTTATACTTGGCTTTATAAAAAGAAAGGAAGGGCATTTTTTGTTTGTTTAACCAATTCAGTTGTGATTACGCTAACTGCTAACAATGCAGACCAATGAATTTGGAAATACTGATTGTCAAGTGAGCTCTGCAGAAAACACACGATTCAGAAGTATATTATCATTAGTATTTACAATAGGAACAGGAGCAGAACGATTCTTTGAATTTCTACTTATTGTACAGAGCAAGGCTTTCAGAAACACTCTACATTGACATAGATGTTGTCACAGAGCTTTCAACACTAATTCCAATAGTAGCAGCCTCAGACCAGTTATAACTGTTTTTTTTTAAATTCTTCCAGCTGTCCACAATAAGATAATATGTCAGAAATATCCTTGTTTGGCTAGGTGTCTTTCCAACAGTTTAATGGACCCCACACAAGTGAAAATATCATGAGTTAGCCTGCTTCCCTCCCACCCAATATAACAACAAAACAAATACAGTGTTCGCATTTGGTTTATACATATTATATATCTAGGTTATATATACGCACATGTGTGTGTGTACACATATATATACGTATATGTAATTTATCTAGACACTTGGGAATAAGGGAAGAACCAGTATGTTTGTAAGCCTTTCTCTATACCAGAAAGTGCTTAAAACCAAAAAGGGCTTTAAACGAAAGATGATAACCTCAGATAATTTTGTCTATTAAGAAAGGAACAACAGAGAGAACCTCAGCAAGATTCTCCATGGGTGAGAACTGACAGTGATGTTTTCCCAAGCTCCTTCTCTGGAGGGCATAGCTGGGCTACTTCTAGGCTCAGACTTTAAACACTACACATCTTCCACTCCTGCATGATGGGTTGTTCAATAAATTGCTTTTGGAAGCAATTTTCCAGTGGCTAATTTATTTCAAGAATGTCCATATAAGTAGTCTGTGACAGGCATTTAAAGCCATTTCCATTGAGGTACATGTCAAAATTCCCATCACCATCAAAAGGTCTCTTTACTCTTCAGCTGCTACTATAAAATGATACTGATTATCTGAGGTGTGCTTCTGTCCTCCACAGAGAGACAGCATTTATTCTATGCACCATTTAGACCCCACTTTTAACCTTTTAAATGGGGCTTCTGCAAGGTATTAATCTTTTATGCAAGTTTGAACATCACCCTGAGGGCTCTGTAACGAAGTAAGTTTGTTACGACAGTGCAGTAATAGATACACTGATTTGTGAAGTTTGTCCTGGGATTACAGCTATCTCAAAGGTCAGTTTTTGTTTTATGCTCATCACTACTTACAGCCCAATTATAATTAACTACTGTTCAGTGGTACTCTCTTCATAGAATTATCATTCCATGACCCCACTAGTAAGCCTGGAAGAAAGTCCGTGCCATTTATGCTTGGGTGTAATACAAAGGCAGACGTCTTCTTCCCACCTGACTATGGATGGCCATAAGGGAACCATGGACTAGCCAAAGCACTACCGCAAAATTGAAGTCAGCACCAAAAGGGCTACGCGAAGCTACAGGCTCTTCAACATCCCTCAAGGGTTCCTTAAGGAGCATCATCTCCAGAGTCAAACAACAAGAGCAGAATGATTCAAATGAAGACTATGCCTATTTCTTCTTTTTTCCTTGTAAGTGACAGCACTTGCACTTCCCCTTTTTAATTTTTGCTCCTGACTTTCAAGGTTCAGAGCTGCCTCGTGTGTGTTTTTGACAGCGACTACACTCGGATTATGAGTCCGCCATGGCAGTGCAACTGCTGACGATTTGGGCATACCACTGAAGTTCACCATTGAGGTACCACTTAAACAGACAGAAGCCATCAATAATATACCAATATCATTGACCTTAGTGGGCAATTCATACACTTCTTGCAAGGCAGTCACATACATCTTAGACTGTCTGGAAAAAGAGGCAGCTCATCATAAGTTCATATAGTGCTGAAAAGATAAGAATCTGTTCTTTCAGATTCTATAACCAAAAGCTTAAACTAAAGTCTCTGTTCATGACTTGAGTTGCAGCCTACAGGGAATAAAAGAGTGTTACCAAAGAGGCTGTTGCTGGTGTACTCTGAGCAGTACTCCTCTGCCACTCTGCTATCACAAATGCGGCAAAATTTGTTCCAGGTTTTGCACCATTTAAAAACTAAGTGGGCAAGATTTTAAATAGGAATTCTAGAAGTTAGGGCTGACCAAGCAGGGAGGGGAGACAATTTTAAAAGACACATGGCAAATAACTGCTATCATCACTGCTTAATTTCCAGTACATCTCTTTCTATTTCTGCAAAACAGTGGATTTGATGCAGCATATGGAAAAGGTAACCTGATAGCAAATATGTGAGAAAGACTACAACTCCGAGCATAAAAGTCATCTTTTGCTTGTGGTGAAACTGAGTGGGGAAAGAAGATCATTTTGCAAAACTGGTGTAATAGAAAATTCCACTTCATTTTCAGATTTCATGAGCATCTCTTTCACAAGCATCAGCTTTCAAGCACACCGATCATTACTGCTCAAAAATCAAGGAACCTGAATAGCCTTAAACATTGAGGACAAAAAATCCCAAATATTTTCTCTCTTTTCATACATCCTGTTTAGATATAGCAAACTGCAACTAAAACCAGATAGTGTGTTTACAACTCCTCCCTGCAGATATGGCCAAACAAATTAAAACACATCACCAGAAGTGATTTCATTACTAGGGTATAATCATGTGATAGACAGGACTGAAGTGGACAGCATAATACTAAAAATAAAACCGTTATTCTTTAAATATCTTTCTGAAACCCTTGAGGCTGAAGACTTTAAAAATGCAATTTTGAGAACAAGAGATGTAACACTGTTCTGTGTCATAAGAAAAGGAGGTGACGTTTTGAATCTCCTCGTGTTTTTCTAAGGAAGATTAAATGAGCATTTTATTCACATAGTCAGATATGTACTGCTGTGAGGGAAGTGGGGAGGCTGAAAGAGGATGGCTCTTAGCTCAACAATTCCCCAAGCCTTTTGCGGGGAGAAGACCGAAGAGAAAGGGAGTGATGAGATCCATCACTGCCCATAGCACCAGGACCACTACTGCAAATGAAACAGCTGGAGTAAGCCTCCAGTCTATCCCTCTTTTAGCCTAAGCTAAATGAATTCTCCCTCTAGGCCTTGAGAAATATTACAAAGTTCAAAGAATGCGGAAGAAAATCTAAGAATAAAAAAGAAAAGACTCTCCATCAAATACTTTGATGTAACAGAAACACAACAGAGCAGTGAAACACTGCCACACTCGGCAGAGGCAGGATGAATACAGGCATGAAAGGGATGGCTTGCAAAGCAATTAGTGAATCATTCACACGTCTCGGGGATCCCCCAAAAAAGTAAACTTTGCAGCTGTTCTACAGAGGAAGAACTGGCCAAACAAAAAGGCCTTCAGGGATGTCCCCCTTGCAAGTGTATTGCAATCAAAGTAGTGGAATCCACCACATATTTTTACACTTCACCATGTAGCCAAGCATCATTCCTTCACTTGCAACAGCTGCCAGTTAAAACGAGTAATACCCTTCACAACAAATGAAAGGTATGCGAGACAGCTATTAATAAGCAAAGTGTTACCGTACCTCAGATCTCAAATATTTCCCAATACTTGCATTATGCCTCTCTACATTTCTTCTAGTCTTTTAATGAGTTATTCCTGAAGCTGTAAAAAAAATCTTCACTTCCAACCCTACTGTCTTATCTTGCTATCAGTCCCGAGAGTGTATTAACTGGATGCATAAACGGGGTTGATTGCCTGTGCAAGGCATAAAACTTTCATCATTTCAATAACAGGTGAAGTGATTCCTGTTTATTACCAAAATATAAGAAAACAAACAAATAAACAAACAAAGAGAAACCTTTTGCAGACAATTCGCTGTTACTTTGGAGAATACCCATTATTTTTTTTCCCCTCAAAGATCAGAACCATCTCTCCACTGATTCAGTTTTACAATATCCACTTCCATATTGGACAAATTTAAATGGCGTTAAATAATAAATGCTGACATTTAAGATACATTATCTACAGATTTTGAAGGAATGAGGTTAATTATGTTCAAGAAAAAATAAAGAATGATTACCACCTCTCATTTTATTACCCAGATTAAATGCCACAGTCTTTACTTAATCATTTCCTGTGTGTTACCAAGGAGTGTATCTTCCAACTTTTTTAATGAGTAAGGTGAACCATAATGAGAAAATCAAGGATCTGAAATTTAAACTTTGGTCTTAATTATATAGAAAAGAGATGATAATCACTCTTTCAGGCAATTACTGTACACCTCTCTAATCTATAGCTACACTGTATGTATTATATCAGAAGGAAACTGAGTGTGAAATGTATTAGTGGTTTAGGAGAACAAATGGAAGAAAGGAAAGTGTTATCATCTATTTAGCATTTTATGGCCTATGCATCACAATTCTGGAAAGAAAAATAGCGCTAGCCAACATAACTGGTTTCTACATGAGACCTATCTGTTAGATAGCCCAGCCATACAGATGGACCTTAACACAGCAATAACTTTAACATAGCAATACAATGATCTTCTATTTGAGCATTGTAGCATGCTTTGCAACTGCTAATGGATGAATCTTCACAAAATCCTTATGATGAAGGTTACAGGATATTCAGGGCCTGGTCCTTAAGTTGAGTTTGTGCCTACACGGAGCTGTACTGAGATCACGCCCAGGTTTCACACCAGGACCAGAATCCACTGGTACAGGCTCCCTTCCAGGATTCAGCCTTAACACTCAGACACTTGCGTGCCATGTGCTGAAAGCTCAAATTTATCTGCAGGCATCCTTGCATGAATACAGGAGCCTTCTTATACTCATGCACCTTTGAAATGGCTACTAGCTTTCAGTGATTTGAAAAATAAAATTACCAAATAATATCAAACTGTCTCCCCTTTATCTATTTCCAAATTCTGTTATTGTAATTGCAACCCTATTGATCCAGAGAGCACATCAACACCACACAGAAGTAGTTGCTGCTGATGGAAATGTACAGAAAAATTATGAACCTCAGCCATCAAAAAACCCACTTTATTCTAAGCCAGCAAAACCAGTCAGCAGCACAAAAATTCTGCAGAGATGAGACCACACAGGCAAGCCAGATCCTGGCAAAATGTAAGACAGAGGGAAGATGAATCTTCACCAGAGGCTTGGAGCGACCCTGAAGCGATGACTGCAGCCAAACAGCCAGTCAGAGCCTGTTAGATTTTATATGCCGTATTTACCCTCCAGCTTAGGAGACAAAGTCTATATGCACTTAGAAGCATATATGCACTTAACCAGGCATTTAATTTGCACTGCAGAGACATATAGGTGAATTTCTCTTTTCCTCACCTTCCTTCCTTCTTCCCTCCCTCTCTTAAGTCCTTGTCAAATTGCTGTGCTACTGAGATGGAAAGCAAAAGCCACTTCATATCTGCTAATACTCTGCTTTTCCAGATATATATCTTCTCTTTATATACATATATCTAAGGTATGTTGCCTGGATCAAGATGTTATATAGAATTTCCTTTCCAAAAAATGGATATACAATTAAACCAACATTCTTACCAAGGGCATTGGTAAGTATTCTTTTTCAAACTTTGAATAGCTGGAATAAAATGATAATTTTATCATGGCTGAGAACGTAAGCAAGCAAGAGGTACAGCTGAACAATATAAAAGGTAGCGCTTGTTATCAGCCACTAATACAATTCTTGTCTAACACTTCTAGCAGTAGGAACAGAGTGTTTCTCAATCAGTCCCAACAGTACCACTCTGGGACTCAGGAAAGTCAAATATCTGGGAAATGATACCATATATACAACTAACCAGTGCTTCCTGTAAAAGCTACATGTTCTTCTTGGACCTGAATACTATTTTTTTTCTTTAAAGTAGTAATTCTAATAATGAAATAAACCTTAAGATGTCAATTTGGAGTTGTGTGGGTCAACAAATTACCCTCTGCACACACACAGATTTCCAATCGTTCTTTCTCAAGAACTAGGCAGAATTTATTAGACTCAAATAATCACCCCACAAGGGAACCTCCCATAACTTCAGTGACAGTTTTCAGTTTTATATCTCATTCAGGGACATCTTTAAGTCAAAAAAGGATTGCTGGCAACCTTAGTTTAAAGTCTGTGAAAAGCTGCTGAAGAAACATAACTTCTTTCTCTCCCAGGGAAGAGAGGGACACAAAACTTGCAACATTACATGAGCCAGGACAGATTTCAAATTTTCAGTTTCATACTTTCATTAGTGCATAGGGATTTCTAGAAATAACTGCTAAAGCTAACATTGAGAATTCAGTATTGCAAAAGTCAGGATTTGACTAAAAAGAAGCTAAGTCTCCGTATTATAAATGTAGATACCACAATCTGTATTCATAACTGGATGAATTTCCTTTTTATTCCACATGCACATGATAAAAAAAATAAAACAATTATAAAACATCCATATGTTAAGACTTGGCCACATTATTCGCTCACTGGGTACTGACAACTTTGGTAAGTTTAAATTCAGGCTGTGCCTCAATACTGTTCTCAGTTATTTCAACTCTTGATATCTAAAAACATTTCATAATAGTATTTCCTTAGCTTTTTTTTCCTTAGTTTTTTTTTTCCTTTTCCTGCCATTTTTGGCCTTGCCCTTATCCAGGTTTCTGATCCTTCCCTCCTGTCTTCTCCACGTTCTACAGGAGTATATAACCTCATGTTCTACCATAACTGTATATGGCAAATTATATATTTACTAGGATACTTAAAAGGGAAAGCATTACACTGCTAACGCCTCAGTGTTTCCTTACTCTCAGAAAAAATAGTAAGCGCAAGTGTTTGCAACTCCCTGTAATGCTGCTCGTGTCAATTCACAGAGCCAGTTTGCCTTTGGTACACTTAAAAGAGCTGCTTAAAATATAACCATGCTTCAAGATCATGCTAGCAAATACTGCAGAGATAAAATAATCCATGTGTCCTGTTTCTCCACGAGAAAAGAAAAACATGTTCATGAGCCACTTAAAGCGGACAGCCTCCACAACTGCGGATAAATACAACTGAAAAACCTGAGTTTTAACCACAAACTGGACTTAGAAATAAGCAGTTTTATGCCTCTCTGTCCTATTATTTAAGATCTGATCTGAGTAGAGGAATCTGGGATCATTGAGCAGCTCAAGCTTGTAAATTTGACCCCACATACAACAATCAGGATCTCTGCTGTCGCTAAGGGGAGGTTTACTCCGGGTGATACAGCTCAGCTAACACGGTATTTTCATGAATTTAGCAGTGCACTCCTACACCTCTGTTAGTGACATTCATATCAATTCAGAAGAAGCTCTGTAAAGTCCTCTACACCCATGGCAGACCCATGCTGAGCTCAGCTGGAGAGCAACGAAATGGTGCCCTGAGCTGGCCGTCACCTAGGTAGGCTGCAGGTACGCCTCATGACTCTGCTCTCTTCCTCTGCTATACGTTCTGTCCACATGCAACTTCAAGGCTGACTGTCTCTGAAAGAAATATACACACTACTTCTTTTTAAAAGAACAGCGCAGGTTGCCAGGGAGTACCTCCTTCCTCCCATAGAGGTTTTCTACAAACATCAACAGACTTTGGATCATGCCTATAATGCCTTCAGCCATTGATGCTCAAAAATAATTTTGTCTTCTTTCTGTTGTTCCTAAAAGCAGTTTTGCTTTATGCAGCTTAACTGAACCCCTCTTAAAAGCTCTACCCATTTCTATCAGGGATAAAAAGCAGCATATGCTCAGAATGGGATCCTCTGTGGGTAGGGATCAGTATGGGTCTAGGAAAGACTGCAGAACTACTCACAGCTACAACATCAGAAGGGCCAGTGCCTCACGTACATAAAAGTACAATGAAGCAGAACTAGGTTTGACAAGCTCAAAAAACCCCAGGCACCTCTATCAGACAGCACCTAGAAGAAAATCTTCCCAAGAACAAGCCTTTTGATTTATCAACTCAAGTCCATGAGCTAATTTTCCTACACAAGGTAAAAACCCATTTTCTAATTACAGAGTTAGAAATTTTCTATGAGGTGCTTTTTTATTATTTTGAGTGATTCTACACAGATACTTACATTATTAATAGAAGGGCATACTGGTTTCGATCCGTGAAATCTTTTGGCAGTGACAACTGTAAAGGGAGTTCTTTTAAGAAAAGAGCAAAACATTAAAGGCTGGTAGTTACACAGATGAAAAACAGTAACATTGTAAGAAAGCTTTTGGTTTGGTAAAATAACATTTTGCCAAATTTACCGTAATCCTCAATGTGAAGCATTTTAATTTCAGTCCTGGAATTCTTTTTCTTAAAAACAGCTTCTTTCAATACAGCATTATTTTCCAAAATATAAAACTCTATAGAAAATAGGAAGAAAAAGCAAGCTGAAAGGTACGGAGAATCATCACATCAGAGATAAATCAAGATTCAAAAAAGATAAAGAGACAAATGGGCAATGATAAATCTTGTAAATGAATTCCTTCTGTAAATACTTTTTTATAATGCAAATGCTTTGCCATTCAGGAACGGAGCAGTCAGCTTAATTCAAAACATATATATCTATTTCATTTTCTGGCTTCAGTAGGCTTTGTTTTCGTTAAGCACTAACAATGAAATTGCTGATGAGCAACACGAATACTAGTATCCCTGACAAATACTAACGCAGCAGCTGATGCAGGGGAAGGCTAGTCTGCTGGGCAATATCCTAAGCCTCAAGCAGGCATCCTTTTCAAGCTACATATTCCAAGTCAATATTTAGCCAACACAGCTCTACTTGATCACTGGATGTCCTTCTCTGTCTTCTGCACTTCAACCAAGCACAAGACTTCAGTTTGGTTTAAAGCTGCAGACAGATTTGAAGCAATCTTTTTACACATGAAAGAATGATTAATTAGTTCGTTCGTTCTTTTTTTTTCTTTTCTCTTTTACTCAAATTACCGATCTTGCTTCCAAAATGTAGGGTTTTTTATTAAACAATAAACCCTCCACTTAGGGCCAAAACGGATAATCTAAGGAGAATGTTTGTTCTGGGCAGTCAACCAAAATGGTATAATTATAGTCTGAGGATGGAATAATTGAAGTAATCTTTAATCATTCTTTTATGAATTGAAGAGGATAATCTAATCTTGTGCTGAAACATTAATGCTAAATTATCTCCCTTATTATTTGGTTTCTTGTTGTTACAACAAACAACGTCCCTCTATCCTGACTTGCTTTGTTTTCCTCTATGATGCTGTACATAAATCTCTTTTACAATAATTCACCATCGACAGTATTTTAGATGCAAGTAAAAAAGAGCAAAAGTCTACCTTCACAGGATTGAGTAGCTCTACAGAAGTCAGTGAATTTACTTTGAGGAGTAGCTATCTGTTATTGAGTTGGATAAAACTCCCTCCCCTTGGTGTGCTATGGCACTGAGCTTTGCAAATACTAACAGTGACATTAAAAAAAAAAAAAGAAGCCCAAGTGCAGACATTACATAACACTTCATAGCATGATACTATTGATCAGTACGCTACTTCAACATGCAAGATTAGGTCCACTGTTAGGGCTGAATAGTGGCTGGCCCGTGACAAAGGGGATGCAGACAAGTACAGTTCCAGACTGTTGGATTCTGGGAAAAAATTCTGGGGATAATCTAATGCATGAAATGAGGATATGTAAGGATTGGTTTCATGGTTTTGAATGCAAAGTTGTCCCCTTTCCTCTAATCTACACCTTCATGCTACCTGGAGCCACAGTGGAGTTGGAGGTAGCAGAGTTGCAACCTCTACTGCACCAGAGATACACCCAAGCGAGGAAAATTCTGCTGCTGAAGGACACTCTTCCATTACAAAGCACCTCAAGCAGCCAGGAAACAGCAACAGATTTGGCATCAATATACAGAAAACAATGAGTAAAACTTGAAAATTGAATACCCTCCTAAAAAGCCTTTATTCTTGGGTTTGTCACCACTGAAAATGTCAGCGGAGTGCCTCTGGTTTGAGAAATATAAGAGAATGACTAAGTTCATTGTATGTAGGTCAGATTTTATGATCAGTCATCCACGGACTGTACCTTACTTCAAGATAATTGGATTGTAACTTTAAAAACATGTCTAAAAATACAGAAGGTGTATTGTAATGGCAGCATAATTTACATAGAAAGTGAAATGGATAAGACCAACCTGCCATCTAATTAACTCAAGTGTAAATAGAAGATGAATGATATGCACTTAGCATAAAACGTATCCGAAAAGCCTGGGAAAGTTTTAGTCATTTGATTAACTTCTTTCCTTGTCATTTGCAGATGTGGATGTTGCTAAAAGGTAATTAATAGAACATTATATGAATGAGCCATCTTTTACTTCTCATTTACTTGTAACTGCCTTTCCCCTCCCCCACACTCCCCAAACCAATCAAGGATGATAATAAAATATACCTATTCCATAAGGAATACTCACTTGCAGTATCACTTGTACTGTGCACGCTAACAATTGGAACGCCTGGCCCTGTTTTGAGGAGAGAATAAAAAATAGAGGAAGTGTAGGGTAGTTAGTAATCAGGATTTCAGTAACAAAGAATGAGAGCACCGGTTACCACATAAGACCAGATCCTGGAAGCCCCATACACATCCTTCCCTTCAAACACAGCAGTAACTCCACTGGTGTCTCTTGGCAAAGACACAAGTTAGAGTAGGTACCAACAAAGCGTGAAACAGAGACTGCCTTCTGCCTGTTCAGCAAGCAGTCTAGACCCCTGCACCCAGAAGGTGCATTTTTTTTTAATTTCCATGTTTTAGCTGTAAGTGAAGAATAAAAAAATTACAGAGGCACTTAATGGCACCGTCTGATATATAGCAGTTTGACATTCAGAAACAGTAACTTTAGCTTGACTGCGAAGTGAATTAATGACAGTATTCACTTATATTTTCTATGGAAAAAACTACAGAGGAGTTGAAAGATTATCACGTTTCACTTCATTATCTGTTTAAGAAGCTCCTTTGGCATGCCAACTCTGCAAGACCAACAGCATCATGGTTACATCTGGGTGTAATGTAATCTAATCTTATGTCATGGTAATGTCAGATACTATATTTTTACTGTACCCCTAAGAAACTAAAAGCACCAGGAATACCTCTCCATGTCAACAGGTACTGTGCAAATGCACAAGATGGCAGGTAGAACTGGGGTGACCAAACATTCAGCATACTCTGAAGTACAGCTGATTGCTGTCCCTGCTCTGAGGACCCCCCCAGTGTAAACTTGCAAAAGAAAATGTTGCGTTCCCACCCCTAACATGGAATTCATGCATGGGAAACTTAGTTTTCTCTCAGTGAGACAAGACTTTGAATTACACGCAGGTAGTCGCTATTGGGCTAGGAAGGATGATGCAGAAAAGCCGCAGCCCCTGAGGACCCCATGGCAGATGAAGGCATGGACCTGCTGAAATTAGGAGTTAAGACTCCTCTTTTTGGGAGAAAAAAAGATTCCCTTTGAGAGCAGTTCAGAGACAGAGCTTAATTTATGTGTTTTGAGTCATCCTGAGAGGTTGTCTCTCTCAATTAATTATGGCATGAGCCTAGGGAAACTTAAATACCTGAAATAAAAAGCATGATGCCATTCACAGCCTCTGACAGCCTCCACTGAAGATTTTTATCAATTTCGTTCTCTGCCTCAAGGGATAGTATTGACAAAAATCTTACAGGTAAATTGCTGACAAATCAAAGCTTTCTGCCTTAGCTCTTCAAGAGGATATTTCTTCAACTGTCTCTTTTTGGTTTGGTTTGTTTTTTCTAGCTCTTTTTTCTTCTTCTGAATTTGTCATTTTGCTTCGAATTCCGATTTAAGAAAGACCATTTTTGGAGGGGAAAGCATTGGCATTTTCCAGGCCAGCTCTATTTGTCATACTAGAAGATGGAAGGATGATGACAGATTTTGAAAAAGGGAGATTACAGTAGATTAAAAAGCCGATCAGAAGAGAGAAAGGCAGGCTTATGTTACAGGCACATTGTGTTACACCTCATCAGAACTAAGCACAGCACTTGGATTTCCCATTGACCTCCTATAACTAGCACTAAATACACAACTTATTTCCTGCTGTATAAAACGGGAAAAGCAATTACTCCCTTTGTGAAGTATCTTATTTGAATGAAGAGATTAACATCTGTTAGTGTTTATGAAGTGCTAAAGGAAAAATCCACAAGCAGTGTGGAAAGTAAGTGTAAAGGTCCCGCTTGCCAAAATTGAGAGAGGCTGTAGAGCTGGTCCTCCATCTACCAGGCTAGAAATAATGCCTCACTCAGGAGAGTCTCTGGAGATGGATACAGCTGGTACGGTACACTGAGACAGATCTCCTGGCTGAGGGTAACTAAGAAGGAAAAACTATCCTAATAAAGGTGCTCATGGGTAAACAGGAGGTGGAAGAATTGAAACTTGTATAAATCAAACCAGTCCAGAGTCCCCCAAGGATTTTTCCAGGCAAACTGCTTTTGTAACAATTCAGTCGGGCTTTTTGTTGTGGGAAAACGAGTGTGTACGCACATAGATGTGGTGTCATCTGTCTCCTCAAAGCAGTTCACCTCGTACTCTTAGAAGCAGTTCCCTGCAGAAGAGTTTTAATACCTGCTCTATGGTGATGTTGCCATCAACTTTGATACTGTCAAATATCCAACCCACCACAGGCATTTTGCAGAGCTGTGGCAGTACATGGGGGCCACACTGCTGCTGTAATTGTGAAGCTCTGATGAAACACAAGAGAAGACCTCTGAATAACCCCAAGCTGACAACTATACATTAATGTTAGAGGTAGGAAAAACTTAATGACAGTGTTTTATCATCCCTGCCCAACACCTGCAGCTTAGGGCAGTCTACTAGTTGCAACTCAGTGGAGTGTAGGTTTAATCCTGGGAGGATGATCTACAGTCTTACCAGTTCAAACAGAGACTTGCCATCTCCAAAGTCACTGAAAGTCATGAGCTTGTGAGCAATTTCCTGTGCAACCTCCTACTGACATCTACGTTTTTGTATCAAAGGAACATGTTAAAAATTACAGGCTGAATATACTTTGCTAAAATAATAACAAGCAGCTATGTTTTTGGGCCCTAGCACATTGCTGATTCAAGGCAAAAATCTCTTCCCAATTTACCAACCCTCCCTCTTGCAGGAATTTGAGACTTTCCCCATGGGGACTATGTCAAGCACAAGGGAAAACTCTGCTTAAACCAGGAGGAGCTCATTACTAGTGCAGTCTTTACTCAGATAAGGGCCTCAGGACTAGCTCCATAACTTCTGCCGCAGCTTTAACCATGTATAAACCATACAGTTGTTTTTTTTTTTTTTTTCCTAATCAGCTATGTATTATAGGTACACTGCCAGAAAAAAAAAAAACCACCAACAACAAAACAACCTTATTTTAGCCAATATATATTCATAGTTTGTTGTTTGAATAGATTCAATTCTCAAGACAGCAGATATTTTATTTTTGTGCAAAAAAAAATGTACAGTTGCAAAAGAAATAGGAAAAAATGTATGCAAATAGAATAGGCTATTCACGTGTATTTCAGATGAATTGTGTTCTACTCTTTTCAATCTGATGCTAGTTGAGCAAAAATACTGGGAGGATGTTGTCTGCAAAATACTGCAAGTTTCAAGGTCAACGGGTCTAGCTATACACTTTATTATTGATTGTCTCATGCTTTTCTGAACCTGTTTTTATAATCTTACCTATTTATCAGTGTTTATTTCCTGGGTGTAGGTTATAAATTTCTCAGTGTGGGATGGTTCTAGTTTTATGTTTATACAGAAACTCTGAACCCAACTGGTGCCATTCAGTGCTACTGGAATGCAGCTAACAATAAAAAGCTAAAAGTTACTTATTGCGATTGTATTGATAAAGAGGATCTGTCTATGTGGATTAAACCATACCTGGTTTTTGGTAGATACACACATACATATGTGGGTGAGAATCTATAGATATACTGTATGCATGCATGTACACACACACAGAGACACAGCGTTACCGAAGGCAGGCCCTCATTTTTTAACTAGGTAGAGTTGCACAAGATCAATGCCAATACATAATATAATGAAGCTGTTATGAACTACAGTACTATCGTTATAAATTCCACGTTTTTTGGTGAAGGATTTTTATTTAGGGTAAATTTAAAAGTCAATGTCATTTACTAGGACTGAAGGGTTAGGATTGGAGCAGCTTTCTGATCTCATTTGTTATTTAGCTTTTACACAGAACATCTTTACTTACAGTCTTGCAATAACCTCTGTAGAGAACTTTGAGTAATCTACTACCGAGTTAAATGTTAGACTCCAGCCTAATGCACTTCCCAAAGGAATACATTAATTCAGAAGCAAACACAGTACTATTACACGCTGTGCATTTGACTTACCTTTACAGTGCAGTAAAAAATGCCTATTCATGGGGCTAAACTTTGCACTGAAGTATGTGCACTCATCTTTCAGGAAGTTACATGAGAGACACTGACGATTCAATGATCCCACTGTTGATACACTGGAGAAAAAATATCATCAGAAACATTTTCCATTGGAATAAAATAAAATAAACCAAGAATTAGCTCAACTGAGAGATAAGGTTTGTTTCAGTCCCTAAACTTGCCAAAATACCACTGTCTTATTTTGTGCCTGATGCAAACTGTTCTCAGATGACTCGGCGCACTACTGTTCTGTACACTGGGCAATGTGGACAGGATCCAAAACCTGCCCAAAGCAGGACTGGGGTTCCAATAGCAGTGGTGTGTGGTAACAGTGTTAGTAGGACACCACGAAAAGCCTCATGAACTTCAGATTTCAGCACTGAGGTTTGTGTAAAGAGGGGGTGCTTTGCCCACACACTTTAAATGGCATGAGTAAACCCCACAAATATTATCTTTATTTAGAAGATTTTCACTACTTTTTAAAATACAGTCATATTCCATGCTTGCATTTAGGTTTAGTGTTTTAGATGCTTGTTAGGGGCTAATGAAGACAGAATTGGTAAAAATATTTTGTGTTAAAATCTTTTCCATTTTTTTAAAAAATGTAAAGTATCATCAGCATTTTTAGTTTTGAAAAACGATGATTCTTTCCTTGTTACAGTTCAAGCGTACTAATTTTTACACTATATAAATGATTACCCAAGCCCCAAAGCAGCAATTAAGCTCACAGAACGTCATCATAGCACTTACGGCTTGGGATGAAGAAGCTGTTAACACAGCCCCGCGTACTTCTTACCTATGTAGCTGTCTTCCTCTTGGGGATTCTTCAGTGCTTAAGAAATAACTGTGCCCAAAAGATGAACAAAGTTAAACTCAGTTTAGTAAACTGTCTGATTTGGGTGGTGTTTAGAGAAGTGTGAGATGTCATAAGATTTTTTAAAATTAGAAGTTCCCAAATGTACATAAAGATCAAATACTTATACATAAACCTAAGCTCCGAGATTAAACTTAGACCCAGTATACAGAGCAGTTATTTCAGATGCTATATGATTTCATCCTAAACCAGCGACAAACACAGCATTTCATGGTTTCTGTTTAATTCCTGTAATGCCCAGGAGCTCCAGTAGCAACTAGGACCCCTTTCTGCATATTACAAACACAGAAGAGAAAGTTTCTCCTTCAGTCCAAGAGTTTGCAATATAAATCCAAGGAGTAGAAAAAGGTCACAATGAAATTATATCATAAATTACAATAGGCCTTATGATACGTGAAAGCCTTTTTGAGCTGTAGAACAACTTTTTCTTCTATCTAGAGACAGAATCTAGCACTAGGCAATGGTTTACAGACAAAGTTGCGTGGGTGGAAAGAGGCTTAGTAGGGATGCAGCGAGAATATCCAGAGAAGTCCTTGGCGTTTCCCAGATGAGATCCCCACGACGTTTCTGCTTGAATTGGCAGAAGGAGTGTAAGGAACCTCTCAAGTGACTGAGACAACCCACATGCACTCCACCACCTCTCTGCAGGCTGAGTGCATCCAGACCTCATTTTTTCATCTGAACCTTAGAGAAGTTGCAAGAAATTCTCTATGAAAGTATTTTCAAAACCTGTGGAAGGACTGGTCAGAAAGGGTGTTTCTCCAACACCAGTGGAGATGACAGGCATTGTTGCAGAATCAAAAAGGTTCTTGCTGAAATATCATTTAAAGAAAATCAGGATTAGACAGATCCATTTATTTTTTGTCATGTGCAGATACATTCGAAGATTAACCAAGGTCCACTGAAGTTATGTGGAGCCTTCAGATGCTTTGTGTCAGTTCTGTACTCCCAACAATTACCAAGTATGTGCTGCATTTCCTTCCACTATAGCACTAAGATGGGCTTTGGAAAGATTTCTCTCTGAGCGAGCTGGGCAAGAATCAGGGGTTTGGATAATCTCTCTATGTAATTTGAATTTATGAGGTTGAATCAAATCCCTGAAGTCCAGAGACCTCATGCAGTAACCAAGTAAGCATGAAAACTGAAGATTTGGGGGTTTATCGAGTACTAAAAATTTACTATGACTACTTATCTGGAACCCAGGAAAGAAGTCACCGAAATGTTATTACTGCTGCATCGTGTGCTGATTTCTTTTATTTAAAAAAATACAGTGAGTCAACTGATGTCACGGTACACTCCTTTTCCCTCTGCATGAAAGCACACGCAGTACTACACTGGCACACAAATCGTCTTACAACTGCACTTTATGTACTCAGCAGTGTCAAATTTATGGTAATGCTCAAAAATGAAAGAAATATTGCTGCTTAGTTTTAGATATGCTATTTCCAGTTAAATGGATTCGACTTTAATAACTCAGATATTTTCATAAACAAAGAGAATAGTGCTTACATCTTTTGAGTATTTTCATCATATGCCAGGATTTTGATAACTTCCCAGTTTCCCGATGTCAGGTGTCTCACACTGATTTGTTCACTTTTAGCCTGGAGAGAGATGGAAAACATTAACTTTCACCCTACTTGTTACATTTTTCTTTGCCTAGCAGGATTGTCTGCGTATGTTGTTACCGATTACAGCTTTTTCAACTTTAATATGCAACATAACATCTTTAAATCACAAACCTCACATTTTTGACAGGCCTGAACTTCAAGTATCCTTTCCCTCCCATATATAAACTTTTCAAAGTCATTAAAATCATCTCAGTTTTCATCACAATTTCTCTTTCAGTTGCCCATATGCCAACAAACAACAGAAGTCATATACTTCAAGATAAGGATCTTGTCATTACACATATTTTGTTTCTCTTAGTGTTTCTTTTCCTTTACAGTGGCATGGTAGGAGAGAATCTGACTCAGACCCCTGTAACCAAAACTCTGCACCAGAGTGTGCTCACCAATTTTTTACGTTTCTCACACGTTTGTGCTCAGCCAAGATTACTGCAAAGATGCTGTGCCAAGACGGGACATCAACACTGTCCTCATCAGAGGAAGCAGGCAAACCTCTATGGGGAATGCACTGCACAAATTGAGACACAGAAGTCCACAGGACCTAAACCCATGTAAAGCCCCCGCTCCATCAGGCGCTCTGGAGAAGTCTCTTTTTGTCCAGGATCTATAAGGACAGACTAAGAGTAGCTCCAAATTTTGGCAACTGAACCAAATGCTTACAAGTTGGGGAGCACCCCTTGCTCTCTCTCATAAATTGTTTCAATCCCAGTGCGAGCCTAGAAAAATAACTGCTACAAGAGGAAATTCAAAATCGCTGTCAAAGAAAGTGATGGCAGTTTTGTCAGCCAATGCACCGGGGACTGAATTGGGAAACATCAGGATGCACTGCATATCTACCTTCACGCAAAACCAAACTCTTTGGCTGGAAGCTGCAGCAGACTCCTCATCAGACACAGGTTAAAGAAATTGAAACCTGAAGAGTGAGAAGCGCATCTGAGACTGCTTCCTAGTGCAAAAGGTAAAATTCTTGCTTAGGCTTCTGAAGATTAAAACTTCAACCATGAACATACTTGAAGAGTGTTTTTTCTGTACTAGGGCTATGATCCTTGGCCTGGACATAAAAATTCCTAGTTTTCAAATTCAAGACAACTGTTGTAAAGAAAAGAAGTGATACTTCAGCTTATATTTCAGCTTTAGTGGGTAAAACTGAGCAGCTGGAGTTACAAAGGAGGTCAGAGGGAGGATTTAATGGCGCTTTCTGGCCTTGCGCCCTGTGAATCCGGAGCACCGGCCCATACCTAATCACAGTGGCCTCAGTGGTTGTGGCTTACAAAAAATCATAAAGGCAAAGAGCGTTTTTTTTAATCCCTGTATTTTTGAACCGTACCTTGTAAACTTTGTAAACTCTGAGCTCTACAGCAACAACAGCAGTAACCAGAAAGCAGAAAAGGCTCAAGGACACCTAGGAGACATGTCTTGAAATGGCAAGGCAGAAACAAGTCCCTTAGAACTGATCTGTTTTCTAACAGATCCACAAGGAAAGAATGATGTAGTAACTCTATGACAAGTGTTGCAAGTACCAGCTGAAATCAGGATGTTGTGCGAGGTGCTGTATATATGTTTATGATGAGGGTTCCCTTGTTCAGGAAGGTTCTGATATTCAGTGCTGTCTCCAGGTATTATTAAAATACGAATTAGTGATTTATTATAAGTGACTATTTCTCCTCTAGAGAAAGACGAGCTGCAACTATTGAAAGAGATATTTAAATACTGAGATCACAGAATCTAACAAGAAACAGCAATAAAAAGCCCAGCCAAGCGTTAATAAACATGGTTATTCTTCAAGGTTACAGCCATAATACATAATTTATAAAGCTTGCAGGAAGTTCTTGCCTTGATCCATTTAAGTTACTTTATAATTCTTATTTTGTGGTTGGAAAAAAGAGACTTTCTAGAGTTGAAAACCCTAAGTAAGAAATTTTTAGATACATAACACATGATTCAATCCCATTTTGAGATTAGTGTCTTTTAAATATTTCATAAGTTACTAAAAGCATTTGAAAACAATAAAACACACATCTAGCCCTCTACATTCAGACAGTAAATAATATGTGACAGTGACCTTTTAAACAGTAACCTCCCCTTGCAAGAAGATTTAATTAGATGCTTCTGCTAACCTGCGTTGATTATAGCATTGACACATGCTTTTCTAAAGTACAGTCAAAGAAATGCAGCCCAAGACCAACCATCATTTGTCAGCACTTGTTGTAAGATTGACAAGTAAGCCTCAATGCTTAAATTAATCTAAATCGAGCCATTAAAATTTGCTGCTTTGTCACTGTATGTTCACGTTGGTTCTCTGTTTCAACTTTCCTGCACTTGGAGACTGATTTCTATAAAAGAGCTGACATCTGTATGGAGTAGTATAGAGAAGTAATGAGAATCTGAATGCCAAATTCCAACATTAACCGAGCTCCATGATGAAAAAAATGTGATCATCTGGGTACCAGCGACCTGCTGACTGCTTTAAATTCTGCAGGGCACCTGTTATGCTGCTGTGGCTCTCACAAGGTGTGACAAACATCTGATGTGACAAAAGAATTTATGTGCAACGGTTAATATAATTTTTATGCCTCCATGTTTGCTTTAGAAATAATGGACAATCGGATTAATGCAGTGTGTAAAACACATCATATAAACACATTTCCTGTCCTTTATTGCTCTGTATCAGCCCCATTACCACACAGAATGTTGCTTATTGATGAATAATGGTTGATACATAGGATATCACATTTCTTCTTCCTCTCAGGAGCAGCTATATACTTAAAGCCAAATTTGTCATTGATGATACCATTCAGACTTGTTCAGTCATGGTGATGGTGGTCAAAATAGAAGTATTTTTGATTTTTGGAACTGTGCAGTACCCAGGGCTCTAATTCTGCCTAAAAGGGATAGAATACTAAACTCGTAATCATAAGCTTGACTTTAAACATTATTCTGGTAGGATTAAAAAATGTATTTAAAAGTAGGTATATATTTAATCATCTTATGGAATAGGAGCGGTCTTTATCTTTTGCTTAAATATTTTCTTGAATTAGGATCAAGTTTCCTGGGTTCTTTAGCAGTGAGAAATGTCAGAGCCTGAAGGTTTAAGGCAAATTTGATCGTAACATCCTTGAGAATGTTGCAAGTTAATTTTCAGATCTACATCATTATCATTTCATGTATTTTAAAGATACCTATTCATATTGGGAAAGAAACCAAAACAAGATTTGATTGACTAAACTGTTCTGCTCCGGTGTGAATTTTTGTGTGGTTACTATATTAATACACCTTTACCAGATTGTCATCTGAGTTACTGTTTTCTTTAGAAGACAGAATTTGACATGACTTTGATCCCTTTTTTCTTCTCTAATTCTTTCTTGATATATTTACTCTAGGGAATGAGTATCTTGTTCTTGCTTCTTCAGGTTAAATTTTCATTAAAGTTCTTTTGCTCTTGTTCTGTCTGCAGTACCCTGTGAACATATTTCAGACTTAATAATGTTCATACGAGAACACTGTCATAAAGGGAGATAATAGAGTTGCCTGGTGCCAAGCCTCCTATTTTGATGTTTTGGGTAGCTTGATAATCCCTCCTATGTCATATGGCTCTGCTAAAGTATCTAGATTAATGGTTTGCTGATTTAAATAGATGCCCTGGAGTGTTCCGTTCCAGGGCATAATTTACTTTATTAGTTCATCACAACTTCATACTGGTGACCTTCAAAGTCACAGTGCAAATTTAGCTTCTTTCAGATTCTTCTTTAGAAAAAGTAATGACCCTGGGAAATGGAAGCCACTGGAAAATGTTGCAAAGGGTAATAAAAGAGTCCTAATTTTAACAAAATTTTAAGTTTTGGGTATTGCCTCCCTTTACTATTGTAAAACCAGATTCTGAATATTCTGAATTGACATTTAAAATTATACTTATGCATATATAGTGTATACAAAGGGGGTCAAATTAGTGTTCCTGCAGGTCTCTTGAATTTCTGTGGCTATAAAACATTATTGATAGAAGCATTTAACAAGAAAACATCTCTGCTTGTCTATAGAGGTACAAAGAAAACATGACATCTTCCAAAGAGAGTATTTTGGAAGTACTTTTCATTTACAGACTTTACATGCCACCACAGGAGAGGTCTAAAAAAAGAGAGAGAATTCCACTTATTCTGGAAGAAGTTATAAATATGTCCCTCTGCACTGAGTGACAACCTGGACAGGACAAATGACCACAACACGAGTGTTCAGGTTCTACTGAAGTAAAAGCCTCTGCTTGGGTCATGTGTCTTCAGTAAAAATGCTAGATGACCACCAGGATATTAAAAATAGCCTGAACCAAAACCTTACCTGAACAATAAACATGGCTATGTGGTGAAATTCGCCCCGGCCTCCCTGCTTCACTGGGACAGTCATGAAGAACTTACTGCCGTCCTTGGAGAAAACTGGTTCTTCGGTCTATAAATGTAAGATTGTGTTAGTTTGTCACACCTTCCATTAAACTTCTTAACAAAACAGCTTAGGTTTTTTGTCTCCTTGGTTTTGGTAGTTGCTGTGCTCATAAGACAATTGGAGAAAACAGCTTAGATTTTCAATATATTCTGCTAAGATTAACAAAAATGTGCTGGCTAAAGCTAAATGTAGTTCACACCAGTAGTTACCATTGTGCAACCTCGTCCTAAAGCACGGGTTACAGCCCTTGCAAAACTCTCTCTCCCAATGAAAGGCCTGGTAGTCTCATCCCTAATGCAGCAGGACTTTCCGGGATACGTTCCTTTACAGACATACAATTAATGACAGCGATAAGTCCTACTAGTGATGAAGAGAATAAATGTTTCCATGGCCTGGACTCAAGGAAACATTACCAAATACATGCTTAACACTCACTGATTTTGATAAAGTTGTATGGAAAAAACAAGTACATTGAAGTGATATTTTGAATCATGTTCTTAACGTAAATTGTAGCCTGATGTGATACCATCTCTTCATGTCTAACTTTACACAGAAATATTAAAGGAAAACAGCTTGCTACAAAAGCATAGTTTTTTTAAAATGATTTCTCATTTGCACATTGCAAAATGAAGCCTGAAATGTATTTTAAATAGAATGTGTTTCATCCATTTATTGGACAGCTCTTCTGAAGCTATGAAAATGGAATCATCTGCTGACATATTAGTTCAACATATTGTTCTGGTATGAATTTAGAAATATTATTCTTATGCATTCCAATTATAGCCTGTATGACCTCATATCTTTCAACTCCTTTGGGTTTAATTTGGTGAGGTTATTTTTTTAACCAGAAAAAAAATCAGCACAGTATGTAGGACATGCTTGGAATGGGATTCATCTGATGCATCTTTAACCGTCCAAGAGTTAGGGAGTTAACCGGCTGGTCATGTAAGTGCTTACTTAACTGAATGCAGAGAGATCAGAAACTGAAGGGAATATTGCCTCCAAAACCCAGACACGTGTCTCAGTTCGAAGGGCTGAATTGCTCGCTGGAATTGCGTATCTATTTCCACCACTGACCCGGTCAGCTAGATCGCAAAATGTCCTCTGTGTGATGCTAAGTGACAGGATTCCCACTACCACAGAAACAAGGTGCCATTTGCATGTTTATGCAGACGCTGCTACAATCCTCAGCTGTTAAATTAATTTAGGATGCTAAAAAGTATTCAATTTTAAAAGGAATGGATTTTAAAAGCTTATAAAACCCATATAATTAAATAAAAATGACAACTAAGCAATTATACATTATATACCCAGAAACAGCATTTATACTATACCTGTTTAGGAAGCCACAAGTCTGACTGCATTTCATATTTCTAAAAAAGAAAAAAATGCTTTTAAGGAATAGCTATAGATCAAAAATATTTCCCACATTCAGCAAAAGGTCTCTAGCTATTTCATGGGGTTTTTTCTACTGTGTTACAATCTTCACATCTCTTCATTGCCACTTACATTGAAACAAATGATAATTTAATTACGAAGTCAGCTGCTTTATTCAGAGTTTTTCGTAGAACACCTCAGGGGACCTAAGAATGCCTTTTTCAGTCCTTTCTGATTAGCTATCAAGAAGCTTTACACAGGCAGTTCTATTTGTTTTTTACCTCTAGGCATCATCTGACAACTGGATATTTTAGGTCCTTCATCAACACTGGGCAAACAGCCAGCATCAAGCTCAAATTGTGAGACCTTTTCAAATCACAATCCCTTGCTTTAATGGGTTGTAGTGTGGCATTAGTGAAGAGAAAAAAATAAATGCAAATGATTGTGGTTTATTGGTCACACTCATATATCACATCATGCCATCTAAAAAAACCCTCCAAATACCATGCACATATTGTTGGGAAAAAATATAGAATATATATCAACTGTTGTAAATTGTCACAGTCACAGTGAAGTCATGAAAATTTATTAGCTATAGAAGCATCTGTACATATACGGCCTGAAAAATGAGAAATCTGTAGCTACTACAGCAGCTGGTTTTATACAGCAGTTTTTGGAATTGAGAACATGTGCAAAATGCTAAAAAAAAAAAATGTTTACAGTTGAAATCAAAGGGTGTGATACTAAGTTAAATTCTCACAATAAGGCCTTTCTTCATCCATTACTGAATTCAAGAGCATCACCTATCCCAGCAGATGCAGCACAGGAACCATCCAGGGTTACAAGCATGAGCCTGGTCTGAGCTGCGCTCGCTATGGTGACACTGCACTTTAATTCTTCTGAGTGGGACTTCTCAATCTCTCTCTGTCATATTATGTCCTGGATTACAGCTCCCTGGATACCTACTTCAGACAAGTCCAGTTGACCTTGGAGCACATAAGGGTTTCCCTTCAGAAGCAACTGCTCCCAGTGGTTCATGACAGACTTTCTTAATAAAAGGGCACAAGGTTTGCAGGAACCAGGTGAAAAGCAACCCAATCAACAAATCTCCATGTTCACAATCTTAATCCATAGTTCGGGGACTTATTCGCAGTTTCTGAGTCAGGAAGAGCAACCTGCACTATGTAGCAAAAGAAGCAGAAGAGTTTGGAAATAATCCCTAACACTTTAACATGACTGACTTCAGTAGCAGACACTGATGGGAGCCTTTTGACTCAGAGGCCAAACTTAGACCCACATTAATCACTCATAACCATTTACACTGCCAAATTATACCCTCTGCTTTGGAGCATCTGTTGGTACTGATATTAGCATGTATAGAAAATATTTATACTTTTAGCTGGTTCTGGGAAGAGAGCGTGACTCAGAATTGGGAAAGTGGCCAACTGCATTCAAGATGCAAGACTGACTGTGAAAATGAAGAGATGTAATGCAGGAATGTCAGAAGTCCAAGTCTGGGTCAAGGGATGGGATGTGGCTGGATTCAAATAGAAGAATGCATTTCAGCCTGGCTTACACTCAAAATGAAATATCCCTGTTGCCTTTCAATTTTTTTTTTCCTAAAGTTATTTAATTCTGCTATCAAATTTGCAGGAATTACCAGAATTTTACACCTTTTCCTTAAACATATGTAAGCTGTGAGAGACAGAAAGATCTGAAAGGAAACTCTGTAGGGGGAGAGAGGAGAAACCAGACAGCTGAAAATATCTGACAGAAGACAAGCTTGTCACTGCGCTAGCTATATCCAAAGTACACGATGTTCAGCAACTGCAGTTTCCACTGAAGTTAATGAATGAACAAAGCTTAATAATTCTGAAAATGTCACTCAAAGTTGCTAATTGCATGAAATAATTTTACCAGATTTGGAATTTTCTCACATCCATTTCCTCCCTGTTGACTAATTATCTTCAGCTTGTAACTACTGCATCTGCAAACTGATTTCCAAAAATCTTTTTCTGAATATGAAAACAAAATGCAGGAAGAAACCTTGAAAAGAGAGCTTCGGAAAAAATTCAACTTACCCTGCTGCAAGCCCCAGTTGTGGTTTCACAAACCGTAAGGATGGAGATATTCTGAGGTCTGTTTAACCATCTCACCACAGCCTTGGTGTTGCTTACCCATTTCACCATGGTGATGTAATATTCCCTAAGTAAACATTGGAAAACATGATGATGTTCACATCGTTCCTATTTCAGATTAGACTTTTTAAAAAAAAATATATACAGTTCATCAAATGCTGGATTTGTAGTGCATGACAGTATCAGTACTGAGGGATGGAGAAAATAACCCTAAATGCCCCCCAGCGTCTGTGTTCCTACAAGTGGGAAGGCTCAGTCCTAGTGCGCTGTTCCCCTGGGAAATCCATACTCCATTAGCACCTCCTTCTCAGCCATTTGTAATACATAAACTTTACCAACTGCGAAACATATACTTGTGAAACATATGTTTTTGAATACATGTGAACCATGTACTTGCCCACCAGCTTAAAAACAAATGCTAAATTCCAACAGAAGCCAGTATCTTCCTATACCAAATACCTTCAGAAGACACACATTTTTGCAAAAGAATCCAGCCCTACTGCCAAACGAAAAAAAAAAAAGGTCTGTAAGTCTGTAATGTTAGAGTGCAGGAGAGACCACTTTAAAATGTCACTTGTTATGAAATAACAAGTATTTTATAATGGGACTTCTGCATAAAAGGGAAGTCACACTCGGTATCAGTGCGTGCCAGCTTCCGTTCTAAAGAAGTAGCTCATAATGTTGGTCAAATTGTCTGTCCATCACTGACCCTGGCTGAGCAAGGGAGGCTTCCTAGGCACAGACTCATGGTATGGAGTATCCAGCTCCCTCCTCCCCAAATCCTGCTAGGCTGTCAGACTGAGGATGTTACAGAGGAAGACCTGGTGCAGCTTGTCATCCCAGCCAGGCTGTTTGCTTCTCTTCTCTTCTGGTGGCAGCTGGCAGCTTTCACATTCCAGCTGAGTTATGGCAACAGTGGAGCAAACTTGTCTGGAAACTCAGCTCCCCTTTAAAACAAGGGTCTTAGCTTGCATATAATTAAGCTTTTAATCTAATCATAGAATCATAGAATCATTCAGGTTGGAAAAGACCTTCAAGATCATCGAGTCCAACCATCATCTGTGCCCAC
>JANXJC010000001.1:44570011-44606315 GCA_027564655.1 Leptodon cayanensis
GATAGGACGAGAGGAAATGGCCTCAAGTTGAGGCAAGGGAGATTTAGTTTAAATATTAGGAAAAATTTCTTTACTGAAAGGGTTGTCACGCATTGGAACAGGCTGACCAGGGAAGTGGTTGAGTCACCATCCCTGGAGGTATTTAAAAGACGTGTAGATGTGGAACTTAGGGACATGGTTTAGTGGTGGACTTGGTAGTGTTAAGTTGACTTGGTAATCTTAAAGATCTTTTCCAACTGAAACGATTCTATGATAACATGGCTTTCAGTTTAAAAAACTCTTTAACTTACTGAGGAGCAAAAATGTATGCCAAAGGTAACACAAGATATAACACAAGCCCAGGTGACACAGCCAACAAAGCAATGATCCAACAAACAAGCCAAAGAGTGCAACACCAAATCACAGATAAGTGGTCCCCCATAGCAGAAGTCAAGAAATGAGAGTTGAAAACTTCTCCCTCTGCAGTCGTGCCTTCATAACGCCATCCAAAACCACTGCAACTGTGCATACGGAAGCCTAAAGATAGCCAAAATGATATGTTGAAAACATGTATGTATGGACTGCTTCCCTCTACCGGTACTTAGACGCCAAGGTAAGACAGCATCCACTGACAACAAAGCCCCAGTTATCCCAGAACTAAATTCTACAAAATAGAGCCTGAGCTGTTCCATTTGAAAAAGTCTTCAGTGAGGGATGGGAACAGGAGATTTAATCAGTCAGCATCCAGCCGATATAGTAATTAATAGTCCAAATCAAACCATAACATCATCTTCCATCACTGACATAAACTCCTTGACCATTGAAGTGAAAGCAAAAGATAATTTAAAAATTTCACTACGTTAATGACTTGTTTATCAGAAGTGTAACATAGCGTATATACATATATATGTAGAAAGACACACCGTTCTGAAATTAAATACTGTCTCCAGGTAATGTTCCTTTCTAATTCACAGTTTTCCAGTTAATCTATTGTTTCACATATACAGTGCACATACACACATACAGAATACTAGCATTGTTGCAGGTCAACAGATATAACCAAGTCAAAGTTTGTAGAAGAAAATTGTATGTTTTATTAGATTTGCTGATACGGTTGAATAAAAACAAAGAAGCCTGCAGGGCAAAACCTGTTTTAGTTCTGAGAAAGCTGCTATCAGTTTGTGTCTCCAAACTTATCAGGCTTTTTCTGCAACTAATCTATTGTTCTAAATGAAAATAAGCACTCCCTCTTTCCCTCCAGACCCAAATACACAAATGTATTGGAATTACTAGACCCTCTGCACCTGTAGATACATTAAGTTTCCTCACAACATCACTTTAAAGAGGAAAGACGATGATTGCTTTCTGGACAAAGGACTGAAGCAAGATACTAATTAAAAATTTATACTCATTTTAGATCCTCAGTTTGATACCCATTTAATTAGGTGCTCTATAGCACTTTGCATGTTCAGAGCACAACTTTCATCCTTCTTCAGGAACATTTCTTAAATCAGACAGTGGATTAATTTACTGCATGTACAAAGAGTAACAAACACAATTACTGATCACCTGTGCAATGTTAAACTCACCGCATCCCACAGGGGCTGTGTGGCAGAGACAGAATCTACTTTTAGCATTCAATTGGCCTAATAAGAGTGGACTTTCATCTCTTGCTGTGACTTGTTTTATTCAAGCTGTGTCTCCTCACCCCACTCCTAATTTTCTTTTTCCTAGACTTTGCGTAGCCAGTTCCAGGTTTCTCCTTATTGATCCCTTTTCTCACAGTAGGGGCACTGCAAGATGATCATGGGAACCATAAAAACCATTTGTTGTTACCCATCTCCTCTATCCCCACCATCTCACCAGTGTGCAGGGTTCCCACTGAAATCCCCGATTGTCAAGAAAACCTCATTCAATTCCTGCCTCATCAACTTGCCTTTTTGTTTTTTTAGCCAGTCCCCATTTCATGGTCTCATCAAGTTTTCATCTCAGACTTTTTAGAGTCTCTTCCCTCTCATCTGCCCTAGGATTTTTTCCTTTTTGAATTCCCAAGAGTTAGCTTTCTTGTTTACTCTGTATAAAAGCAGACAGAAAACACGGAAAACACTGAGAAGGCAGTCTCCTTCCACAGCATCCCGTGATCAGTCAGTACTGAAGGAGCTTGTATGTGACTCACTTTATTCTAAGTTGGATTGAACCAGCCAATGCATAGAAACAAGAGCTTCAAGCTCCTTGACCAGACAGAGAGCTACTTCTGATTCCCCATTCAGTATTTCAATCTGTTGCTTGGCTTCAAACTGGCCAAAGGCAATTATATAAGGTAATCACTATAAAGAAGGTACAGCTTTCCCTTAGGCCTGTGAACCAGGAACGTGACATGTGTACAGTCAGCTCAACAGCAGGAGCTGGAACATCTCACGTGTGCCAAGGAGGTGCTGCACAGCAAGAAAGGTCAGGTCTTGGGGCCTAAGAGGGAGGGAGGATATTCAGTGAGAAAAAAATTTCCAACTGTAGGTGTTAAGAAAGTAAATGACTTTCCTGAGCATATGGCAATTAACTTTTTTCCAAAGACTTGGAACTTGATGAAATCTGGATTCATTTTTCACTGCTGATAAAAAAACATGTTAAATATCAAAGGTGTTTATCATTCTTTGCCAAGCTTGAAGACCCAATTTTTTTGATGCTTCTTTCTTACAGAATGTTTTCCTTTATTTCGATTATCTCAACTGATACACAGTTCTATGGAGGTAGTTTAATATTTTGCTAATACATTTATCGTCACTCAAGAATGTCCAGCACGTCTTGTTTCACTTGTAAGTTTTGGGATGCTTGTGACTGGAAAGATATATATGTGTATCTTGCTGGCTGTGACTGTAAGTGCTTAGCAAAGTCAACAGAGACAATAAGCTGAACAAAGGAAAGGGATTTGCACTGCATTACACTGGAAGCATACTTACGATCATAATTAAATTTGAACATTAGATACTTAGATTTGAAATAGACAGACTAACATGATGGAAAAATAACCCACAGTATTAAACTTAAAAATAAGAAACTGTTCAAGAAAAAGAGTCGAACTTTGCAACTTCATACCATTCTCTATAATGAAGAAATCTGCTCTAACTTTAAGCCAATGAGCTGACTATGAGAGAAATCTGCTTATAAGAATAGCTGGAAGACATTCAACATTTATGGCAAAGGAAAAAGGAACCTTACTTTTGTTGATGGTTTTAATAGATTTGGATTAGGATAATAAATACAACAGGGTTCAGCTTAAAGAAAGCCAACCTATTATGCTCTGCTAGTTTGCTGGCAGGTTGTTATCCAAGAAGGTAAACAACAGAAACTTGCCCCATGCACAATGCTCTAGAATATTTACTATATCTTTAAATTATTTATATTGTTGTATATTGAAAAGCGTATGATAATTTACAGATACTAATAGAAAACGTCATTCTCAGAAACACATGTGGAAAACAACACAAACTGCAAGGTAGCCAAGATAACTACAGTTGTTAATATTTTGGTATACTATGCATGACTTTATGCATACATTGATGGATGTACTGCAGTCTTCTTCTGAGACTAAGCCACAGGTATTTGGTCGGAAGGAGCTTTTCCAGCTCCCCTTCCCATGGGTGCTGGTGCTCTCCATCCTAGCCAGGCTAACAGGCTCTGCTCCCCATTTTCCTCACAGCCATGGGCTCTGGCCACAACCATCTTGGGTGGCCCATCCACTGATGCACTCTCATCGCCCCCCCTGAACTGTGTGGGCAATGCTCTGCCTTTACCGGAGATGGGCAGAGCAACCTCCCTCAGCCTGCTGGCCACACTCCTCCTAGAGCGGTCCAGCCCTGGTGACACCAAGCGCGCGCTGTCGTCTCCTCTTCAGCCCCAACCGCAAATCCCTCGGCAGGACGGCTGGGCAGGCAGCCCCGTCCCAGCCCCTGCTGACCCTGGGGCTTCTCCCGGCCCACCTGCACAACTTGCATTTCTTCCCACTCAACACAGAAGGGAACAATCAATAATACCTTGGCATTGTGTGGGAAAGCTTCAATAAAATAAAGTCTGAATATATTTTTTTCCTGTAGGCTTTGGCTGAATAGATTACAGCCATTTGCTATAAGGTATGATAGTGAATTAAACCTTTACATTAACCTTGTGAGAGAGGTATTGTTACTGCCAAGTTACAGAAGAGGGAAGGGGCAGAAGCGTGAAAGAAGCGACTAGACACAGCATATCTAAGGAAAGCTGAAAGTAAACCCCAGTTTTCTCAATAGGAAATTGCACACGCCCCATCTTTCCCATTTCTAGTTAGAATCAAATAAGCTTTCTATTCCAAAGCAAGGCTCAGATAAACTGGCTGCCAGAAGTATAAAACTAACCCTTCTAGATTCAAAAGGTGATTTCAAACTAGAAGTACATAAATATCCAAATTATTTTTTTTTATTTGGAAATGCATGGATAATAAAAACATCGGTGAGGCTTGTAAGTGCATTATTTGAATTTATGCAAACTCAATTTCTTACGTGTTTTCAGTTCCATTACAAAAGACTAATTAAAACCAATGAAAATAATTTAAATCTGTCATACAAAGTCAGAAGGGTCTGACTGTTTATTTCAATCTCTTTAAAAGCAGGTATATGAGAATGTGACATCTAGCATTTTTTCAGGCATTTAAATACTATTGGAAAAAGTAAGAAAAAGGACTGACTTAATTTCTTATAGTGCACTTTAAAACTACCTGGTCAGCAGTGGCTGGGAACAGTGCAGAGCCAATGCAGCTTGCTCGCTACGGCTGGGAACGGGGAAAGCAAGCAGCGGATGACCCCCACGCAGAGACTTTCAAGAGCCAATACACAGTACTAGTAGAAAAATCTTCTCCTCATGTATGGAAGCGCAGCTCTACTCTAAATAACTCAACTGCAACTTCTTTTATGTGTTATCTCATTTTTTCTCTGTCTTAGCAATTTCCACTTGGGAAAAGAATTGAAATTTTTCTGCCTGACAGGTCTAAATTCAAGCATAGGTTTTGAAAAATCAGCCTCCACAATTTCTTAATATCATATTAATATCTTATATCTAAATATCACCAGTTACAAGGATTCTTCAGGTGTCCTAAGTTACAGTGGTTTGAACTGACCACTTGCACACAATATCACTTCTTCAAGATATGCAGCAGGAGGCGAGTATTAGCTTTCCAACTGAACTTCAGGAGTCGGCAGTGTACGAATGCACACATATTTCATCTTACATGTATATTGGCTTTCTAGGACTAATGAGAAAAAAACGCTGCAGTAGGAAATCATGTTTGCCACGGAAGAAAACATAATGTAATTGTACACATGGAATAGAAACATGAAGGGGGAAACAGTAATTGCACAGAATATAACCAGATGTTTAAAGGAAGACTGTCAGTCTTTTTGTGGCATTAGCAGTGGACAGTAGATGGTAAATTTTTCCACAGAATAAAACTTTCAGGAGTAAATTTACAAATGTTATTGCTATCTTTATATCAGAATAACCTGAACAAAACTTGGGAAATACTAGCAAGCACCTTTATAGAATCACTGCAAGCAGTAAATGAAGGTGGAACATTGAATTTACTCTTACATCAAGTTCCCAGATGCCCTTAAAATCAGGGAAACAGTTTTCTGTCTTCAGAGGTCCTGCACCGCACACAATTTGGGGAGAGTTGAGAATCTGAATGTTACTTTTTATGGTTATAAATAACAGAAACCTCATTCCCTACCCATTTGTGTGGTTTCTCTGCACAGCAGCGAATCTCTCCCATAACAGCAGTTGGTTATGACTTGTACAATATGTATTTCCAAAATGCTTCTGCCCTGAAAGATCCATAGAACTGTATACGATAGTGTCCCATGCCATTTAATTCTGAAAGAGTCCCATTACCTATTTACTAACAACCCCATAATGAATTGATTAGAAAGGTACTGAAAAAAACGTGACCGCTAAAAGTAGCTACTACTTTTATTAAAAAAACCTCCCAACCATTACAAACTCCAAAGATTTCCACTATAGAAAGGCCTGTTCAAAGCTTACTCCTCATACCTGTACATATAGATATATAGATACATATGGATTGATGACCACTGTGATGACTGACTGCTACTCCAATCCAGAGTCAGAATGCAAGATTTAGAGTATACTTGCCTGACAACTATATAATTTTTCTAAATTTTATAGCATATACATTATACCTTAATAGCTAAAATTAAGATGAATCTAAGTTTTTTCCAGGTTTAAATAGTTCTGCTCTGTCTTCCGATATAGCAGCAAAACAGAATTTTAAACATGAATATTATTTCAATTAAACAGCAACAGTATCTTTATCAAGGACTCAAAAATCTGGCAAAGATGTCCCTTAAGGCTCATGAAAGAAATTCCAGAAATTGAGCTAGTGCTAGCCTTCCGCTTCAAGATGCAAAAAGATTTTAAGATACCAGTATTAATTCATTTGATTCTACTTTTATTTTCAATCTGCTGGGGATGAAGAATGAATCTGAAAAATCTAGAGTGAAACCATAACATCTGAACAACATTTTCAAGATTTTTTTTTCCTTGGGGATTTACACATTGCTTTCTCATTCCACTTCTTCGTACCTTCTGACATTTAAAGGAAAATTTTAATGTTGTTTAAGAGAGTTAAGATGCTAATCTTGATGGCAAGGATCTCTTTCAGATTTTATACTATCACTTAAATTAATGAAGGGTTAGGAAGCAGCAGGAGATTTTATTATGGTTTTCAGTAGTGGACCATCAACTGAAAGAAAATACTTCAAAAAGCGCAAAATCATTCATTTCACTAACACAATCAGTAACCATTCCAGCTGACATAAATAATTGCAAGGCATAACTCACTATTAAATTATTCCTGCACTAAATTAGGGTACCTCAATTTGTGTAGAGAGCTACATCAGCTTAAAATTGGTTGCAATGGTTGTAAATCAGTGCCCACTGTTAACATCCTGATTGTTTTGGGAACAATTACCAAAAAATCTTTTGGGTTTTGTAGGAACTGCAAAACCAGCAACTATATCCAGAGTGCTTTTCTTAACTAGAGGTAGTAGCTTTATGGTTGCCAATCCTTGCCATGTCCTTCCCCATATGAAAATGCCCTGAGCTAAGAGAAGAAGTTGCACTTCCCTGGCCCTTAGACTGCAGCCAGATCTGGACTGTGGTAACTCTTTTATTGTTATTATTACTTATACTACATAATAATTTAGGGTTAGAAGATCATTAGCACTTGAATCAATTTGATCAAATTGAATCAATAAAACTGCAATTCAACAAACTGGAATATGCGTATGGGAAGGGATGAAAATTTTCTTGCCCTTAAACAAAAGTTTCATGGCCTCTCAAAGTGAGGACAGGTAATCAGGAGCTCAGCTTAAGGTAGTAACTTTAGCAGGAGATTCACCACTTGCAGCCAGACTTCGTTTCTTAAGCGCCAAAGTCAAAGGGACTGTTAAATTAACTCAGTGGTTCTGAAGCAGTTTCTCCTGAAAAACACAGCACCTCCCTTCTTGGTTTACGTGATCTGGTGACATCGCGTCTCACCTTCTGTCACCTCACTGCCTGTCAGCCGTGATGAGAAACAAAACTTCCTGTAACCTACTGGATTTGATCAGAGTATTTCTCTCTAAATGAGGGAACACCCTGATTACATGCTCTGTGCATTTGTAATACATTTGTATATTCTACAATCTCATTTCAAAAAACTGAAAGCAACAAGCTGGCACACAGCAAGGAAAGGCTGGGAATGAATGCAGTAACAACCTCAGAAACAGGGCAGTGTTCAGCCCCTTTAACCATAGCATAAGATTCTTAATTTTGTATATTTCAAGTAAATTGGAGCTTCTCAGGACATCAGACATGAGCAAATACCAGATCCCTGTGATTTTTAAGAGGAACATCAATCCAATACAGCTGTATTTTATTTCATCATCATTATGTTCTGCCATGGGGACAGAGATCAAGTGCACTCCAGTCAAAGATAAGTGTTGTGTTGATGTAAAAAGGCAATGATTAGCCTGAGAGAGAGTCAGGTTAAATTAGACATGAATTTCAAAACAATGAAATTATATACCTTGATTTAAAGCTGTCAGGTGGCATCAGTTCCAGTGTATGTGCTGGTCCATACAGATTAACTACAAACAGCTTTATTGCTGGGTTTGTTTGACCTGCCTTTGAAAAAAAAAAACAAAACAACAAAAAAAACATAGGAGCTTTAGAGGCACTGAATCAGTGACAGCTAGACTCACTCATTAACATAATTCAGCATCTTTATAATAACGAGAAGTTATAAAAAATTAAAAATCTTAAATTTTAAAAATTAACTTCACAGCCATATGAATTACACAGATAAAAATATGAAGTGTTAATTGAGTAACTCCCTCACTGCCCTTTACTGACGGCAGACCTTCCTGCGCTGAGCAAGTGACCAACGCTAGAAGTGGTTTGGCCCAGTTCAGTGAAGTCAGCTGCAAAAACACAGTCAAGTTCCTAAACCAGCAGTTAAATCCAGCCTCCAGCAAAGTCTTTTCCAAACACTATTGTTCCTTCTTCCAAAAATCTGCACCACCTATATCTGGGATAGCATTCCTCCTCTTCTTCCTTTCCCTTCTCTTTCTTTACCATTTTCCCCTACTCTTCCTTCCCTGGTTTGCTGAGGTGGAAATCTCCATTTTTTGGCCCTGTTCCAGACCCAGCTGCTTTGGTAGGGCAGCTCTAAGCTAAACAAAATGCTTCTTGCTGCTAAAGGGGAATAAAATGGCAGTTTGATACATATCCATTGGGAAGAGTCTGATAAATCCTGAGGATCTACAGAGAGGAGGGACTCGTCCTTCTCCCGGTAACACGGCTCGTTGCTAAGGGATGTTCCTGAGATGAAAAGAAAGGACTGGCGACGGAAAGCAAGGCTCTGCAGGGCTGCAGGGAGATGCTACTAGTCCCACATCCCTGTCCTAGACATATTATATTCAAGCTGCTTTTTCATGTAAGTCGCAGGAGTCATGCAACACTATATAGCGTCCTTGGGATACGGAGGATGAAAAGTGTGTCTCTAAATGGGGCTGACTCCTGTTTAATACCGTACGGACAAGGTAAAATCACTGATTCTACAGATTTAATCATAATAAACTACAAAGTTGTATATCTGGCTCTTCACTGTATATTTAGAAATACAGAATAGCTTGGCTGAAATACACCCACAAGTTCCCTTCAGAAATCTGACTTATCTCAAAATATAGTCTGAATGCTGTATCCACTCATTTCTGAGTGGTATGAGGGACAAGAAAGTGGTATTTGTATATTTTTACTCGTGCTAAAAAAAAGTTTTGAAAATGGATTTAATTAGACTCCTGGAATTATTTTTTTTTTTCCCCCCATAAAAACTTTTCCATTTGCCTCAAAAGAAACGTGGTCTTTCAAAGGCATGAACACAGCTTACACAAATGCAAAACTGTGGAAGAAAACCCCTGAGAGACCAAGCCCTTAGGACACAACTGCAGTCTCCTTATAACCTTGGAACCTTCCATTGACGGCAGAGCTGTATCCAAGCGCTCTCAACGGGAGGGCTGCCATGAGTAATTACTCTCCGGCAGGAGTAGGAGTTGTAGAGAGACGCTCTAAAGCACGCCTTCACAGTGGGCACGGCCAGATGCCTGCCAGCCCCTGAAGACGAAGACGCACCGCACTCCGCCAGCTCTGCCATCGCCAGCCCCGCTCTGGCCGTGGCCGAGGGCTCGGCGGCACGGCACTGCCCGACGCGGGCTGCCAGCCTGAGCCGCTCTCCGATGGGGGCCGTACTGCCCCAAAATACTGTCTCCGCTACCAAGAGCTACTCTCTCTGCTAACAACGGTGTGCCCTACTCCGCTGCGCGGACAGGTCGGAGCTGCAGCTCTACGGCAGCGGCTTCCAGCTCGATGCGAGGTCTGTCCCTGGGGCTGGGGAGGTGCGGTGGTCAGCGGGGCGAACACCCAGCCCCCCCCGCAGCCTGCAGTGGACTCGGGCAGCTGAAGGTGGCTTTTCTACCCGAGTAGAAAACTCTCACATCCGCAGCTCTCCCTTGACAGTGACTAGCAACACCTCTACCGCTCGGCCTCTCCTCATGGCACTTTAAATAGCATAAATTTTGTATAATACCCAAAACATTTGTTCCGTAGTGCAAGAACTCTTTACATTGAAATCCTACTTTGTTCTTAATGTATTTAACAAAATTTAACAAACTCCCTTTTTCATGTTTTTTTTGGAAGAATACAGTCTGCGTATGACGTACACAGATGCCCATGTTCCACTATTCGCAAACACATATGGGTTTAATTTTATTTTTTAATCATAGATACAATTTTCTCCGATGGTTTCATTCTACAATAAAGACCAACCCTTTTTTTTTCATCTCTGTTGCTATACCACAAGCTTCATTACCAATTAATGATGTTTAACGGGTAGCTAAATTGGCATTAAATGGAGACATTAAATAAAGATAATGTTTCTTCATCAATGAGATTACCGAAGTAGTATTGTGTATCACTTTTATGCTGAATTGCTAATGAAAGGGAATTACTCATTTCTTGTTTACAAAGCTGACTTTTAAAAATATTCCTTAAATTTTTTCTTTGCTCTGTCACTCAAGGCCTTTTGCCAATGCAAGTATATAAACTACCTCTGAAAATACTTCATTATTTTAGAGTATTATTTCATAGCACAAATACATTATATTTATATTATGCATATTATCGTTTCATAGTACCTGGTACAGTCTAACTGTCTACCTACCAAGAATAAAGGGTCATCACCAAAAAATGGTAGCAGAAATAGGGTAACGGTAGTATTTTCTAAAGCCCTCAATGAACTTCCCTTGAAATGCCAAAGGAGTACCACATACATGGGCCTAAATATCCCATCAGAAGGGAACTCAGATGCTTTGAAATTGCACGCGAGGGATGGATATACTGGTAAGTTGGAAGATAATACCAGTGCTGGAGCTCAGCACAAAAATGACAGCTAGGGAAGCACGTCATCAGGAAATCCCCAGAAAGTGAGGAGTGATTTCAGACATTATCCCTGTCTGGGCTGTTCTTTCACCTTCCAACACAAATCTAAAACCCCTTCTCTAAATCTTCTCAAACTCGGTGATAGCTCTATTTTTTTTTTTTTCCTCATTTTGATGTCCAGGAAAAGATTTTACTGTGGCTTATCTTATTCAAGGCCAGTCTGTCCCGTTTATTAATAACAGCATCATTTACTGAGATCGATATAACTGCAGTGGAACATGCCCTGTGCTCTGCACACAGCGTGTATGAGTCCAGTGCAGTTGTGACAGTATCTTTTTTTTTTGTGCAGTCCTTCGAACATATTACCCTTCTCTCAGAAGTGGTGGATTGATTTTACCAAGCCATATATCAATGATGAAATCACTACGAATTAGTTTGTCTGCTGCTCTCTCACCCGATAGTTTCTTTCCAGCAAAAGGTGTTACAGTCCACTGAAAAAAAATGTTATTAATAAGCAACATGAACAAATTCAGTCTCTGTTACTTTCCAGAAACACCTTCCATATGGTTGAATACTATCACTGAGCAAGGAAGAGGAGGTGGGGCTGCACTCACACTCATCTTACCTTAGGATATGGATATTGCTTTCCTTTTGGATATAGACCTCCAGTAAAGCGGGGAATGACCATGTTCGGTACCAGAGAGTCATTTATGGTCAGGAATGCCAGTCTTTCACCGTCTGGAGACCACCAGTGGGCAACGTGAGAATGAAGAAGCTCCTCTGCAAAACCAGATTTCCTTAGGATCCGTAAAAATAACTATCACATAGTTTCCAGCTCATTCACTTGGCATGGATTTGTTCTTCCTCTGCCTACTTGAAATGTGTCTGTTGTAATTTCAGTAATTTCACATTACCCTGAGTTGAATGTTTGGATAACAAGGCATATCGAAAGACCAAACTTTAACTGTTTTCCTCAAATGAATACTTTCACTGACATAAATAAATCATCTAAATTTGAAAGATGATTGTAACTGCCACATGTTTAGTTCTAGAGTATTCCATTAGACGTATTTAACTTTTAAAAGATTTGGACTATTTTAATAGACAGGTTTTTTAGGATTGTCAATCTTTTTTTTTTTCTTTTAATATAAAACTTCAGTATACCTGATTCCTCTGAGGTGTGGCACCTGGTAACATGCAGATCCTCACACAGTAATATTATGTAATCATTTTTGGAGTGCAATATTTTGATTTTCTTGTCTCAGTCTAATGGTCAGCTTTAATTCATAGAAAGTTCAGTTTTCTCCAGCGTAATTTTTTGAAAATCCAAACAAAACTTTTTCTTTTTATCCAGATTTTATTTGATTTCCAAATAAAAGTAATTCTCCAAATTGTCATGCAATGTTTTCTTACATTTGTTCTCATTGTACTTCATATTTGAAAGAAACAGAACAGAAACAACCATAGAAGCAGCACCCAAACTCCTGGAACCCCAGTAAAGCAGTTCCTGACCAATTCCAAATTCACCCTGTACAGGTCTTCTGTCTTCCACTTGCAAAAAGACTTAGATTTTTTTCATTATGCACTGGATATATTGACTTGGTTTGGTGAGAATTTTGTATTTAAGTTTGAAGAATTTGGCTGGAAAACTAATTGAGAATGGTATACTAACGGGATCAAAGGCCTGACTGCATAGCTAATTTAAGAGCTTACCTACAAAACTACTTAAATTATCAATGGACACTCTCCAAGATGATAATCAGATTCTGAAAGTTTTGAGGTTGCTTAATGGGTTTAATTATCTAAGGTTAGGTGCAATGAAGCTGGGACCTATATTCAAAGTCATATATTCTGGGTCATGCTTCTCTCCCTGGCTGGATAACTAAAAACTTCTACACAGGAGAACAGCCAAGAATGAATGGTGAATATCAGATAGCAAAAATCACAATTGTGTTTGTTTTAAAATATTACTGTTTGCATTCGAACAAGATTATTCACACAAAGAAAACTATTCCCAAATCCTTCGTAAGGTAAAATGCTAATAACAAACTCATGCAAATGATAAAAGAAAACAAATGAGGTCAAAAGGAGGAACAGTTCTCAATTCAACTGAAAATCTCTGAACTTCATCTGGACAATATTCAGCCTGCTCAGCTTCTGATGCTATTAAAAACACTACTGAAAGTAGAGGACTGCTCTAAGTTAAACGATAGTTAATGGGAAAGACGCGATATATTAATACATGCCAAAAGACACAGACTGCGGTCCTCCACCGTGTAGAAAGAATTCCCTTTTACCCTGACTTTAATTATGTATATTGTGGAGAAAAGCCCACTGCCTGCCTGCATCCCTGGGAACCCAGAGAGTTCTCTATAAGTCAGGAAATGCCACAGCTATTTGGGCCAGGGATTAAAAACTTGGAAAAGAATGGGCAAAATCACTGAAGGAAGGATTTAGGACATGCATCAGGAAGAAGGCTTTGGGATGCATATCACCTCCCACACCATTTCAGACCATTCACCACAGCCCAGACTAGACACCTTTTGCTTTTCCTTCTCATGACAGAGGTATGTGTATAGCTGTAGAGACAGGGAATAAGAAGAACAAACTGGGATGGTAACTGATGTGGAGGTATAAGATATTTGGATGAATACGCCTGGCCTCCTTTTCAAAAAAGGAGAAGCAGACTCATGGCCTTTTGAAACTCAGCCAGGTATGAGACTTATGTATCCATGCGTTCACAGGCAAAAATCACCCACAGCACACATGAAGAGGTCTGTGTCTTGTTGTCAGCTAAAGAAGTCCTGTGAAGTTTTAAATCCTTTCAGTCCTTAAATATTAATTAATAAAAGGTGTCTGTAGGAATGGTGGGCACACACAGAGAAGCAGGAGCACAACCTCAGACAAGCATCATTGCCATTACTGTGCTAGTTGCTCCTGTTCTTTCCAATTTACCTCATTTTCTTTTTCTGTTCATTATGAAATATTTGCAGTTTAAAGGATAAGTAATTTGTTTTATCAACAGCTTTGCTGATCTTTAAAACAAATGAAGTTACAAAAAATCCACATCAACCTCTTTCATATACTGTTTCGGAGATACATAGGTAAGCCGAAATATAAAATAGATAAAGCATATTGGCATGTTTGAAATAAAAGAGATTATTTTTTATTCTCTTTAGTTCTTAAATGCAGAGACCTCTGAATGCAGAGGTCCAAATCATATAAAAAACCCCACATTTCTTCCATTAAAATGTCTTAAACTTCTATCTGTATAATTCTTAGATGGGGTCTACTTCATCCCTTCCAGACAGCTCAAATAAAATGCCTGGCAAATACCAGAACTGATCCGTTGCATTAGGCAACCTTTTGTGGTCCCTTGCAGACTGAATTCTCCTATGATATCCTTATGATCCTTTGCAGACTAGGAAGGAATGTTTTTTAAAGAATCTCATATTACATTTTGTTCTGTGGAGTAGAGTTGTATAATGATCCTTCATTACATGCCATTCACTGCAGCTCCATGCTGCACCCAGCTACACCCCAAAGAGAAAAGAAACACAGGCTGCCCTCTCCTGAATGGGTGTCCTCAAAATGCTTGCCGAACTGGAGCCAGAATTGCCTTGCTGCACCCATGACTCTGACTCTTACTAACTTCACTTTGTTTTAGCAAAAACTTGATATGCTATATCAACTTCAACGAGCTATATATGCTTACATTCTTCCATTTGCATGCAGTCATGTTTGATTTGAAGAATATGAAGCACATATAAAACGATATTCCATTCCAAAGATGTCCTTTGTCCTTAAGTTTTGACATATGCTGCCACATTAAAACATTTCAAAACATTAACAGAACCCTTGGAAGTGGATAGCTATCAGACACAGGCATTTATATGGCTAAGGGATGCAAACTACCATCCTCATTTCAGAGTTTACATGGGCAGAGATTTTAAAAAATTCTGATGTGAGCTATCTGCTTGTGACTATTGAAATGCCAAGATGTATGAATAGACCATTTCTAAGGACCACACTGAAGTTCCTTGCTGTATGGCTTAACAGCATTCCTAAAAAACACTCCGCCCTGAAAACTCTACAAACGACAAATTATATACTTCACGTAACTGAGTGTTTAACACTGAGCTATTTACCTATAACATTCATGAGTCTCATAGAAAGAATAACTGAAATGTGTATTAATTTCAAGCTCTTGTACCAAGCTGGATAATCTGCTCCCATTTTCTTTTTTAATTATTATGTTAAAAGCATTTTGGGTGTAGAGAGAAACATTCTGTGGTACTACACAGAAGGCGGCTTCAGAAGCCAGAGGATATCACAGACTGAGCCGTCCTCCACTCCATTTTGGCACTGCTTGCCAGCAACAGCAAGTTTTCCAGGAGTCTAGTCCAGGCTGATGTAAGCAAAAATAGCAGCCACTGTTGAGGTAACAGTATGACACTTTTAGATCTACTCAAAACACTCAAACTGGATTCCAGCATGTTCTTAAACTCAAGCACAACGTTACTGCCTGGCTTGAGGGGCCGGAGTCTCTCGTGAGTCGTGCTAACACCCAGCACACCAACCACCATTGAGGCTGAAGGAGAGACACTGATTAAAAAAAACCTGAAGCACCAGGCAGTATCACCTCTGATCACCTTGTGCTACATATCCAGTAGTAAAAAATAAAACGCGGCTAATTCTGCTTCTATGCTATGATTCTTCTCTGTCTTCTTCTATTAGGATGTTTTAACTGTAAATAGATTGGCACTGTTGTTCACGCAAGCAACAAACTGAGTCCCTGCCCTCTTCGCTTGCGTTGTAAACCCAGAATAGCTCCAAAGGTATGAATGGAGTTATGCTAGATAAGCAAAACATACAGGGTGTTTAGTTTTATTTGAATAGCTCTATTTGAAATGCCAGCCCCGCTGAAGTTGGCAGTAAAATCCCACATCAAGATTTCACTACTGTAGCATTTTTTACATGCTACCTAGTGTTCATAATACATTTGATACATTCTGGTTGAAAAGAAATTCCTCTTTCTCAGAAAATATTGTTATATGCGAAACAGCAGTCAATACAATACATAGGCAATCTTGCAAGAAAATGAGAAGGCAAAGAAGCAAAAACAACCTTAGCATTTTCTGAAATGAACAGATTTGTGCTGTTGGGTCTGTACAAGAACCTCTCATCTGTTTTAATAAACAGATATATTTGTCCAGCTTACCTTCATATAACCAGTCTGCAATTCCATTAAAAATAATTCCTTCTTTTCCCGAAGATGTCAGGCGCAATGAGCTACTCTTTACATCAGGCTGATAGTAGATGTTATTTTCAAAAATATAAATCTGGATGAGGTAAGAGGGATGGAGAGAAAAAAGAACATTTTGGTAGATATAAATGGATGTTCAGCAATGGATGCATAATTTCCTCAGGCTCAGAACAGTCTACAGAATAATTCAGCGTGAGTTTTCACCAACATTGTCTTCGTATTTCCTTTTATTATCAATTTTGACAAACTAAACAAACTTTTAATACTTATGCCGAGCCAAATTCTTCTTTGAAATTGTCTTCCCAGCTGAAATGTTTCTATTCGCTTTAAGAAAGACTATTACATTCCTCAGAATCATACAGGAGACAAGTTTTATAACAGTTGAACAGATGAAGAAATTTTCTATTAATTCCATTCTATCTAATAAAATCATCTGTTTTTCTAGCTGTGAAATTAGACACACTTCTGCAAGTACATACAGCACAGTATATACATCATAAATGTAAGTTACAGCTTTATATCATGGTGTGAGAACATACTGGAAAAGCAAATATAAATAGCAGACTGCCGTTAACTTTTCTCTGCTTGCTGACACTCTTTCTGACTCTGACACACAAACATTTAACCTCAAGTGTGCTATATAAATGCCCTTTATTTTCAAGTCTAGGCTCCTCCTCCTTTTCCTTGTGAGTAACAGACTAGACAGACAGTCCTTTCCTCCTTCACTGCCACTTCTCAGCCTTGTCTGCTCTTCTTCTGATGTTCACTTTGTTGCAAAGGATTTCAAGTTGGCTCATTTTGTGAGACTGAGCTCCAGGCTCCAAGACATAGTGCAATAAAAGAAAGATAAAGGCCAAAAAAACAGAGAAAAAAAAGAGGGAAAAAAAAAAACCACGTTGGAGGAGCATGGGGATGGCAAAAAGGGCAGGAGACAAATACAGTGATGATGAGGAAGGTTTATAACATGGCAGTTCTTATGCACTCTGGTGTATGCCACAACAGGCTATACGTCTGCCTTTCTCCTATCAGCCCAGAGACCTTCGAGCACTTCACTGCAGCACAATTTAGATTACTGTTGTTCCAAACTTCTTCACTGGTCCTATCCTTCCCAGTCCAGGTTAATAAGAAACAAATATCTGAGATACTAACAAGCCAAAAGCTACAGACCGGTATGAAAAGCAGAACCACAGCTACTAGCGTTTCCTGCAATAATGCTCCTAATCCTTTTTGTCCGTACTCCTGTATTCCTCATTTTCCTGAGTTGTCAATGCCCGTGACTAGACTCGTATTTCAGCTACAATCGTCTCAGAGTAGTAGCTTTTTTCTTCACTTTTTTGTTAAATTACAATGGCCACATATGTGCTTGCAGAGCTTAACAATAGAATCAAACAAATATCAATATTATGCACCCTCTTGATTCACACTAAGAAAATGTAGCTAACAGCACTAGAGAAGCAACACACAATAGAAATTTTGTTACATTATTTCATCAATGTACACTGATATACAGAGTCTCACGGACCGCTAACATGAAGTAAATATATTTCTACCAAAGACCATTTTAGAAGCCTAGTCATTTATCATTATCTCATTCTTCTGTGATGAACGACTTATGGGAAAATACTAACCAGAGAGCAAAGTTTTATTATCACTATTACTGCTGTTCTCTTTGCTTCTAAATTACCATCTGAAATAGATTTCCCTATGAGTCCCCAAACTAATGGCATTTTTTGATTTTTAACAATAGCCCCTTCATGATTTCTGCTGCAGAAAGCAATAAAGCTGAGGTTCTTTCACACCATGAGCAATGCAATGATTTTAACCGTTACTGGGAATCAAGGGTGACTTGGAACAAAGTTCTTTATGGTCAGAAACTCAAAACTCAGCAGTGAGTTCAAAACTGAAGTAAAAATAGTTGATGCGGTTTGAATAATCTAAAATGTACTGACCAGTAATAACATTTATAGTTTTACAAATAATATTTGATACGGTTGAGAATTTATGGGAAGCTGACATATGACCCAGCATTAATACCAAAAGAAAACAAGGATTAGGGAATGCTGGACATATCAAGCTTTTGAAATAATATCGACCAACACTTCTTGTCAATGTGTATTTCCACAGTAAAAATGTACTTTTTCTTCTGAGGTAAAAGAAACAAATACAAGTAGTAATATGGCATGGTTAATTGCTTAACCCAGAAAACCAAAATAATTTAGCCAAGTACTTGCTATTTAAGTGAACTAAAAATATTCCTATCCAACTAAATTACAGGCAGCGTAAGTAGTGGGAAGCACTCTATTGACTGTCGTTTAGTAAGGAGTGATTTCTTACAGCTGACGATCTCTTATATAAATAACTGCTTTCAGGAGATTACAAAAAAAGCCTACTTGATCAAGTGATTCTATTTTATTTAAGCTTCTTTAATTAAGTGAGCTCAATCTAATTCATTTTTGAAGATCAGAAGTGTAATTTTTGCTTCTCTCCCCTCTTTTCAGGCTGTTTGTATTTTTAATGGTGAAGATACCCATAGTCCCTAGTCTCTGCAATGAAAAACTTTCATTTAAAACCATCATTGCCAGTCAAAATACAGGATTAAGAACTACTTGTTTTACTACTGCACCATGGAAAGGTCTTTAATCCTGTTATTACTAGTTAGCAGGCATTGCTAATTCCATTTGACACATTTCAGATAAGTAAATATCTCAGAAGGAATACTCACTGTTGTGCCACTGATTGCCGGCCTCCTCGGCTTTATCCCCCACTCATTTCATAAAGCGGCTTTGTCTGCACCCTCAACCAGTTCTCAGCCACCCTCTGAAATATCCCCACAATCCTCTTAGTCTACTCTGTCATCTGAAGTTTCCCTTCTCTCTTCATCGCTCGTGACACATGTTCTTTCAACTTTGAAATCTACCCCAAAGAACAGGGTTTTTTCTTGAACTTATAGACTGGAACATTTTAAAGTTCTTGAAAAACTTCAAAGCCATCCAGCGGCTCTCTCGCTAGCAAGGCTCGAGTTCATTGCTTACCTGAATTTAGCATTAAAAATGATGAATTTATGTTCCTTTGCAAAACATTTATGAAACACAACCGTTCATGTTCTTCCATATAACTAAAGAGCGTGTAAATGCACATTGATGATTTAGGGTTGGTGCACTGGCAAGTATCGCTCTGCACTGCCTGCAGCATTTCAAAAGATCAATACCCCCATGCTTGAGCTTATAAAAACATCTTAGAAAGATTCACTGTTATGGTTAGTCATTTAATCTCATCTGTAATTTTGAATATTTGATATATTTCCACACGAAGCCCACAAACCACTGTTTGTACCGACAGGAATGGCTTCGTGCACACTTCTTAACAATGATGCTGCCTGCCTAACCCCTGCAGTCAGGTCTGCCTTCCCCTCCATTCCTGAACATGCCAAAGTGCTCATCTGTAACTATTTAACTCATACACCTCTTGGAAATAAGGACTTGGGAGTTAAAACGTTGATTGCCGCAGCAAAGCAGGCAGCAGAGTTGTAAGAGGAATGACAACATTATCGTGAAGGCTGCTGCTAGTAGTGGCCTGAGAGGCTCTTTGCTTTGCTTTGCTTTCTGTAAATCCAGGCTGTGGATTCAATTAAGCGCAAGTACTTTGTGTAGCCACAAAACCCAATCTTCCATCTGACATAACTGCCAGAGCAATGCAGCCAAGACAGACATTTCTAAAAGGCATACTCATTGTGAATTCTTCTTCCCAGTATAATGTTTGTATGGTACAAACATATCTCATACATAACTCTAAAAATACTGACATTTTAATAGATCACCGCTTGAAATTAATTTTGTTCACAAGATTGTGAACAGATCTTGCTCATTTCTGTCCAGCGTTTGCACATACGACACCGACCAGCAGCTAAGCATCTTGGTTTCACGTCCCTCTGAAATAGCCGTGACTAGAAGCAGTGTGGGCCCAATAGCTATGGTTTTACCCGAGAGCAGTGAAGTTGGCTTTTTCTGCCCAGTTACTCCTCGGCTCCTGTTTGCCTGCTGTAGCCATGACACCACTCCCTGCTCCTCCTGCTGCAAGGGGTGCTATTAAATGTGAAGCGACTTTAGGAGGAAAATGGACACTGGTTTTATTTTACGTTGGTTATCATGAGCCCACCAACTAAGAGTAGAAATGGAACTATTCCTCAGCTGAAACATGCAAAAAATCCTACAGCAGGCCTCAGAAGCAGAGGAAGTCCTTAAATATCACGGCCAAACTCTCCCCTCCCTGCAAAATACCTAAGTTCCTTTTCTTTGGTTCATAAGTTTTTAGCTTTCTTGCTCAATTTAAACACTGTCACCAATGCTTTCTGGTGAAAACAGTATCTCTAGAAAACTCCTTACGGTTCTACTTTATGCTGCACTAAAACATATTTCCAAGCTTTTATTTCAAAAACATGAAGACTAGATGGAAATTTTATTTTTAAGGTGGCGGCTGTAGCTGCTGCTTAATTACAGTAGAGCGATACATAGAAGCTGAATTTATGAGCCACAATTTGGTCTTTAAAACTGAGTGAAAGAGAGAGCCAGTGGCTGGGAGAGAACTCGGACTACTACTTTTCCTACAACAGAGACTTAAACTCTTAAATGCTGCAAAGCAGATAGCAAGTCATGAGGCTGGAACAAGAACTTTTGATCAAAACAAATCCTTCTTGGAGCAGAATCTTGCAAATACATGTGCCTAAAATCCTGACTCCAGTAATTAAAACTAAACATGTGCCCAAAGGTTTCCAGGGTGGGGATTTCACATACTTCATCACTTTGTATAGTGTGTTTTGGGCAATGTCACATAAACCACAAATTTCCCTTGCTAGTCTGTCTCCACTAAGGTATTTGGGAGCAAGTAAAAGTAAAAGGGCTTTTCTTAGTATACACTTGGGTCTAATTACTACATCATGGGTATTAAAATGTTGACTGTAACTACTGAATCTTCCAAAACTACTAAACAAGGAGTTGCTAACTGTGTATCAGACAGGTATTCTCATGAATACACCAGTGGCTTTGTGCCCAAAATGCTTTCACAGCTTTCAGGCATGACGATAAGAAAATAAATTGAAAAAGGCACAAAGTGGAACCAGGCTATGCTATCTTATATGAAAATTATTATTGCGCTTTTTTTAACCTCTTCTCTTCACCACCTATTTCCCAAGTATTTTTAAAGTATTTAAAATTATTTTTTAGCTAAGACTCTGAGCTAATAATGCTGTAAATGGGAATAAATATCAAAATCTATGGCCTTCAAAATTATTTGACTATTTGTTTTCTTAGAGATTTTGCACAGCTAGCCACATCAAGCCTTAAACCAAATGAAGAAAAAAACCACGTTTCTTTAATTATTTCAATAAGTATTTTCCAATTAATTAAAAACTTCTGCAAGAATGTTTTAGATTAGCGAGAGATTAATTCTTGATAATGATCACATTTATTTCAACTGACTGTGAAGAATTAGAGGCCTGCTTGCTCTAATGTTCTACCTACAGCACTAATCCTTCTCCTTCTTCCGCACGTCAGCCTCTAAAATACTTTTTCATAAGCCTTCTCCTAAATTAATTTCTTCCAAAACATTTATTGTTTGCAACATGTTTCACAATTACATGATTTTATTTCAGGCTGAGGTCTTAAGCGGAGCACCCAGTCCGAGCAGTTAGATCCAGATGGCAGACAGCTGTGAAAACATAGAGACATCTAATCCCACAGCTGAACGGCAAACCCAGCGCCAAGAGCTGGAGAGGCCCCCTGTGTGTCTTTAATCATTTCAAACACTACAGGCAGAGAAAAGCCACTAAATTACACAAAAATACTCCACTTTTTCCCTTTAGGTGCTCCACTGAAGCCTTCTGCACGGGCATATCCACACTCAATCACTCCTCTGATTGCAGGGTAGCATATCGGCAACAGTTCAAACTTTTTCCTCGCCAGCTGGGCAGCGGTTTGCCTGGAGCGGCGTGGAGGTCACCACACCATCGCTTACCCTGCCGAGAAGAGGCGAGTGTGCGCGAAGCAGGGCTTTGAGCTCTCTACCAAAGCAGGGGCAGCTTCTCTACCAGAGGCTGCCAGCAGCTGGTGAGCCCTGGCAGTCGAGACAGAGTCACCATCAGATATTTGCATGTGTCCTAGAAATTCATCCAGACACCAAAGTTCAGACTTGTACTTATATCCAAAAGCCCAGTTTTCTTCAGGTGGAAGAGAAACAAAGCTGCAGCCCTTGCTGACAAAACCTATCTCCTTCCCTGGAACCAGCCATCAGTTTCGCTTTCAGAGAAAAGCTACCAAACTGAGAGAGGCAAATTTCTCTCAAAGCTGACGTTAAGGAGGGAGACTTAACTATCTATCATTAGTCCTTTCTCTAATTTATGCATGGATAAACTTATTTTTCTATGAATATGATAAGTTAGTTTACCATGCAACAAGTTCTTAAAACAGATTTTACAAACACTAACCACATAGGTATAATGTATTGCCACTGCTGTTCCTCAATATAAGCTGGAACCATCTTGGGCCTAGAAGCAACATTACTCACTCATGCCATGCTTTGCCCAAGCTTAAGGTATTTCTCCCCGCTCTGTACCACAACCAGGTACTTGCTGGCCTGTGTCACGCTTCTTAGCATAGTGTGGCCACAGTTTAAAAGCCATGAGAAGGTACAGCTGTCCTATAAAGCGCAAGTGTGCAGATCCCAGTCTAACATTTCCACGTTATCTGATGGGAAATGATAAGTCACTAACAACTAACAAATAAAACAGAAGAAAATTAGTTAGCACAGCCTTTAAAATTGTCTTGATGTTTACCATAGGGAAAACTTGGACACCTATCCCATAACGGTTAATATACCAGGGACTTATTTTCCTAACTTAATGAGTGAATCTTTCTAATGAATCCTCCAGAGTTTGAGCATGGCAGACTTGTTCGACCTCCTGATTGATACCATCATCAGAACTACATTTTGCCATCAATAATAATACAAGTATGTCATGTAAACTGCAAGTCTCAGTGGGCCACGATTTACCCTTACATAAGTTTTAACAGCTCCTGAAATTAACTTTTCAAGATAAAAAGGCAATACCCAGAATCCAGCATCTTGTCTCGAAGGAAAGAAATGGTGGAGTGTGACAAATGGCATGGTTTGTCATTACATGGATTCATCAGGACAAACCCCTAGTTCACGGATGATGCCAACCAAACTCTGAAGCTACTGAGCAGCTAACTCTTCCAGCCTGGAACAACTTCAGCACTCCCACTTAATACCCCAGAGAACGTGACAGTCTTCCTCACGTTTCATGTAGGGAATATGAGCTACGACAACACAGAGGAATTTCTGATTATGCCCAGAAGGAGACCTTCAGGCATTCAGGAAATGCTTCCACTGCTGAACTCTGCCAGTTGCTAATGACAGTGCTACAGCTGCTGACCTAAAGCGTCTTCAGGCAGCTCGTCTCTGGCTATATTCCTGTGTGACCTTGGCAAGGACACGTCGTTCTCCACTCTTTGGACTAGGAGAGGTGTCTTCAGAGCCCAACGTTCTATGTAACAGACCACGTAACTGCACTTTTTGCTCTATGCGGAGGGCTAAGTATTTTTACTGATGCAGAAACAAGCGTCATTCTGTGCACCGACACAGATAGTCTGGCTAACCAGCTGACTCCACCATCACCATGGCCGATAGCTACATCTCAGCATAGGAACTACCAGATTTCTTCATTTCCTAAGCATACGGCAAAATTCCATCCTTTCTTCTTGTGAGACTGCCAGCTAATTAGTTGGATAATTAATTCTTCAAAAGTTTCAAGATGTTTTTCCATCTGGGCTCGCCTCTTACCATTTGTTGTGTCTCCTGTCTTACCATACATTAACCAGGGCCAAATCCAACTGCCCTTAGTTAGATCAGTCACTAAAATTTCCAGATGAAATATGTTTTCTTGCTAACAACTGTTAATACAAATAAGATCAGCTATATGTTAGACAGAAGCAAGTCAAATAAAGAATACTTTCTTAGTCACTCAGCCAATTTTGTACTTTGCTCTTCAGAGATCAAACCATGACTTCTCCAGTTTCAGGTACAATACTAAGTTGGCACAGCACTGTTTTGCAGTTTAACCTCATCCCGCAAAGAGAAAGAAGATCCCACGACGTGCACAGCAGCTGTATTTCTCCTAGTCGACTTCATGCGGGAACAAAATACACAGCAGTGGAGGAATCGCAGAATAGAATCATAGAATCATTCAGGTTGGAAAAGACCCTTAAGACCATCAAGTCCAACCATTAACCTAACACTGCCATGTCCACCACTAAACCATGTCCCTATGAATGAGACTAACTTGTTACGCTACCTAGACCACAGCTAAAGGTGTGCAACATGTAAGTACAGTTTAAATAGCTTTCATATAGCCAGTTTAACCAGCGGTTAACTAGCAGTTAAAACCTAGAGTCGAAGATACTGGCACAGAGCCCTCACACATAAATGTTATGAGGAAAAATTAGCTTGAAGCTAGATAGATTGATCAAAACTTACTTGGCGGTATTTATACTACATGATAATATGTATGCATACATACATATTATGTATATCCAAAGAGTCAATGTTCTCTGTTTCTTGAACAACATGCTGCTCCATATGCAAAGTTCAGCACAAGCAAGTGATCTTAAATAAACAAATAAGTGGTATCTTAAATGAAATAATTAATCTTAAATCATTTTTGAGTGCTTTTTTGAAAAAAAATGTGGTTTTAACTCCTACTGCTGTTTTCACCACAATTATGGAAAATACAGATATCTATGCACTTACTTTGATTTGTAAATAATATTGAAACTAACTTTGGATTACAGGAAGAAATTAAAATCAAGCCCCTGCATCTACACGGAAACCATTTGGTTGTGGTTTTTCAATACTTGCTGTTAAGGTAACAAGTCTGGTTTTCAATTAAGTACTTCACATATTTGTTACCACTTTCTGGTCCATAGATCTGAAAAATTATACAAATAGCTCCACTCCAGAAACTTACAATTAGTTTTCACCAAGTTAAAAAATACTGCAAATCAGCCACAATATTTGTCAATGCATTACCATTACAAATAAATACCTGGCTTGGCATCTTCTCTACCACTGTTCAGCACCCTCCAAAGCTCTGATAGACACATTTTTTTTCTAATAGAGCCACTGATTGCATTATTCATAGTCACAGTGTAATGTCTGTTCTCTTCTTCAAGTCCAAACTGAACAAACATTTTCTTGTCATCTATGATTTCACTTACTATACCCCTGGGACCTGCAGTCTTAAATTGAGATCACCAGACCATTATTATACCCACTGCTACAGAAGAGGAGTACCCCCTTCTGCCCTTTTCCCTTGCCAAATCTGATTTACTTGAAGCAGCTTTGCACTGAAGAACAAGGCGCACTTAAGATTATGTGGTTTGTGTGTCAATGCAACAACAGCATAACTGCTGTTTTCATTTTCCCCCTCACAGAAAAAAAAAAAATGCTCATTTTGGGAAGAAAATGCTTTCTCTCATCATCCAGAAGAACCGGACACATAGCGTTATACAGGAACAGTTGTTTATTATACCCAGTTAGAAGTTCCTGATGGCAATCCAAACCTCCTGGTCTGTATCAAAGCTCATCTATGGCCAAGAGCCACAGGGCACATGCTGCAGTGAGCCACAGAAATCCTTCAGGTCTCTACGTGGTTGCAGGAAAGAGGTGGCTGCGTTCTGTGATGAACTGGTGTTGTAATGCCATTTGGCCTGTTTCTACCTACAGCTTGAGACTCAACACCCATCTTCAACATAACTCTACTGAATAAAGTGCTGGCACAGGCGTCACTCAAACTGCTCATGGGCTGCATGCACGTTAAGGATGATGGGTACACCACCAATCTTCCTCTGGCAATGCTCTATACATCGCTGTTTCCAAGTTAGGTGTCGATTTATTGTTCCATACATGTGAAACTGAGATCCACTGTATACAAAAACACACGGACAAAACAAATTTCTAGGGCGGTACTTAGCACATGTTGAAAAAGTAGCAACATAAAGGGTCAGTATCTGTCATTCTTGCCCATGGTAATAAGCTGTGGAAGAAGCTCCGTGGTAATGAACTGGGACACTCACACATTGAGAGGCAGGTAAAACGCAAGGTGGCAAAGTATTACCCAAAACAGTTATAATGCATTTCACTGGTGCAACTGATTATTCTGCTGATGTCTTTCTTACAGGTCCTGCAGCGATCTCCAGAACCAAAGAGAATTACTATATTTTGGATAATATAAAATACAGGAAAGTGGCTTATAAAACTTTTATAAGTGTGAACTTTGGGTGGCTAGCGTATTCATTAGTGACTTTGTCAGTTACAATTACACAGACTTTTTCCAAAATGCTTTTTTTTGTTCATATCTTACAGATTTTCTATCCAGATCATGTATCTTACAGGATGACGATTTCAAGGAAAGTTTTATGGAATTGTATTGTAAAGCATCTTTATGTTATATCCGTTTCCTCTACATTATATCTGTACTCTGTTTAGATTGTGAGCTCCCACGGACAGGGACTGCAGGCTAAAATGGCTGATACAGTTTGCAATACAGTTGCTTTCCAAGTCCCCAGTAGTGCAGAATGGCTCTGATCTCCTCTCTGCAGATTTTTTTCTTTTGCAGGTCAATCTATACTTGTATAAAATTTTTAGAGCTCTTCACCTCTGTCTTGCTCCAGCTCTTACCCCATAGTTCCATGTGCACCACAGACCACTAAATTATGCAGATATTGGGCACAGCAGGTACTACCAGCAAAGCATGGCAGTAAACAAAAATCTACCCTTATATGACCTATGTCTCAAAACCATCAGACACATTGCAAATGAGGCAGAAAACAAATAATAGATAGTAAGAAAACTATTGTAATTGTAAGCAATAATAAATATATTTGCTCTTAAAGGTCCAATTTTCTAAAGGATGCGACTGACCTAGACAGGAATTTTCTCAGAGGAAGCTTTCAAACCTTTTGATTATGCTGTAATTAAGGCAGAGAGGAAGTAGCTGTTGATCAGTCTGAAACACGGAGACCTCAAAGCACTTACATCCCAATGTCATATACCACCTTTTTTTTTTTGTCAGTTACAATATGTTAATTTTATTTTTGCAGTCATCAAGCTGCCAGACATAGCATGAACAACAGAACACTGAAGCACCACTTTTCTGCTGTCGAGATTAATGCCACTGCATCTCAGTAATGTGTTAGCACAATCGTTTCTGAACAACTGCAAACAATCTACAAGACTATTATATTTAATTGCTATTTAGATAGTTTATAAATCTACTGTAAACAATAGTGAGGATGCACTCATAATGCAGCTGTAAGTTACTAATGTCATGAAATAAACCAGGCCATGAACTCACAGAGTATCAGCAAATCCATGATGTTTATGTCCTTGATTTCCAATAAAAGTGAGGAAGCATTGCCCTCTTTTGTTTAGACACACACTAATTACATTTCCTTTCCAATGATACTGGATCATGACATTCACTAAATTCACACCCTGCCTCATCCCATGATAACTTACTCATGAGTGCAAACATTGTGCTGTACATTATATAAACCAAATCACATACAATATCTGAACTATGACCTACGCAAAAAGCTACTTATAAATCTTTGTGATTGCACAGAAGTCACAGTAAGACTGCCTTGCCCCCAGGCCCATCATCTGGATCTGCTGCTTCCTCCCCATGGAGCTGCCTGAAGAGCTACGGTGGCTGCAGCACTGTACAAAATGTCTTTGAGGGATTGGACTGCTCGGCCCTTTGATCTTCATCTGTGTAAGCAATGTGTATAACAGACTTATCTATAAACAGCGTATGCTCAGGAACTCACACTCCTTGTTCCTCGCATTTACTGATAGCTTCTGACTAATGAACCAGCATGGAAGAGCGTGGACAGAAATGTCACTTTTACATGCCTGGGTTGCTCCTACAGACTTACAATAAAATCATAATCTGCCCTTACCATAAAATCTTTTAAAATGATCTCTGGTATTTCGAAGGCTCATGTCACACTGATATCAAGCATTCAATTACGCCCAGACTGATCAACCCATAACAGAAGCTAAAATGAAAAATTTTCAACCTAGTTACTCCGGAAGAAAAAAGGCAATGTTGGGAGATGGGAAAATATCTAAGATAACTGTCTGGACTGGGTGCCAGAGAAGGAATTTTCTCTGTTTTGACAAAATATAAGAAAGTAGCATTCTAACAGCAAGCACCAAAGTCAAAAAAGACAAAATTGAAAATGCTGTGCTGTAAAGTCGTACTTGCATTTTCTACTATTACAGTGGTAGACGATCCTTAAGAACTTTGTACATGAATCAAATGTTGAAGTAGAACAGGATGCCTCTGAGCATCTTCTACATAAGAAACCCAAGCAGGGTTTAACAAAAAACTTTGTCCTTTCAGTTACTATTGCTGACCCAGTCTATCTTCTCATATGGTATGTGTGCCTTCGTCTCCCCACCGCGCACAGTGTTCAAGTTGCCAGTTATCTTTTAGTGGATGACATCTACCTGTACAGACTTCACGGCCATTTACTACTTCACACAGATAGGGCATTCAATGCAAGAAAGACCGTTTGTCTTAAAATATCTCATTAGGAATGAGACAAATAGGAATGAGAAAATTCTGACTAACTCTCATAATAGCATTTCTACTTGAGGCAGTTCAGAGTCTGTGGTGCAACACTTGAAAATAACTGTTTGCTTTCTTCCCACACAAAACTTCTCTCTCCTATTTCTGTAAATTCACTGGCACCTGCCATAAAAGGTGAAGTAAAAACGTGCAGTGTTCTGCAGTACTATTTATATGACCAATACCTATTAGTCCCTACTGATCAAGCCCTGCTCATATATATAAACGTTCATATGAGCACATGAATACTATTAGTGTATTAGTTCTTCACCACACCCCAGACCCCAACTAAAGTGATAAATACTTTGATCTGCACAGGTTTCTGTTCTCCTCATTAATGCTGTTTCCACCAGCTTAAAACAGATCTTTCTAATACCAGTTTGTCTCTACAAAATTGAGAGTTTTGAGCATTGGCTGATTGCTGGGTCCTTCAGCCTTCTTTCCTCCCTGCCAATCAATGCTTCGTTTTCTCTTACAAATCAACAACATACCCGACTTCTTAATCCTTATTCTCCAGGGCTGTCCTGGCCTTGAAGCTGTCAGTGAATATATACTCACCACAATTACACATCTGCAAGCAGTCCTCTGCATTTCACTGTCTGGCTCAGGCTGAGTCAACATGAAAGCCTAAGTCACTTTAACACAGTGCAGCAGGAGTTTAATCTGCTCTGATCCTTCAGCACAAACACGGTGGGGAAGTCATAACCCCACTGTAAGGAAAAAAAATATGCAAGGACATTTACGGGTTGGTGATGATGGAATTTAATGTCTCTTTTTCAAGAAGGACTTGGCTAAAATAGAGAGAAAGAGCCTACAAGAGCATTGAACGTGCCCAAAGCTGTGTGGTCATAATCTGTTTGGTTTTTTTCTCCTCACCACAGCTGTCTTGCTGATAGAGATTCAACAGGGGGTCATAACATCATCATCCATGAAGCATATACAGCTTTAACTTTAAAAAAAAAAAAAAACCAAACAAAAAAAAACCTAGAGCAGTGCATTCCACCCATATGCAATGAGTAAAATCCTGGTTCACTGATGTAAAGAGCCCATTCATCTAAACTGGGCCAGGATGTCCTATTTTGACCACTGGAACAACTGAACTAACTTTCAAGGACACATATCATAAGGGAAAAGGAGGTTCAACCCTGCTGAAGCAGGGAGTCACTGTGGCTTCCACTGCGAGAAACCTGTCCATATCTTTGATGGACAGTATATGCCAAATGAGAAAATAAATGTTAACGTACAGGAAACAGAACCTATCAATAGAAGAGCCAGAGGAACCTTGCCACACAGCAAGAGTCCAGGGGGTTTTGCTGCCAAGTTGGTTTTATCCCTTTAGCTTGTTCCTAGCTGAACTCTGTAGGCACTGGTACCATCACAGAGACTCAGAAGTCTTTTGCAAAAATTTTACAAAAGGCAAATAAAATTTGTGTTTACCATTGGCTAAAACAACCTCTGTCTTAGAACCTGAACTACAAAGGCACTAGAAATGTCAGTTCTTCAGACTCTTCTGTTTTGACATTTTGGTGCCTTACCATAGCGAATTTTCCCCTTCCTTTTCCCTAGGTGGTAAGGAGGTAATAGAGAATAGAATGTATCTGTTTTTCTTATCTCACAGATAAAACTGACATTTACATTACATTAACAAAAGATGAATAGAGGCAAATTTTCCACCCCATCCTGTGGTAATGTCTTTTTTTTTTTTTTTTTAATATCAAATATGAAGTGACTAAGTGATTATATGATCCACGGACATAGGTAAGCCTGCAATGTTTTTGGGCAGGATTTTGGAGTTATATGAAAATACACTCCATAATAAAACTTGTTACCTAATCTTTCCCAACTCTGATTTAGCAAAAGGTTCATTCAGATTTTGACCTCTCTTCCCATTGACTGTATATTTAGTTTTTATGGGTGGCTATTTCTAAAGAATTTTAGATTTCTGAAGTATAATTTTCCTGTTTCTGCATTACATAAAGCTATGCAATTTTCACACACAAAGCACAGCAGTCCTATTTTATGAGCCATTGGACTTGCAGTTAGTATTAGCTAACAGACGGAAGTGTGAATATTCAGATATGCTTTGTTACACATACACACGTTGAACAACATGATACTGTAGATGAGAGGCGTGTATTGCTATTTTGACCGCTCCCTGCAGGCTGCTGCACAGAAAAGTCCTGATGATTGCTTCTATCAAACATGTGTGTCTATGCTTTTTTGCATGTGTCTTTGTGGGACCGTGTGTAAATATATATATACACACACACAAATTTCTATGTGAAAAAATAATTTGCTTTCTAGCACAATGATATGTCAAATTTCCAATACATTGTTTACAAAAGAGTTATTGATATGAGACCGGATAGAAAAGTGCACTACCTGTGTGCACAGCTTACATACTGATTCAAATATTAGCTGCATGCTAGAGCAGTGATAATAGAATGAAAATCATGATAATAGAATGAGAGGAAAGGAAACATCTTTTATCTCCCCTCTCAATTTATTCACTATAAAGCTGCTGGGCCTTTTATTGTGCCACATGAAAAACAGTAGTGGAGGAATAATGCTTCTATAAAACATAATTTTCTTATTATTTCTTCACATCTCTCAGATACAGCAAAGTAGCTATTCTCACAAAGGGCTAGCAATATCTAATCCTTAATAGTTAATATTTTGTAAGTTACCTTTGATACCAGGACACATTCATTGCATTTCACTAAGCAAAATGATGAAGCAACTTCTTCTATGCTCAACTTATCCTTGCTTCCATTTATAAATGTTCCTGCTGTCTAGAGCTCACAAAACTTTTACTGAATATATCCAACCTTGATAGGTAAAAATGTATTCTTCCCTGTTTTCTGAAACTGCCTGTGTTTTCTGGCTGCATTCTCCATTCCTTTTTTCTGAGATGGAGAAAACTGCTTTCATATTATCACTTTTGAAACTAGAGAACACGCATTTAATGCTTATCTTCTCCTCCAATTTCATCTATATTTAAGTGGAGGGGGCACATAGAAATTAATAATTGAAAATGGAAATTAGTTCAGTAGAATACCTTCAGAGAAACTAATAATTTCCTTTTTTCTTTGAAGAATAGTTTGAATTGAATTATTTAGATGGAAAGGCAAAAAATATTTACATTTTACAATGCTAGTTTGTGAAATCCAAGAGGAAATCCAATGTGTAGCAGCAGCTTAGGAAGAATACAGCTTTATCTAGGACTTTTAGGTAACATTCTTACATGAAGAAAAATATTACATTGCCCATGCTCACCATGACCCTGACAAAAAGCAGTTCTTGTATCAAAAATAAAGCAGCAGAAAGCTTTTGCAAGTATGCTAGTAAGTCTTGCAAAATAATACAATCTAACTTTAGCTGCTGGTCAAAAGTTGTTATTAAAACGGTCTTTTCATGTGCCTTTTTTTCTGTAAATATTTTCACTTTTTGGTTGAAATCCTCAGCCTCTGACACAGTAAGTTTCCCAGCTGGAATCTAGAAATGTAATAAAAACATTTGGAACAGAAAATAAAAAAGCTTTAGTAGCCTCCTTAATTTCTTGCTGCCTTTAGAAAGACATGACTTTAGCATTTGCTAGAATTACGGTCAAATCCCTTAAAGACTCAACTAGGTGGGCAACGCTCAACCATACACAACCTTTCCTCATAGAAACATCCTCAGCAAGCCAAAGGATCTCCAAACATGCTTTGAAGTACAGAAGTTCTGTAAGGAATCCCTCATAGATCTTAAATAAGAAATCATACCTGAGGTTAATGTCGTATTAAAATGTTCTTGTTTATTTCTGGTTTTCAGAATAAATTCAAGCAGACATTTTCCTCTCAGTTTTACTGCCATTTGCCTCATTAGCATCATGATTAAAAGGAAAGATGAAATAAAGCCTTGACATTTCCATATGTGATTTTAAGTTATTCATATAAAAATACAGCAAGTCAAAAGAGCAAAAGACTTTGAAAATAAAAACAGCAGATTAAATATATTTATTTAGGACTTACCTCATTAGCATTAATTAAGCTTCTACTTGGCTCATGAACCCTGAGAGATCTTTTCTTAATTTGCAAATGGAAGTGTTTTTGTCAGGAGGGAGTGCCAAGTACCCACAGCATTAATTACGCAAAAAGAAAACACATGGCAAGCATTTTACAGAAAGATAAGTTACTGATTTTTATAGTAGCTGTACTTTGAACCTCGATAGAGCAAATAGTAAATGAAGCTTTCAGTAACTACTGGCTGTTAAAGCATTTGTTGAGCAAGGTATGTGTCTACCATAGTCCTGCTAATTTCTCATTTACTAAAATTAGTCTAGTGCTTATCTGGGTACTTGACAAATAATATAACATCAAAGAACTTTTCTGCTGCGGTATTTCCATTTTCTAAGACAGTCTTTGAAAGCCATAGAAAAAAGCTAAAATTTTGAAGAGAAGGCAATTGTAAGGAAATATCATGTTAATACAGCAATTCAACAGTCTGACAGTTACTTGCATTTTTGTGGGGCAATAGGTGTTGATCAGGGTGAAGGTAAAATGAACCTCCAAACAAGACAACTAGGATAAAGATGACTGATCAGAAAGAGGAGGGGTAGAGAGGTCTTGAAGTGGTACATTTATTAATAACAATCAAAGCAGATTTTGTTCTGTTTTGTTTCTGGATTTGTGTTTGTATGCTTATTTTGAGGTCCTTTTTCACTGGATTTTTTTATTATTATTATTATTCTTTTTGTAAAGGATTTAGCTGCTAAGCCCTATTACCTGCGAGTACCCTGTTCCATTTTTTGGAACAAGAGGACAATTTCTTGTTTCCTAATATTTCAAATATTTTCTAAAAATTGGTGATAGCATCCTGATTCCACAATTGTTCTTTGTGTATACAGGATAATAGGTAATTCTACACAATGATGACCTAAATTATATTAAAGTGTAGTAAAAGCTCATCTTCATTCCTACCATTTGATAATGCTATGTTTTGTTGATGGCATCAAATTTTGACAGAGAAAGCCATCACGCTTCTACAAAATGATCTTTCTAGTATTCTGGATAGCTTTACTATTTTCTTGATTTCTGCTTTGTTAAAATATGCATTTATTTATGCATAGACATTCATACATAAGTCAACTGATCATTATTTATGTTGATCCATCCAAATGTATAACCCAAGCTCCCTTCAAAAACACTTACTATATCAAAAGAAAAATGAACTCAATGCAATAAATAACATAAAATACCTATTATAAATACAAAGACAAAGTGACTTGCATGGATGTATGTTCATAGAATAAAGTGAAAATAAAGTATTTCATGCAAAATAAACGACATGTGACCACCCAGGCAGAAGAAACTTCATGTAAAACTTTTAAGAAAAAGCTATGTCAAACTGAACAACTTCTAACCACACTTCACTTCACACCACTACTTGAAGTAATCCATCCGATAACTAATCAGAAGAATTATCCATAATGCAAGAAGCCCTGTAGAGAAACACTACATCTTTCATAGAAAACTCTGCATACACTGGAGCCCAGAGGTCAGTTTTTATATTTAGGCTTCTACTGCGATACATCTCCGTAGACAGATCCAGACAGAAAGGGCTGTCTCCCCTGTATCAGATACAAGCCAGGTCCAGCACAGAAACATGAAAACCTTTGCTACAAACTACTGGAGAAGACGAGACCAAAGAAGAGAGAACAGTGGATAAAAAAACGGGTATTTCAACACCAGAGGCCCTTTAAAACTCCCCAAAGCATTCTCCTCCTCAGTAAAGCCTTCCTACCAGGTACGGCATATCTCTTTATCAGACACATGGTATGAGGTCTCTAATCAAGTAAACTGGAGGCAGAAAAATGTTGATGAAACCAATTAAGTATCTTCTTGTGCTGATTTTTTTCCCTGGAAATACTTAATGCTGCTGTAATGGATTCTATAAAGGCGAGGTAAAGAGATAATCAACTGATCTCTTTCAAAATTTTAATCAAACATGAGCAAATATGAGAAATATATAGCAAATACATAAACAGCTCCCTAACATGCTAAGACACACAGAAATGGTATTTTAGATCTGGCACAGTTCTAACACAGTTAAAAGACAGCAATTTAAAGAGTGCAACCTTGAAAACAGTTCTCAAAAGTAACAGCTATGTGACCTTAAAATACATTAATTCATTAGATAAAAGTTTCTTCTCCCCAACGGCAAACATTTTCAATTTCACCACCAAAATGTCATGACTCAAAACAGCAGATGTTTCTCTGAGCTTTTCTCTTAATCTTTACAAAATCCTCTACTCTAGGTAAATAGCAAGAAACTGAAATAAATTGCAACTACCATGGTAGTTTCAAAACAATGGTATTACAGCCCAGTCATCTGGTATCTCATATAAACCTAACTGTTGTTCTTCACTAGCCACACGTGGCCTGCTGTCCCATTAGACAGCCCTAGAAATTATTCATAACTGTAGACAACTTAGACCGATGCATGATTTTCACAAGGATGTAAAGTATTACTGTATACTTGATTTCACTGCAGTCATATTCCCTCCTATGTCCAATAAGCAGTTCCTGGCTTCATACAAATTTTCCTGCTCAAACATTTAATGTCTATTTTTTTTTCTTCATCTTCTTACATTATTTATTTGAAACTTTTGACAATTCTCCCCCATTTGAAGAACTCAGATTAAGATTCCTGTGCAGGCTATGTTGTTACTTAGGTCTTCTGAAGAACTAAGGATTGGACACATCTTACTTTACACTATAGCCTCTTAATTGAAAATAGTTGATCGAAGTCTATGTGTTATCCCCCATCATTTGGACTTAATGCAGGATCTTCCAAATAGTTACAGCATAAAGTTAAGATCTTTGGCACAGTCAGACATACCCGTGCCTTGTGTTTCACATCTTGTGCTAATTTTGCTGACGAGTCATGGCTATAGTATTGCTATCCTCTTCTACACTGCACCTGGAAGTGTGCAATTCCTCTTCATTTTAGAGATCTACATATACTTTGTTTATGTGATGGCCACAGGGTATGTGGCGTGGGTCTTTCTAGATGAAATTTTTATCTATAATTTGTTTTCCGCTTGTTCTTCAGTTGTAATGAATGGCTCTTGGAGGTTACTTGGGTTAATACACTATGATTACTTTGTCTAGTGTATCTATTCCACTGCTTGTTTTACTTATTATGAATTATTACTATTTCCTTTTTATATGGAAAAGACACATAAGCATTGTTTAAGGGACTTTGGTAAACAAATGAAAGAGGGGGCTGAAATGTAAAGATATACAGCTGCTTGTTAGACATAATAAAAGTTAGATTGGAGCTTGATTCAT
>JANXJC010000001.1:44611435-44624976 GCA_027564655.1 Leptodon cayanensis
CTGTTCTATTAAACCGTTCTTATCTCAACCCACGAGTTTTACTTCTTTTTTCCCCGATTTTCTCCCCCATTCCCCTGGGGTGGGGGGAAGTGAGTGAGCGGCTGCATGGTGCTTAGTTGCTGGCTGGGGTTAAACCATGACAAACGGTTAAATCATGGTGGTTTCTGCATAGGGCGTACATTGCCAGAGGTTACCCAGAGGGGCACTTGCCAGCAGCTGTTAAAGTGGACAGTCTCATACAGCCAGTTACAGCAAAGAAGAATGTGTCTCACCCTTCTAGGAAAAGGGAAAAGTATATCACAGATAATGTGTGGAGGGCTGGTAAGTATTTAGAATAGAAATATTTAAAAAGTAAATTATTAGACAGAATATATTTCAACAGGAAATGCTAAACTAATAAGTCATTTTGACAGCTTTAACAGAATATAAGCTATAACAACAAGAACAGTTCATATTTCATGTGGAAACTCTCCTCTTGCCTTGTGGTAAAATTTTTACCTAAAAGTTTACGTAGAAGTATTAATGTCTTTGTGTTAAAAGTATTAAGACCTTTGAAAGAGCTCCCCAACCAGAGGATGCCAACATTACAATGAAGTCACTTTCAGACAGGATGCCAACACTTTTGTCAAATTAGTCACGTTAGTTTCATTTCTTAATAGGAAGGCCATGTATAAATTACAAATAGGAAGCATCCTAATTCATCCTGCTTGCGTTAGCCACCTACTGAAACACAATCATTATCGAAATTAAAGAAAAAAAAGAGGATGTAGAAAATCTTTCTTTTCCAAGTCTGGCTTGTATAGTAAGTGTCTAGGAAGTTCTCAAATAAAAGGAAGCTTTTGTATAAAAGCTTACCTGTTTGCCTTCCTTTGCATAGAGCAGATGTCAGTGGCTGGGACCACACATCTCTTGATCCCTGACATACCATGTCTGGCATCACACAAGAGGAGCCCAGCTGAAGGTACCAAGCCTGACACCAACCATAGGGAGTATCAGCAACTCTCAAAATACCAAGATCAAACCTTCCGCACGGCCACCAGCTGCATCCCCCTTGGAAGAGGCCTGAGGGATTCTACCCTGCAACTCTTGTTTTGTGGGATGTGCACTAATCAGAAAACAAATTGGTAATTTATGATGGAGTTTGCAAATAAACAGACCGAGAGCTCACACAGGTAAACCTTGGGCTGCACTGGCCCCTCTCATGGTGTATTTACAGTGAAGGCTGGTCATTGTCTTCACCATTCAAATCCGAAGTGCTATCATTCCTATTGCAAAATGTTTTCAAACATTTCTTGTACTCCATGCCTTCTAAGTGGGGTGGTTATCGAAAGACTGAACTAAGGCTAATATTTAAACACAGACAGTAAATTACTCCAGCTGGCAAAAAAAAGAAATGACACATTTAAGTAGTGTGAAACCGAGGGAAATAGAGAAAGACTGTATTGAAAAAAGACTCATCTTCCAGGTACAAAGAGGAGAATCAATTAATGAATATGGATACAGGGAACGTCTCTAAGAAGTGAAGCAATGTAGGAGAGCAAAGCCTTTTAAAATATTAAATGCAGTACAGTAATTTCTGCACTGTCATATCAGTGGAGGAAAATGAAGAGAGGAAAAAGGCCTGGCTGAATTTATTAATATAGCTATACACGTTAAGGTGGGACACTGTGAGGAGCCTTACCTCCACAAGCGGCATGTATGCTTGCTAGGGTTCAGGCCTTTCTGACAAGTAAGTAACTTGCCTGTTTCTATTATGATAAGCTGGAAAATGTTCCCCACAATGTTAAGAACCGTGAAAATGGCTTTTTTAGATCAGACAGACAGCATACCTTCCCCTCAGTATAATTTATTTAATTTTTCTTTTGCCACAGAATGCAGTAGGTAACAACTGTTGCATATCATATACTTCTTCTGAATTCAGTCTTTCATCAATTTATAAACTGAAGACAGGCTTTCATGTGATGCTGCTCAGCATTGAAAAAGTTAGCTGCATTTGTGTATGGAAAAAAATAAAATTACAGAACTATATTACAAAGGACCTAAAAGAAAAAGGTGAAAGAAGTGTTTCAAGACAAATTGCTCCAGTCAAAACTTACTGAAATAACAATCTATTATTCAGCTAACAGCCAACAATAAAAAAACCACACTTATCAATCACGATCTGAACTTTTAGATGACATATTGGTTTGGGTTTTATATGTCCTTTATTTTCTAGCTTTCAAGGAATGTTTGTCTTTCTAAGGTTTCTAAAAATGAAATACTGTCATGGAACTCAATGCACAGCAAGATGCAGGAAAACAATGTGCCCTATACACTTAGTCAAATACACTCCACTAATTCTGTAATATACTCCAGGAAATATTCAGTTCGCTGTCCTTGGGTAATTTGGAAAACATCCCTCAGCAGAATAGTGGCTGTGCTAAAAAGCTGCCAAGAAAACCTCACTAGCAGTATTTCTACAGGATGATGAGGGCCCTCAGCTCCAGGGAAATGGAGGAGAGCTGATGACATTAGAACCTCGCAGCGCTATAATCACAAAATGTTTGGGCATGCCAAACACCTTGACACATCCTTTATCCATTTCCTATATTATAAACAACATTCTTTCACGTGTTATTTATTTAGAGCAATAATGATGCCTCCTTGCTAGCACGGCTTTTTGCAAGGTAGTGAACCGACTGTCTGTATTTTACTTTTTACCCATGCAGCCACCCATACTCTGAACTCATCTCTGTGGTTCTCAGTGCTGCTAGGCTCTGTAAATTCTCCTTTCAGGTTCAAATAAGACTTCTCACAGGGCACAACAGCACTCAGTCTGAGCAAGAACGATAAAGACTGACATATATGTTAAGCAGTCAAATGAGGTATATCTCTCACACACAATATTCCTACGGTAGGTATCTATTTATTTTTATTGTACCTAACAAATAACAAAGAGACTATTTAAAAGCCATGCCCTTCCCATTAATAAAAAAAAATGCAGCAGAGTAGCACTAAATAACTGAAGTTGCAGAACATGCCATCATGCCCATCCCACTTATCTCAAAACACATACACTGGCTTGGAAAGAGAGGCAGTTTCTCAGATAAGGTTCAAAACCGTACAGATCTTTATGGTTCATCAGTGAGGTATCAGATCTTTTATAGGTTAATTTACACTTCCGATCACATGGAAAATAAAATCTAGTATTTTAAGAGACTACTAGTCTGAATGAAAAATGATTACACTATTACTCTATGAATTAATTTAATCAGAACTAAAAACAGAATAATCAACCTTAGCTGTGGAAAGTTTTAACTGCTGCAATATATGTATGCCTCCCAAATAGTATTATTCATAAAAAGCGAAAGATCAAGAAGCTGCTTTTATTGCTTCACAAGCACAAGTCAGTTATTAAGCAGTTCAAAGCTAAGACAACCTGACCTGGAAAAGGTTTTGTGTGCCTGAAAGCTTTTCTATTTTTTCCAGCTACATCAGGTGGTCTAATAAAAGATACCGCTTCTTTCCACAAATCTTGTCTCATTTATCTCTTCAGGCTGTCACATCTGTAACCACAATGTTACTGAGAAACAAACACTCCTGAGCCCAGGGGAAAAAAAGGACTACCTAAAACTAAAGATGATCCTTCCTAATTAATAACCTGTGTGTAGTGTTGTAGTATATATCACCAAATGCACCTGAACCGAGAAATCAAGGAAAAGGACACACTGAAGCAGGGAAATAAACACGAATACATCTTGCCAAGGACACTCACTTCTTCATTCATCCATGGCCCTTCTCACTTTAAAATCTTTCATAATGCATTAGTGAAATGGTTCGGCATGTTTTCAAACTGCCTCGGTGGGTGCCAGACACAGGGACTACTGGCTGTTGTACGCAGTCTGAAGAACAGCAACATGAGTAGGATTTTTCCTTCATCCTCTTTGCTACAATTGAACTAAGCATTTGAAGAATTTCTGAAAAACCTACTTATGCTCAAAACGGAACCAAAAGACTTTGCCATGGTAAAGCGATTACAAGGCCAAGATAAAAGGTAACCAATCATTCATCCATCATTCATGCAAGAAAGTGCTCCCACACGATGACACATGGAATCTCATTCACAGCTCCAGGATCAAACCTTCAATAAACCTTCACTAACGACTCAAAAATTCAATTTAGAAAAAGAAACGCAAACATATATGCTTCCTTTTTTGCCTTTGGGATAAAAGTGTCTTGGAAGAAAAATGGAACCTGCAGAACATGCTATGAACTACAAATAATAAGGAAGCACCAGACAGAGACGGGAGAGAATATGAGGGGAACATAATGAAATACAGACACACAGGCTGGTTACTGAGACCTTTTGAAGGGACTGAAATGAACGCACAACGCTTGCGACACGGTCACATCAAAAGCACGTGACGTAGCAGACAACATGAGACTGCGTTGATGACTTTGGGTAAGTCTATCCCACAGATGCACACAACCCATCTAACTCCACATGATTTAACCCCAGTTAACTAGGAGTGCAATGAAGTGCAACGCTGAGCGCGTTGTGCATGAGCTCGCGATAGAAGGCTTTGGCACAGCTTCTCAAGCATGACACCGCCTTGATCCAGCCACAGCATTTTCAGACCGCACTTAGAATCCACACACAGTGCGACAACATACAAATTAAGACTAAAAGGAGGTTGGATGGCTCTATAACATATTTTGTTGTATTTTAGAGATCTGACTTCTGCTATTTAATTTTCAGCTAGCATGAAATGAGCCAGCCAAAACAAATAATAGTAGTATGTATTTTCAGTAAGCCAAGTTACTATATATTCAAACTCACTCTCTATACAAAATCACAGCCTATACAAATTATACAAAGTCTATACAGTTTAGCTATATAAATTATGCAAATTATATCTAAATTATTTCTCCTCTAGCTAGTGACATTTTACTCAGTTTTGCTCAGTGTACACTGGTGTAATTCAGATTTCCAGCAATGAAAATGAGAAAAGACTTTGAGCAGGTCATTAATGTCATATACAAACTCTTTATTCTGATACACATTTGGAGAACACCAAATTATTTATGACCAGATTTCATCCTTTGTGGTAGTCTGCTGAAAGCAAATGAGTTACAGTGGGAGGGTGTTAGTCTTTGCTTTATGCCATCAGGATTCCAAGCAGCAACTTCTTGCTCTCCAAAAAAATGGATCAACATTCACATAACAAACTTCTGTTCTTCATTTCCTTTTTATGAGCTTTAAGACATGTGACTTTGTGCTAGGACTGCACTGCAAAGTGAATGGAATCAGTATCTAATGTGCTGAGCCAGAACTTTCCCAAAACAATAAAAATGATATATTCTTTTCTTCCCTTTGTATTATGAGATGTGTGACACCCCTGTTAGTAAAACCCGTGATGGAGTTAATAAGATGAAATTAGTAGCAGCATGACTACTGCCAAAGGCAAGGTACAGCTGCTGAATCCTCCATCCATTTTGCAATTTATGTGCTAAATAAATTAATAATGTTAATGTTATCAATAACATTATTAGGTGAAATCCACCTTTCTTTAAAACTCGATTATTGTTCACTTCAAGTGTTCCCCATTTGCCTGTCCAGTCTGACTCCATGCGTTCCCCAGCATAGGAACTGCTTCTAAAGGGGATTAATCAACTAAATATGGCATGGTCATATTCGGTTTTCATGTAATTGGCTGCTTGAGAGTGTAAAAAGTGAAGAGGGAGGTCTCCAGCACTAAATTCCAAGCCACAGACACATGAAAACACCATGTAACACACTACAAATGAAGAGTTTGAATAAAATACACACTATATCAATAAGGGACTGACTCTGCATGTTTATGAAAATAATATCAGTTACAGACTAGAATTCTGTTCATTTCATGCCATGGCAACAAATACAGTGAAACCTCAGAATGTGTATTTATACCAAAGCTCAACTCCCTTAAGGCTAGAGGCCAAAAATGAAGTACAGTGTGCTTCAGTAAAGTGGTACCTTTTGTTCTTGGGAGGTGTAGTGTTTGGCTGTTATTTTCCTGGTCCTAGATTCAGCAAGAATTTAATCACGTGAGTTAATGACTCATTTCATATGGATTATATTTGGGATAGAGAGAGGCACAGACTTTAACTCCTTCATGAACTGCGGATTTGTACCACAATCCAGTAAATCTTTTCAGCTTACCTTAAACTGCAGTTAATGATACATTAATTCATAGTTCATACAGCTAGGAAGGACTGCTATGATCATCATGCCTGACCACCTACATCTGAAACAAAGTTTATGGGATTTCTCATTTTAAATAGTATGATACACAAACACATTCCCAATGTGTTCTTCAATGGGTTTCAGAGTAAACCCTGAGAGACAACCAACCAAAGAGTCTATAATAATGAGATGACGAATTTCCACGCATCTTTGAATCCTATTGTTTCTACCCCACTCTGGAAGCAAAAAACTAAAGGTAAATTTTGCCAATGTGGATGTCTAAATCTCTATATAGTTTTGCATAATTTTTGGCCTTTTTAGGTGGAATAGCTTGTTTCTGAAAGCTCTGTATCTAATGGCAAATAGTTAATCTAAGATAGCTTGATGCATTTGAGCACTGAAGTTAAATGACAAGGTTATAACTTTGCAAACCATCGTATTTATTTGTTTCAATCAACATCAATTATTCGTCATGACTGATAAGAACCACTGCATATCATTGGTAATAATTTATGGTTAGCATTAATACTTTAGGGTATGAAATATTGCCAGCCATAACAACTATATGCTGCCAAACCAAAATAAATATAAACGCAAGACATTTCTAGACACGTAATTTATCTGTAAGAAAAAAGGCTGTCAAGGAAGCCTAAACAAAAAAGTGCCTCTAGAAAATCTGCTAAAGCTTCAACTGTTCCACATATAATTTTTCAATAAGATTAATTATCTCAAGAAAAAGACGTCCACTGCAGAATGTTAATTAATTCACAATCAATTAAACTCAGTTCATCTAACCAACAGTAATGTAATACAAACCACAGTTCAGAATAACTGCAGAAACTTCTTTTTCTTCCCCTACATGAAGAGCTGAGACAGACCACCCTATATTTGGATATGCAACTCCATCATTTTTTAATATATAATAACTTCAGATGAGTGAATTATTCAAAAAAGAATGTTCTGCATTGCTACTTCTGAAAGCCTCATATATCACTGTCACTTGAAATTCTATTAGTTACACTATCACGTAAGATATGTTTCTTGAGTCTTGTATGAGATGACTTACGACAAAAATTTATATGAATTTTTTCTGGCTTATTCACCTTCAGCATTAAAAACCAGGTATGACTTCACTGAAATCATTGTTACATGACAGCAAAGCTGGTAAGTCTCAAGCCTCAAGCATAACATGTGCATTTTTTACATTGACACACATGTATATGCACATCATTCTCAAGTTTATGCTCACACTTGTATTCAGTATGATTAAAATTTTGACTTTACAAATATTTCAGGATTTATAGAAACCTATCTTTTCCTGAAATGATTTGCAGGCAGCTTCACAATATGCATGCATATTTTGATCTGGACTAGCGCAAGGAGAAACGGAAGATATCAATTCTGATAACACAACCAGAACTTTAGCTGCTAAGAAACATGAGGCAGGTGAGGGCGCTTGCTTCTGGTCACTGCAGCTGAAGATACTAGATCTCTCTTAGAAAAATGTGTACTTAAGTGCTTTAATACTGCCTGATACTTTAAACAGTCTGATCTCTTTATAGGGTCCTTCCAGTATAACCCGAATCCCATACAAGAGGCATCCGTTATGGGAAACTTGGACTGAGTATCTCCACACATAGTGAAGATTGTTAACTGAAACCCAAATATGTTTTAAATCACTAATTCTTGAAGGCAGAGCTACATCAAGTCTCCTTAGAGTGTTTTGTGATGGTTTAATTCAATTTGCTCTTTGGGATACTGTGGAAGAAAGAATCAAGCCAAGACTTGGTTTTCTTCTCAGTTTTTCCAAGGTAATATGTTTCTCACATATTGTATTTATTCAAACAGATTGCTAAAGAGAAAATTGGCAAATGCAGAAAAAATACCACCTTGTTTTGAAGAGACACACTTCTACATGTGGTTATACTTATAAAAATGCGCATAAGCTGATTCAAGTGAAACATTATGTGCAAAGAAATAGGTAAAAAAAGTTGTTGAGAAAATATTTTCTGAAATCACACTCCATATAAAATGAAATGTCCAGGTTCAGAGCACAAAACTGAACTCAAGATGCCCTGAAATGATGAGGATGCAAAAGAAAATCAAGGCATACAATGGGACAATTTTGAAGTAAAGACCACAGTCTCAATATCTCTTTTTCTTCGCTAGACAATCTGACTCACTCAGGCAGCAGTAAGAAAGCAGATACGGGATGCTCCTCTGCTGTTTGCTTACAAACGACATGAGGAGACGAAAAGACCCTGTGGAGCTGAAGAAAGGACAAGCAATGAGATAAATGGCCTGTGGGTATGAAGAAATGCAAAGGGAAAATGGAAAAGAAAACTGGGCTGAGGGAAGCAGATGGGTAAACCAGCAAGAATGCAAGATGAAAGAAGGAAGACAAAAAGATAGGGCTAAAAATATCAGAATAGGAAAAAAGAGAAATAATAAAAAGAATAAGTTCAGAACAAAAGAGAACTCAGTCCCTTAAAGGGCTGAAAATGAAGAGAATCAGATCAAAAGAGAACAGGCAGCAGGGAGGGAAAGCAGTAAGCAGATCTGCAGTGTGTGGGCATTGTGGCTGGAAAACACAGGCTCTTGGGACTGATGAAGGAAATTTATGCAGAGCAGGCTGGCATTTAGAGCCGCCTTCTTTTGGAGGATAGAAGACGTGAGTGAAAAAGGCAAGCGTTTTTTTCTCAGGAGTCTGACAGTTCAGCACTTGAATACATGAACGTCCTGCCTTACACTACCTTGCTTACCATCACTACTAATTGCTTAGCATGGATATGCCACATGGAAGACCAGGAATGCAGTGAGTGTTTCTCATGTAATAAGTCATCTTCTCTGGGAGCCTCCCACAGTGATACCAAGACACCTTTAATGGTATCTCTGGCTGCTAGACTGTCCAGGGAATTTTTTGTATGCTACTACTGAGTTGTTTTGTTTGTTTGTTTGTTTTTTTCAATAGTATTCAATTCCTTATTTAGCCTTTTATAGAGTTTTTGTGAGAAAATGACTGTTTGTCTGTCTTGACTTTGAGTATTTATCTGCCTGTAGGTTGAGCTATGAACAGGTTTCCCAACTACTTCTGAAATCCATGTGGTTACATGCTCTTGTACCACAATCAGACCTTTATGACTCAGGCAACCAACATGGCCAGGACTCCATCCCTCCAAACCATTCCCTAGAAACCCTGTTTAAACTCTTCAAATGATTTAAACACTGCAATTTAGATTTCTCCCCTTCTTAAATCAGTTCGGCACATTTATCTTCAATAAACTATACCTATGTTAAGACAGCATGAAGAAAAAATCTTGTCCATAGGAGTAAGTTCCACAGGTATCACTCCAGCTAAATTTCATCTTTAGTTTTAAACTTCCTTTTTGGTCATGCCCTATTCATCCCTCTTACCTCTGTGATTTCTTTGGTGCTGCTGGTCCTGCTAGCTGGCTTACATTGTTCCTCTTCTGTTCCACTATCTTGTTTCAAAACTGAGCAAAATATCACTTCCATATGCAGTTTCCAACAATTGAGCTCACAGCTAGTTATCCACTCCAGCACTTCCCATTAGCAAGCCATGATGCTGCTTGTAGTCAACTAGGCCTACCTTCACTAATTTTCTCTTATTGTACCATATTTCTGTATTAGTCTCTGTTGCGGCCGTTTTATGATATTAAAGTTCCTTTGACGGAGGTAACATGAAGTAGACTCTTGTAGCAAATAAAAGACCTCTTCATGATGAAGCGATTAAAAGGTCATGATAAGAGAGCTATTCATTTAGTACAAGGGACTACTTCACAGTGATCTCAAAGAAGCTATAACAAAGTGATGAATACCTCACACCAAACTCGGCTCTCCAGGAAACATCTAATCTGGTGCTATATTTGCAGACAATAAATAGAATTAAAAAGGTTAAATTTGTGCAGGTGGTTGACTGCCTTCACTGAAACATTAATGTATTGCCTAAGACCCCAGGCTAAGAACCTTTCATGCTCAAATACCCAAAAAGACTTCTCCTTACTTAAAAAGAACACAAAAATTGGATAATAAAAGGGCCACATCTTAATATTTCTCTAAAAAGCAGACCCAACCATTTGATCTGTTAGGTTTGTCACACTATCAGTGTTCCTCAGAGCATGAGACCGAAGCTTGGTTTAAAGCATGATGTGCAACAAAGACAGCTTTGCAAAGATGTGCTTGAAACATTTCTCTGGGACAGTTACATAAAGGTCTAGTCTTTGCCATCTACTTCAAGGTATTTCAACTCCGTCTATGTATTTTAAAAGATCTTTCATTCTATCCGTACCAAAATAACTGCTAAATCTCGTTTTGCAGGAATTCACTTATTCAACACTCCTCCTTTTAACACTGTTAAGAGATGCAAACGCCAGTGGATTTATCTGCTTTCCTGACTGACCTGTTGGCCTAGTCAGAGAAGAGACAGTCAGCCAATTTTTTCTTTGATCAAGGAGCCAGGAATGCAGCCAATGCCTCTTCTGAGAAAGATGGGATGGGTTCCTCATGCATAATGTAGACGGGAGATACACTTGCCATACAATGAGCTACAACAAGAGAATTGTGAGACAGGATGGTTAAAATGTTTGAAAAACACACAGACCTTTTCTGTCTTTGGGCATTTGCTCTGGGACAAAGTTTTCAATTACAGGATTATGTATTACTTCTTAAAAGCCAAAGCAGTGCCAACCATCCCCATTTATATCCATTTGCATGGTGGGTTCAATTATGTTGTTGCAATGGTTCTTCTAGTGGAAGGAAGCTCTGCCTTAGCACATTTTAAGCAATGACCTGGGTCAGGCTGACCCTTTTTCCTTCAAGCTAAGTAATTCTATATTACTAGAAAGACACAGGCTTTCCATGAAGGTTACTTGTCCCTGCTTCAATGAAGAAGGAGCAAGTTCCAGATTCCAACGATAAAGGAGCTAGCTTGATATTTCACTGCCTTATTTCTCTAGTTTTTTTGTTCTTTGGGGAAATGGCTGGTAGAGTGGTGGTGGGTTTTGGTTTTGGCTTTTTTGTAGAATGTTCTTACCACATCTTCTGTTCTATTTTAAAAATAATTACTTATTTTGTTCTTGATGTTAAGTATTTCCCAGAGAACTATTTTCTGCTCTGATTGCACAGTCACAGAACCTATCAGACCCCTTGTTAAACTGCATTAGATACTAGCTCTTGGTAAGGAATAGCAAAACAGCTTTTTTTAAAAGGGTTTAAAAGGGTGCTGGCAACTATGCCATTCATCATCTTCACCTACTGCCTTGTCAAAGCAAAGAAGGGCAACTTCAGCTTCAAGAATGAATTCAGCAGAATAGAAAAACTGTCTATATTTTATTCACCTATGCTCGTTGGTACAGAACATAGCAAAAGTATGGGTCACAGACATTTCTGCATAACTGATAGTACAGATGGTATTGCTTGTATTAACATGGCTCCCCGAGAATTAATTTTGTTGTGATGGTAGACCTTTCCTCCCTGTCTTTCAACATTTCATAATTTTGCTGATTGTATTTATAGATTTCCCCATCTGTCAACTCACTAGCTTCCCTATTTCCATCCAGAGACATCAGTTCCAAGTATTTCATTAAAGCCATGTTCTGATAATCTGTGCAAACAAGATTTACAAGGTAGTGCATCATGCTTACAAACTGACTGCATTGCATGGCGGTTGCTAGGCATGTGAACAGTGAACGGTTACTGGTTTCGAGCTGTTGTAGGACACCTTTTACTATGAGATAGCAACCTGAGATTGCTATCTCAAGTACAAAGCTGCACCACTGATTACACTTTAAAAAGATTTCTTTAATAATCTCCAAGTAAAAGCTGCAGTAACTGTGCTCAAATTCTTTCACATCAGTCAGCAGCTAAGCAAGTATCAATAACACTACATATTTTCTTCTACATGATTAAACGTTTCCATGATCCAGCTTCACTACACCAAGTTAAGGACCCAGCTGGAGTTGCTCTTGTAACACCACTGCATGGGCTACAAGTCAATTTTCAAAACCTTCCGACAGGACACTTGCATATTTTCTGAGCTTCTATTCTGACCCCAAAATGTTTGTAAGCTAGTGATTTCAGCTAAATAATAATAATAAAAAAGTATGATAAACCAGATCTTTCTATGATTTATTACACAGGACATTCTTTTTGCAGTGTTCTTCTGCTAAGCACGCTTAATTTCAAATGTATTTATCATTGTATATACTGAGTTGAATGAGATTATGAATGTGATCTTCAGAGGGACTTTTTTAATTTTGCAAGCCTCTGCCCTAGTGACCAAAACTACTTTTTTTATAAAGCTCTGCCTATGAGCTTCACATAGGAACTGTAACTTTTGGATGAAACTTATATAAACAGAAATATTAAATTGTACATAAACCCTCTGCCAACCCCATAATAATTAGAAAAGGAATCTAGTTCAAGAAACAAGTGGGGTTTGCTATAGCAAAGATTAAGAAGCTCAACAGCCACTCTGTGAGAAGTGAATTCAAATATGTTTGTAAAACTCAACATAAATGTTTCAGATTATATTTTGAAGCAAATAATCTAGATTCAGATTTTGACAGATCACCTGACAAAGAAAAGTTGAAAGGAAAAGATTCTTGACAAAAGAAATCCCCTGTTAGGGAAGCCTGTGCTCACTTTAGGCCTTTCAAATCTAGGTATTGGTAAAAATAGTTTCCTGCCTGATCCTGTTACCAACTCCCACCTGTGACGTGGGAAAAGAGACAGCTATAGGAAACTTCTGTCTCCGATGAAAATCTTTTTATTGTTCTCTGTGAACTTTGGTTAGTTCATTAATGTGTGATTTGTATCCAGAAGCAAGTAGTACATTTAAATATGCACTATTACTAAATTGACATACATGCTCACAGTAGTTCACTCGGATATATATGGATAGATAGACAGATATAAAAGAAATGACAACTGCAGATTTTCAGTTATTTGTACAAATGAAACCCTAAAGAATGATCTGTTGATGGAGATGAACTAAGTAGTCAGCAACTTATCCCCACAGGGATAAGTTATAACTTCAACAGATTATTCTATGTTGGAGCTCTCTTGCAGGGACAACAATAATACCAGAGCTCTCTCATGGCTGTATTTGACATCATTTTCAATGCTGCTTCTGCATAAAACATATGTGGGGAATAGAATTCTAAAATTTCTAAAGATGGATGCATTTAGGTGTCAGATTAAGTCAATGAGATGTCAATAAGTCAACAAGATGCATGACTCTTTGTCCTGGTTTCAGCTGGGATAGAGTTAATTGTCTTCCTAGTAGCTGGTAGGGTGCTATGTTTTGAGTTCAGTA
>JANXJC010000001.1:44625284-44652185 GCA_027564655.1 Leptodon cayanensis
TACTGTTGTCATTTTATTAGTGTTATCATTATCATTATTAGTTTCTTCTTTTCTGTTCTATTAAACCATTCTTATCTGAACCCACAAGTTTTACTTCTTTTCCCGATTTTCTCCCCCATCCCACTGGGTGTGGGAGGGAGTGAGTAAGTGGCTGCGTGGTGCTTAGTTGCTGGCTGGGGTTAAACCATGACACTCTTAAAGACCATCTTTGGTGCTTATCTGCACCTTTAGGCACTCAAATACCTCCGTAAATCTGACATGTAAGCCCTTGGAAATTGTTACCCTTACCCCTTCCACACGCACTAAAGCCATCATAATCAAAACATAAAGAAATCCAAGTGATTTCACATCAAATACCTGATGTAAAGTGCTTATATTCCTCTCACATACTCAAGTGGAGCAAATTCCTTAATACAACCACTTATTTGACATTTAATTCATCTTCCTTGTAATTCAATGGGCAGAATTAAATGATTAAACCTAAAGTGATTATGTACATAATGAGTAAAAACAGATCAATCCTTTTTTTAATTTCAGGAGTGGGGGTTATAAAAATGTTTAAGCACCTTTAATACAAGGAACTACCTAGTAAAATTCACATTTGTGTCCTTTTAAAAATAATAATGGGACTTTAATCAAATTAAGCTTCTTAGATTTCTAAGTAAGCAGTGGCTATTTTATTATAATCCACTGGCCTGATTCTCAACTGCTGTACTGTTGTCTAACTCCCTTGACTCTATTGAGCTACATCCGTTTTGAACATCTATGTCCTCTTTTAAAATACTTGATTTTGTCTTTTGTTTTTTAAAATGTGGTTTATTTGTCATAAGAGATACACAATAGGCCACATACTCAAGAGGAAGAACAGCCATTTCTGTTTGGTCTGTATCTTGACCATCAAGTTCCCTGAAAGTTTCTCTTCCCTTACAGAAATTTATCGTCAATTTAGCAAAGTCATTACAGAGTATCTGTTACTAATAATGGTGCAGCAGTTTGAATGACTCTTACTCAACTCCCTTTAATCATGTCTTACTTATAAGATCTATACATTCAATATGGAAGCTGAAATTAAAAAAAAAATACACAGAAACATATATGATGATCCAGGCTTCTTTCAAAGACAAGAACCATGTGTCACATTAATACAAGCAGCAAACCTTTGTAGATGGTGGGGAGGAGGGATAGGGTTCATAGTGAATTCACCCTCTCGCAGGGTGCAGATTTATTCTCCATCTGGTTCTGTGGCCTGACGCTGAGTGGTGTAACCGGTCCAGCACTCTGTCTCAAAGTCCGGACCTTCTCTGATTGAATTCAATAACAAAATTTCACAGTCCTCAGCGGTACAGAGCACAGCTATCCTCATGAACATAAAGAGCCATTTCAGCCATCTATTTCATGTGTAGACCTCAGCTTGCCATTAAACAGATAAATGTTTCATAAGAGTCTGCGGAGTGACCTTACTACGCGCCGTTCCCATTCCAGCTATTATTAAATGAGCACAGACATATATGGATTACATGTGAATGCTTTGGGAATGAGATTAAATGTGACCCTAAGAATTAGTACTTGTTAAAAACCTGATCATTCCGTCTTCTCTCTTTCAATATTAAAGAATGATAATCAGTAAGAGCAGCGCACCCTACAAGCACTGCACTACTGATGTAATACAGGACACACACAGGTCTCTGTAGCCTACTGCTGGTTTATATATGGGTGCAAGCTACGTGATTAATTGCATATTCATTTAGTGGGTTAGGAATTTATAAGGGTCTATTAAGAACTTTATTCTTTATAAGATGTATCTACTTTTTTCTGAACCTTTTTTTTTTTTTTTGTTCGAATTAGGTCAGTGGTACCTGACAGCTAAGATATATATAAACAAATGCTACCGAGTTCTTTCTGTTAGCAGACGCTTCTCTACTAGTACTCAGGAAGCAGGTAAAGTTAGTCAGGCAGCTAATGATCTGCTTTGACAAAAGAAATTTTAACTCTCTCATCATCCATTCCAGTTACTAACTGATGGGGCTTCCTACAGAAGACTGCTTTCTTTACATATATATTATTCTGGTAGAGCTGATCTAACAGGTTTCACACTCAGGAGCCTACTACTATTTTTATCTAGGAGAACCTGCATTTTCCAGTATTCCCAAGCACAACCTTTTAAATTTTCATTTGCATTTCTGGCATAGCTCCTACCTGAATGAATCTCTATTAGACCACCATTAGCTGTAAAATGTAACACTAAAATTCTCTAGTCTTCCCATTATGGCTACTGCAGCTAATCTGACCACTGAGCTTCTCGAGCAATTACCCTTCTGGTGACTGTAACTCTGAACTACAAAGATGAGATAAAGACATTGTAGTGCTTTGTACAGCAAGACTATCTAGCAAGGCTATCCATTTCATTTCATACTACTAATAATACATTTACTCTTTAACATCTTCTCAAAGATTTTTATCACACAGCAAAGTGTTGCACTACATTCCATAAATACATTTTAAGAAATAAAGTGGTTTGAGTGTAGAGTGCTCTGTCCATGGCATTTTAGCAGTAAGTTACAAGCTATCATTAACTTTCTAACACTAACAGATGATTCGTTGTCTAATTAAATTAGCATGCAATTAATCCTGAGTACTAAATTGCTGTGTGCAAACTGACAAAAAAACCCTTCTTTGGAAAAAAAACAAATTTTAAAAAAAGCCTGTAACCTGACATTCTTCAGTGGACTTTTCAAGTGCAACTTCATTTTACTTTAACTAAATTATTTGCTATTAAAAAAAATAAGAGCCAACTAAAACCAACTTATCATAATTCACAAATACAAATGTTCTATCAATATAGCAAATTACATTACTTTTCAGTAGGACAGACACCAGTAAGTTTAAGAACTGTCATTACAGAATATTAACTTGAAATTCAGTTTTCCATTTATATCTGAAGGCAAAGAGCGTTTACTTCATGATCTTCCAAATTACTTCTTTTGGCAATTTTTTTATTCCTCCTATTCACCTGAGTTTCACAACATGATGTGTTTTTTCTCCATGCGGTATCAGATTTGGCTTAATATGCATTTCTCTAACATGTTATTGCAAGAGGAATGCTTGGCGTAGTAAAGAAACTGGAATCTTACAACCCAGTCCGCTAATGCAGAAGAGCTGATCAACATTCTGATCATACTTAATGCAACTTAAACAGGTTTTGCAATCAATAGGAAAAGGGAATTTGTTAAGTCTCAAAGATGTGCGTAAATAGACTTTCTCTGTTATTGGATTATCCTCTGCGCTGAAACAGAGTGAGTAGGGGACTGTAATACTAAGCAGTATCAGATTAAGTATCCAAAATATGAATGCTTGATGTAAAAATGAAAAATCTGACTGAGAAGCAGCCACAGTCTCACCTCAGGACAGAAAGAGCTGCCCCTAAAGCATACAGAAGATACTGGTTTAACCAGGTTACAAAAAAGTGTCCAAGGGTGGAAATTCTATAAGCTTCCCAAAAAATTTATTTCAGGTCTTAACTATCTTTAGAGTCAGAAAGGTTTCTCTTCATTCCAACCTAAATCTCCTTGGCTACAAGTTAATCCTATTACTTCTCCTACCACAAGAGCATATAAAAGTAAAATGTTTATCATCTCACTATTCAGAGGAACCTTTTACATATTTCAAGACTTACATCTCCAGCGTTCTCTTGTTGAGGCTAAGGAAACTCAATTCTTGTTTAACCTCAGTAATATTTTCAAGACTTCGCATGTCCTACAAAAACCACATGCTTAAACAATGAAGTGTGATACTTCTTTTTTTTTTCTGAACAGTAGGACATTATTTTTATGTGCTCAATTTGCAACCTGCCCCATATCCCCATATCTTTTTCTACAATACTACTGTCTATAATAGTCTGGCTATTTTGTATTTGTTTACTAGATTTATTCCCAACTAAGTGTAAGAGCTTGCCTTGTAGCTATTGAATTATAACCCACGTACTCAAATCACTTCTCCAATTTGTTCATATAGCTTTCAATTCTAGCCTTGTCCCCGAGGTTGCTGGTAACCCAGTTCGATATAATCTGCAAATTTAAATAAATTTACTCCCTGTTCTATTATCCAAATCATTAAGGGAAATGCTGAATATCACTGGTCTCTGGCCAGAGTCCTATAAACCAAAAATCCACCTTTTTTGACAGTGAACCATTTATTTACCACCATTCATTCCAAGCACAGAACTGCAATCTGCTTTTACTTATGGTGGCCCCATTTAGACCATGTTTCCTCAGCTCCCTGATGGCAACACCATGGTAGCTCTTTATCTACCCACTAGGCTTTTTGTACAATTACAGAGAGAAATTAGACTGATTTGTTATACTTTGAACTTTACAGATGGATGCTGGCAGTTACCTACTGCCTTCTTAACTTCTAGGCACTTTCAAGCCGTTTAACTCCTCCCCAGAAATCAATCTTCCTCCGTTTCTCCACCAAAATTCCCCAGAACATTCTGTTTGGTCTCTTTTGGGGGAAGACCACTGTTTGTCCTTTTCAGTATTATGGATCTTGTCTACCTTCCATATGTCTTCACAGATAACAAATAATCATAATCACATTACCTTAGCTACTTCCCTACAGCAATTTTTATCAGGGCCAGGAGAGCAATTCTAACCTTTTATTTCACTATCTGTGCTGGTTTCAGCTGGGATAGAATGAATATTCTTCCCAGTAGCCAGAATAATGTTCTGGCTTGGATACAGTATGAGAAGAATGTAGATAACACACTGATGGTTTCACTTGTTGCTAAGTACTGTTTAGACTAAGTCAAGAATTTTTCAGCTTCTCATGCTGAAAAGCTTCTCAGCTTCTCAGCTTCAGCTTCTCAGCCAGCAAGAAGGCTGCAGGGGCACAAGAAGCACAGCCAGGACAGCTGACCCAAACTGGCCAAAGGGGTATTCCAGACCACGTGGTGTCATGTCCAGTATATAAACTGGGGGGACTTGGCTGGGGGGGTGAGATCGCTGCTCGGGAACCAACTGAGCATCAGTCGGCAGGTGGTGAGCAATTGCATTGTGCATCACTTGTCTTTTTTGGGTTGTATTTCACTCTGTTACATTTTAATTTTTATTTAAATTATTAAACTGTTCTTATCTCAACCAACGAGTTTTACTTGTTTTCGATTCTTCTCCCCATCCCACCAGGGGCAGGGGGGAAGAGTGAGTGAGCAGCTGTATGGTGCTTAGTTGCTGGCTGGGGTTAAAGCACAACACTATCTTAAGCTAACTTATCCATTTGTCCCTGATGTTAAATGTATTAATCACCAGGTCACAGCTGACCTTGCTTTTGAACACTGGAGCAAAAGAGACAATCAACTAAAGTGTTGATTAGCAGTTCCTTCTCTCTCTGAGATAGACTGACTTATTCCTCATTTTTCCTTTCATTATTGTTGAAGTACTTTCTAATGACTCTTTACCTTCACTTAGTCACCCCAGGGGGGCTTCCCAGGTGCTAGGTCCTGTATGTCCTGGCCATGCCATAACTACACAGACACAAAACCCCAGCGAACGACAAGTCCCGTGTTCCTCCTCCTCTCTTATACTTTCAGTGTGCACTGCGGGAGAGCCAGCCATGGTGCCGCGTAGGGAGGGGGGGTGCTCTCCTAAGCATCCTCTACACTTCCCAGAGGACCACCAACTGAAGTGCAATTCATACACAGCTTTCACATCCCTGGCTATGGTATGTGACTGATTTTCTCTACTTGCTCCCATTATTCTATTTCTGTACAAAGTTCAGCGTAAGGCATTTGTTTCTTTCTTTGGGTCATACATTTTCTCCAGACCTCCAGCAAGGCCCATGCAAGAACAAACAAAGGAGATGACATACAAAAACAGGATTTTTCCTGATTTCTACTGCTCCAATAAACTGCAAAAAGAACAAGGGGAGAAACAGAATCAGCTATTGCTCTACAACTATAGGCCAGTCAGGCAGCTTATAGCAACTGCGCTGCCTGTGCTGTGGCTCTGCTAAGCACCCATGCATCAAGATTCAGATGGAAGTTAAATATTTAACTGCATCATGTGGTCAAGTTTTTTATTAATTTCAGCTGGAATCCTATGTGAATACAGGATGCATTTTTCAGTATCATTTAAGAGCCAGATGTAAAATAGAACTCAGGTTTGTAAAGTAGATCATGGGCAATATTTAGGCTGCAACCTAATATTGCAGCCCTGGGGGAAAAAGAATCACTGGAAGAAACTCAGTTATTCACTACTCCTAGAGGTGTCCTTTTTACATTAAAATTCTTCACACAGAGAAGAAAGAAAAAAAAAAAATCACAGTTTTGAAACAGGTGCTAAATTGCTCTGCTATCACACATAAAATACAGTTGATATCCCCCAACAGCTGAACTCTTTGCTCTTCTCTATTGAACATCCTCAGACCACTACTCACTGCACCTTCACATGCCGTGCCCCAGCAATCACCGCTGCCCTTTCAAACGCTGCTCAAGAAGGTGGCAACCGTCGTGCCGTCCCCGCCGGCTCCCACGAGCACCGGGGTGTCCAGGAAGGGGTGTTTTCTCCATGCTTCCATCAGCCACTCTCTCCCTGCCCACTGAGATCTGAAGACGCGCTGCACGGGAGACGTGCCCACCCCAGAGACGCTGCTCATGCATCCAACGGGACAAGGACTTCGAGGGCTCCTGCTGTGGTTCACGACCGGCTGCAGCAAAAGATGGTGTACAGCAGGGTCCTCAGCTGGAGACCGCAGGCAGAAGCAGCTCATGCAATGATTAGTCTGGGCACCGGGGATGTGGTTCAGATATGCCTCCTCCAGCCTGTTTCGAATTTAGCTCTCCCTGCTTTCAAAGCCAACCTCAGGAGAGCTTCCTGAGTCACTTATGGTGCAGTTCAAAGAGTCAAGTAATTCTAAATTGGACTCATAGGGACATCCTTCTGTGCAAATTTACTTTCAAGCCAGGCAAATTACAATACTAAATGGAAATACTTTACATTAATAAATAACTAAATCTTGTTTTGTCAGTCCTTAGCAGAGAAGAAATTAGTCTGTTCTCAAAGAGGTATTTTTTGGTGTAATAACACCGTATTGTATCTCACTGTTAAGTAAACACATACAACCTCAATGTGTCAATGCTTTGTGCAGCTCTGGCCCTCATGGCTCTGCTTTTGAGGTTTTTTTCTACTGTTTTTAAAGTATAGCAACTAATGGGAGAAAAAAAATGACAGACCTTTTTAGACAGAGACAAGACTGTCTTGTATAAAATACAATGAAGACAGATTTAAATACATATAACCTTGGGGTTATACAGTCTGAGTTCTTCTAAATGTGCTGTGCTCTGATAATACCTGACATTTAGAGAAACATCTCCCACACTTACACAATAAAGTTGATAACTTTCCAGAATTAAATCCACTCAAAGTGTGAAGTTTTGTACAAAGAGCTAAAAGGGAAGTGGAGAAAATATTCTAAGAACAGGATAAGGTCTACGGTTTTGCCCACATTTGATTATTTTGTTTGTTTGTTTGTTTTACACTGAGACAAGAAACAATCCGCATCTGATTTCAAACTAAAAGACCCTTGAAACTTAAAAAAGTAAAGTAAAGCAGCTATGTTGACTACTTATTCTTCATTAGAAGAACAACTTCATTTCAAACATACATAAATATTTTACAAAGGTGTAGAAGTTGCTTTATATAATATTTGCCTGTATTAACAGTTTGCTGGTACCTCTTGAAATATTGCTTTACATGCCTAGGACTGGCAGACCTTGAACATTAATATTTTCATTGACCTTTTTTTCAGTACAGATGCCTTCCAGCAAAATACACTGGATTTGCTCTTCCTTATTGTTGAAGGCTTCAAGAAAAACAGTTCTGCCATTTCTAAGAACAAATCTAGGAAACTCTTGCTGAAGTGGAGGAGGAGGAGGACAGCTGACAGCTTGTGGCACAGCAGCAAAAGACTTCTCAAAGCACCACCAGCAGCACCAGTTCCTCGGGGTTAGCTGAACCCCTGTTAAAGGCCCACACACGCCTGCGAGCCTGTGGCTCTGAGCTTAACAAAACGAGATTCCAGATTTGTCTGGGTTGGAGTAAGAAACTCAGCCTTTTTTCTACAGAGGAAAGAAGGAACTGTATTTACGAATCCTCTTCTCAAGGAAAGGACGGTGTGGAGAAAGGAGTGCTCCCTACATATATATATATATATATATATATATCCCTCTATGCATACATTCATATCATTATATGTTCTGCAGTCCTTCGCCGGACACAATCTGCTACTACCTGGTCAGACTACTTTTACTGAAATTATTTAATTTCTTTTTAAAAGCTTCCATTTTATTTTGGGCACATCTGAAAATAATTATATAAACAGTTATACAAAGAAGTTACATAAAGAAAGAAAGAAAAATGGGAAAACTGAATATGTATATATGTATTGAATGTTCCAGCTTCTAAGAGTAAAACCTTAGTAGTTGCAGAGAAATTGAAATTGAAGCTTCATCTTTGATGACAACATACTCACTAAACCAACCATTATATAAAACAGTCTCTGCATATTCTTATGATCTTAGAAAATCAAAGAGAAAGATGTGGAATTGCTGTAGGTACCCAAAGTAATATAGGATATACCCCATTTTGCAGAAGATGAAAGGAATATGCAAAAAATGCAAATGTCGTTCTGTGTTTTAAATTATTACTGTGGTAACCATGCCTAAGATGCTTCTTTGCCTTTTTTGTGAAATTAAATATCTTAAATGCAATAATGAATTCCTGGAAGAAGAGAATTACACAATTTTACTAAGAATGTAGTCTCCGGGATGGCCTAACTCTCCCCTGCAGCAGGAATAGAGAAAAGCAGTAGCATTTGCCCGAAACACCTCATGTTTTACCAGATATACTCCTTTACGCATACCCACAGCTGCACATAACCTCCTGCGCAAGTCATTTCAATGGCACACCTGGGATTAAAATGGAACCTGCGTTAAGGTTGTTTTGAGAAAAGTCTGCCTCCTGTGTCTTCTGTGAGCTGCCCAAACACCCCTTTTTTGTTCAAATGTTTACTAATAGTCTATACATAATTGCCAATACCAACAACTTCATAGTAATGATTTCAGTGATCTCAGCTAATCTGAAAATCAGAAAAATGTTGGGAAAAGCTACTTTAAAATACTTGTAGGTTTTTCTTATCTTAGTAGCACTACAAAAACTGTTGTGCTCACATGCATGACAGAAGCCCTGGATGATTCACTTTTAGTCTTATAACCTGCCAGAACGTGTAAAGAAAACAGAAATTTTAAAATCACTCCTTTTGTATTAAAAAATAATTTTCCTGTATTTAAAACATTTTTTAAAAGCATTGCCGCATTTTTATTATTCTGTATTCCACTTTCTAAATGCTCACTTTATGTATCTCTTATACTGGTTTGTGGTTACCATGACAGAAGGTATGGGATTCTGGCATTGCTTCATTATTGGAAATAAATTTGGAGATGATTGAAGCATGTAGAAATTAAAGCTATACTCATAAAATATTCTGATTACATTGTAAGTTAGTGCAGGATTACTAAAACCACTTCACCTCATAAAAATCAGTATAAAATGCTACTATTCGGATGTGGTATCAGTCTTCATTTAATCTATGATAAAAGACAGCACAAGCTATTAAACGCTGAAGTATTAGCCCTAGAAGTTTTAATGTTACATTTTCAACCAATGTTTTCTGTGTTCCATTTATTCTGTTACAAGTTCAGGTTATGGCAGCCTTATTCATACTTAATAGTATCTTAACTAACTACTAATTCTGCTTATTTAGCTGGCACTACCAGAGAATAAACCTACTCCTCATATATACAGAATGGGGAAGTAGCATTGGCCATTTACAGTATACTTTTTGTCTCCCAAGTGCTTTCTTCATAAATTGCAATGCCATTATACAGAGCTGTGCCCTCCTGTACTCCTGAAAGCCACTTTCAACGATTTTAGTTAGAGTGAGTATAATTTAAGGATTAGAAGTAAAGATAAGCTGTACAAACTGATTATTTGTGATCTCAAGATGTACTACTAAGATGTGAGAAAACACACTTCTCGGACAATAAACGGAACTGGAAAAGGTATCCAGTTTCTGGTATTTTAGAGGACTAAATAGAGCTCAGAAATTAGAGTTTCTGTGCCAGATAATGAATACCGAGAACAGTATTATACTTTTCTATTTTTAAAGCCAAAAGTGACCACTAAAATCATATATTTTGAGTTCTTGCCAACCTCGTGCTAATGGCAGACATCACTCCACGACTGACACATTGTGCCCATAATTTCTGTGTGATTTTGAACATCCCTTTAAGGAAACCATCAAGTCACTGTCATAATCTACAGCCAGCCCATCTTCCTTCTATAGCCAGAGTTACAGCATCAACAAATCCTGTCTTGTTTAGGCAATCACTAAAATAAAGCAAATACATTCACACATCTGTTTTGAAAAATCCTCCCCAGGAATTCCTTTCCTCTGAGTTAAAATCCTTTCCTCATGATCTGAGTAAGCTTTACTAATACCTAATACCTAAACACACGCTGCAAATTGTGAAGAGTGAGTAGGACTTTTAAAAGCTAAAGTATGCCCATTTTTAATCACTCATTAACACTCTTTTTGGTAACACTGAAATGCCATTATCAGTTGAGGAAAATTATACTTGTGAATGTCTTTATAACTTCACATTTAGCTCTCTGGAAAGAAAGAACTGCTTTATTGGGGTGTCTGACAGGTAATGATCTCTGATGGAGGGGTGGAAGAATTTTTATTCCTCTTTCTTCACTCCCTGAAGCAAAGCTCAGAAGAGCAGGAGAAGAGGCACTTCTCCCTGCCCTACCCCTCTGACCCGAGGACAGGACAGAGTATGTTCGCTCTCAAAGCAACTCTCTGCATCTTCACCTCCCTGCATGCTAACATGGAGCCTTTCCTGGATTTAATGAAAACAATTGTAATAATAAAAAGAAAATTAAATTAAGAATAAACAAGCATTATTATTTAAGCTTTCTTTTCCTGAGAGACTCTTCCAGACACTGCCATGTTGCAATTCCGCATCCCCCCATCCACCGGTCACCCCAGGCTTTGCCATGGGCTTTGTGGATGATGCCTCCTGGACAGGACCGACAGCCCATTTGCATCCCCACAGCACCACACAGCGTGCAGCCAGATGTGGAGGGACTGAGCGGGACGTGCATCTTGCCTGAAACGCCTGTCTCATTGGGGATTAGACTCATCAAACAATAACGTAGTTACGGTCATTCTGTTTTCTTGAAATCACTTTTCACAGTCTTTAGGAAACCATGAGAAGAGACATTGAAGGCAGTCTTCTCTATCACCTTATCCACTCACATTAGTATTGTCGTTAGAATAAAATATACGTCACAATGATAACTCCAAGGTGCTGCAGTCTGATTGCCTTATAATAAGTTCTACTAAATTACGTGACTTGGAAATCAAGTTCATTGATTACACTTTTTAGAGTCTCCGAATTTGCTGCACCATACCCTTCTTACTCCTATGCCCTACCCTTTCATAATTTCATTTTTTGTACTTATCTTGGTGTCGCATGCTTAGGTTCCTTTCTTCTTTTCTTTCTTTCAGTTTTGTCTTTTTTCCTCTTAGTCACTGCCCACACTATCTGCAGAAAGTTGATGCTTGTTGCACGTTTTCCCTTTTTTATTTTTCCTTTTCTATTTTTCCTTCCTCCTAACTCCTTCCTTCCCATCTGCCTTCTTTAGCAGTTTCTACAGAAGGTAGGTTGCTTCTGCACTGAAACGCAGGCCTGCTGAGAGTGAAAAACAATTTCTAGAAATTTCTGAGCTCCCTCAGCCTTCTTTCTGAACAAGCCTGTGGGTAACACGTTTCAGGCTCCGGTACTCTACCAGGGCATGGTTTCACAGGAAAACAAAGGAAATGTCCTGGTATCTTTAGTTTGGCATCTTATCAACAAGATGATCCCACACAATTTTTGGCCGATGTAGAAATTGTAAGAAAATTAACCAGGATACAGCAGTGTGGGTGAGGATGAAAAATTTCCATTCTGTATTAGAATTCCCCAGACCTTTGCTCCAAATGGGATTTCCTGGCAGGAAATAGACATGAATTAGACATGAACAGACATTAATTCCCTGCTTAGGCAGCCACACGAAAACATTCTGTTAAAGATGAAGGATAGCTCTATACAATTTTCCCATTTAGTTTAGGCCCTTCAAGTCCCAGCAACAGGAGCAGGTTTAGCAATTATAAAATGAAAAAAAATAACATTTGGATTAGTTGATTATTCAGAATTCCCTGATTGGTTTTCTCTTTTTACAAATCCTACAATCAATATAATTTTTAATCTGTACCTATTTTTATCCTGACAAACACTCTTGGCTCACTAAAATTTGCCTACCTGATTGCAGATTGAAGAAGATTTTCTTCAAAATAAAAGCCAGCATCTCTGGGAATCTCCCAACAACCCCTGTGTGATCTTTCACACACAGAAGAAAAGTCAAATTTGTCTATTCAGAGCACTAAGTGCAGGACAGATCTCAGGCTCAGATGCTGCCTGACAAGCTGCAGGCTGCGCTGCATCTTATTATGAAAGAGTTTTTTTCCAAAACCCCTCAAAAAAATAGAGTTTTCACAGAAATACTGGCAAAGCCATAATTACAGTGGCAATAGTAGGTGATTCTATAACAAACTATATTTCTTTCCCATGAAGATATTAATTTACTTTTTTGAAATGTTCATTGCTAAGCCTATGATTGGGTTTTTGAATTGTGTTCAGAGGCAATTTATTCATGAGTAAAAATACACTCTATCCTAAATGTACAGAACACTAATTTAAAATGATCTATTTGCCATAACATACATTCAATCCCCTACTGAAAAGTTCAGAAGCTTCTCCTCCTTCACATGCAGCACCATCAGGCTATTCTTATGCACCACAAGCCCTGGCACACATTTCAGATGAATTATGAGGCTTCTATTTCAATTTTTACAGCAAAAAAGGTATGGGTTAGATATATGGGTTAGATGTATTTGCTAGCATATCTGCACTACAAGTTTCCTAAGGTGCAGATTCAAAAGCATCATCATAAGGGCAGTTTCATTTATCAAAATATCAAGCAGTGCTAATGCTCTACTAAATATGGTTATTTCCAGAAATACTGAAACTTTGTAGGAAAACTAGTAGCCATTTACAAGCACCAGCCTGTGAAGCTGAATAGTATTCTGAAAAATCAAACCCGATTTTCTTATGTGCCTTTTTTATCTTCAGTGTTAGAAATTGGAACCCAGTCATTTTTTTGTACCTAATGAGTCAAAAAAAAAAAAAAATCACAAAGGACTGTGTTGAGTATAAGATATAAGCCCATCACACCACATCTACATCTGTAACTGTGTGAGATGCTAGCCCCAAGTACTAAGTTAAATAATTTTTTGGACAGAAACTTCTAAGGAAAACTAAAGCACTTAAAAGTGGTTCCGGTTACTCAGAAGTATTTTATCTTAATTATTGAAACAATATCCCATAACGATGTTTGGATATCCACATCTTATACAACACGTAAAGCTTGGCATTGATTACTTCCAGTTACAAGTTAGACAGTACAGTTGTTTTGTTAGAAGGAGGAGGTTTCAGTTCCTTGCTCAGTGAAGTAACTACTTAGGCATATTTTGTCAATCAACACCCAGTTAAATTTTCAGTAGCATTTTGTATTTTAATTCCTGTTCATCAAAATATTAGGTAAAGTACCTTTGCTAGTAAAAAAAGTCCTGCACATACACTAAACGTGTGTTCAGGAACAACTGTTTGCTGAGTGATATGATAATCATCTGGGAACTACATGCCATAAATGGTCTGCCCAGAGAAAAGTACGTATCTCTGGCAGCGGATCAAGCTTCCTCTGAAGTTGATAGTTTATTGGTTAGAAAGCCCAGCAAGGAGCCATTGGAGACGTCACTATGGCTGAAAGAACACAGGCAGTTTTCAGTAATCTGTAATGGCCAACAGGAAAAAATATATGCTTCAAGTGCCTCCAATTTTAAATAAATTAAGAAATCTGAAAATCTGATATATTAAAAAAAAAATCACAGTTCTATTCATCAGCTTGTTTCTTGTTGGTGCTTCCTCATGGGGTGATTTTACTGAGCTCTCTGTGATTATTTTGGATTCACATTGTTTTACGTAAGATGTGAATTGGGCCCACTGATTTTGAAATTGCTGGGTCTTTTATTCTTCAGGTAGTTTGAGGAAAGGACTGTACTCAGCCTCTTCACCATTTCGGTATGTTTTCACTTAGTTAAATAAAGCTGTTGTATTGCTCCTTTAGGCAATAGTGCTACATTCACTAAAGCAAAGATAGTATATCGACAACCAACGGAGAGAGTTTGTAGTAAAAGCCTTGTGACCTACATCTTCTCTGTCTTGGACTATGCTCTTAATACCACATACAGCAGAAATCAAAGCAGCAAGGTCACAGCCCATGCTCAGTCATGAGAAACATAGTGAAAGAAAGCACATCTTAGCATTGTACCACATTTAATTCACTGACAGCAGTATTTCAACATCCTTTACATGGCTTGTCTAAAATCAAACGTGATGTTCCTGCTTCTTTATTATTAATCAAACAGAAATATTCAATTAAGTTTCCCCTTATAATTAAACTTTCACTTTACATAATATGCCATTTACGCAGAATCTGCAGTTGCAATCATTGCTAGAGAAAAGAAATGTCAGCTTCAAAGTTAGTATCTCCTACAAATTAGAAATTCTGTCTCTGTACATGATGGTTATAGGCTGTAGACTCTTAAAATAATTTAAATTTGGCTGAACTCTATTTCAGATTCAATCAAGCACATATTCTTTTCCCATAACAGGTGATGATGAAACAGATTATTTGAAACATTTAAACCAGAAGACATTAAAAATACATAAACATATAGAAACACTGAAAAAAAGTCAGGTAGAAACGTCTAAGCATATACAGCTCATAAAGAATAATGAGAACAGAACTTGTACAAAATTACTATTAAAATTCACACAGAGTTTTTTCTTTAATTCACTTTGAGTACCTCTGCAAGTCAATTCATCCACATGTATTCTAACCTGCATTCAAGAAAAACAAGGTACATGGTTTTATTATATCAAATTATGCCTATAACCAAGGTATTATTAGTACTGTAGCAGAACATAATTTGTTTTATGATATGTCCTCAACACCTCTAAAATTTTAACCCAAAGGCCCTTGCTCTTGGGACTTCATATGTACTTTGTAAAGTATTGTGTAGCTTAATAGAATCTTACGAATTAATGAAATTTTATCATTAATTTGTGGATGCATTTATTGTTAGTTACATGAACTATTCACACCAATCAAACAGGTCACAGTCTCTACTACGGGATATAGCTTCTAACCACGTCGAAGCAACACTGACTGCTTAACATACACAAGAACATTCAGAGAATACTACAGTAGCAGCAAAGATAATGAACTTGTAGGGCTAGTTCAATGAACTATAAAATGTATGCATGAAAAAAACACAGGTGTTCAGGAAACTGCAAATAGCCAGTTAAAACCTCCCATAACCTAGGAAAAATAAATAAATTGGTTCCCTGGCTTAACAGGATACAGTCAAGGTGTTAGGTCAAATAAATGACTTTTCTTAACAGTGATTCCATCAGGGTGATTTTGTCTTTTTTACATTCTGGACTGCAAAGGCAAGGCAGGTCTGCAGGTTTCTAAGACTAATTCACTCTAAGCCAGATAAAGTTTCAGTTAACTAAAGAAGCAATGAAAACAATAACCCCTTCTGCCCACTGTGGGATAACATGATGTTCTCTAACTTGTCAATGCTGCAATTTGTACGAGAGATATAATGTTAAATAGACTGGTTAAATAAACCCCACCTCCATTGTCTTATACTGAATCAATCCCGCACCACTAAGTAACATCTGCCTTCGGCGCAGACGGGTTCCTAAGAAAGACACAAGTACAATTCAAATACGTTGATCAAGATGGCAGGTGAATAAAACACAGGTCAGATGCTGAAGTAAAAGAAAGAATAGATACTACACACTAAGAAACAGGAAAATTGATTTGGCAACAGCTGGTGAGAAAGCTGAGAACAATCGATATAAAACAGTGCTTGAAAAGAGACCCTGTGTGAAAGAGGTAAGAACACAAGAGGCTGAATTGGCAAGTGCATTGAATGTATAACCTGTAACTATCTAATAGCCTCTCATCCTGTCTGGATGATAGTACTTGTGAACCCATTACACTCAGTAATGGTAGCTTGCTAATGCCATACAAAAACTGAAGTGCATCCTGAAAACAGTGGGAGAAGGTGAGAGGTTGGAGCGGATGTCCAAGCACAGACAATGGGAATGATATGAATCCTGCAAACTCTTGAGGATTAGGAATGCAAAGAAAGTCAAATATAGAAAAGGAGCTAGTTTGGGATTGCCCAGAATTAAAAGAGACTAACCATTTTTAAATTTTTATTTAACCTCTCATACAATTTTTTTTCCTAATTTCTTTAAGGAAAGATTTTCCATCATGCATTAATTTAGATCCCTTGGTAAAAATGAGAAGATAAGTAGAGGAAAACTTGAGGAATGTTTGTAACCTTGACACTTCTACTCTTCCTAATTTATTTCATATACGCTGGATAAGAAATGCTAAAGTTTTGAGGTGAGATGGGAGAGGAGGAGGAGGAATAACTCATGGTCAACTCCCAGAAACATGATTATTTTAAGAAACCAGTCTAAAAAACTGAAACGGTGACCACTTTGATAAGCTTTTGAATTCCAGCAGGAAAAATAAAACAGGTTAAATGACTGTAAAACATTTCTTGAATATTGCAATTGTTTTTAGTAGCACGACATCAGAAAAAAAGGAGGGCAGGCAGGAAGGAAAGAAACAACAATCAGAGCACAGTATCACAGAAATATAAAAAAAAAAAGATGTCAGGAAAAAAAGAAGACTGCGATATGATTACAAGCTATTACCAAAAAAAGAAGAACTATAAATATTTCTCAGGTGTACTGTTTCAAGTTTTGATGGAGTTGTACAGAATTACTAAGTCATTGAATGAAAAAGATAAGCAGCCTCCCCTGAAGAATTTACAGAATAGCCCAGGTAACCAGATTCATATTCAGCTTTAATTACTACAAAGAGGCATTTACAGCTACAATGTTGCAAACTATCTAATGCAGGATGAGATACCCTAAAGTTCTTAAAAAACACACGCTTCCTGTTCTATAAAGACCTTCAAGCATTTGAATCTGATTGAATTTTCAAACTGAATGAAACCTGAAAATGTTCTACAATCCTTTACATCATGCTGTTTAACATGACATTAAAACAAACAGAAAACAACCCAAACCCCTAGAAGTTTCCAAGTAAAAAACCCACACCTGACATTTGCATTCTGCTAACCTCACAGTAACCAGTTAACAATCAACACTCTTAATTTTCTCTAGTAAAGTCTGACAAAACTGGAATGATCTCTTTAAGCATTTATAATTACAAAATCTTTTTAAAAATTTATTTAATCAGTAACTGGAAATATCACAAAGTCTAACTTTACTAGCCTACTGTTCTAAGCTAAAGTTCTGCTCTGAATCACTGCTGGAGAAGTTCTTCTTTCTCCATGGAAAATAGTGAGATGCCAGAGAGGGAAATCTCATAATTTACACATATAAACTGTGGATTAGGACCCTTTCCACGTCTCTGCTGATAGGTCTTACTCTTGTCCTGCTCCTTTCCATTGATGAGTGTGATTTGTTTCCTTGAACGTTTTTAGGGACAGCTTTTTGTTTTGCCTTTTTAGAAGTTCAGCCTTATAATCTACAAAACACTTTTCCTTCATGAAAACCCTCAAATCCCATGGAACTGACAGTCTGGAAAACTTCACTAAAAGAAGGGAAGACTGAGTGTTCAGACTTCTCAGAAGGGAAAACGATGCAAGACATAGGGCAGATGAACCTCCACCTTTTTCTTCAGAGCAGCCCTGCAACAAGGACTTCACCTGTCCAGGTTACAAAGTAGGATTCAATATACTTAGAAGCCTTCACCAAGGCCAATTTATCTGAACTGATTATGCATGTTTAACAAAACCACGGGTCAAGTTCTGTCCAGTAAGACTTATAATCATTTACACTTTACCCACCTTAGGTATTTTGGTTTTGTTCAGTTACAAACTATATAATTTTAAAGTAAATCGTCATCAAAATTTATTTATGCCAAAGACCACTGTTAATCAAAATGAAGAGTAACACCTAGGCATCTTGATTAATTGTATTTATTTATTCCATTTTGTCAACACGTGCTTTTGGGAGTCAGGACAGATCCCTCAAGGAACCTGATGAATCACACTGACACAAGCTTTTCATTATAAAACCTTATTGTGTTTTAAATTCTTCCATATTGAGCACTATATGCTGTTTCTGTTGCATAGTTAACTTAAAAGAATTGTATGTAGTATCATTTTTTAGTTTCCAGTTCTGGTAAAACATCTCTAAAATTTTAACTCTAATGACCTGCACTTATCACTGGTTGATAAGCCAAGGGTTTTCAAATTAAGATTTCATTTAAGATTCTTTGTTCTGTAATAAGATTCTAGTACCCTGGAAATGAAAGCAACAAGCGTCCTGTGAACAATCCTCTGATGAAAAACATTTAATAGAAAATTTTCCCCTACAACTACTCATGTTATTCTAGTACACAAGCTCCACTATGTTCAGCCCTTACAATAACTCATTCTTGTATTACACAAGCCTACAGCGCGTGGGAAATGTGGATTCCCAAATCCTCTAGATGGCAACTCTCACAGCTTCTGCTCTCTCCAGGCCTTCTGCAGAGTAGAAGACCATGGATGGTGTCAGTTCGCTGGAATTTTGGAATCCAACAGCTCTCCAATATTTGCTATCACACTGGGAGAAGACAGATTATAAACAGTGCCATTGCCATTTAAAATAAATTACTTTCACCACACATAGTAATTTATAACCTGCAAGATGGCTCCAAAATGTTTTCATAGCAGACTGGAGTATTACAGACATATTCAAACCTGCTGTATTAACAGGTTTGTTAGCTATTCCTATTTGGCTTTCTTCAAATTCTTGTCCATCAAGCTTCCCCTCAAGAAAATTTAGTCTCAGAATGATCCCCATTAACTGAGTAGAAATAATGGTTTTAAAGTCTTTATTTCACTCTTGTATGTTTTACGTGAAAAGCTTGATCCATCACCACTGAATCAAGTCAATGAAGACAATGGAATCAGGAGTCAGCTCTTAATCACATTATTTCTTAAGAGCTTAGAAGCTAAAAGTCAAGCACTGAAACAATCCCAGATTTCAAGGACATCATCACGGTGTGGAACTGGATGAGGTACTGAGAAGAATAATCTCTGCTCAAGTCAAGGATATTTACATTATATTTTAGCCTGAAAGTCAGAGTCCACTATCCACAGCAGATTATGCAGGCACTAATTTAAAAAAGAAATACCAGATGAATAGCAATTTTCGATGCCAAAAAAGAAAACCTGACTAGACGACCATTAAAGAAACACAGACAACTTACAACTAGCTCACTGAAATGCAGAAGCAATTCTCTTTGTGTTACTTCAATCTCATTTCCCAGTATACACTGGCTTCCTCCAACGGAGAGCTTTGAAACAAGTTACAAGCTTTAAAAGAGTAATACACTAATTATGTGGTAAAATACGTAACACGTTGTGCATGAACTTTACCCAGTCCTGTGGTCTACGCTCAGTCTACCCTCTTCAAAGGTTCTCTGTAAGCAAGAGTTGAGCCACATGGAATAGTGTTTCATGTTACAATGCACCCCCCACACCTGCAGATGTTATGCATAAGAATGAATACTACGTATAAACGGGCTGTAAGTGTCCATGACTTAGTTCAGAAGATAAATGTAAAAAGCTTTCCTGCATTGCTGTATTGCCGCTGATGATTGTAATTGGAAATAGTAGCGAAAGAAATAAAAGCTTTGCTAACTTGAAATCTTTACGAAGTGCAAGCTGTATTTGCACATAAACAGCTGAAACACACTGCACCCGTCTTTTTATACAGACATCTTTCTTCTTTTAGTCTCCATTTATTTGTGCACATAAGTGCATTCAAAGTCTTCAACTTCACAGCTAATAGCTCGTCTGATAAAGCCTCCTGTATGACATTTGAAATTTTGCCAGTTATGTTAAGTACCCCAAAAACCTGCAACATTACTGCGAAACAAAAACAAAACAAGGAGATCGGAGAATAACAACCCCCCAAGTGAATGCAATAATGCTGTTGGTTTAAATTTAACAGGGAAAAGAAAACCCCATATGCGGTCTCTGTCATTCTGTTGTATCTGCTGTCTGCTCTGTGATTCAGGGTAAATACATGCTGTCACAGTCATATTGCTGTTGCATGTTCAGATTAAATGCAGGTCATGTGTCATCAGTCCATTTCCCTTATATATATCATGGCATAGACAGACATAAATGGGCTGGATGAAAAAATTCACTAAAAAAAAAAAAAAAAAAGTGTAAAATTTATTTACCAGTACCGAAAACATGTTTATCATAAATATTTGAGGTTTCAGCAAGAAGTACACTATCAAGCCACATTTCCCAATGACTCTTTTTTTTCAACAGGTCTGCCTTGCTTGCATATAACTGTGCTTTAGAAATTATTCTTAAGTCTTAGCTCAAGAAAGAAAAAAAAAAGAAGGAAAAAAAAAAGCTACATTTAAATTGTGAATTAATCAGAAGCAATTCTAGTTCAGAATTTTAAGTAATGAAACTTGAAAGTCACTCCAATATTTTCTCGAGTGGCTAAAGGCAGCAGTTGGCCTGGATGGAGGAACACAGTATTTCTCTTTGAAGTTCAGCCACCGTGTTCACTCAGAGTTTAGAGGCAGAGGGGATGCTTTGAAAGGAAAAGAGGGGCAGTTCTTATAATTACAGTGTGCTTCTGATTTTTTATTTTTTTTTTTTTTAACAAAACCTAGGAACAACATGTTTCACTAAACATGCACCAAAACCAGAGCTACCAATTAAAAAAAAACAAAATTCAGTAAAAGAAAAACACATACTATCATACTAACATTAAGCAACACTAAACCTATGAAAACTTTTTTTTTTTTTTTTTGTTCTTATTCCCTGTTCTGTAAAAGAAGATTTCAGGTGTGGTTTACAAAATCTTCAGGCTCCCAAATTAAAATGATACTTATAAAGTAGACTGAACGACTAATGGATCAGAGAAATACCACATTTAATTGAAATCTTTTCTGCCAACATGTTGTACAGTTTTCCTAGCAGAATTTCTTGGAATGAAAGGGGAGACAAGAGAAAGGAAGATGAAGGGCAACAGCCTTCAAACCGCAGCACAGAGATTTGACCTGTAAGCTGGGGATGTCTGCAGTTCCCCTGGGCAACTCAGCTGATATGAGGAATAGGAAAGTTCCTCCGTACTAATTTCATCTCTGCAAAGCCCAGAAGCTGCGGGTAATCTGCTACTGACTATTCTTGCTTCTCATTAGATTGGCAAGTGTGATACGACTACCTAGAGTGTCTCAGAACCACAACTATCTGACCAGCAACAAAATCACAGCAGTTAGGGAGGAAAAAAGTCCAAACATCTGAAATGTCTAAAAATAGAAAACACTATAGAGAAAACTACTATTAATAGCATATAAATTTAAAAATTCCATTCTGGTAAAAACACTAAGGTCTCTTCAATGCCCTGCCTAACATCATCAAATCCTTGAATTGCGCTTGCTTTGGTGCTGAAGGAATTTTTCTGTTAATCTTATTGAAGCCTGAATCAGAACCCTTAAAAATCAGCCACCATAAAGGTTCTTCTACTGCCCTGGGCAGCAACCAGTCAACAACCGCTTCCCTCTCAAATGTAAACATGTCAGGTCAAGGCTGACAACAGAAATAAGCTGTACTCGTGTGTGACCATGAAAGCTAGGTTAACAATCTCTGCTGAAATTCCATCCAGCATGATCTCCTTGGTAAAATGAATCAGAGAGGGCCTGATACTCAGGGTGGTTTGTGGGTTGTTTTTTTTTTTTTTTTCCCCTCCGCAAATTCTAGGCACGCATCAGACCTGCCTTCATATTCAAAGCTTTAAAAGTTAAATGATCACCTTGCTGAATTGTATGGCATTTTGCTCGAGTAGGATCAAGATTTCAGTAGGCATAGGCCAAAGGCTAGCTAAGCCTAGCTAAAGCAAAGCTCTCGCCTCTTCCATTTTCTCTTTGACTTTACAGACAATACTGACATTAATGGAGATTATAAGGCTGAGATTTTGCTAATTCTCACCATATATAAGTTTTACAAGGTTTCCTTCCCCAATCAAACTATGTACATTTCTTTTTTAGAGCACAATGCAAAACGTGCTTTTCTAAATTCAGCTTCCAGAGCAATTAAGGGAGGATGCAGGAAAACGGAGATCATTTATCTCTTTTTTGAGCAATACAATTTTGTTTGCTTCTCATGCACACTATATAAATGCATTTAACTTTTTTTTTAAGCGACACATGAATTAAGTCTCCTTCAGAGCAACCTTTCTTATCCCAAGATATCTTCCTCTTAAAATTGCAGCTTAAAGCAAAGCAATCCTTATAATATGCCTAAACTTCAAGATATCTTAATATGAATTCTTGCCCATACAACCTTATCACCCACATACAAAACATGTATCATTTTTGTCAAAGTTGGCAGGTCTCTTCCTGTTCTGGGTTTGTGCCCACCTCAATCACTATTCATCTCCATGCAATGAGGTTACAACATAAACTGGGACTTGCAGAAGTCAAACACAATTTTCTACTTCTCATCTTTCTTCCATCTCCCTGCCTTTCTACCTACCTCCTCTTTAGTCCTCCTCCAGTTCAAGAACAGTATCTGTCTTTGCACTTAACCCTCATTTTCCTCAGCAGCTATTCCCAGCTATGAGCATCATCCCTTTCAGCTTCAGGCTGCGCTCCCAGGGCTTGCAGGAACCCCGACAAAGATGGTATTTCTCAGACATGCAAGATCCAGGCAAGAGCTGCTCTCTGCACAGTTTGGGCAGTCTGCAGCAAGGACTGCAATCTTCAGGAGCAGAGAGGGGCAGGTGTCCAAGTTATGCCCAAGTAAGACATATGAACTCCCCTTTTTGCAGTTGAGCCACTTCTTGGCAGGATCTTTCCTCCGTGTGAGACAAAGCTTTCACCTCCGAAAGAATTCAGAACCAAGCTCTGAAATTATGGGCACAGCCATTGAGACAGAAGTGTCAAAAATGATGCTGCAACCGAGTAAGTGCTGACATAGTTGCTCTTATTTTAAAGGGAGCAAAAGTACTGAAGTGTTTTCTGGGTAGTCATCAAATTAAGGAGGATTCTGGATATGATCCATTAAGGGCAGAATCCCTTTAAGGGATTTATGCTGCAGCTTCCTACTTCTTCCTTCTTAAAATACCATCACACTCACACATCTCAAAATGGCTGTGATGCAGAAGAAAAAAAGAATTGTATGCAAATGAATTAATTTGAAAAAGGCAAACAGTTAACTGTGCTGTCATTATACGTCCACCAGAAGTTCTTATAAATAGTCAAAGTGCATCTTTCTCTCAATGTGTTGTCACAGGTTATAAAAGCATGTTGTTCACAGATGAAAATTTAAGAGAGCACTCATAAAAATGGAGTTGTAACATCTTCTTTGAAAAAGAAGGTTCTTTCTATGGACAGCATTTGTCAGGTATGTCCTTGCAAACTGTTGCCCTGGACAGCAGCAGAAAAAAAAATCCATACCACTAGTATTCACAAGTTCTCAGAAAATATCAGGCAAAGAGCAAAGCATTAGTTTTCATCCTTTCCCACTGCAGTAGCTTTCTGAGGAGAGATGATGTCAGTAATGGCTATGGGTGAACAGCACTTGCGGATCTTATCAGGGTTTCTCCACTCCTGGAGGGGAACGTAGGCAATACATCAACCTGAACGCCCCCCCTACCATGTAAACAGCAGAGCCAGACAACAGGAGCTTCTCCAAAGAAACTACACTTTCATCCCTAACCATAAATTCACAAAACTGTGCTTTTTCTGTAGCTGTGTATGATGACAGGCTAGAACACCCTTTTCATTGGGGCCATAAGGAAAAATGAATTATCCCACAGGGCTCTTAAAGGGATCTTAGGCACGTGGGGAAGACGGGCTCTGCCCTCGGAAACCAGGCAGGTAAGTACCACGCAGCGCGAGCAAGCAGTGCCTAGCACGTGGCAAAATAGCATGGGTGGAGGAAGGTGTTCTGTCTGCCTCATGCTTGCAGACAAGCGTACACATACCTAGAAATGCAGAGATCACCTCTGACAGCAGTGATGCTACTGCCATTCAGAATATGAATCCTATGTACTAGGAGACTATTAGCTATTTTAGAACAGCTGTGTGGGGGTTGGAGATACTAGTCACAACAGAAAAAAACATTTCAAGGCTTTTTTTTTTTTTTTGGAAGTTTACTTAACATTTGACAAAGAAAATGATTGCCATAGCAACACGTGTATTCTGTTGAACAAATATCTGTGGAAGTACCACAGACGTAAGAGTGTAATTAGCCTATGCTGCTTTACATTGCTTGAAAAACAAATAAATACATTTTATTGCATATTCTTTTTTTTCTAATTCTGGTGTTTATCAAACACGTTTTAGCACTACTTCTTTATTAACTCCTTTCTCTGCAGTACACGTTTCTCTGGAGTGGGGCAGGGAAGAGAAGCAGAGGACTTGAGACAACTGTTTGCTGTGCTCCCATGAACTGACAGCATCCTTACGTGGTACGCGCACATGATGGAGTCATGTCTTGGTTTAGTAGTCAAAGGAAACATGAAAGTCACCAAAAGCCCATTCTCAATATTCCTCCAACCCACATTTTCATTCAGTGTCTACCAGTAAAACACAACAAGGCTGGAGAGCTGCAACAGATTTTCATTTCAGTCTCATACTCCCAAGAGCTGACTGTGCTCAGGGCTCCCAGCTTCCCACATTAGCCCCCTCAATAAGGCCTCTCCACCCTTGAATATGTACTCATGTCTATTACCAGAACAACAAAACCAAAAAAGCTCAACTGCATGCCTTCACAGATGTATTACATGGCTGGAGCTACCTTGAAACTGGAATGCTTTGAAGTTTGAATGTCTTAGCAAGAAATATTTTTTTTTTTTAATTTTCAATTAAGGAAAAAGAAATCTGACAACTGCAGGTCTCAAAACTGCAAAACTGTCACAGCTCTAATGGCCCCTCTTTCCACTTTTGTGCAGCTTAATTCTTCCAATTTTCACCACTACTAATTCTCCTCTTCTTGTCAGCGTTACAGCCCATTTTGTGACAAGCACATGAGGACTACAGGATTATTTCTAAATATATGATTTGGATGAATAAAAAAGACATAGAATAAAAGCACCACCTCCTCACTCTTGAAAACGGAAAAGCATTTTGTGATGCTTGAAAATTCTTATGACTTTGCAAGCAGTGGTAAAATGGGAAAGAAGGTGAAAAATATTTAAAAAACAACCAAATAAACTTTGGTCATCTGAAAGCTCCTACCTATTCCATAGACGAAAGAAGGCTCAAACATACCTTGGAACTAAACTGAATCTTCCTGAGGTTTACTTCTAATTAACATAATTTTCTTGCAGAGCTATGTGGAAGTGCACTCTGAAAATGAACATGCGACCATGGAGAACAGCTGTGTTCAAAAGCAAAGTACTCTCTGCCTGAAAGTCTGATAATGCTCTGAATTTAGAGAGAGGAGGGAAATGGAGATACTTTCTTGGCACATCTATAAATTGGAAAATGAGAGTGACAGTTCCTGAAAGCTCTGCAGCCAGCAGAGATAGCGTGATTTCAGTTGTAATTAAAGCAAACAAAAGTCTTTCTGGCATGGTAGATAACCTAAATAAAAAAGCAGTAGATTAGAAATACAGTTTCCTGATTGGGTAAGAACTTGAGAATTTCAGCACTTTTTTCCTCAAAAGGCTATCCAGTTTTTTGAACACAAGTTATGCAGACATTTGCATGGTTTCATCTTATTAAAATTTTATGTAAATGCATACAAAAATATGTAACTTTACCACATCTACTGTCCAGAATTTGGATGTTTGTAAAGGTCCTCTAATTTACTTACAGGCATACAATTAACCCAAAGAATTAAGAGTTTACTGAAACATTTAACTGTCCTCACAACTGCTTTCTGTTCGAACTAGCAACACAGTTTTTTTTCAAATGTCATTATGATGGTAATTTACATCAATCCACTAGAAGTAGTTTTTACCCATCCATTTCTAAGTTAAAGAACAATAAAATAAAATCCGTTGGTGCTTCACTTCAATTACCTGCCTTTGGTTACGTAAGCATGGTTAGCTGATTTCAGTTGTTCAGTCAGACCCATTTGGTTTATGCAGTACGCTGAGAAGAGTTTTTAAAGACTCCTTTCTATGTGAATTTCACTCTTGAAGGGGTTGATAAGAAATGAGTACAATTCTCAAAAGAACTTTTTTTTTTTACTAAAAGGGAAGATATTAAGAACCTAACAAATACATTATTTAAGTCAAAACTGAAAGAGGACAAGGGTAACGTCATATGGGGGAGACTCTGTAAGAAGTGAGAAAAACCATGCAAACGTGGGTTTATTACAAATGCTTCCATCTATTCTTATTCAGGAATAATTAGAAGCTCTAAGTTTCATGTACATTCGGGAATCCTATGCTTTCTTTCATAACCACAATCTTCAATCAACAACTAGTTAAGGACTAGTATGTTACAATTTCCAAATGTCCTGGTTTCAGCTGGGATAGAGTTAATTGTCTTCCTAGTAGCTGGTAGGTGCTATGTTTTGAGTTCAGTATGC